>JALPQD010000237.1:580000-1780000 GCA_023101885.1 Typhlomys cinereus | reverse complement strand
CTCCAATTTTAATTAAGCAATGTGTGTTAATTTACAGCTTGTTTTAATATACAAAAAGAGATGGAGATTAAAATTTACTTAATGAAGTCCTTTTCTACATGGTATAAAGGTATCTATCACATATTCTGGAAAAATCTGCTTTCATCTATACTCTTCTATTACATTCAGAAAAGAATGACGAGAAATGTTAAAAAGAGATGTGGAAATTGCTGATCTGTTGTTGTGTAAGATTCTCAGCCCCCAGGGATATATTCTATTTAATAAGATAAAGATAAACTAAAATAGTTCAACTTCTAAAATTTAGTTTTTCTTAGAATATAAGGTCTAAATTTGAGACATGACTTCATAAAGTAAGTTAATTTTATGTTTTGTTATTTTTTAAAAAACAAATGTTTTTTAATATTCCATATGAAAAACATTTCAAGGGACAGGTAAGTCCCAATATTAGCCATTACTTGATTTCTAAATTAATTTCACTAAGTATATCTTCTAAGTATATTCTACTTATATATGTATTTATTGATTATTCAGCATTGTTAGTCAAGCAGTATTCTGAATTTTTGGTAATTCTATGCATGTTGAATTTACATGACCTATAATAATAAAGTATTTAAATATTAACATTTACCATTATATCTCATACCTTATTTCCCCTTACAAAAAGTTTCTATTTGTATCTCAGACTGAAAATTTAGCTACAAATGAGACATAACAAAATGTGTAAATATAACATAAGCTAAAATAGTGCAACAGGTTTTTATTAAGCAACTAAATCAATTTAAGTAGCTATGAAAAAATAATGACCTGACTTGCTTACTTAGTTAGAGCAGAGGAAAACTGGATCAATATGTGTATTATATTAAGCTAATGGAAAACTGACAGAATCTAAGTTCAACACAGCAGATATAAAAGAGATTGTATCTTTTAAAGATATTTGAAAAAGTCCTCAGAATCCAAGATGCATATACATACATATATGCAACTCTCAAAATCCACATGGTTAAAATTTTAGATATTGCTAAACAAATGTATCTTGGGCTTTAAGCTTTAGTTCAAGGTTTCTTACATTTCATAATATGCATACTCTTTTAAAGAAAAATATATTTCAAAAGCCCTGTGAATAATTTTATTCAGAATTCTAATACTCAAAAACTATGCAAAAATTGCAAGCTTATGGCTTTTAATATTACCATCTATAATACTACCATTTAATATTACCATTTATATTATTTATGGTATACCATATATACCAATATTAATTGGTAATAATACCAATTACCAATATACATTACTATTGTATATATGTTTAATTTCAGAGGCTCATGTGATCCCCAGATGGCAATATTATTTTCTAGAGTTATGGAACCTTTAGAAAGTGTAACCTTGCTAGGGGAAATGTGTTACTGTGGGGTGGATTTTGAGGTTTGCCCCACTTCCAGCTCTCTCCCTTCTGTCCCCTCTTTATCTGCCACTGGATGGTTGTTGAAATGTGAATGAGCTTCTTGTTTCTGTCTCTGTGCCTTTTACTACATGCTAACTTCTGGAATCATAAAATACTTAAAAATTAGAGAATTAAAATGATCACCATATTCAACATTTGGTAATACTATAAGTCAAAAGGTCAAAACATTGGCTAATGCATATGGGTCAATACAGGAGATAAAACCAGTTTTTTCCTTTTTCAACCTCAATGCCTTTTTGAAAAAGCATGTTGTTAGAATAGTGTCACAACCTTTTAAGATTTAATTGGTATTTCAAGATAATCCAACCAATCCTCAAGGCAAACTTGCTCTTCCTTGGCTTCCATAGCCAATTTAAATGGTATTACTTGGTAACTCTATAAGGGATTTTTTTACTCAAAGTTCACCTTAGCCTTAAGACATTATTGAATTCTACATTAAGTGATTATATAATAAAATTAACTCTGAAGCTAGGTTTAGAAAGGTAGTTTATTTGTTATACTGCAGTATACCTATTGCTAAAAGAGTATTGCCTTTTGTTATACATGAGTATGCTTTAATAAGGAATTATTACATTTGGTGAGGATTTCAAACATTATTGGATCTTTTTCTTCTGCATGTGGCTTTGCATACACTTCATTTTCATGTGGTTTTTCATAGTTGAATAATTTCAATGACTTATTAATATACTATAGATTAGAATCATAAGATATCACTACAAATTCAAGTGTTATCTCAAACTGTAAAGTCAGATAGGCAACAATTCTGTGTCAGTAAACTGTCATTTTTGTAATTCAGAAGACATTGTTTTACTCTTTTTTCATGCATGCTGTACACATGTGTTTGTGTATATATGTGTGTGGGGAGGCTTGTGTAGGAGAAGATACTTGAGAGTGTGCATCTGTGCTTCCACACAGACTATTGTCTAAAGGTGACATCAAAATCTCTTATATTCTGTCTCCTTATTGTTCTAGGTTTACTAGGTTCTGCCTTCCAGTGCCAACACGGCTATTTGTTCTGGGAATTTTACTAGAGATCAGTGGATCTGAAATCCAGTCCTTTTGTTTTCAAGGCAAAAACTTTAACATCTAAGCCATCTCTCAGCCTGATTTATTCTTTTTTAATCCAAGACATGGGGACTATATTATACATAAAAGGAGTTCATTGCCTTTGAGTATATTCCTTTCCATTGTTATAATTTTTGAAGATGTTAAATATTAATAGGTCAAGAATTTAAGGTGGTTATACTTAGTTTTAAGAAATACATCAGGTAAAAATATTGCTGAAAATAAAACTAATACATATCTATAGAGCAAAGTTCAGAGATTCTTTTAGTACTTTAAGACAGATATAACAATAGGCTAACACTAGGGACCAGGTGTCAGAGATGGAGAGGGCACAGCTGAAAAATAAATGCCTCTCAGGACAGAAGGAGAAAGTTGATAAAAACTTCTTTTCAATGATTCCAGTAAGGATGAGCCTTTAAACTTGAGTCATCAACCCTGATGTAACTCTCTCAAGCCATAACCAAGTTTGGAATATAGGAAAGAGACAAGACTGTAAATCTGAAGATGTGAATTTGAATTTCAATTATGTTTTTCCTGGTAAACCATCAATATCTCTCAATCTGTTTTGTCACTTTTGAGGATTAAAAATCTTTACCCAAATTAACACTCTTATAAAGTATTACTGTAACACACCAGATAATTGCTGCGAACTAGATGATACCTATAAATATTTTCTTCATATCTGCACATAATTTTTTCATATGATTTAGAATTACAGGGATGCTTCATTTTGGTTAACACTTATTGGTGATAACCAAAATATTTGTAAACCAGCTGGAGAAAGTTGAAATTAGACTAGAACTGTTTTAGTCATGGTTTAAGTGTAAGTTATCCCCGAAAGGTTCATGTGTTTGTATCCTTATATATTTTTTATATTAGGGAAAGTATGATACCTTTAGGAAGGTGTTTCATGGCGGCTAAACTTGAGGTTGGATAGCTCAGCCTTTCTTTCACTACTGGTCTGCTCTAACAGCTTGCTTCTTTCTTTCTCTGCCTCCATAATGATTGATGAGATCTGAGCCTCTTCTGCCACTGGTTGTTCTATTTCCACCACAATTGACTATGTCTCCCTTCTGGAACCATAAGCCAAATAAATCTCACTTTCTCACCAAAAGTCATGTATGAATTGTCTCACAGAAGCACAAATAACTACGATATTATCTATTACTTGTAACAAAATTTGGTGACTTTTAAGAGTAGATTTTCATTGTTCATGATTTTGTTTTGATCAGACACTTACTTAGGCAGACTTGATAGGCAAAGCTTTCTGTTCTATCTGATACCAAAACAGTTTTTGTAGTGACATTCAGCTGGTGGCTGAGTTTGTGTGATCCAAGATAGAACTGACATGTTTATCTTCTTGCTGTGGATGACTAAAAGGCTAAACTCACCTAAGGTGTAAATGCAAAGATGTTCTCCCCCCCCCAGTACTCAATTCCAATATTTATTCAACAAGGCAACAAGACATTTGGTTTGCCCAAAAAAATCAGAAACTTCTAGTTTCCTCAGTGTCCAGACCTGGACTTACTGAACAAGATCACTGTTTTTCTCTATAGTCTTATGGTCAAAACAGAAGCAGGGCATTCCAAATTTAAGAAATGGGGGAATATTCACTGCCTCTTTGCAGAGGACTGACAAGAATTGTAAAAGAGAGCAAATCAATATGACGGTTTTATACACAAATTATCTCAAGAGCTATTGAAAATTCATATGTATCTTAACTTTTAGGGTTGCAGAATGAAATATTTATGGATGAAAGGTTATGATATTCAAGGATTTCTTTAATATTTACTGGAGTATGAGGGGAGGAAGGAGAAAAGAGATCTGCTTGTATACAAGAATACTGGCTAAAATTATTTACATTTAAGTTAGGTGATTAGATACTATTCTGCAATTTATAGGATGTTTAAAATATTTCACTAGTAACACTCTAAAATAATTGTAGAATCTCATCTAGGAATGTCTTGGATGAGGTAGAATTTCTTGAGGAAAAAATGATAACATCTATAAATAGCATAGGCCCTGGCCTGTATGAGAACTGAATTTGCTCCTTATTAGGCAGTTTGGATTCCTGTTTACAGATTTTCTCCTTTGTGCTGAGCAGGAATAACTAACACAATACAGGTCTCCATTCAATATAGACTGTAAACGCAAATAGTCTTGCCCACACTGTTTCCTATTAAATATGCTACAAAATGTGTTGTCAGGACAGATTATACCTAATAAAGTTTTTGGATATGTTAAAAACAGCTTCCTTTCTTTAATGTGTCCTTAGCTATCTGCTTCATCAGATTAGATAAAAATCCAAGGATATTTCAAGCTCTCATCATATCAATGCAGTTATTGAAACATTTAATATTTTGAGAGAGAGAGAGAGAGAGAGACAGAGAGAGAGAGAGAAGGCATACAGGCATGCTTTTAAGAATAGAACTCACATCAGATTTGTGAGCAGATGCTGTTGTGATTAGCCTGCATTATTGCTGATAAATTCATGACTAAATGACTTATAGGGGTGGGGGAAGAAGAGGTTTTTTTTTCTCTCTGATGACTGTCCAGTTACAGTTCTTATGCCAGCTTGGTAGGAGAATCCACACCAACACCAAGGGCCCAGGGAACTGGTCACATCATATAACCACAAGACTGCTGAGAAAGGGACAATTCTTAGTTGCCAGACTAGCATGCCTGGCCAAATTTACCAAAGGATGTCAACTTCACCCACCAGTTCCCTCTATTTGTTCACATGTCTAAGGACTAGTTCTGCACACCATGGGTTGGGTCTTCCCTATCAATTAGACAATCTCCTGCAGGTTTACTCAGGGCTTAACTCAACTGCTAATTTTTCACAACTGCGCTCAGAGCTCAGAGCCTTCAGTTTACAAGTTGACACCTTTATCTAACTGTGACACTCTACCCCTTGTCAAATTGGAACAACAACACATTGCTTTTAAATTGTAACCTTTCAATCACTGTCCCCATGTTACATTTATCTTATAAAATACATTAAATTTTATCAGTTCTCAAAATACAAGATAAAAATTTCTCAATGTTAAACTTTGAAATGTCAGTTACCAACAGTTCAGTTCCAACATTTTAAAAGTTCAAATCTCTTTTTGAATAAAACCCCAAATCTCTTAACCATGAGGTCCTGCCAAATCAAATCAAATTAGATACTTCACACAGATAGACCATTAAAATGGAAGTATTATGACAGAGCAAGAAAATATCAAGCTAAAGTCCAGCAAATGCTATATATCTTGTAGTTTAATGCCCATCTTATAATTTAATGCTCATCATGTTGTCAAGGGGGCTCAAAGATTCTGGCCAAATCTACTCTCTTTCACAGCTCAAAGTTGCACAAGGAGCATTTCTCTGAAGCAGGTCAAATATATGCTCACAGCTGTCCTTAACACATTGGTTTTGGTATCTCAAACACCATTCTTGGTTTACCTCTATAGCTATAAGGTCACCCTCCTTTGCACTTCCACTCGGTGACAAGCTTTGGCCATTTTTCATGTACCCCACAATCCCATATCAAAACCAGTAGTAACTGGACAATGGTGACAGATTCTGCTATGAGGCTGAAATATAGCCTGGCCCAGTCAAAACACCATTGTACCAACTTCTGCATAGCAATCCTGGAAAATCTTTCCTATGCAGACAAAACATTCGAAGGGCAAGAAACTGCTTTAACTTGGGTTTTTTTCCCTATACAGTCTGGGTTTTTATAGAGTGAAATCTCCATAAGATATTATTCATTTCTCTCACCATTCCAGTACAAAGTATTAGGTTTTTCCTCAATGATATTCCTTTCTCTAATAACTATTGCTGCTCTGTTATCTGCCTTTTCACCCAAAACTTCAGGGCTGCCAATGCAGCTCTTCTTTACCAAGAAAACACATCATCATCTTTAACTTCAACTTTGCTGAAGTCTGTGTCCTTCATCACAGTGTGAGCCCAAACAACTCACAATTCTGAGTATCACTGTCGTCTAAATGGCCCATTCAACTTTGAACATTGGTTTTTGCAGCACACAGTGACAATATCTTCAAATATTCCCATAAGCTTTCCCGCAAGAGTTCAAATTCCACAAAGTTCACATAACCAGATTTATCAGCAACACCTTTTTCTTAGTGTCAAATTCTGTTGCAATTTTTTTTGCCTTCATTGTTGCCAATAAATTCACAATCCAATGACTTTAGGGGAATAAAGGGTTTTATCCACTCTTACAACTGACCAGTTACAGTTCATAATCCAGCTTGGTAGGAGAGTTCACCCCACCACCAAGGAACCAGGGAACTGACCATACTATATCCCCAAGACTGCTGATAGAGGAACAGTTCTTATTTTCCAGACAAATATGCCCGCTGAGTATAGGATGTCAGCTTGCTCAACCATCTCTTCCTTAATATTCACCTGTTCCTGAACAGTCCTGCCCACCATGGACATTAATTAGATCATCTCCTGCAGGCATGTGAGGAGCTTAACTCAACTACTAATTCTTCACAACTTTACTTAGAGTTTAGAGCTTTCAGCTGCCAAGTTGACATCGGTATTTAATTTTGACAATGCTTTAACCACTGAGCAATTTCACTGGTCTCTGTAAACATTTTTTTTTAAGAGTTTCACACCAAAACATTAGACTCCAAATAGGGTTAAATACCTAAGAAGAATATCATGGTTTTTTTGGTGTGTGTACATGCTTTTTTCCTTCACTCATAAAACTATTATTAAATTAAAATTTTTTTCTTCGTGTGCCATTTTTGTAGAAAATAGCTTGTATCTTTAGTTGACAAAAATATCATTTTGTTTGAAATGACACGAAGTTATTTAGCTAATCATAGTTTATTTTTTTCTTCATTAAGAAAACTATAAATTGTGTTCCCATACTAAAGGGGACCACAAAAAAGTACTTTAGGCAATGCTACTGAGTCCTTATACATCATCAGAGAGTAGGGCCCAGAGGGAAGATTGACATGCACAATAAAAAATGCTCTAGGGATGTGGGGGACAATGGGAGTAAGGGAGGGGGGAAAAGGAAGGAGAAAAGAGGGGAGGGAGCAAGGGGATCCAGGGAGGGGTTGAAGGAGGGAGGGGAATAGGGTACCTATCAAGCTTGTATGAGTGAAAAAATACATAAATACTAAAAACACACACAAGACAAAAAGAAAGCTATAAATTTAGAATTACTCTGAAAATTTTTATTTTCATCCTCAATTTTAACTATGGTCTAAATGCAAATATATTTTATAAATTTTAGTAATATGTTTTGAGAAAGAGAATAGACATACAACTTTTCATGTGAAATTTAAAAATTGATTAAGGAAGTTCATTGAAGTGCTGTTTTAAAAAATGAAATATTAACTATTCATCCATATGAATAGATTTTTAGAGTTAACTAAATAGAAAAAATCCATATTAGTCCACTTAAATTTCTTTAAGAGAGATGAGTTTCACACATTTGAGAACTAATGTACTCTAGAAAGAGATAAAATGATTGATTAAACTATTATAAAATTCTTTTCTGAGAGAAAAATGAAAAAAGGGGAGCATCACTGTGTAAAAATATTCCTATTTCCTTGGTGTTCAAAAAGACATTTCTATTTTCTGTTCCTTCACACCACCAATTAAATGTACAGTTCAATACAGACTAAAATATAGTTTTCTTTACCAATGCAATTTTTCTTCCTGCTAGCACATTGCTATTTGTTTAACCTCTAACGGCTTAATCTTATGTAAAACCTTCACATGAAACAGCACTATTTATTCAATGAAGCTACTGTGAAAATTTTATGTGAACACCAGGATTAATAACTACTCTTCTCTTTAGAAAGTGCAATAGGGAAGGATTAAGCCCCCAAAAGATTATACAGTACTTTTGGCAGCTGTTAACTGCCAAGCTGAGGTATTAGTAGTGCCTGCTCATCTGTTATTTATCTTTTATTTGGGGCGTGCATTTAACTAATATACTGGCTGTATTTTTAACTATTGCAAAGAGCATCTCCCACCAAAATGAAATAGGTAGATTAAGAGCATAAGGAAAGGCATGAATTCCCCCTGAATTTTCGACATATGATTTGACTCAAACTGGAGAAACTACCACTGAAACAGGCATTCGCTGATGACTACTCAGACATTTAATAAAAGTTATGCAAAACAGTAGCAATATATTCAAATTGGTCACACAGGAAGTCACATTTAATTAAATAAAATGTTTAAATTAGGTAGTTGAGTCAATCATCATTCTGGATTTAAATATTTCAAAAGGATTAAATCAATAGAACTTCAGCATTTTCTCTCCTCTCTCCCTCTCTTTTTCTCTCTCTCCCTCCCTCCCTCCTTCCCTCTCTTTCTGCATGTATGTGTGTTGAATTGATGTGAATCACTGTATCTTTGTGTGTGTGTGTGTGTGTGTGTGTGTGTGTGAAAACCAGATTCAAATCATATTAGATTTAGTGCAGTGGCCTTCATGCTAACAAGAAATTTTTTTTTCTTATTAATGTATGTGACTTGGAACATGAAAAATATTGGTTAGGTGATATCTTAAGCCATTATTGCACTTATAAATTACTTCAAATATGTGTATTTTGTATGACAGTTTGTTACAGAGCCATACACTTTTAACTTTGAAGCAAGCCAGGGCTAGTTAGACAACATACCACACTTATGTGCTAATGGTCTCATGATGGGCTCATATTAGGGGCTTGTGGCAACATCTTGCTGCTGACTCCAGATTGTCTCATGCCCCTATCACTTTCTTGAACACTGCAATGCACTTATCCAAGGATATCCTATATCCTTTATCATTGTTTAAAAATTAGTCTAATTTAGAATAAAGTAGAATTCAAGAAAAGGAACATTTAGTACACTAGCTCATAAGTAAGGTTTTCACAAATGCTTTCCAAAAATTCAACTGACTGAAGAGCAAATTCAGATGGGAGTGCATAACAAAGGTTTGGCCAGGATAGCTTGAGCTATAGGTACTGATGCCAATGGGAGTATGTGTTTGGCAGGCAGTTAGATGGTCGGGGTGGAGCTATTAAGGAGGTTAGGGCTAGAAATTTTATGCTTCAAAGGCAGTGTCTGAAATGCTGGAAAGTGGATTAATGTGCTAGAGAGAGAGAGAGAGAGAGAGAAAGAGCGAGAGAGAGAGAAAGAGAACTGAGCAACGAGCGAATATGCAATATTTCTATGTGCCTGGAATATGTAAACTCTATCTATCTATCTATCTATCTATCTATCTATCTATCTATCTATCTATCTATCTATATCTATCTATCTATCTATCTATCATCTATATTCATCATTATCATCAATGATCTAACCATCTGTCCATCTATATATCATCTATCATCATCAATTAACTATCTATTCATCTTCTAACATCTATCTGCCCATGATATATCTCAGATTATCTATCTATCTATCTATCTATCTATCTATCTATCTATCTATCTATCTATCTATCTATCATCTATCTATCTTCTATTTATGGTTATCATCAGAAATTGTTGCACAACCAGATTGGTAGGGTAAGGAGAAACAGGAAAAAACAGATAATAAAACAGAAAACTCCTGAGAAAAAGAATCATATTAGGATAGTGTGCTCTCTCTGCTGTAGGGTAGAATTGTTGCTAGAAAGAAGCTATTTAAGGAAGAACTGCATTTCCCAGCCCCATTTGCAACTATGTGTTGTTTTATGTCTGACAGGCAGCTTTTCCTGGCAAAACTTGTAAGCAGTAGGGGTGACCTTCCCTGCTAACTTTTCCTTCCAGTGTGTGAAGACTGAGGAATCCAAGGCCTTAGGTTATTATTAAGTTGTGTGAGGTAGAGGTAAGACTTTTTAATTTACTTTCTTGAAGCCCCCAAAGGGTCTTACTAATTGTGATTTTTCTGGGGTAATATATTCTGGCTAGCAGTACTTATTGATGTTGAGAGAGAAGCATGGAGAACAGCATGTGATGATGGAGGTAGAGATTGCAGTGATGTTTCTACAAGCCAAGGGACACCAGGGTTTCCAGTAACACAAGAAACTGTGAAAAGACAAATATATACTCCATGCTCTCTCATAAAGTAAGAGAGATAACTGGCCAGGGGGTGACATACAGTGCCCAGCAGAATGGAGTGAAGGGCATTGCAGGAGCAGCAAAACTAGAAAATCAACAAACCACAATCCAGAACTTCTATATCAATCACATACAACTAGGCCAGCCTAATCTCTCCCCATCCTGGAGCTCAGGGACATTTGCGGAAGAGGGGGAGGTAAGATTGTAAGAGCAAAAGGATGGGAGGAGCAACGATTTGCAAGATTCTCAACAATAGTTGGGGCCAAAGCAAACATAATGGGACTTTGCATGCCCTGCGAAATGTCCAATGCACTGTTGCCCTCATAAAGTCTAGCATCTGTTAAGGGCACCGAGACCCCTGGAGGCAAGGGATTGACAGCCATAGTAGTGATCCTATGCTTAAGGGGAACAAGAGAAAGGGCTTATGGAAATGCCACTGGGTCCTTATATGTCATCGGAGAGGAGGACCCAGTGGAGAGTTAGGCGTACACAATAAAGGACTCTCTGGGAATTGGGGGAGAGGCACTGGGGGATGGGGAGGGAGAGGAGGGAGAGGAGGGGGTTCGGGGGGAGGAGGGGGGAGGGAGGGAACTGGTAAAAACAATTTAAAATGTATAATTAAATTTTTAATAAAAAAGAAATTATATATATATATGATTGTAAAGTTAAAATAGTAATTCTTTGCAATTTTTTAAAATTTTGGTAATATGTATGAGAATCTCTCATAATAAATATGATGCTGTTGCAGTTTTAAAAAAAAGTAAGAGAGATAAGAAGAGGAGAGAGAAGAGAGAGAGAGGGGAGGAAAGAGAAAAAGAAAGAGAGAGAGAGAGAGAGAGAGAGAGAGAGAGAGAGCGAAGCTGGTTCTTTTGATACTTTGAATTTTTGTTCCTAGAATCATAAAGTATAAATGCCTGCCTGATGTTTGAAGACACCCACTTTGTGGTACTTTGTCTACTGTTTATTCTGCTTCACCGATAAAAACACCAAAGGCAACCAACATAACAAGCCTGCTGGATTCACAGGGCTTTTGTTCTTTTCCAATAGCATGCCATAATTTAATTCCTTTCTCTGTGAGGTTAAAACTCATACTTGTCTCTTTATTATGCATAGTGTTTCTATGATAAGAAGAAACTCTTTTATTTCAAAAGAGTATGTTTAGATGTTTTAAAATGCATAGGGTGAATAAAGATAATAATGTGAATTCACTTTTAAAATTTTTTCAGTGTATTAATTATACAAAACATATGCATGACTATAGACACACACACACAGATTACAGTCTTGACAATAGCCTACAGTTCCCTTGTTGAGAGGAAAATCCATGTGAAGGACATTTTGAAGCATGACATAGAAATGCTGGACAGGCATGGATTTCATTGTGTATAAAATGTTCCCGCTGGCTTATCCATTGAAGACTTGCTCCCCGGTTGGAGGTACTAATCGAGGAGGGACTGAATGCTTAGGTTGTTTGAACCTGTTAGAGGAGGTAGGTCATTGGTGTATGTCTTTGGAGGTCATACCTAGTCCTTGTATGCTTTCTGTCTGCCTTGAGGCAAGTGGTTCCATTCCACCACATGCTCTCTGCCATAATGCTTGTCTCATCTAAGGCTGGTGGCAATCATGTACTTGCCCTTCTAAAACTATTAATGTCTATTTAGTCTGCTCTAGCTGATATGTGTCATATTTAGGTAACGTAACTACTAGAGCTGAGCACCAAAACTAAAAGTAAAGCGAGTACATCATAACTGGAAGCCTATGACATATCAAATATTGCTGAAAGTCCAGGCACCAAATTAAGGCAAGGCACTATTTCCTATAGCAGTTATTCTATGACTATTTAAAATAATTTCCATGAATTCAGGAATGTTGGAACACACCTGCACATTTGTAATTCAGCACCTGGGACTTGAAGCAGACAGATTAGATGGGTTAATCTAGTATTTCTTGTATACATAGTGAGGCTCTTTCTCAAAAATCAAAATAAAATAAAGACAATAAATAAAACAAAGATAGCAATATCTATGTCATAGACAACTGTGAACTAATTAATATAGCAAATGCACATCATTGTGCATTTGTTCTCTGGTTGCCATAAATACTTAATGTTTGATTATTATTGAGGTGTTTATACTTTTAGGCACATATAACTAGTATCAACATTAATTTTATTTATTTGTTTATTTACTTACTTACAACTTTCAGAAGTCAGTTATGTTCTTCCATGATGTGGACTTCTGGGAATTGAACCCCGGTCTCCAAGTTTGTGAACAGATGACTTACTTGCTGAGCTATCTTTCCAACCCCAAAATCAATATAGATTAAATTACAAATTAATGTCAATTTCAATTATTAGCTGAATCCAGCTCTCTGATATGGTCCATCCAACACATCAATTATACAAAAATAGCCATGGGAAAAGACAGGTAGTTAGGACTGTTAATTATTAGGTTTTTTAATAAAATAAAACAAATCTTCCTGGTAATCATATAATTATTGGTCTCTGTGTCATATAAAAAGGGGTAATTCAGGGGACTTATTTTTTATTATTGAAGACATGCAAAAACTTGAAAAAAAAGAATTAAATCAAGTGACAAGATATGTCCTCTTTGTAAATACAAATGTCCTGAAGCTAGAGAACGTTTTGTTTGTCTGGATGGAATAGACACCATGCAGAGAATGACTGAAGAGAATTACTATTGAACACCTTGAGAAATTACAAAATTTCTATTTTTCTTTCAGTAATGAAATATTATTTCTTTAGAATGAATTTGATATTTATGTAGGAGGATCTGATATTTCTAAAGTTTGCATGAACATCCCACAGATCTTATAGCAATGGTAGATACAGTGAAAAGATCAGTATGGAAAATTTGAGGTTCTTTGATTCTATTTTGTTAGTTTGTTTACTTAATTAAACAAATCACCTAATTTTTCTACGTTTACATGAGTAAAAATCAAGGATCAAGGCCTGGTGATAAATCAAAAGCACTCTCTATAAGAATCGTAAGGTGATGGGAAAGGGATACAAGGGCACAGGTATATCAGCCAGCCTTATATAATCCATCATCATTATCCTCAGATGTACAGGTAGGTTTCTGTGAACTCTCTGAAATTGCTCCAATAGTTTAGGCATTACATGGAGAGGTTTATTTGTCAGGGGTATGTGTTCCTTCCCTTTTTCCAACTGTCAAGTTAAAAATCCTATCTTAGAAGCCAGGCAGAGTGGTCCATCTCTATAACCCAAGTATTGAAGGGTCAGAAGTGACAAATCCTCAAAGTACATGGGCCAGTTAGCTAAGCTGATCAATATGGGCTCAGCAAGAGACCATGTTTCAAAAATGAAATGTCAAGTTATACATGGAAAAAGACATCTGACATTGATCTCAGGCTTCTACATGCACACACACATGCACATATACCAGTGTGTAGATTTACCCAAATCTTCGTGCACATGGACATCCATGTAACACACACACACACACACACACACACACAAGAGAGAGAGAGAGAGACAGAGAGAGACAGAGAGAGAAACAGACACAGAGAGAGAGACAGACAGAATCCCTTTTGACTTAGGGCATAAACCAGCTCCCTCAGTCTTACCTCAGCAGAACTAGCCCCACCCACCATTGGCTGGACCTTCCCCATTAACTAGATAATTCCTGTAGGCTTGCTTGGGGCCCGACTCAACTATTAATTCTTTACAAATATTCCCAGAGTTCAACCATTAAGTGGACACCTATATTTAACTATGACATGAGTAAACAGAATCTCATGTTTGAAGAGGTGAGTATGTTTACAGACAAACCAAAGGACTGTGATCCATGGTAACAATCCTAAAATTTAGGAGTTCTCTGGCAACAAACACTTTCATTATTGCAGACCATACTGAGACAAAGCAACTGAAAGTAATGGTCCCTGCGGCATCCTCAACCAATTTGGTATAAATGGTCTGACTAAATTAAGAAAATGAAGGCAATGAAATTCTTTACATAGTCAACAAAAATGTTTAGCAGAAATCAAACTTGTGCAAGACAAAATGATGATCTGTGTTCCAGACTTCCCATCTTGTGTCTTGAGGGCTTGAACCCTGGCTGCCTTCTGTCCTTGAAACCCTTCTGCATCCATTACTATCTACATAATAAACAACATTTTCGACAAGCTACTAACCTATGATACAAGTTGTTAAATATATGTAAGGATTAAAAAAAGTTTGTTATTGGACAGGTTTGATCTCTCCAGTTAGGGAGGGGATAGGGGCTGGCAGTTGGGGGTAACCAACCAGCAACCAGAAGACTGATCCCAGTCACTAGTTTGTCCTACTCCTAATCTTCCATCTATCTTTAAGCTTCTTCTTATATTAAGAACTTTGTTTAGACAGTCTTTTATCTTTGGTTAGGAAATGCTCTCGACAACCTGTCAAGATGCTGCCAAGAGCAGTGAAGGAGCAGCAAACCTGCAAGACAACAACAAACCATAATTCAGAACACCAAAGACCCTACAATGTTCACTCAGAAGCCAAATCTCTCCCCATCCTGAAGCTCAGGGAACCTTGCAGAAAAGGGAGCAACTAGATTGTAAGAGCACAAAGATGGGCAGAACCATGGATAGGCAATCTACTCAAGTCTGGCTGCAACAATGAGTAGATTGCCACAATGTGTCAATCTTGTCTGACTTTCCCAATGGCTGACATGTCAACAATCCCTCAAGAGTCACCACAGATCTCAGGGGAGAAAGCTTAAGGCAGTAGGATACTTAGAGGCAAGGAGTTAAACAGACTATTATAATAGAGTTCCTATATTAGTGGGAGACCCAAGAAGGGGCCCCAAGGTATGCCACTAGTCCTGAACCATAACTAGTGTAGATGATTCAGAGGGAAATTCAGTGCCCACATGGATAGATTTTTCTGGAGGATGGGAGAGGACAGATAGGAAATATCAAGAGATGAGGAAGGAGGAAAGAGAGGGAAGGGGATGAGAGCGGGATGGAGGGACAACAAAGGGGAGGAATGGGGAAGGGACAGAAGGGAGGTACCTATTGATCTTGTATAACTGGAAAACATATAATAAAAACAGTAAATACAGAAGAAATAATATATATATATATTCTTACCATATATGTATATATATATATAAAGAATAAAACCAAGTTCTCAAAAAAGTTCATTATATAAGAAACTGCTTTCTTTTTTTTAATTTGAAAGATTCTTTTTGAAATTTCTTATTAGGCTACAAAATATCCTGTAAATGTGGAATGGACACCTTCACTGTGAAAATAGAAACTTATTTAATAAGTTTATAAAATAATAGAAACATACTTTCAAGTAAAAATTACAACCTATGTTAAAGCAACCTGAATTTAAAAGTGGTTAAGTTGACATTTTACCCTCAACAATACTAAACAAACCTACACAAGAGAAAACTTCAAAAGTCGCATTTAATTTTTAACTATGATACATTTTCTGTTCTTCTAAGAGAAAAACAAATCATATATTCTACAGAAAACCATGATGAATTTTGGAATTAACTCTAATACTGATTCCATTATAATCAAGATAAAATGACAACCAAAAGTTAGCTGGTTGTATCAATGAGACAACTTTCTTTCTCAAGCAACTTTCATCCAAAGTCTTTTCAAAGCAAATTTCTCCTAAGTCATGCACAAAATTTTAATGTAGTTCATTTAGAAAAATAAATCCCATTTGATTTTTTTGGTAACTTCAAACCAATAAGCATATGAGCAACTTGAAATAAAAAAAGAGAAATAAAGATGGAATTCATCTTATTTAGAAGATGAGGTAGAACACACTTTTTTTCAAAAAAATTCATTGGTGTCCTATTTCTGTGCATTTCTTCTCGGTATAACTTTATAAGAAGTGCTTTTCTTGGTTCTAAATGGCCCTGAATTTTTTTGGCTGATGTTATGCCTTATCTCATGAGACATGTTTTTAACTTTGGCTGTGCTATAAAAAAATCTCCTATCTCTGCCTCCTATGGGGAAGCATGGATGTGATGATCCTTAACTGAAACACAAAATATTAGGCAATGCAAGGAACAAATGGAATCAAACTGGTATGCGCTTCCTGATAAGTATGACTTTCTTGATAACCTCCTGCTTAGTAATCAGGTGACTTCCTGATTATGTATTTGAATCAGTTTTCTTTATTTCTTCATTTTTATGATATTTGTATACTTAGTACATCAAATATGCCAGTCTTCTTTCCAATACAACTATGAAATATTCTATTTAATTTCCTATCAGACTGGCATGAATAACTAAAGACATGTATTACTTCCTTTGATATCATCTATCAAATCTTACACGACAAATAGTAACTGTCATTTAGTGTAACTAATCTCATAGCTACTTATTCAGTTATACTGATAAATTTATTTAAGTCTTTCATGTGTGAAACAGTCAAGGAATTCTATTCTATATTGGCATCTAAAATGGTGTTTTTTCAACTTTTGGATTTCATGCTGCAGTGAAGTTTGGAAATCAGTAGGCACATTGATAAGCTGAGAAGTTTTATTTAATCAATTATGAATGTTAGGAAAAACAACTATCTTTCTATGTCACAATCATTTTATTTTAGGATAGCAAAAATTTGAGAGCATAGGCAAACATTTCAAATATTTAAACTCTGCTTCGTGAAAACAATATTTTATTGTATGGCCTCAGCTTCATTATCTTGTTGTGTCTCATCTGGATCTGATTAGCTACACATTGGATTAGCTACTTTGCAACATGGGATGGCAGAATTATGAAAGAAAAATCATCTCAATTATAGAATATATATTGAACTATGTGATTTCCGATTCCCTTCCAGCCTTAAGTCTCTCTGAGTTTCTGCTCACCAGTGCATTTTTGTTCTGTGAATTACTTTACTTGTCTGTTGCAGTTACTGTGCTAGAGGTATTGAATGCAAGCTCTGTGGTGAAAGCAATTTCTTATTAAAATAGCTAAAATTTACTCAGCTTCTCAACATATAAATTAATTTTCTAAAGCCTGAACACCTACCCCATATATTTAGTGGACAGGTAGGCAGTCCTTGCAGCTGTGCACAGATACACAGTGGCCGGCCTCCAGTTATTAGCATTCTTCCCTGAGTAGAGTTGGTGTTGAGTCCTGCAATACCAGGGCAAAAACTGCCTTAAATCAATCATTTGGTCAGAAGGTTATTGCTCTCTGCAGGAACAGTGCAGAAATTCATGCTGAGGTCCAGTGGGCGTTACTTTCTTGTTGAAGATAGATGCAGAATCTGATTCTAGTGAACTGTGCATGATAATTCTGTACATTTATCAAAAAGTCTTTTAAACATCATGTCCATGTCCATCCCATTATTCAGTCATGCATTCTTCTTAACCCCTTTTCATCTTTTGCTTACTGCATGCTTAAATAGCTATAGAGTCAAAAGAGGCATCTCTTTTCATGCATGATAGATGGCCATCAATTAATTTTAAGCTTTTCATCAGTTTCATTTTACGGTGAGTTCTTTTGAACTGAATCCAAATTCTGAAGGATTTACCTGGTGTTGCATAACATTAAAGTTAATATCACTTTGTGCACTGCTTTCTCTTAGCTCCTAAATTGACTGCAGGTATTGCTTTGCTTCTATAGCTACAGTGTTAAGTATACCTGCACTACAAGTATGTGTCTGTGTATGTATGTTTGTGTGTAATATATGCAGGAATATGTAATATGTACTTATTATATTATATTAATTCAGAAAACTACAACTGAAGAAGACTCTTTTGCAGCAATTATATATTTGGATATCTACATAGTCTACAAATAGTGAAAGTGATACTGTGTTAATTGAGTTAGTGTCCTCTTGCTTGACAAAACTGTGACTGTAAAAAGAAACAAAACTTAAAGCACATCCAAAAAGTATATTTCTATAATATTTACATTTGCTGAGAATCCAGAATATTTAATTCTCTTGTAATAACCAGAATCAGTTCAGGCTGTTACCTAGTGTTGTGTTACCTCACTGGTAACTATTTTGGCTCCCAATTCATTTAAGGACATATATTAGACTTTAAATGACTACTATTCAGCTGACATACTTAAAATCTAATTGCCAGTAAATTTTGGAACAATTATGTTCAATAATAATTTTATAAACACATTGCTCTTAACTGAGGAGTAGTAATTCAAATATGTTACTATCAACAAATGCAAGTCACAGAGGATTTTAAGGGAGAATCACTCTAAAATGAAGACAAATTATTTTATAAAGCCTTTGCTTTACTCTCCTCTAGAGAGGATGAAATGATTACTATAACCAGCATGTCACTGCGAAATAATTCTGTTTCGCTTCATGATAGATTTTGCTTTTCTTGTGACAGCATAAGCCTTGTTCTGGGGATTCATGGTCCATTGAAAGAAAAATCATGCACCTGAAGCCTGTATGCATTTAAGCCTGGGAGACAGCGAAATGTGTGCTTTTAGAGAAATGTTCAGGCTGCAGAAATTACCAACTCATCAAGAAGTTGAAAGTGATTCTTTCACAAAATGTTGTGAAATCAGTGCTAATAGCATTTTTAATGTTATTCATCATATATGAATAATTGGTGAAAATGAATGTTTTTTTGTTTTATTTTTTGGACAAGTCCTTCAGGGCAGCTATAACAAAAACATCCTTTATACTTTAGAAAATCCAACTTCAAGGACCAAGGTGAGGTTGCTTATAAATAGGAGAAATTTATTTCTCACAATTCCTATAGTCTTTGAGCCTTTTTAATGTGTAAGGACAGGTTAGAAAATTTACACAAAGTCTGGCTTCCAGATATTTACTCTCACAGTATAGGCAATTGCCAGATACCTGAATTAAAAAAAAACCTACACATTTTCAATGCTTTTAATTGAGCATGATTCATATTTATGTGTATGTTTACATTTGAAAGCTCTGAGAACAGGATAAGGGAGAAGGAAGCTTGGAAGGAGGATTCTGAAATCTATGGAAAATCTGTGAAGTTTTACATGGCAGGTTGAGGAGATGAGGTATCAAATCACGCACTTATATGAAGTTGTAGACTTCGAAACACAAAGTAATAGGAAGTCAGCAAAACACTTTCATCTAAATTGCACCTTAAGAACTACAAGTGGAAAGAAGCCTGTTCTTTGATCTAAACAGCTCTTGTGAGAATAGCTATCTCTTCAAAGCAGTAGTAGAAATCTCCTTATGAAAACAGGGTCTGGGATTTCCAGCGATGAGACGGGTAGGATAAAATAAAATAGGCAATGTTTAAACCCCTCAGACCATGCATTCATCAAATCACTTGATTCTTATTTATTAAGAAAAACAAAGTACACGCCAGGCAGTCATCTAGGCTGTACAGATACAGAAATGAAAGATTCATTCTTTCTCTTTCAAAGCTCACATTTTATACAGGACCACAGAGAAGCAATCAGATGACAGTGTTCTGTAATAAAGCACTGTGACCAAATTAGCATGAAAGCAAGAGGGGGGCAGAGAAGGGTGGCCTACTCCAAAATGAAGTGACTGTGTACAGGCTCTCTGGAGGAAAACAATGCCCTGAATTATGGATATAGTGGAGTTTTTCAGGTAAGGGTGGGAGGGAAAGGCTCTCCAGGAAGAAGCAGCACAGTCAGGAGTCAAACATCAGTTCAGCATCCCTGAGTTGCATGGCTATACAATTAACTGTGAAATATTTGCAGACAGACCAAGCCCCAATAACAATTCTATTCTACTGAGTTCTCCCTAGATGCTAGATGCTGTACCAGGGCTTTCTGGCTGAATTTTTGCTGTAATGCTATGAAGTTCCAGGTTACAATAAGGAAAATGAGACCACATGAGTTTAATAAACTTTTGTGGTCATAAAACAAAAATACCAGGGTGAGAACTCAGGCAGCCTGACCTTAGAACCAAGACTCTTAACAACCATTTGTACCATATTTTCAAGTTACATATCAATGGCACCATATATTATAGTAAGAAGTTTCAAAGTAGCAGTTTATCCTCTGGATAGTTGGTGTTATTAAATGACACAGTAGATGACATAGTAGAAGTATATCTTGTGGATAGTTATTAGTTACAGATTTCAGGATTTTAATTAAATTTGCCATAACAAAGATAGTATGACTGATCAAAACTTAGGGACTCTGAAACTGGCATGAGGTATCCCACTTATTATAGTTCCAGAAAGAAATGCTAGAGCCTTGAATTAATATGGCTTTTTCCTGTGGTAGACAATCTCTTCGCGGTCCTAAATGCTTTCCACTTACTGTTAATCAATCCGCATGTAATCCTCACCTCAAAAGTGACTGGACCTCAAAAGGCTGGATTAAGTCACCTGGTTCTACCTCCAAAATCTAGTATGGATCACAGGCACTAGGATCCTTAGAAGCAAGGGATTAACGGCCACAATAGTGTTCCTATACTAAAGGGGAACACAGAAAAGAGCTCTAGGCAATGCTACTGAGTCCTTACACTTCATCAGAGAGGAGGATCCAGAGGGAAGTTTGACAGACACACTAAAGGATGCTCAAGGAATGAGTGGGGGGGCATTAGGGGAAGGAGAGGGAGGGGGGAAAGGAAGAAGAAAACGGGGGGAAGGAGCAAGGCGGGATCCAGGGAGGGGAGGAGGAAGGGGAATAGGCTACTTATTAACTTTGTATCAGTGGGAAAAAAAAGTCACTTGGTTCTAGTGGGCAAAAGGTAGCAGAAGTAATGGGTATCACTTCCAACATTAACATATCAAAAAATGGGATCTCTTTTCTACAGGGACTGTTATTACTTGAGCTTGCCTTCCAGAAGAGTAAGCTTGAGGTGTGAAGTAGTCCAGGTGGAAGGACATAAAAGTTAGTTAGGATAAGGATATTATGAGTATAGTCTTTCCATGTTAGCAATAAGCACAGAAACACATACTTTGATAGTTTACCCTTGAGATGGCTGCAGTCATGACTTATTCTAGCTATGACTGACATACTTACATCCTTAGTGTTGGAGGGAAGAGCTGGAGTTGTAACCGACTAACTAAACTTCTCTGTTCCTGACCCACAGAAGTAATCATTACTGCTTTAGACATTAGAATTTAGATTTATTTTTTAACTTAGTAATAGATACTTCATGGGGCAAAACTCTTACCATACTATCATATATACTGTAGCCCTTGGAGATGACTCAGTATACATAAGACATTACATCATTTGCATACTATCAATGCAACTAATATCTGGAAGGAGATTACTAAACTGAATTGATAATTAAGTTTGATTAACTCCTAGTAAACTCAAAATGCACATAATAATATTTTTTCATAAAATGTACTTTAAGCATTTCTGGAATAATTTTGGAAGATCTGATAGTAAACCCTCAAGCCAGCTAGTATGGCATGAAACCAACTGCTGAGGCTTCCATATCCACTTTCTACTAAACCATTCTTCATCCTGAAATTAGGCTGCTTCTTTGCCTATATCGATGTGTAGGTAAGGAAACACAAATCTCACAGTGTAGTTCCTATTGTAACACATGCAATACAGCCAAGTAAGTGACTCTTAAGTTATATATATATATACAGCACATTAAAAAAAAAGATGTGACTGCATACACTCCTATGGCTGAAATTCATGACTATATAAGGTATTTATACTCCTTAAATAACTGCCTTTCACTTTGTATTATCCCCCAAATAGTAGACAAAGAGGGCAAATTTAAAATGGAGTCTTTGCAGGTCCCCCCACCCACCCATGATGTGTACTTTCTCAGCCTCATGAGTCACAGGCTTGTGCATACAGTTGGCTCAGATGAGCTGGCACCCTTGAAACTGCAGCAGCTGCACTAGACAATTACCAGCCTCTAACTGAGAAAATTTCCCATGGGGGACAAAGAGCCAGCTGGGCATTGCTGGTGTTTGACTGGTGGACGCTTGTCAGTTTGTATGAACACTGAAATTCCCAGGGCAGCAATCAATTGGCGAGATAATTCCACCAAGCATACATTAACCCAGAAAACTGCAACTGGAGAAGACCCTTTTGAGGGGAACAGTTTGTCTTCAGTAAAGTGGACCACCAAGCTTTGCCCTGAACATTTTGAACCTGGATGAAGTCTCCTTCAGTCTGCATCTTGTCAAAGGAACCAGCTGCCCATCAATGAAACTCAATTTATCAGACTTTAGTATTCTCAGTATAACTCATTGAAATCATGTTCTTAAAATCTCTGATTCACATTCCACTGGAATCTATCCACAGACCAAGTATCTAGCATGAATCTTCTAAGACATATTCATTATACCAAAGTCTATTTCAAAATATTAATATTTGCTTGGCTTTACTGTCAAGTAGGAATACTTCAGAGCACCTTAATATATTCAGTAATTTGGAAAAAAACTCATTATCTTGGAGCAATCATTTACCTCATTATGAAGACAGATGCTGAACTGAGCTTTTACTTCCACAGATTTTATATTTTCATTGTAATATATATTTAAAATAGCGGTTATGAATCTTAAACTAATGAAAGGTTTTCTTACCAGCTAATGCTAAATTTCTTCCATTTTCCTAGACTATCTATCATTTATTCTTTATCCTTAATAGCATGGATTCATTAGCATGCTTTATTAAATAGAGTTTTAAATGTCTTTAAGCATAGCTAATCTTGAAATAATCAATGAGGCAAAGGGTTAACCTCAGGACTATCTTTAGTCAGTGATAATGGGAGAACACAATACTTCATTTCCTTATGAGTTGGAAAAAAGTGCACCTTTCTAGAGAGCATTTACAAATTCGAAGATTCACATGGTAAGGTCCTATTGCTGCTTCTAATAGAAATATAGCTGCTAAGATGTGAAAAGCATTATGTTCAAGAGCAAGTGACATATTTGCAATGCAACTTTTCATTGCCCCCATAAGAATGCCTGGGGGCCAGAAGTAGATAACCATTAGAACTGTTTGTGTTTTATGTGTCCTGGGACTTTGGAAACATGACATGTAGAACTCAAATTGTCATGTAAACGTCATCATTTTGCAGCATCTATTAAACCTGATCTTAAAGTTTAAAAATTTGCAACAAGAAGAGTCAAAGAGCATGATAATAGTCACTGTTGAAGGCAGTTTCTTGACATGCATGAAGGTTCCTGACATTCTGTAAATCTCTTTCCACCCCTTCTTGACATCTTCTCACATAGAAAAGAGCTTTCAGCCAGCAGAACGCTGAGGCCTTGCACGTTAGAAGTGCTCAGAGCGCTTCTTGGGGAGTGAAGAGGAAGGAGCTCAACAGATAATCTAAGAGGACACAGAGTTCCCAGAGCCAAGGTAGCAGCAGCTGCACCACCAGGGCATCCTATTCTGACTCTCTAGCCAGTTCTCTCACCTCCCTGAATCAGATGCCGGGAAAAGAGAAAAACATTTTTTTAAAAAAAGCTTTCATTCTGTAGGCTTCAGAGAGAGGATAGAAAAAGGGTAGGATTTAAATAGATTTTTTTTCTTTTTCTTTTTTTCCCCATTTTTACAGCAGATAGACCTCTCAAAAACCATTTCTGTCATATCTCACTTCACATAGAAAAACACTGATAAACATTAAAACAAAAATATAACTAGTACAAAATATTCTATTATAATGCTTATATTTTAAGTCTCTTTCTATTATTGACAAAATTACTACTCTGATCTTAAAAGTCAAATTTCATAATTGGTTTTAGGAAATAACGGCAGAATTTTACTTACTGCCTGACTTTTCAAACATGTGTCTACTCATCCATCTATCAATCCAAATATATTGAGCATGTACAACATATTTGAAAGTCGTAGGAACAGAAAATACATACTTTCTTTTTCCACAGAGCTTTTAAAGAAGTGAAGAAAGGGACTGAGAAGAAGGATCATGGATTAAAGCCTTTGTCATGAAAGTAAAGGGACCTGAGTGTAGACTCCAGGCCCCAAGTAAAAACCACTAGCAGAAATGATGATGGCTGATACTTCCCACCCTGGAAGGTGGAGCCTGGGAAACTTTAGAGAAAAGGAGATAGAGCAATTCTGGATGATTCCTAATTGTCACCCCTCTTGAGCCTCCACAGCACACACACTCATATGCCCTCTTTTATACACACACACACACACACACACCACACACACACACACCACACAGACACACACACACACTAACTCTCCACATATGCATACAAGCACATAAAGAAAATAATAGTGGGGAATGACTGGTAGGACTCAAGCAGGCACAGATTTCATCACAATGGTGGCATGTATTATAAAGCTAAGGAAGATCTGGGAATATAGTACTGTGTGAGCTTGCCTGAGGTTAAGGAAGGGATCCTTAAAAAAATGGGATCTAAGTTGCAGTGGCAACTGTGGTGATTATATGAATGACATCCAGTGACCTTCTAAGGTCATTTGGGGTGTAAACATGAGGGGGAGTTTTAAATGGAAGATAAAAGATATGCTTTGCCAAACAGTACTGGTAAAGGTATAATTCAGTCCATCACTAATTCCCTTTGAGAAAGGTCCAGTCTTTCTTGCAAGGTGATCTGATAAATCCTCAGTACTTTGTCACAACCCTCCCTCCAGTCTGAGACATCTGACCTTCTCCTGCTTTCAGCAAAAAATTTCTGAGAAAATTCTAGTTCCTTGGATTGCCTAGTTTCAACAGTCCACATAGTTGGAGTGAAGGGCCATAAGTATTTCTTTAAAATATTTCCATCCCTGCCAGTACAGTTAGAATACCAAAGACAAGGACTATATAGCAAGGACTCCTAAATGCCTTCACACATCAGTCATTCCTTTGACCAGGGAATTTTGGTTTCCATAAAAAGCTATAATTGCCTCCCACTCACAATTCCAAACTATCACTTTACAGTAAATTGCTCTCGACAGTACTATGTGGAAGGCTGTGGATAGAAATAGGCAAATGGACTTTCCACAAGCATGTGACATGCTTAAGACCAGAGAAGTCATGCTACTTCAGCAGTGAGCATCTTGTAGATTTGAGCTACTTGCTTGGTATAAAAGGCCTTAAGTTTAATATTTATTTGCAGTTAACCCACTGTGACTCTGCTAATGAAGGTACCTTTCTGGTCTCTAATCTCATAGACTGACTTTCTCCTCACTCATTCCACAAAATCCTCCTCTACCTATCAACCCATTCCACAGGTGCACAAAACACTTTCAAACATAGCCATTGCCTGGATTACAAATCCAAAATCATCAAAGTTGGATGAATAAGAGCTTGTGTGTTTGTACTTGTGTGTGTGTGTGTATTTGTGAATGGGATTTTCAAGGCCTTAACACATTGTAGTTTCCCACCAATATTATGTCACTGATCATGATCCCTTGAAGTCCCTGACAGTAATTTAATTTCCAAACCCCTGTCTGTCTCTGGTGTGATGTAGGCCCTTGGACAGTGAGTTTTGACCTACTTCAGTGTTTCTTTTATGCTGTGGCAGGCATCATATTTTAGGGAGCACATAAAATTCTAGAACAAGTCATTAACCATCATGACTCCTGGGGATTTCCTGTTGCTTTGGAGAAGGAAGCAGAACTGATACAAATATAACAGATGGGAAACTTGTATTTCCAGTGCTTTTGATCAGTTCACAGAAATTATGTGGGAGGACTAAGAAGAGATGCTCTCTAAAATTATCTAAGTGGGTTTGACTCCATCATTGGAAAACTCTTCTCCTGACTGAAAGAGTGGAGCCTCTGATGGGAATGGAGAAAAATGAGGGTCAACACATTTTCTTTTACATTACAGAAGACCTTCAATATGTTAAATTTATATCATCTATTTATTGAGTTAAAATTTTCCTTTAAAACAATCAGTCCTCATTTTTTATTAGCTAAGAAATATGCTTACATATTGATTAAAAGTTTTAATTTATTATGGAATATCAGATTTGAATTAATAGTGAAACTGAAGGCTTATGAATCATATTTTTGTAGCTTTCAAGTAAGCATATTTATTAATTGTTGAGTGCAAATACTCAGTAAATGAGGTTGAATGCATGACTCCATTTTAAGAGGTTTTGACTTTCATAATTTCATCATAAATTAAGCAATGGTACATTTTTTCAGTTTTATAGGTTGCAAATGAAATTTCATGTCATAAATAAGTCCTCAAGGAATATTTATTTGAAGAAACTAAAAAATTATTTCTCTTGAGATAGAAGCAGTACAGGGTTTCTTCTCTATCTGTGTCAGTCTCTGTTTCTCCTTTTCTCTGTACCTTTAGCACATGATAACACTCACACACACACACACGCACACACGCACACACACACATAGACACACACACGTATATGTCTCCCACCTGCATGTACATATATATGCTGTGATAATTGTATGACTAAAGTGAGAGAGAAAGTGGATTTCAGGAGCTGAAGTAATGTACCATGCCTCCTGCAAGAGGATGCTTTTGAGTCTTTCAGTGCCCACCCCATTTTAGTTAGTTAGTCCTTTACTTTCATTGATTTTAGAAAGAAATTACTAGAGGCCGATCCTCAAACAAGGAAGGGAATTCATTTTAATTTCTAATTCATTATAATGTCATCTTAATTTTAATACACTTTGTGAATGTAACCTGATGTTCTAAGATGAATGATTTTTCAAAGTTTAACCACTATTTCTCAAGACTTTAGTGAGGTGATTGTAAGATAACAGGAAGAGAAAGAAAATCTGCAGCTCAAAGCAGGTGCTTAATTAAGCTATAGAAACCAATCAGATTACTTAATATAGGAATTCCATTTTTTCAAACTTAGGATTTATTGAAATGTTGCTGTGCTAAATAAACAACAGTGGTGTATGTATTCAGTTGCTGCATTATTAATAGCTCAGCAAACCTTGGAAGCCCAACAAATTCAGCAATGTTTTTTGGATTTCAAGCAAATCCCCTTCTTCAGAAGAAGTCTGACTTATTGAACCCCTTTGTCTAGAAAGGTGGACATCTTAGCGATGGGGTTGATCTACTTGTAGACTACATATGCAGGGAGGGAGAGAACTTGGCAGTCTGCCAATAGAACCATGATATTTGTTTCTAAAACATATTTTATTTTTTATTTGAGATCTGTTCATTTCTCTTTCCCATAGTCCTATCGGTTAAAAAAATAGGGCTGGGGAAACAGGTCAAGAGTTAAAGAATTTGTCCAAAAGGATCTGAGTTTGGCTTCCCAGTTCCCACATAAAGATGCTTGCAGAAATGGAGACAGTTTGCACTTCTGGTCCTGGAAGCCAGAGCCTGGGAAACACCAGGGGCTAGTAATAAGGAAGTAGAACAATCCAGAATGATTTCTGTCTACACACACATATACACACGTGAACAAACACACGTGCAAAAAATAAGTAAAAACTTTATTAATAAGTTATGATTTTCTCTTTCATGTTACCAATTCATTCCAGAGAGAATAAAACTATTTTTTCATGAAAGTTTTCATTAGCAGCATTCAGGAAACATGGATTTTTATTTGATTGTAATAAACAAAAGGGATTTTTCAAAAAGCTCTACTTAATAATTCTGCCCATTGTTTTAAAACATTTCAATATTCTACCAGCCAGCCAGAAAATTTGGGATTAGAAAATCAATATGGAAGAATGGTGGACCTTATAGAACAAGGAATTGCTATGTGAGAAGAAAATCGGAGGAAACCGGTTTGAAAATGGAAGTTGTTTTGCTAATCTTCTCACAGTCACCACTGACACTACCAATCCCTTTCCATTCAGCTTTATAATCTTCTGTGCTGTCACCTGTCTGGTACACCCATGCTCAGGCATCTCACATGTGAGTTTCCTCTAACTTCTTGCTCGCTTCATGGTGCATTATAAGCAATCCTTCCTCTGCCCCTCCGTTTTGGCCCATATCTTTGGGTTTGTGATGGTCCACCCTTTCTGCCCAGGTATAGCTCTTGTTGCACTTTGGAATATGTACTGCTATTCTTTCTATTAGGAAGGTCTGTCAAACTGTAAGAACCAGAGTTTACCATGAAGCATCCTGTTTGGAGGTGAGGCTTCACATATAAGTGGAACTTTTGTGTTGTAACTCACACTAAAGATTTATTGAGCGTAATGTTTATTGAGTGAAATGTTTTGGATGTGAATCCAGCAAATAGTCTCTCAACATGTCACACATTTTAAAGATAATGGAACAAGATCTTAGCTTCCTTTGCCTAGGTTAGATTAATTTATAATGGTTTATCATTTCCTGACTTTTCTCACAGATGACAGACTCTATAAAATGGGGAATAGAATTAACTCACATCCCTGCCTATAGTTTAGTAGGTATTCAATAAATATGATTTATTTTTTTCTCTTGTGAATGCCAAGAATGTAGTATATAGTGATATTTTAGTTTGTTTAAATAATAATCAAGGAGTGAGTTGTATTATTTAGACCACATTTTTAAATCACATCATTGAAAGGATGGTCGAAATGGGTAGTGTTCTCTTTACTCTTCTTTGCTGCTTTGATCATATGCCCAAACAATTTAAGAGAACGAAGAGTCATCTGGTTTCTGGTTACAGCTCATTAGCATGGTAAGAAAGTTCATACCAGCATCAGGAGTCAAAGAAACTACTGCATCATTTCCACAGGAAGAGCTGAGAGAAGGATACACTTTTCTTGTTTTCTAGCTGGCATTCTGCCAGTCTGTCAGATTCCTCCTCCTATCTGCCTGCCCAGAGAATAGTTTTACTTACTATGGGTTGGGTCTTTGTACATCAATTAGTTAAACTCCCACAATTTTGCTCAGGACTTATTTTTAACTAAAAAACTCTTCATAAATGTGTTTGAAGGCTAAAGCTTCAATTGTAGAGTTAGCACCTATAACTAATTGCTACAGACAATACAGGATGAAGGTGATTGTCAAAGAATAAAATAAAATAAAAAACAAAACCAATAACAAAAACACATTATGATCCTCTCTCTCAAGGTGTTGATAACAAACTCATTAAATGTATAAATGCATCAAACTGTCTAATGTATATCTGCTTGCCTGTTCATCTGTTTATCTTCTATCATAATCATTATTGATACCACCATCATACCATCTACTAAGAGCCAGAGCATAATACAGGTATAAGACATCCCCTTATATGAACTGCCCTTAAATCTTAGGAACTGGAAAATCTGGCGTAATTTATGAAACCTGTCAAATTTACTTGGATATGATGCAGACTTCAGAGGTAAGCAGGATTTCATTTATAGAGATGGTGATGCTAACAGTGATAGATTAAGAGTAGCCAAGAGCAAATTCAAGGTCACATGTCTATCATGACTAGAACAAAGAGACTTCAAAAATTCTGCAGAGCTGCTGTGAATGTTTGTGCTAATGAGGGTTAAGTATGCAGTGGCAGTGGCTGGGGAGATGGCTCAGATGTTGAGCAGCCTTTGCCTCAAAAATAAAAGTTCAGATTCCCAGATCTGATCCTAAGTTAAAAGGCCAGTGAAGATGGCAGTGGTCTATAATTTCAACCCTGGAATGCAGAGACTAGGAAACCCCACTGCAAAGCAATAAGGAGGTTGAACACTCATCCTGAACCTTCACAAGCACATATACTCAATTGCCCTCTTGTATATATGCATATGCACACACACACACACACATACACACACACACACACACACACACACACACGAGAGAGAGAGAGAGAGAAAGAGAGAGAGAGAGAAGACTTCTGGGCATATCTCATGTGTTCTCAACACACATTTCCATCTTACTTGTAACCAAATTCTGTGCATGTTTCCCACGATAAGAAACATAAATTGTGAGTGATTTATTGAAGCATGTTCCTGTGGACAACCAGTCAACAAAGGAATCAACCTATTGGAACAGAAAAGTTGTTCCCTATTGTTTTTCTCTATGTATTGGGAATAAGGGTCCCAAACAATTCTAGTACTTTTAAATAGCAACATTAAATTTACTGGTTGAATCACTGTCAAGGTGTGTGGCAGGTCACTCAGGTTAAGTATTAAGCCAGAACAAACAAAGAGTATTAAATTGTTGACATGTCCATTTCCTCCAGCTGCTGAAGTCAGGAAAATTGAAATGTTTCAGAAGTAGGTTCTTCTACTAACCTGGAGAGATTTAATCAGCACTCATTCTTTCCTACTTTAGATATCTATAACTAGCAGCTAGTTTCACTACAAATTTTAATGTTTGTGCTCTGCTTTCTCAAATATGTCCTGAATGCCAAATGCCTACCGAATATAGTTAGTAACAAGGAAATTTTCACTTGTACCTGCCATTCCTTAAAATCATCTGCACAGTAATTTTGTGCTGGATTTGTTCTCAAGGGCCAAGTATTGAGGAAGGGCTGAGTAAATAAAAGGAGAATTTTGGAGAATAAATATTTTCATTTTAATTTACTTTCACATTTCATTATTGAATTTCATATTTATTCAAATGCCTAATTTATTATATTGTGTAAGTAGGAAATATATGTACACATTAAATATGAAGGAAAAATGTTTAAATCTTACTTTAAATAAAGTATTTCAAGTTTACATATAATATCTTTGAAATACTTTTGGTAAGAGATCAGATGAGCTAAATAAAGTTTCAGGCTGTCCTTTCCACCATGTTTTTGGGATTTAAGTGTAACCTCCTGTATCATTGTGGTACTTAATCTGGGATGTCAACTTAACCACACTTGGCATTAACTAAGATCAGCTGTCAGACTACCTGAAGATAACTTATGATAGTTAATCTTGGGTGTCAATTGGACCATACCAGGCATTAACTAAAATCAGCTGAGAGACCATCTGAAGAGGTTATCCAGATCAATACATTCACAATTCTAAGACCAGCCCTGGATCTGATTGGAACCTCCCTAGATCTAATTGGAACCTCCCAAGAGCAGACAAGATAAAAGGAACAATATAACAGAAGAATGACAATAAGAGAGACTCTCAGAGGATGTTTGCAGTGACTTAGCCTGCCTCCAGCTTCAGCCAACAGTCAGGTCATCTCTGCCATAAAAGACTGTTTCTCTACTCAAATCGTAAGCTAAATAAATCTGCCTTTCTACCTTAAGTTGTTTGACTTTGGGTGTTCTCTCACAGCCACAGATAAGAATAACTGTTACAACCATGAAAGAATTAATTCTGTAGTACTGTGATACCATGTTTTTCTTTCACGTATGTATATATGGGAATCATGTGTGCATATGTGTCTCTGTGTGTGTGGGAATATGTATACAAATGTACTTGAGTATGTTTACCTGTGAAGAACTAAGGGTGATATTAGGTATCATCTTCTATTGCTCTTCTACTTTATTGTTGTGAGCTTAGGTTTCTAATTAAATCCAGAGCCTTTAGGGCTAGTTTGGCTGTGGCTTCCGGGGTGAGAATTGCAGATGGCACTGCCCCTGCCCATCACTTTTACACAGTATCTGGGGATCCAGACTCAGATCCCTTTTTGTACAAAGCAAAGACTTTAACCATTGAGTCATTTCCCCAGCCTAGTATTACCATGTCTGGAAATATTTAGAAATCCTACTTTTGACTGATAAAAATATGATAAATAAAACTTTCTTCCAGCGATCTTAATTGTATGACTTCTTTTGCTTTCTTACATTTTTGAATACAGTATTTCTGTTTTTACAACTACAGCAATCCTGCAGTTGAATGAGCTGCCAAAAATGTGGCACAAAAATCCTTGTTTCTGCAAATATTCTCCAAAATAATAGGCAATAAGAAGCTAGAATGAGGGACTGCATGAAAATTAATTATGTTTCCTCATGAAGTTGACTGTCCTATTGTTGAGGCAGACAGAGAAATATAATGCAAGCATGAATCTAGTGAAGTACTAGATTCTAACCAATTATGAAAACTATCTTTCTAGTCATTCTGTATTTCTTAACAGTATTTATCTTGTAGACATGAGGATTCGACTAGGAGTAGTCTGGCTGAAAAAGCTGAGCTAGGAGGCTAAATAATTTTAGGGATTCTGCCAGTTTAGGAGAAAAGAAAGGCTGTATGTTTTGCTATCTAATGATATACAAAATAGAGTAGGCAATGGGCTCAAAGTCCAGGGATTAGGTTTCACACTTGTATGTGTGCAGTTAACAAGTTGTGAGACTTCGGATGTTTACACTACTCAAAATAAAAGTCACTATAAAAATAAGACTTGTTGAAAGCCATCAGTAATAAAGAAGCTAAAAGTAATAAAGCTAAAAGTAATAAAGAACCTAAAAAGTCTTGGTAAAGGAAAATACAGTAAATAATAGATATCTATCCCAAATTTTCTTAACGTTGGCAGACCTATATTAGTCAACTTCAGAAGGAGAAAAGAGGGAAGGAGAGAGAGGGCACAAAACTATAATTAGGCACTCTCTGTTAGGTGTATTAAATTCTCTTCTGAGGAGAATTTCAAAACTTCCCATTTTCATTAAATAATGCACATTTCTGAAAAATTACTTTTTAAATATTTTATTTCCGTATGTGTGTGTGTTTGTGTGTGTGCACATCAGAGGGCTCCATGTGTCCATGTGGAGGATCAATAGTGACTTCGAGAATCGTCCTGGATTGCTTCTACCTTCTTGCTTTGCTCTGGGATTTCCCAGGTTCCACCCACCAGTGCTTGAAGTACAGGCCACCGCATTTTCTGCCTGGCATCTTTCACACTTCGGACTTGGTCCAAACTCAGGACCTTCTGATTGTGAGACAGAGTCTTACTTAACCCCTTAGCCATCTCTCCAGGCCCGACGTGAAAATACCACATATGCCCTGAAATTTTCATACCTGATTAATAGATCATTTCTTCATCTTACAAAATGTAAAAGCTTTGCTGTTTAAGCTGCTCCCAAGCTTTCTTTAGGTAATTCCTTTGACCCGTGCGTGTCCTGGGCCACAAGATCAAGTGAGCAAAGGGACTTTCTCCCTATTCCCTTTATGTTCCTAGGTCTGACTTTTATCTCAATGCTCAGGCTAACTGGAGGGTGGGTGGGGATGGGAGAAGAACTGAGCCATCTTGGCAACAAATCCACAGCCTTCTATGCCTTAGTTGTCATAGCAACCAGGCTATTGCTATGTACCCTAAGACAAATTATTTTTACCTGTTTCTCCTGACCACTCACACAGACAATTTTTAAAAATTATTTCAAGCATGTATTTCCAACCACAGTTTTTTTCAAGTTTCATGTTTTATTGAGAACCCAGAAGTATATGTAAATATATGTACATATATATATATACATACATGCATGTATGTACACTTTTTTTTCTCTCTTTATTTTTTAATACATTTTTATTATTATTTCTGCTCATACAAACTTAATAGGTACACCAGTTTCCTCCCTCCCTCCTCCTCCCACTGAACCCCCTGCTTTCCCTCCCCTCACCCCTGCCGCCCCATCCCCCTGTGCCTCCCGCCCCAATTCCCAGAGTCCTTTCTTGTGCATGCCTGACTCTCCTCTGGGCCCTCCTCTCCGATGACATACAAGGACCCAGTGGCATTTCCCTGAACCCTTTCCTGTGTTCCCCTTAAGCATAGAAACACTACTGTGGCTGTCAATCCCTTGCCTCCAAGGATCTTGGTGCCTTAATAGCAGATGCTAGACTTTGTGAGGTCAATAGTGTGTTGGACATTGCGTCGAACATGCAATAACTAATTATGATTGCTTCGGCCCTAACTTGTGTGGAGTATCTTGCAAATCATTGCTCCTCCCATCCTTTTGCTCTTAAACTCTTACCACACCCTCTTCCGCAAATGTCCCTGAGCTTCAGGATGGGGAGAGATTAGTCTGGCCTAGTTCTAGGTGGTTGATATAGAGTCTCTGAAGTTCTAGATAGTGGTTCGTTGATTTTCTTTTGCAGTTTTGTTGCTCCTGTAATGCCCTTCACTCCATCGTGATGGACACTGTATGTCACCCCCTGGCCAGAGACAGAAAGCTGTTAAACTGGAATCTTATTATAAGAGCACATTCAAGGGTAGATGTAATACTTATACCCAAAAGTGGAATCGCAGGGTCATATGGCATTAAGCAATGGGAGGGGTCAATCACCCATTTGCAAAATGGTTACTTTTTAATCTGCCGGACTATATGCCCTCCCCTTCTGGTGAGTTCATACCCCCTTAGTTGTAAATGATCAGGAACGAATTGTGAACTTAACTAGGTGTCACATTACTTTTTGCAGTCCTTGATGGAGGCCTATTTTCTCTACTGTAACATGGTCACTTGTCTCCTTGTTTCTGGTGTGGCCCTCCAACCCCATCCCTCCTGTTCATAATCCTTGCAATTACTGTAGGTAATACATAGATTTACCTATGAGTGTCTCAAGATGTGCTAGGTGGGTTTGGTATTAGGAGCCACCTATTAGGGAGTACATACGGCGCTTAATTTTCTGGGTCTGGGATACTTCACTTAATATAATTGTTTCTAATGACATCCATTTCCCAGCAAATTCCAGTAATTCATCATTTTTGATGGCTGAGTAGTACTCCATTGTATAGATGTACCACTGTTTCCTTATCCACTTGTCAACTGTTGGACATTTGGGTTGATTCCATGACTTTGCTATTGTAAACAGTGCTGCATAGAACATGGTCGTGCTTGTGCTATTGAGGTGAACCTCTGCTGTATGGGGGGTTATTCCCAAAAGTGGAATTGCAGGGTCATATGGCATTTCAATCTTTAATTTCTTTAAGAATCTCCAGGCGGCACGCCAGAGTGGCTGTTTGAGCCTGCACTCCCACCAGTAATGTAGGAGAGTTCCCCTCTCTCCACATCCTCTCCAGCATTTGTTGTTGTTTGTATTGTGGATTTTTGCCATCCTGACTGGGGTGAGATGATATCTCAGGGAAGTTTTGATTTGCATTTCCCTGATGGCTAAAGAAGTGGAGCATTCTTTAAGATATTTGTTAGACATTTTAATTTCATCCCTGGTAAAATTTCTTTTAAGTTCCAGGGCCCATTTTTAATTGGGCCATTGGTTTCCTTGATGTTTAGTTTTCTAAGGTCTTTGTGCACTCTGGACAGTAGAGCTCTATCAGATATGTGGTTAGTGAAGATTTTCTCCCATTCTGTGGGTTGCCTTTGAGCTTGTGTTACAATCTCTTTATCTGAACAGAAGCTCTTTAATTTCACAAGATCCCAACTGTTGAGAGTTGGTAGCAGTGACTGTGCCATTGGATGTCTGTTTAGGAAATGTTGGCCTAGTCCAATCAGCTCAAGGGAGTTCCCTATCCTTTCAACTATGGTTTTTATAGTCTCTGGCCTTATATCAAGGTCCGTGACCCATTTGGAATTAAGTCTTGTACATGGTGACAAGTAAGGGTCCAGCTTTAATCTTCTTGTGGAGATCCAGTTTTGCCAGCACCATTTGTTGAAGATGCTGTTCTTTTTCCATTGGATTCTTTGGACCCCTTTGTCAAAGACAAAATGGCTTTAATTTTGTGGGCTTATATCTGGGTCTTCAATCCTCATCCATTGATCTATGTGTCTATTTTGGAGCCAGTATCAGGCTGTTTTTATAACTATGGATTTGTAATATAAACTAAGGTTCGGTATGGTAATACCTCCAGCAGTGTTTTTGTTACTCAGGATTGTCTTTGCTATCCTGGGTCTTTTGTGCCTCCATATGAATTTTGAGATTGTTTGGTCAACTTCTTTAAAGAATTGCTTTGGGATTTTAATTGGTATAGCATTGAATTTGTATATTGCCTTTGGTAAGATGGTCATTTTTACGATGTTGATTCTGCCAATCCAGGAACATGGGAGGTCTTTCCACCTTCTGGTGTCTTCTGCTATTTCTTTCTTTACGGTTTTAAAGTTTTCATTGTAAAGTTCTTTTACCTCCTTGGTTAGGTTTATACCAAGGTATTTCATTTTTTTAGGGGCTATAGTGAATGGGATGGTTTCTCTCAAGGCTTTTTCACTTCTTTCATTCTGGGCATATAGGAAGGCCTCTGATTTTTGCACATTTATTTTGTATCCTGCCACCCTGCTGAACTTCTCAATTAGTTCCAGGAGCTTCCTGGTGGAGTTTTTGGGATCACTCAGGTATAAGATCATGTCATCTGCAAATAGGGATAGCTTGACTTCTTCCTTGCCGATTTGAATCCCTCTTATGTCCCTTTCTTGTCTTATGGCTTCAGCTAAGACTTCAAGTACAATATTGAATAGAAGTGGTGAGAGTGGACAACCTTGTCTAGTTCCTGATCGAAGTGGGAATGCTTCCAATTGTTCCCCATTGAGCATAATCCTTGCTGTGGGCTTGTCGTATACAGCTTTTATTATATTGATAAAGGTTCCTTCCATTCCTACTGTCTCTAGCGTTTTGATCATAAAAGGCTGTTGGATCTTGTCAAAAGCTTTTTCTGAATCTATCAAGAGTATCATGTGGTCTTGGACTTTGGACTGGTTTACATGATGAATTACATTTATTGATTTGCGTATGTTGAACCAACCTTGTGTGCTGGGGATGAAGCCTACTTGATCCCCATGAATAATCTTTTTAATATGTTTTTGAATCCGATTTGCTAAAACTTTGTTGAGAATCTTTGCGTCTGTGTTCATCAGAGAGATTGGCCTATAGCTTTCTTTTTTAAGTGAGTCTTTATTAGGTTTTGGGATTAAAGTGTTCCTCCTTTGCTATTTGATGGAACAGTTTAAGGAGTATTTGTATTATTAACTCCTTAAATGTCTGGTAGAACTCTGTGCTGAATCCATCTGGTCCAGGACATTTTTTGGTGGGAAGATCAAGATTACTTCCTCAATTTCCTTATATGTTATATGACTATATAAATAATTCACAACTTCCTGATTCAATTTAGGTAAGTTGCGTTTACTTAGAAATTCATGCATCTCTTTTGTGTTGTCAAACTTCACAGAGTAAGTTTTTGAAATATGATATCATAATTCTCTGGATTTCTTGGGTATCAGTAGTGATAACTCCATGTGCATTTCTGATTTTGTTAATTTGGGTTTTCTCTCTCCTGCTTTTGGTTAATTTAGCTAGGGGTGTATCAATCTTATTGATTTTTTCAAAGAATCAGCTTTTTGACTGGTTGATTTTTTCTATCGTTTTCTTAATCTCGAATTCAGATCTTTCTCCCCTTAGTTTGCTAATCTCCACTCTTCTACTACTTTTGGGATCAGATTGCTCTAGTTTCTCTACAGCTTTAAGCTGCATTGTTAAGTTGTTTATTTCTGATGTTTCCATTTTTTTGATGTGGGCATTAAGAGCTATGAACTTGCCTCTTAGAACAGCTTTCATTGTGTCCCAGAGATTTTGGTAAGTTGTATTTTCGTTATCATTCACTTTCAGGAAATCTTGAATATCCTTTTTAATTTCTTCCTGAATCCAGTTCTCATTCAGCATCATATTGTTAAGTTTCCAGGAATTAGTGTATTTTCTCTTGTTTGATGTGTTGTGGATGTCCAGCATTAGGCCGTGGTGGTCTGATAGGGCACAGGTTAGAATTTCAACTTTTTTGTATATGTGTAGATTCGTTTTGTGGCCCAATATGTGATCTATTTTGGAGAAAGTTCCGTGTGCTGCTGAGAAAAATGTGTATTCTTTGGTACGTGGGTAAAAAGTTCGATAGAGATCTGTAAGGTCCATTTCTTTCAGGGTTTGATTAAGGTCCAAAGTGTCTCTGTTAAGCTTTTGACCTGTTGATCTATCCCATATTGAGAGGGCGGTGTTGAAGTCCCCAAGATTTATCGTTTGGGGATTGATTTCTTGCTTTAGACGCTGTAGGATTTTCTTAATGAATGTGGAGGGGCCCGTATTGGGTGCATATATGTTCAGTATTGTGAAGTCTTCCTGGTGAATTGCACCTGTGACTAAAATGTAGTATCCATCCGTGTCTCTTATAATTTTCTTTGGTTTGAAGTCCACTTTGTCTGAAAGCATAATGGCTACCCCTGCCTGTTTTCTGCTTCCATTTGCTTGTAGAATTGTTGTCCAGCCTTTTATTTTTAGAGTGTGCCTATCTTTTATGGTGAGATGGGATTGATGGATTGTGATTTTTAATCCAAGTTTGTAATCTGTGTCTCTTGATCAGTGAATTAATTCCATTAACATTTAATGTTATAATGGAGAAACTTTTTAATTCCAGACATTTATCATGTTTAGTAGTTTTTATAAGTATATTGCTTCGCTTTTAATGGTGTTATATTTGTCTTCTGTTCTCCTGGATATGCTTTTTTTTTTCTTCACGCTTGAGTATCATTTCTAGCATTTTTTGAAGGCCTGGTTTGGTGGACATGTATCCCTTCAAGTTGTCTTTGTGTTGGAAGATTTTTCTTTCTCCCTCGATCATGACTGATAGTTTTGTAGGGTAAATCAGCCTGGGTTGACATTTTTGCTCATTCAATACTTGAAGTATGTCTCTCCAAGCTCTTCTTGCTTTTACTGTTTCAACTGAGAAGTCATTTGTTATTTTAATAGGTTTACCTTTAAACGTAACTTGTTTTTTCTCTCTTGAAGCTCTCAGCACCAGTTCTTTATCTTGAATGTGGAGTGTTTTAACTATTATTTGCCCTGGGGTGCTTCTGTTTTGATCGTATCTGTTTGGGGTGCGGAATGCCTCTTGTATATGGATGGGCCTCTCTTTTTTTAGATGAGGAAAGTTTTCCCTGATGATCGTTTGAAAAATTTCCTCAGGGGTGGTATTTTGAGATTCTTGCTCTGGTATTCCATGAATACGCATGTTAGGCTTCTTCAGGGTGTCCCATATCTCTTGGATATTTCTCTCCAGTATCTTTTTGGCTTTAACAACCTCTTCCATTGAGCTGGTTAGTACTCCCACTTTATCTTCAAGGTCTGAAATTCTGTTTTCTGCTTCGTTAGTTCTGTTGATAAGACTCTCTGTAGAGTTCTGGGTTGAAGATAACTTGTGTTGTTGCTCAGTTTTAAACTCTGCTTGAGTCTGTTTTAACTGCTGTATGCCAGTTTTTGTTTCTTGCACTGTTTTTCTCAACTCCTCCAAGTGTCTGTTGTGTTCCTCTTCAAAGCAATTGATTCGATTATGTAATTCCTCCCATATTTCCCCTTTCATAGTATTGAACATGGTAATGATCATATTTTGAAAGTCATTATCCTGGGTCAGGCTTTCTTAGCCTTTTTCCGTGGTTTTGTTCTGGTTGAATCTAACATTATGGGATTAATTTCTTCAGTGGGAAATTTGTGTACTTGAGTGTTGCTTCTCATGGATTTGCACTCTGACTTTGGCATTGTCGTTTTAACTCTTAAGATCTTTCAATTTCACTAAACCTGAATTATTTGGCCTGGGGTTCTGGGGGTGGGCAGGTACAGAGCTTACCTAGGTTGGGGGTGAGGCCTGGCTGGACGGTGCGCGCACGCCCAAGACCGGCGGAGCGGGGTGGGAAAAGGGAGGATGGGGGCGTTGGCGTGGAGCTATTTAACATGAGGGGAGCTGGGGCAGGGGCCCGGGCACAGGGGGAGGTCCTCCTCGTCCCTCGGCCCTGCGCACGGCTCCGGCTGGATGGTGGGGTCAGAGCCGGGTTCCTTTGGGCTGACCTGGGGTTCTGGTGGGCGGGCGCAGTTTTTTTTTTTTTTTTTTTTTTCCCCCGCTGACATGACCTGTAAAGAAGGCAAAATTTCTTTTCTTTCCTATATTTTAAATACGTGATGCACATGCAAGCCAAACAGGTGGTTTGTAAAAGCAATTATACATAAATACTTCAACTAAAATGTGAGCTCCAGAATATTATAAGTATGTTGCTCCTTCATCTAATGCAGTTTTTTATTTTAAAGCTAAGTAAGGTAATTAAAAAAAACTTTACATTACTTATTTTGTGCCCTTTCTGCCTGGCGTTTTTACATGGGACCTGGGATCCAAACTCAGAAACTTCTGTTTGAGAGACACAGTCTTAATCCCTGAGACATCTCCCCAGGCCTTAAGCAAGGTATTTTATTAAAATGAATTTATTTTGTAAGAATAAATGTCAGTAAATTATTTTAGGTATTGTTATGCATATAAAGCTTAGTGAAAAAATTGACTGAAATTTTATTTTTTGCTTTACAAAAAAATCTCATTCTTTGCTTTACAAAATAACAAAATCCTTACTGTGTGTATAATATGTGTTTGGCAAACAACATGCTCATAGAAGTCAATTATCATTAAAGCATTTAAAGTTACCTTTGGTTTTGTTCTCACTGTTTCCACTTAATGGGATATATTCATCTGACAAGGGAGCACTTGAAAACATAATGCAGGATCTCACATCTCAAAGTTGTGTTTTAATCCATGGTTTTGAAGGAAGAAACATTACTTTATATCTTTTGGTATCAGTCATGCACCTAACACTGGCTTGAATTTCCTAAGCACTTGCAGTAATTGAATCCCTGCTTATTCTACTGAATATGCTTTCTTTTATCAAGATATATTACTCACTTCACTTTACATTTATTGAAACAGTTTATAAACCATGCTCAGAATATAGGGATTTCCATTTTGCTTAATCAAGTTTGATGATGTTCTATAAATTTCAGAAAGATAATGGTAAAAATAAATGTTTTGTGAATTAGTAGCTTTCACAGAGAATTCTGTCCTACTGCAATGCATTTCAAATTTAATTTGTAATTCTGTGACTTTTGCTATTTCTGTATTTCAGGATGATCTGCCCAGTGCTGTTGATGTTTGCATGATATTTAAACTCATTAAGATACAAAACAAAGTTTATAAAAAAAACTTCTAATTATGTTAAACTATTGAGAGTGCTGTCTGTAACTTAAAATGAAGAATCCATGATTGTAGTCATGTCTGACAGATTATTTGCACATATAACTCTAAATTTCTTAACATATTTAACTTTTTCCTTCAAATCAAATAATATGCACATATACCCCTCACACACACATACACACACATCTTTTATATTGGTCATACACCTAACACCAGCTTATGTTTCCTATGAGTCAATGTGTGTGTGTGTGTGTATGTGTGTGTGTGTGTGTGTGTGTGTGTGTGTGTGGGTGAGTGGGTGTGTGCCTGTGTGTGTATGCATGTTTGTGTGCATTTGTCTATGTGTGTGTGCGTGTGTCTGTATGTGCATGTCTGTTCACATGTCTGTTTGTGTGCATGGTATTTATTCATATATATGTGTGTGTGTGTGTGTGTGCATACAGGTGTGTTTGCTAAAATGCACCTGTAGTATCTGAGAACAACTTTTCTGGAGTTTGTTCTCTCCTGTCTTATGGGTTCTGAAGACTGAAATGAGATCTTTAGTCATGATTGACATGGGAAGTTACCTGATGAATTAACCTGCTGCCAACCCCATCAAGATTTTTCAGACATATACAAGATGTACAAAATAAACCACATTCTGTTCTTAAGTCTATAGCCTCACTTTTCAGATTACTTATTATCGTTCTGATTAACATTTGACTACAAAATCATGTTTCAAGTACCTTCAATTGATATTATATCTACAAAAGAATAGGATGGCAAAAGGGGTATAGATTAAATACTAAGGTTTTCATGTGTGTAGTCAGGGGTCCTTGGTTTGATACTTGTTCTCTTGGAACCATATGGATACTGTTTCTCACCAGATCTCCAACTATGAGTACTCTGTGAATGCAAGGCAGTGTTTTGGAACTTGCTTCCCTAATGCTATGAGTGATGAATAAAGTTAATAACAAAAAAATGGCCAAGAGAGGAAGGGAATATTGCCATCCTACCAAAAGCAGATCTGCTCCTTTACAGTTGTACAACCCAGTCACAAGTCCTCCTTATTTCATTCTGCTCTGTTACAGCACTGACTGATAAAGTCTCAAGTGGCCGAACAGTAAAGATTTGGAAGCCAATGTCATCATCTTAAACTTTTCTACTATTCTCAACTATATCCAAGTAGAGTGATACAATACATAGCTTATCAAAATTGAGTGAGACAACAGAACATCTTACTAAATCCTAAAACTTGGCAGAACATTTGACTTAGATAATGAACCAAATAACACAAATAATGAAATATTATAAGTGCCAAACTGTGGGTTGATATATTCCAGAAGGCAGTCCTGTAGGACCAGCCATAAAATGAGGCATATGGAGGACCTAAAGTAAAGGTAAGAGGACAAAGTTTGCCTAATGAAAGGGGATAAAAGGCAAGCATTTGCTTTCTTGACTGAATATTTATTCTTGCCTAATTCTATCTAGTAACCACAGTGCTATATTCCCAAATTAAAAAACAATCTAACACACACACACACACACACACACACACACACACACACACACGTGCGTGCGCGTGCGCGCAATTGAATAAAAAAAATCTACTTTATGTCATGTTACTTTACTTACTGGCAACACCAATGAATATGTTTCATTCTACGTTCCCTCGTTTAATGTGCCACATTTCAGATTGCTATTTCAAGCACTGTAAATTTCCCCACATTTACAGTTAATCTAGAAAGCTATATAGCTGTATTATCTTACCATTACCCCACATGCCCAACATAAGGAACGTTCCTTTCCCAACAGTTTCTGTACTCAGCCTATGTCTGTAATGATATTTTTCTACTGCCTTGGAATATGTATGTAATCTGCACATTTTCTCCCTCACTTGTACAAGGTAGAGAATTGCCTTAGAATAGCCTCAATCAGTTTTTGTTGAATGAATAAACAGCTGCATGAAAGAATAGATAAATGAATGAATACCAATGTACTTCTTACTACAAAGAAGCTCATTTAGCTTGGAAGAAAAAAAATAGCTGGTTGGCTAATTCTAATTCAGTGTGTAAATGGTGAGACAGAATGCAACGAGATCCCATGTTCTTTTTATCCAAGCCTTTTTTTCTTGATGTCTGCTCTATTGTTTATACACAGAGGAGTGATTAAAATTCAAGGTTGAAAAATCTATGAACAAAAGTTTAGCTTCTTTTGAAGTAGATGCAATGATGAAATATATTAAGTGAATAAACCCACAAGAAGATTCAATAAGAAAATATTGCTCATTGCTGAAATCAGTATGTTGATAATTTCTTGACAGGAAATATTCCCAGGCTTACCACAGAAATCAAAAATTTTAGTCATTACCAAGTTAGCTCTAGTAACTAAAGGACAGATGATGCATATAATGAATACTTAAATTTCAAAGATAACTATGACTAGGAAACCTCTTAAACACTAAAATTTAAAATTCATAATAGTCTACTTTCAAGTACTTACATGAATTTTTTAGACTTTATATTGTCAGGGAGAGTTCTTCAGTACTTGATCTTTGCCTTGCTTGGTTTGGCATGTGAACAATAAATGTTTGCTATTCAGTTGTAAAGTGGCAAGGAAAAGAATGTATCCACCTATCTTCCTCTTCCAGTTTCTGAATTCAACCTTACTTTTCACCATATTTCTAATCAGGATCAGGGTGGCTCAGCATCTTGCCATCCTTTAGGAATTCCATTCATACATTGTTTGTTTATATTATAAAACAAAAATTATCCTATCTAATTAACATTAAACATAGCCACTGAGCATTATTATACATATTTTACCTATTTTAGATTAAAACATAGAATACCAACAGTGGTGTGCCTCGCTACCATAGAAATATGAAAGTGAATACTGGGGATGCCATCACAAATGGCATGCATTATTTCTTATTTCCAAAAAATACATTTTATTTGGCTCTAATTATAACAGATCCATAGTTTTTTCATATCTCTCCCATCTCACAGGTGTAAGAGGTTTTGTACATATAACAATGTAGTTTGAAAATTTGAAAAAAATAGCTTAAATTCACAATCTTCAATGCTTAAAATACATATTGGAATCAAATTTCCTTTTTCTTTACAGGCAGCGCTTACAGAGATTTGATATGTAAATATACTAATGAAATCGTTTGGAGAAGTGTTGATTTGACAATTTCAGGGTCATGAATTCTTCACAATATAAGTGCACTGTAAGCAAAAGCTAGATGCTGCTTAGGTTTGTATTTTGACACAATAAATACAAATCATCATTTTCCGTTCTTTGAGACAAAAACTTCCTCCAGACAGTTTGGATGCAGAATTTGTTTTAAAATGAAAAAATGTTATTGCTTTAAATGTATCGCTTTATTCTAACATGTCACACAGATATTTCTGATCCTTATCAGTGTACTTATATATCTCAATTGAATAGGGAATATGCAAAAAGAAGAGGCTGCAGTAAAGAGGAAGTCCCAATTAGCCCTTTAACATTGGTAAACATATTCATTACATTAAAAAAAAAACTTGTATGATGAAAGTTTGCAGCAAAAACAGTAAATGTCCAAACATAATGAACAGCAGGCTAACCACTTCTGTACAGAATGAGCTTTGCAATGGCAAGTTGGTTTGGTTTCACTCCTTGTAGCAACAGACAATAGTCTCTGCTATATTACAGGACATTAAAACCTTGAAGGTAATAGGATTATAAGTCAAAGACTTACCACAATTGATATTCATTCATTAAAGGAAGAAAATGTTTCATGGCTTTGAAAATAATCAGAGAAGCAGTTGAAATTAATAGAGAAAATTATATCCTACCTGAGTCACCTTCTCTGTCACATTGTGTGTTCGATCTTTAACCTTGGGAGCAATGATAGTTTTATCTGAAGAAGGAGGGGATGCATTCTTTTTTTCAGTTTTCACATCTGAAAAATTCAGAGTGAGCTGTGGAATCTTGTTAATGGTGCTGTATTTGTTGAGGTTTGAATCCGACGTGGATCCCAGCAGGCTTGACTTGATATGATTAAAAGGCCCTAAAGAAATTGGAAAGTATTTGTAAAAATAATATCAGAGTAAATACGAAAAGATGATGGTGTTGAATGCCTTAGTTAATGATCCATGACCAACGTAACCCATATTCCCATGACAAAGTGCAGTTGGCTGCTATCTGAGCACAGGGCTGAGGACTGACTATGCTTGGAAGGACACATGAGAGATAAAGGAAAACTTGGTACTAGATTAGTGCCCAGACAGCAAATTGCAGTACATCTGTGACTGGCTTCTTTCATTATTGGCTGAGAAGAAAAATAAAATGAAACAGGCTTCGTGTCTTGCCATTGACTTAATCCAGGGTTCTTTTTTCCCCTTCAATTTTGTTTCATCTTCTGGGGATGAATTAAAGAAGCATTACCTATAGTTAAATCCCAAAAACCAAGGATTTATGAAATTTATGAAAGATCCACAGGAGGCAGAGTGAGAGAGGGAATAATGGAAAAAATACATAGGGAGGATGAAGGGATACAGTGGCGGAGGGGCTGAGGTACTGATTTAAAAAAAGCCTTGAGAAGGTGGGATATAACCAGATAGGAACATCCTATGATATTAATATGTAAAAACATTTTAATTTTAAAAATAGGAACAAAAATAGACAATTTCTTATAGAAAAACGCACAGAGAAGATAGGATAAAACAAAAAATGCTCTAGGCTTGTTGGCCAGAGAGGACTCAAAGCACTCCCAACAATATAAGCTTCTGCCATTTCTCTGGTTTTCTTCCCAGAAACTGAGAGTAAGACCCTGTTACTGAAGATGCAATTACACATGGCCAAAAAACATGAGCTGGAACTGGTCTGCAAGCCCTTTTTGCTGGTAGCTAACATAGTTCCTAAGAGTACTATGGTAGCTACCAGGGGAGAAAAACAATTAAAGATCTCAGCAGTCAGTGAAATCTGAAATCTAAAATCACCAGTGGCAACAGGTGACCACCAGTGTAATTAGTAACATGATATCCAGAAGACCACCAACAGCTTTCTGATTGGATTTAAGGTCCAATTGTAAGAATGGGGGACATTCCTATTACTGTAAACTGGAACAATACCCTATGAGAAGGAAAGATATAGGTCCTAGGGGAAGAGCAGATGTTGAATCTTCAGGTAGGATACCTGCTATTATACTCACAGGTTGGAAAAACACTCAACATCCAACCTAGAAGCTTCCTTCTACAGCAGAAGGAGTTTACTGCTGCTGAAAAGCACCACTTGCCAAAATTCAAAGAATAAATGACTGTGGACTTCTTGTCCCTAAACAGGACATATATAGCTCACCCACCCTCATTTCAAGGTTCAGGGAACATCCAGAAAAGGGGACAGTAAGACTGTAAGAGCCTGAAGTGAGACGTATGGGGGGAGTGAGGGAGATACTATCTCCTGGACATGACAGGATTGTGATATGCATGAGTTCCTGGCAGATATGTATACTTATGAAGGAATTGCATGGGTTCTGTCTCAACATCTCACCATAAAAGCAGGAAGATCTCAAGAAGATCTATACCTCTCTGAAAGACTGATGAGGACTACAGCTGATGGGAATGAAAAGGATGATGTTTTCCTCAATAATGTGCCCATGGCATATGAAGCATGTCAGGCATAAGTTATCAAAGGGAAACTAGATGAAACACAAGGGGCCACACAAGTAAAAAATATCTGAAAATAGAAGGGAGTCTGGCAGAGGAGATGAAGTGTTATAGTATATAAAAGGAATGGGGATGAGAGTTGGGACTACGGGGTGAAACTAGAAAATATTATGAATTCACTATATTCATTTATGCAACAATAAATAAAGATAAAAGACTGGAGAAAAAAGAAAGGTTATTTATTCTGTTGCAATTTAGATTTCTCTCTATCTCTTTTTCTATCACTGAGAATGACAAGCTGCTTTTTCAGGTTCTTCCACAAACCACATGAAGTGCTCTGTCAAGTTTTTAGAAGAGCTAAGACTAAAGGGCAAAGTGTGTGTGTGTGTGTGTGTGTGTGTGTGTGTGTGTGTGTGTGTGTGTGTTTGTGTGTGTATTATTGCAAATTTCAGGATTTTGATTTGTTGCTTCAAATCTTTCTTTTCATTTTAATTTACATTTAAGGGGAAAAAATAGAAGCCTCTATGAAAAGCACATGAGAATGATGCTCTTGGGAACACAGCTTACAGAAGTGATCATAGCTAGAAAACAGAACATCTCTGATTGGGCATTCCCAGTTATCCCCCATTCTGTTTACACTGAGACAACTGGGAAATGTTTTGGCCACTTTATTCTCTTGAGTTCTGTCAACTAGAGCAGCAGCAATTTTCTCTGGAAGAAGTCTATAGCCTGTTTTTATGTGGAGAGTTAACAAGTGATTTGAGGACTTTCTTGTACAATAGATACACTGCTTGTTCCATTAAATGACTCTTAAACTGAACATCAGGAAGATTTTTTTTTTAAATGAGCCTACTAGTGTTACATAGAATTTGTTTGTTTCAGAGAGCAGTTCAAACATAGAGTTACCATACTTCAAGTTTTGTAGTTTTGTGTCCAAAAATAAATGTGGATATGTTTAGGGATCAAAAGTTCAGATATCAGGTCCCAGGTAAAATGCCAGGCAGAAATGTTGGTGGCCTGCTCTTTCAGCTCTGGGGGGCAGAGCTTGGGAAATCCCAGAGCAAAGCAAGAAGGAGGTAGAAGCAATCCAGGATGATTCCTGAAGTCACCCTTGGTCTTCCACAGGGACACACAGTGCCCTCTGGTACACACACACACACACACACACACACACACACACACACACACACGCACTAAATGAATAAATAAAAATTTTAAAAATGCAAACACTTAAAAATTGGGTATGCATTTTGTACTCTAACAAATCAATTAACTGAAGTTCAATATAGTGCTATAAACAATATCCGTCATTTCATTCATCCTGCTCCTGCAGAGAAAAATGTGTTGTTTGCTCATGAAAGTTCATACTTATTATATTATGGAAGCTTAAAATAATTTAAGAAAGTATGTGTAATAAATATTACATTTCTTGAATTGCATTTCTGTCTACAGTCTGATCATTTCCAGGATGATAACAAACTCCATGTAAATAAAAAATGCTATTGAGTTTTGTCATACACTCTTTTACAAAAATACACTTTCTCTTCTGTTTATATAATATGGATTGAAATTGGATCTAAAAGTATCACCAAATTAGTGTAGTTTTCTAATGGAAATGCTGTTCTTCATGTTCTTGTAGAAATCTCCATTATATCTCCTATTTTATTCTTATAACATATTCCAGATAAATGTTTTCCTGTTTGGTTTTTACTCTGTGTCTATACTGTAGGCATCTATCTCAACATTTAAATTTGCAAAATGTGCTTCAGAGTTCTTAGACATGTTTTTCTAGCTGTAAGGTTAAATTTTCTCTTCCTGTTTCAATTATCTGTATATAAGAATATTGAAAAAGAGACCATAAAAGCAAAGTTCATGAATGCAGTGAAATTGTGTTGAAATCTTTGAAATACATTTTACTAGTCTAGCACTCTTTTCCTTCATACTGTATTTCCATAGAAAATTGCCTACAGAGTTGTTTTTAGTAAAACAGATTGTTCAGCATGTTAATAGGCAGATGGACACTACAATTAGTGTATTTTGATTGTCTTTATGTGTATTTCCAAAACAACTTTACCGAACCAGATGCACTTACAGTGACATAGTCTCAAGTACTGCCCCAAGAGGAGATTTGTGAGGGTGTTCTTGATTGTCATGATGACAGAATACTTTGAATATCATAGTTCATTCTCTACCTTTAAAACATGTTCTGTGTGTATCACATATACATGTATTATATCATATCTGAACCTTCAGTATGTTTCTCCTAAAGCAGAATGATTTTTTTTTTACTTTAAACTTACATTAAGACTTTCAGAGGTATATCTCTCATTGGGATGAGTTATGTTTTGGTTCCAACAACATGATCATAATATGCTCACTCTTCTGAAAAATCATTGTACCTAAGGCTGTAAACTTTGTGGAATTTGACTGTGCAACACAAAATGTTACAGTTCAAGGGAGAACTGTACTTGTCATATGTGACTTTATAGATTAAGAAATTTGAATCTTTGATTTCTTGGAACAAAGATTGTAAAATTCGCAGGGTTATCACAGGAATCACATAAAAATCCTAAATTATATTTTTAAGATATAATTTTTCATCATAATTTCTAGCTAAAAGCGAGACTATCTTTGTTACAATGAAAAGAATCCTATGTACTAAAAATGAATATTTGAAGTTATTTCTGAATCTGAGGGTCAGTTGGATGATGATCTCAGTTTAATAACTGTCTTGAGATGTTTCTCAATTTCTCTATAATGCTTTGATGGCTATTTCTCATTTATGATTTGTTTTCTATTTCACACTTTAAACAATGTGTACAGTTCATAAGACATTTTTAACATAAAGTTATAACCAACAGTTAGTGATAGTTCTGTCTTCTTATAATTTAGTGTCACTACATTTTATTGAAGAAAAGATGCTTTTTAAAGAATTCTTAAATGGAAGAGATAGCTCACTTGTTAGAATGTAAGAATACCAGCATATCATTCTTTTGGATTTCCTTAACATTATAATTTTAATTGTCACTTTCAAGATTCCTTCTTGGGGCTGGAGAGGTGGCTCAGGGGTTAAGCCTCCGCCTTGCAGGCGGAAGGTCCTGAGTTCGGATCCCAGATCCCACGTATAGACGCCAGGCGGAAGCGGGGGCGGCCTGTGCTTCTGGTCCTGGTAGGGCGGAGCCTGTGAATCCCTGGGCAGAAGGAGGTGGAGGCGTCCATGGTGGTTCGCGAATTTGTCCGTGGTTCTACACACACGTGCGCGCGCACATACACACGCACATGTGCACAGTTGAGTTAATAATAATAAAATTTTCAAGATTCCTTCTTAAGTCTAGTGTATCATTATTAACTCGAATAAAATATCCACAAATGTTACTGCTGTCTTATTTTACCTATATGTTATTCAAATTGTGCTCCCATGTTCTTAATGTTATTAAAATAATTTTAGAAAATATATTATTATTGAATTATTTTTCATATAATTATTTTTGAACAGTATCATTTGTTTATAAACTGCTTTCCTTTGGTTACTCTTTTATTTTACAGTAAGGTTCAGACTGATTTTTAGAAATAGTTTAAGTTATCTCTGAATTATTATTTCAGGATATTAAAATGAATGTTAAAGAATACTTGTTGAAACAATGATATATTAAGCCTTATGTACTTGAAAAACTCTGATAAAAATATTATAACTCAGATGTGTTGCAGAATTTGCAGGGTCTTTGGAGTCTTCATTTGATCTTCTCTTGTTTACTCTTCGAAAAATTTACAGATTCTTTGACAGTTTATGTAGATTATATTTGAAACCAATACATATAATGAATACTGTACAAAGATATGCTTAAAATTACTTATGCCTGACACTCAGAGAAGCTGATCAAGTTGTTCTGTCCTAATAAACATCAATGTTTTTTTTTTTCCCTTGGTTTTCTATAGGATGTAGGATGTAAGATGTCAGTGAGTAATTTCATTCCTCTAAAGTCTGTATATAGCCTAATGAAAAAATTAACACGTTATGAGAAGAATGAATAAAATTTGTTTTCATCAATTCTAAAGTAAACTAACAGAATATAAAGTCAAATATTAGGAATCAAAACATAAGTTTTCCTAAGTCTATATTCAGAACAGCTGAAAACAAAGTGAAAGGTAGACTCCTTGACAATGATCGAGAAAATATAGGATTTGGGAGTTTTAATGAGAGAAAGGATAATATAAGAAGAAACAAAGCAGATAAAGGAAAGGAGAGGCAGACATGAGCGGGCAGACATAGTAGATTCAATGGAAGGGAATGTGAGACTCAAGTGCAAAGAAGCACCCAGTGCTCTTTGAGTGACATCTGCAAGATGGAAGACAAATCCAACTTGTCAGTGTATTAGAAGAGGGTAAGCAGATGACCAGGTAGTATAAACCAATAGGCAGATAAAGATTTACTGTTACTAGTACCTGATTATTTATGCAGAGACATACATTTGTAGATTAAACAACACTGGGAAGAATTTTCGGTTTAAAAATATTTTAAAATTTCATGATGAGACTATTTAAATTTATCAGGACTTGGGAAAGCTATAGAAGATCAGACTTGTTTTTGATAGTCATAGAATATTTCTCAGTTGTATAAAGTGGTTTTATGGAACATGGAAGAAGAAAATCAAGAGGTTTAATGTTGCTTTAAAATCACTGTGTCTTAGGACATTGACTATTTGGTTAAAACTTAATAAAACAAATTGCTGAGACATTCTTACATTAAAGAAAATACAAATATAGCATGAATCATTAGACTGTGACAAAGAACACTGTCAGTAAGCATCAAGCAGCAAGTAGATACTTGAAAGACACTAAGAAAGATACATAAGAAATACAGGTAAAATTACTTGGATTCAATATCCATATTTTTTAATCTACCACATAAAATATAATTTGCAGAAGAAAATTATCACCACTGAATTTGCACATCCTTATATGATCAAACTCTTCTGCTTAGTAGACAGTGTAATTTATGATAAATAATTTGTGGCAAATCAATTTATTTATTTTAAGCATCTGCTAGGTTTCCTGACTAGAAGTAGAGGGAAATGTTGCTACAAATCTTAAGAGAAGTTTGCTTTCTGACTCATGATAGCGTAATGAACAAGCAGGAAACTGATACAACAATGTAACAGAAATTCAGGATGATGAGAGAAAAATATAATGGCACAAATTCATCAATTACTTACTAAGTAAAATAAAGGGAACATTTTTTATTGATGATCTGGCTAGAATACAGAACTGGGAAACAGACTATGAAGTCTGAAGTGATTAAGATGAAATCCATCTCATGTGTTACAGATGATCTTGGATTATAATGCTTGCTCAGATTATACAATTTAGTGAAGTAGACTTCTACTCATTGATAGTGGCTGCTCTTTTCATCTCTTTCTTGAGGACACCTTTTGAATTGTCAACTAAACTGCCACCTGCTGTTGACACTAATTTGTCCCTTTCTAAAACAACTGTGAAGTATCCAACGTGTCAGGTGCTAAGACAATTTATAAGCAAGAAATAATATAAAGGTTAAGGAAGGCTATTTGAAAATTATTTAGTTTTAGAAGAAAAGGATGAGTATGGATTTTATGTCCTTTGATTGTGTAATTTTATATTAAGATTCATAGCAGAGAATATCTATGTCCACTGAGATTAGATGGAAGGAAAGAATAGGCATGTTAGGAACAAGAATTTCATGTAGTTCTTTGTGGAATAGAAACCAAAACAGACTTCTGAAGAAAGTGAAAATAGCCTCTTCTGGAAATAAAGATGCCTGTGCACTTGTGCAAAGGAAGTAGTGGCACCTGGCATTCAATTCTACAGGTCTTTATTCTGTGTTATTTTTTAAGAAAATGATATTTAGCTGAAGTAGACATTGGGATCCCTAACTACAGTTATGCACCTTGTACTGTAGGCAGTGAAGAGATAAGATTTAGCTTGGTCTTCCATTTAAATCTGATTTAGAAGCAAAGCCAAATATTTTGTAATACACTTAATGTATCACTCTGGGTCTAATATTTGTAGTTTTTGTGAAGATTGTGATTGTAAATCGAGGCAACATCTGAATTATATGTTCACTCACACTATTGCTATTATAAAACAAAAGGTGTTGAAGGAAGTTTGGTTAAATGGATTAGCTAATAAAATGAAAATAGAATTATTTTGACAGAGAGATGAAACACTGGTTCATTTTATTTCTTATTTATTAGTTAGTTCACCTGCTGGGATCAAACCAGGTTTTCTCACATGTTAAGCAAATGCTCTACAACTGAACTATTTTCTCAGCCTTAAAGCACTAATTTTGGAGCTGGCAGGCTGATTTCCCAAAAATTTGAGATAAAATCGATTCATTTTTTTTCACTGCAGTTTTAAAAAATCACCCAAAATAATAGTGCTACTAACTAGTTAATCCTAAACCAGTCCTGTTTGACACAAGCAAGAGACAGCTGCTCTTTTCATCTCTTTCTTGAGGACACCTTTTGAATTGTCAACTAAACTGCCACCTGCTGTTGACACTAATTTGTCCCTTTTAAAAACCACAGTGACAGACCAAGGGCAGAACAATAAAGTGAGTAAATACCATCCTATTTTTGAAGGTCACCACCAAAATCCTTTTGGAAGTGCTTACAAAAATGTAGCTAGGAGAGTTTAGGTGGAAATTGCCACAATTTCTTTCATTTTCAAATTATCCTGGGCTGCTGACCAGGTAACATATTTGGTCTTTAGTACAATGAGTTCATCATTATCTTCAGATCTGAATTAATTAGTGAAACAAGTGAGGAGTCAGTACAGAAAACTGCACATCGGTCAAAGTATCAGTGAAATACAGAAGAGGCTGAGACAGTAAGTTTCAAGTAACAATGATTACTGATAGAAACATGTTCATGCAACACACATGCACAAAATAACTCACTGTCACCATTTGCATAACCACAGCAGCATGCACAGCCTATGTAAATGATCAAGCCAAAACGGTTTTCAGTTTAGTGGGATAATGATTTTTATGTTTTTGTTTCTTGTGCCTACTCTTACATAGCAGAAAGGAGAAGTAAATTTTAAAATTTCGGTCAAATTCAAACTTATCCAGAGTGTTGCTCAATTAGACTTTACTCTGTGATAGCTGTAGGTCATGCCAGTGATATCAGACTACTATAGAACACAAGTTAAAATAAATAAAATATAATATATAAAAGTAGAAAGTGACTCTCATGCATGTACAGGATACTACTACAGTAAGCTTAAAACCATACCCCCTGCCATCCAGGAACGTGAAACTAGTTTTAAGGAAACAAAAGAGGAACAAGTGAAGTGATGCTGTCATATAGCAGTTTGTTCATTCTATTTAAACTTGTACCGAAGAAGAAACAAATTCCCTGAAATAGCATAGGAGCTTCTTTTGCATTGGAATACATTTAGCTTGATGCTTGTTTCTTTCCAAATGACTTAAATATGTATGAGTTCACTGACAATCTAGGGTTATGTTTTTTTTTTTTTTTTTTTTTTTTTTTTGCAGGAACAAAAAGGTGTTCATCATCACGTTGATGACACAGCTCAGAAAGGAAGGTCTTCAGCAAAACCAAGCCGTGATGTCCCCCGCCAGGCACCTGGACTAGCGGAGGGCAGCATGGGGTCGTGGCATCAACAGGGCATACAGCAAGCAACTTAGCATGCTGAGAAAAGGGACCTTAACATCAGGTGGTGAATCTGAGTTTGTACATTACCTTTCACATTGCGACCATTGTCTGTTTTGAGCATATAAGGATAAAAGAGAGAGAAATATAAAAAAAGACTAAAATTATGCTCTAGACATCAAATTAGTTCAGCAGAAACATTCAGAGAAATCAGGATGTCATCACTGAAATTATATTTTTGACTGATTTCATATTATGAACTATTCAAGTAGGAGAAATACACATACTAAAATATTAACCAAAATAAATATGCTTGTTTAAATAAGTGATATATCCATCTCTCTTAATTTAAATGATTCAAAAGTTACAATTTTTGTAAGTATGATAGTTTGAGAAAGGCACATAGCTACTGGCAGTCGTGATAGCTTTCGACTAATTTTGGTGTCTCCTAAATTATAATTTGCAATATCTTCAAAGGAAAACCCTCCATCATTCTCAGTTTCAAATAATATTTTTATGTAATTAAATGTAATATTGGTATGGAACAATATGCTAAGACATAGTTTACCTTAATAGACCAACTTGGGTTACGTTAGCACAATATTATTAACAGTTCTCTTATCCTTAGATTACTTCAATGTATACATTAAAAATAACAAATAAAATTAAAAGAGTCATTCTTAACAAAAATAATTACAAGTCAGTGACTTTACTGTGTAAAATGAGTAGTCTTTTTTACTATGTATATTTACTATATATATAGTTCTTTATGTACATATACAACTCTACAGAACTTTTTATATTAAAATGGGCTGTGTTCAGATTCGTTTTAAGATACTAAATGATGCTAAAGTATATATTATTAGCTTTGAAAGACATCAAGTTAAAATAAATGAAGACATATCAAACATTCAAATGTATTCAAAATTTGAAAAGTATATACAACATTTGTATAGTACTACAGACACTTAAAATCTTAGGGCATAACATAATTATTCAAAGCTTACATACAAATTAGTTTTAATATTGTGGTGTATTGAGTTTCTGGAGGAGAGACATTGTTTTAAACAGAAGTATTAGGTAAAATTGGCTTGTGATAACAACTTTATTCTGTCTTTGAGAGAATCATAAAATAGGCTAGAATAAAAGGTTACATATTGTTTGCACTGAGATCAGAAGCTGTGTGCAAAATATTCTTGGTAAAGTAATAACTATTTGCAAACAGTTAGAATCACTATAACCTGGATTCAGGTAAAGCTTGTTAGTATATTATTTAACTAGCATGTGTCGCTGGTGCAATCACTAGCACTGCGGAAATCTCTCTTTCTCTTTTTCTGTGTGTGTGTGTGTGTGTGTGTGTGTGTGTATGTATATGTGTATACACCAAACTTAGAATTTATAAAGACTTACAAGTCTCAACAAAGCTATCAATAAAATTAATGTCAACACATTGACATTGAAGGAAGCATAAGAGATTTGAGAGCTGTTACTCTTTCACAGCAATACAAAGTAGAAAATCCACAATTGTTACAGCCTTTTAGCATTTTTGACAGAGTAGTTTCATGTCTTTCGAATCTAATGACAAGTTAATTGATGTTTACATTGTGCATATGTTTGTTCCTCAAACTTTGTTTTAATAGTTATGCATTTTTATTGAATTTATTGTTATTCTGGGACAGATTTAGAAGAAATGATTTATGGTCCTTAACTACAAGTGGCTAGAGAAGGATAGTCCTAAAGTACTTGGTATAAATAAATAAGAAAATTATATAAATATTATGCACTAATGTGTTTTATAATATTAAATAAGAAAATTATAAAAAATATTATTCACTTTACTAAAAATTGCCTAGCTTGAATAGGGGAAGCAAATTGAGGATGATTTCAACATCGAGTATCCATATATAGTGCCTGTATATCCAATAATATCAAATCATGCTTTCCTTTAATTGTATCAGCAAATATGTACTAAATGTAGAGCACCTGATTGAAAATAATAAAGCTAAGCTATAAAACTTCAGATGAACTCCTGATAGCTTGTACTGCCCAAGCAAACAGAGTATACAGGTAGACTTTCAGATTCACAGTGACTGAGGTCAGTGTCCTGAAACTCTGTTTCCTATGACCAAGCTTGAGGATTTACTGTCTGTTATAGACAGTTTATGCTATAGGACTAGCTAAAACATGTGCTGTTCACTTGAACTACCGCATTGAGTTTATTGACATTATTCAGTCACAGTATCCATTGTTCACACTGCAAATGACAGTGGTTTCATTCAGCCCTAAAATATTAAGTCCACTGCACTTTGGTGGTAAAGAGACTCAGACAATTAAGTTATTTGGGAATTGCTTTTGATTTATTTTCCCACAAGGTTCTTCATACCACAGATCGAAAAAGCTGTGCTAATTGCTCTTGTGAAGTGCAAGGTTTCTCTAATTTAAAACTATTATTTCTGTTTTAGAAATATTGATTTTTCTCTCCTTGAAATTTTTCCTGCCACCTTCTTGTCCTTCAACTTTCTGGCCTTTTCCATTGACATCATGTCACGTAGATAATGATCTTCCACATGACTCAGTCCTGAAGCTTGGTTAGAGTCAACATACCATGGAAGACAGAGCTCATTATATCCCCAATGGGTATGGTTTTTGGAGCATAATTCATAAAGCATGATCCTCACAATATCAAGGCAACAGCAGTGAGCTTGTGCCATGAAGCAGGGATTAAGATCACAGATGTCCATGTGCCAAGGCTGCTTATAGCAAGTTGATTGTGTTTAAACTTAGCACAATGTGTATGAATATGTGTTATGATAAACACAGGAAAACTAAACGTTATAGTGTATAATGCTTTGATAACTCATGCAAAATCACTTGATCCCTCTGGTTGGGCAGAGAAGGAGAAATCATTGCTTGCCGCTGAGTAGCAGGGGTGTAAAGGGACAAAGCACTTAAAGCAGAGCATGGAGCTGAAAGAGGAAAACATGACATATGATTTTATATACCAGCCAATGATCTTGGTATGAGTTTAGTGTGGATATAGGTCAGAGGTGGGCAGTGCTGCAAGAGGCTAGCATTTAGGTTTGAAAATTAACTGTGGTTATTTTACAAAGTGCCTGGTATGCACAGTGAGGAATCTCATAATCAGATTCATATTTTAGGAAGACAGCTGGCAACAGCATAGGGGGGCAATGCCTCTTAAAGGAATGCATATCTGGGAAAGGATAGCAGGCTTTTCAAGAATCTCAGACGGTATGGGCTCAAAAGTAGATAGGATGTATCATTCAGGCTGCTTTGATGCTGTGATTGGAGACACCCAGGAACCTACCTGTAGGGAGGACTCACAGCTCAGGAGAGAGAGACAATAACTTTGGCATGGATCATTGTGGAGAGAGGCTATCTTGGCACTGAAATCAGGCTCCAACACTGACTAGCTCTGTCACCATTGGCCAGGTACTTATTTAACATTTGTAAGCCAGTGTAGTCATCTCTAAAATGAGGTTTGAAACAGGTTCCTAACCTACAGTGTCTGTGAGAATTAAGTGGAATTTAATGTGTGTGGAGCACTACTTTGCCTCAGGCACAGAAAATACAAAGGATGCGATCCATTATCACCTTAAGAATAAATTAAATTTCAAGGCATGCTTGCTCTCTGACTAATATAAGGATATGAACAGAAAGAGTCCAGAGAGAAAACAGATTCTGACATAGCTTTTCAAGTTGGCAGGTAGATTTCTACTCCTTCTCTCTCCTTTTATCACCTTGGTCAATAATATAGTCTTTAGAAGGCACACTGTTGACTGTTTAAAGTTGGGGTCATTTGCTAAACATGACAAAATTAATCATGTTTAAGGTGATAGCATTCATTATCCAACCAAGTCTTATTTAAATTAAGCATTAATTAATTTGGATTCTGTGAAGGTGGCAGATAATGGTTATACTATTTTAGAAACAGATAAAGAAGTCAGAAGGAACCAAATTACTCACTAGAGTTAGAGGAGAAAATGAGAAATGTTCATTAATATAAAACTCACTGTTTTTAGTCAAAATTTTAATGACCAAAGATGAAGGTTCAAATTTAAAACAATGCGAATGCAAGTTTTCATTATCCATTGAAATATGTTGCTGCGATTAAAAAAAAAATCAAACGTACCTTCACTGGCATGTCGATCTCTAAATACATTCTTGGGGTGAACGTTGAACCCTTCTATATCGTGAACTGAAGATGCCCTCCGAATGCTACATATGCTTTCCCTGGATCGGGAGTGCGTGAGCTGGGAGTGGGACTGCAGCATGTCAGGGTAGAGTCGGTCCCATTGCCTTTTGGGAGAGGAATGGTCCAGAGGTCCGGATATATTCACCAGGGGTGAGCACTGGCTGGGCTGGATCAAGGCCTTTGTGTCATCTGCTTCTGAGGGGCTGCAGCTCTCTTTTGTAGGAGACTTAAAGTGCTTCATGGCCACAGAGTCATCGCTGTGTTTAGATGAGTCGATGACGACCACATCAGGGTCTTCCTGTGGTAAGGACTGCTTTCTATAGGTGAGAACCCTCAGAGCAGGAAACTTGAACCCAAAGAGCTTCCCTAAAAAAGGTAGGCAGAAAAGAACATTGTGGTAAGACAATGAATAGGGTCTTCAAACATGATAAATATATTAAACACTGTGTAGAAAGAATTATTGATCAACGCTTAATTAAATCAGCTTGGAATTGGAATAAGGAAGATGCAAAAAACTCTGAGATCAATATGAATTATCGCATATATAAGAAAATAGCAAAATGTGTTGCATGTGTTTGATAATTATTAACACCTCTATTAACCCTATAACACTATTCCTGAAAGATCGTGTGTGTGTATGTGTGTGTGTGTGTGTGTGTGTGTGTGTGTGTGTGTGTGTGCATGCATGTGCATGTATGTGTGTGTACAAGAAGGTATTGTGAAGTTCCAAAGGTGACATCAGGATTGCTCTACTTTGCTTTGCTGTTTCCCAGGCTTTTCTTTCCAAAGCTAGAACTTAGGCTACTGCTGTTTCAGTGGAGCATTTTTGTATGGGTTCTGGATATCTGAGCTCAGGATCTTTTGTTTGCAAGGCAAAGGTCAAAGCCATTTCCCCATCCCTTTTGTTAAAATTTAATTTTATTTATTCATGGGAGAGGAGTGGGGAGGTATGTTTGCAAGTGTTAAGGTGTGCATGTGGAGGTCAGAGGATCATTTTTCAGAAGGCGGCTCATTCCTTCCACTTTGGGAGCTCCAGAGCATTAACTCTAGTGACCAGATTTATCAACAGGTGTCTTTACCAATTGAGCCATCTGGCCTGCATCAGCTTTAATACACTTAAAAAATGTCTTCACTTCATACCCACAATTAAATTTAGTAAATTAAAAAAATACTTGACATTTTCAATTTCAAGAGCCAGATACAGAAATGAAGGTGATATATGTTAGGTAGGCAGGAGGTAGGTAAAGATAAATTGACAGTATGAGGGAAACCAGGCAGAGAGCAATGGAATGGATCTGAGATGTCCTGAAAGTTTGTTTTAGAAATTAACGTAGGGAAAATTAGAGGCCATTGTGTAAATGGTTTGGCATTACAACTAGAATTCCAAAAGCTTTAGACTGCTAAAGATATGTATTTGTTTATTCCTATCTTTAATGATCATCATTGCTACTATTGTAGTTTGTAAGAATATAACATGGGATATTCCACAGATCTCAGAAGATATGATAACATAGAATGGCAAGTGCATTTAAACACTAAAAACATAGAATGGAAGTGCACCTAAACACTTAAAAAATGTCAAATATTAGTTAGTAATATAAACATTAAGGTATTTGACATTAGAGCATTAACTAAGTAAATACAGTAGTAGTAAAGATGGAAATTGAGACATAGTGGAGTTATCTTTCATACTTCAATCTAACAGTAAAAACAAAAACTATATCTTGACTGGGGACATGGCTCAGGGGGTTAAAGTTTTGCCTTACAAGTAAAGGAACCTGAGTTTGGATACCCAGATCCCATGTAAAATTACCTGGCAGAAATGATGGTGATTTGAAATGCAAGCCCTAAAAGCCAGTGTTGCAGTTAGCCCCTATGGTTGCTGATAAATGACCATCAAACAGCTTAAGGAAAAAAGAGGTTTATCTCCTTATGACAGTCTGGTTACAGTTTTCAGTCCAGCTTGACAGGAGAGCATGCACCAACACCAGGGCTAAGGGAACTGGCCACACCATCTCTATGTAATGGTTGAGAAAGGGACAATCCTTACTTGCCAGACCAGCATGTCTGGCCAAGTGTACAAAAGGATGCCAACTTCATCAACCGGCTCTCAGTATTTTATTCACCTAGTCCCACCCATCATAGGCTGGGCCTTCCCCATCAGTCAGACAATCTCCTGCAGGTTTGCTCTGGGCTTAACTCAACTATTAATTCTCTACAAATGTACCCAGAGCTCAAACCCTCGATAGTCAAGTTGACACCTGTGCCTAACTATGACAGGCAAAGCCTGAGAAACCACAGAGCAAAACATTAAGAAGATAGAGTAATCCAGGATTATTCACAAAGTCATCCTTGGGCCTCTGAAGTTACACACACACAAGTACACTTTGATATACACAAAACACACGCAACTACATACACAAATACCCTTCCCCCAAAACAATTGACTAAAAAAGCACAGTATCTACTATTTTTACAATGCTGGTGTTCATCAGCATAGAGCTCTAGGTCCTGAATTTGAGTCCCAGAAACTACATGGTGGAAGCAGAGAACCAATCCTACAGGTTGTCTTTTTACTTCCCTATGTGCATTATGGCATGTGTGTATGAGTGCATGGTTGCATGCACACACACACACACACACACACACACACACACACACACACACACACACACACAATTGATAAAGCATGCAAAAAATTCCTTCATGATTATATGAACTTCTCAATGTACTGAAGATGGTTCTAAAACCCAAAAGAAGACTTAAAACTCATCCACTTCTCCATTTTGAATGCCTTTTTCCATTAAGTGGTCTTTTACCTTTAATCCACTAATGATTTGTATCTGTAGTACAGATTTCTTCTTTTGAGTTCAAACCTGAATATTGAATGTTACCATCAACATTTCCACTTTTAAATCTGAAAAACACCTGAAAAATCTTAGATTGAATTCCAACTCCTGATCTTTCTGTCTAAACTCAGCTTTCTTTCTTAATGAATGGTGTTACAATCCTAGGTGGACAGATCTGAGACTGGGGGCATCCATTCTCCATGACCCATTAGTATCAATGTAGTTGTATCATTTCACTTCCTGATAGATTTGTAATTCTCACTTCTCTCACTGAATGCTCTTTTCATTCTCACTATTGTCAATAGTTCAACTGATTTCTTGTGATAAGATACTAATAACTTCTCATAGTTCCTTCTTATCAGATTTTCTCCAACCTCCAAAGATAATCATTTGATCTTTAGAAAAATTTATATCTGAAGAAGTGCTGCTCACCTCTCTCCACCATTTCCTACCAGAAAGTGAAGACGAACTGTCTCTACCCTCCCACTTCAATCCTCCTCTCCACTTTGGAAGTGCTCTGGAGGCCTATGCTTCTCTCAGAGTTAAGATTTCCTTCTGATAGATCTTTCCTTTCTGAAAACTGACCTTGTCCCTTAGGCTATGGCTCCAAATTCATTTGCTCAGAGAAGTTTTTTCCTTCCTTCTGAGCCAGGTTGGCCTTCTTTGCAACTTTCAGTGCACAAGATAATTATAGACTTAGTGATTTCCTGATTAACATTTCCCTCTCCCTTGGAGTGGATGCCTTGTAAAGAAAAACCCTGTTTATTGTGCTCATTGGAAAGCCTTGATTCTGACAGTATGCCTCACAGTTAATGAACTAAGACAGTCACATTATAAACTGAGTTAATAATGTCCTTAATTTTGACCATGATATTTATTTGTGCCAGTCATCATAATTAGGTAATCTTAACCTCTGAGAATTGTTTTGACTCCTATCTACTGAAAAAAATGACTGATGGACTAAAATTCAACAAATCTGGGAAATGATAAATGCTATAGCATACCTTATGTAACCTGATATGACTCTTACTATAATTTTACATTTTTGTAAAGAATTTTAATTGCCTTTATGCTGATTCTACAGAATACACAGAGGTGTCTTCTAGCTCCTTATCATATAATAAAATTGAAGTAAAATGCCTGTTGGAGAACTTTTTAAAATTGAGCAGGCTAATTTATTACTGTGACTTTCACTTGTGGCCTAGAAGTTAACAGCATTATGTGTAATTGAAACAGAATTTATCTTTCTGGAAAGAGAGATATGACACAGCACAAAGACAAATACCAAGTACATTAAACACTCTACAGTGGATTAATACACAAAGATGAGAGTAACAAATGTGCACAAATAAGATTAAATATCAGTGCATGAAGATAATTATTTTGAAAGCATTTTTACACATTTCTACTACCCACTTTTACATGCTCAAGTAAATTGCCAAGTTAAAAATCAGTGAACTGCATCAAAGTCACTTGATTAGTTTTTAATGCACATGAAATTGAGTTATAGTTTACAAATTAATTTTGCAAGCTTATTGGGATGAACTGAAGGTCAGTGCTGACTTTTATTCATTCCCCAACAGTTACATTATCCTCCTTTTTCAAAGACAACTCACTTGCTCTCTTAAATTAATGACCATGTAGGCATTTATTGTGCTCCTGTAGTTGAGTCCTTTTCAAGGTGGTACAGATGGTCTTTTCTGCATCACTAGGTTAATATGAGCACGTTGTATTGCATTACAGATTTAGTTGTCTCACTGCAGCTCATCCGGAAAGAAGATACACTGAGATATTTGCTGGATGCTAGCACTTTCAGGCATGGGATATAAAACATAGTTAAACATACTTCTGTTATGGATCTTAACTCTGAAAACTCCTTGTAAGTTAAGTCTTCACATTCAATGTATTTGTTTTCTTACTTGAATGATTAAAACAGATTCATTTAGTTTTATAGTCACTAAAATACCCAGTAAATCTAAAATAATAACAATGAGGTTTGTTTTACCCACTATTATACATCCTGAGAAATAGTTATAAGTGACGAACCTTTAGGGATGTACTTTGGTTTAAACAAAGAGTTTTAATCACAGATTTAAACAAAGAGTTTTTATCACAAAAAGGCTTCTAACTAAAAAGATTTGAAAAATTATTTCATGGAAAAATTTTTTCTGAACAATTTTCCATGTTTTTATTATTTTATTATTAGATATCTTTCCAAATATAACTAAGTTCCCAATTCTTTCCAGGATTTAGTTTCATCATTCCTACAAACTCTCGGAACACTGATTATGTAACAATTTTACTACTAAAACCAATGCATATGAGTCAAAAGTATTTGACTCTTTCCAGTCTGTTCTTAGCTGAATTGTGTGCAGAGAAGTGGAGAGGAAGGAGCCTGAATTGTCCTTTAAGTGGGATATTGGGGCAAAGAGAGAGGGCTGTGCGAGTGGGGAAGGAAGATGATTATATTGAAAGCAATGGGAGCATGGAAAACAGATGCCTGAATGATTTCATGGGGAGTGTGCTTAACAGCTCTATTAATGAGGAAGACAAGACCGGGAAGAGTGAATTAAGCTTCTATGGTAATGCACCTGAAGCTTTAGTTAAGCCTCTTGGGAGCACTGGAGCTGAGGGAGGCTCTTGGCACTGCAGCTACCTTTAGGATTGTCCTCATAGTTACTTTGTGCTAACTTTCTGCTGACCTTCACTTACTTCCTTAAGATTCATTTCCTCAAGATTCCAATTTGATCTTCCATACATTGCTGATAATTTGAAGTCAAGGTAATTAGTTCTTATGTTTCGTTGTTACCCAGTCACCGGCAGTAGCCCCACCTGGAAAGATCTCAACTCTCTGTAAGGTCATTCCCATTCTCTTGTTAGGAAGCCCAGATCTCCTGAAGAACAGAACTTGGTGTATACAGTTCTCAGTATGTTCAACAGGCATGTTGTTCCAATCAGGAGCAAAGCGTCCAGACTGTCAGTGCCCAGTCCGGAAAGGAAAAGAGAGCCATTGTTTAGTCAGAAAAAGTTATTTTATAAATTAACTCTACTGCCAGTAATTGGAAGTATGGATTAATTTCACGTCTACCTGCAAACTAAGGTTACTTATTTAATACTTGAGTGGAAATAATTCCCCAGCCATGTAACCTGTATATAAGGGCCATGGATTGAGTCCATAGTCAAATACAATAAAATATCAGATTTGATAGGAGAAACAGAAGATGATTGAAATATCTGTCTTTTCTTTTTATAGGAAAAATTTTCACAGCATTGTTCTGAAAGGAGAGGAGTTTTTCCTGCTGCTAATATTCATTGCAGTATGTCATACTGCCTTAGGGGCTACAAGAACAGCCTAGAATACCACCCACAAAGAATGTCATCAGCAGCTAGACTGAGGAAAAGTGCTGTTTAGTTTGAACTCCTTGCTGATCAAGTGGCTATCCTGAGGAGTGAGTGATGAGTGGACCAATGTAGCTAGTGAAGTTTCAGTGATAGTGAATAAAAAAATAAATCTCTAGGGAATTCATAGACACAGCAAGACTGACTCTTAATTTGGAGCACTTGAAAAGAGACAATGCAATGAGTAATGCCATGGATGATGAACACTCTTATGACACATCCAATAGGTCTGTAATGCTAGAGACCTAGAATGATCTTACAAAGGTTGTGAGTGGAGGACAGTTTGGAATCTTAAAGTAGCATGAGACCCATGTGTAGAGACGACAAAGTAATAAACTGCTTTTACCCATTCAAGGTTAAAATCATAGATTGAGGAGAAATAGGGAATTAAAGCAGCACACAAGTATTACACATGCCTAATTAGATCTCTGTGTGCTTAAAATAACTGCTTAATACATAAATGCAAAATTTTAACCATACTGTTATTTAGTTTCTCCTTGGTAGATTTCTCTTTTTGGAAATTCCAGGTTAAAGAATCAGTGCAAATCATGGAAGTGATACCATCCTAACTTATACTGACCCTGGCTGATCATGCATCTCTTGTACTGACAAGAGCTCTGGTTAGAAAGATCGAAACAAAACCAGTTTCCCAAATTCTGTATTAATAGTGACTATCCCTGATTTGCATGTTGCTAGGTAACACAATTTTCCAAGTGATACTAACAAAAAGGCTCTCTGGTGTGGGTATGTTGATCTGGGTGCTCTTTAACATCCAATGCTAATGAAGGAATACAGTGTATTTTTTTCAACAAGAAGAAGTCTTACTGGTCTTAAATATGTACTTTTTCCAAATAACTAGGGAAAATGGACATAATTTATTCCACCAGCAGCTGAACTTTTCTCTATTTGTTTTTATAGTCATGTCATGGTTCCTTTTCTGATATCAAATTTAATCATTAAAGTGGAGACTTTTAGACACATGATAATAGTAAACATTAGTTACATTGTAAAACCTTTAATTAAATGCATCTGAATAACGACTGTTTCTATAGTAGCGCGTGCTGAGCAGGAAATTCTATATTACTACTACAACTCTTCATCTCTAAATTAAAGAATGAATTTCAGCTCCACTGGAGAATAGTAAAAGCTCTATAAAAGCCCTTTTATTAAAAAAGGTATTTCTGTGTATATTTGAAAGCTACTCAGAAAATTTCTTTGTATTTTACTGGAGGTCTGAAAACAGACGCAAATTTGAGTAATGTAGCTGTTGGAACAAATGTATATTTTATGTGTTAATTATCTTGAGTGAGTCCCAGGCATATAAATATGTTTTTGTGGCTTAAATTAGACAGATAATTGCCCAAATTATCGACCATTATTTTGTGTATGTAAGCTCTGTTTCAGTTGAAGCTTTTAGGATGCTGCAAATTGTACTTTTCATAAACATTAAAGTAAAATTTTTCTTTGATGTATATATTAGTCTTTTTCAAGGTAATAGAATATCTTTAACAACATTAAATGAAAAAGTTCACTCCCAAAAGTTATTGTAAGAGGAAGCTCTATAAGATCTTAGATCATTTCATTACATGATTTATGTTTGCTTCCACTTAAGAATCACTTTATCTAAACAAGAGTTACTTTAGGCCATGGTTTCAGGACTCTTGTGGCCATGAGAATAGCAAGCAGAGAATTTATTTCCGAAAGAGATCATATGTTCCCATCCAGGAACTGAGAATTTGCTTTCCAAACACATTGAGTGCTGCTGGTTATGGTCTTAACATTTGGAAAATTACTGACTTGGGCAATCTGGCCACTTGTTTATTCAGTAGGACATAACAACTTAATAATTCCATATTACATGATCTTACTGACAATTTTTAGACCTCTTTGATTAACATTTTATCAGGAAGTGTAACATTCCTATTATTTCTAGTAAAAATTTTGCCTGGGTTGTAAGTGGATCAGCTCAAGGCTTTTTTCTCCCTGTTTTCCTCAAATAGATCAAAGAACATGGGCAAGACATATCAACTGGAACTGATCTGAGGACTTTCTCCTTGCTAGATACCTTACACAGTATCAAGGAATATTGTAGAAGCTGCTTGGGGAGAGAAATAATCACCAGCCCTATCAATTGCATGAGATCTGTAAGTTGCAATATAAATCACCATGGAAACAGGTAACCAGTGTGAAATAGTGACATGAGTACCAAGAAGAAAACCAACGTTTTTCTGATTGGATTCAAGACCCAGTTGTCAGAATGGTACCAATCCTTATTACTGTAAACTAGAACTAGAACTTTAAAAAAGGAAGGAAATAAATCAATAGGGAAGATAGCCAATAAACCTATTGTAAGTAATAAGAGAGGATGTCAAAGTGCTCTGTAGGTAGCTGTTATTATACCTATAGAATGGGAACTTACAGTGGAAATCTTTGCACCTAAAGCTGGATGAGTGAAGGGAAATGCACATATCAGTAGAATTGCATGAAGAGAGAAAATTGATATACTTTGGGAGCTTGAATCTCCACAGAAGTAGGCAAGCTAGAGTGAACCCAGGAGGTCCATAGAAGTATACAGGCAGAAGGGTGAATGGGAGAGAATGGTTAAGGGAAGGATGGGATGGGAGGGAGAGGAGAAGGAGGGAAGCTGGGATGAATACTCAATATCCTTGTAAAAGTAGAAAAATTTTTAAAATTCCATATTATATGGACAATGGAGAGAAGTGACTTTCAAAACTTTGCCCTCTGTAACTGGTCTCTCAAGTAAATAAAAAAATGAAATATTTAAAAATAATTCTATATGAATTCTTTATATTTATATTTATTTATGTATTATTATGTAAAAACAGATATGAGGATATGCATTATTTAAAGAAAATATTAGAAGTACCAGAAAGAGCATATGGCATTTCTGAAATAGTGCAGAAGTTTTTCTGGCAACTTTAAATAAGGCTAGTGCTCTCCAGTTTCTCTACTATCTGCATCCCCTTTTCATTCCTGGCTTTCATTATTGTTTATTTCACAGACTGGTAGGCAAACTAATGTCCTCCATGAGGCAAACAGGGTAAAGTGTAAAAAGGAGAATGATCACACAGAAGCAGGGCCACATAATATTGCTGGGTGAGTTAGGAACTCCATAGGTGAAGGTTCCTTTGGAATAGTTATGCTGCAAAAGTTAAAGCATGTCAGCAGAGAGTATGTTATATAAATATAGCAATATACAGAGAGTACATGCCTAAAGGAGTCTCTTAAAATATGGGAAGTAGGGTCAGATGAGGCTGAGGTTGGAATGGAAGTCACATTGATACAGGTCTTTATGTTATGAATATACAGGGGTTTAGAGTATTTAGAGGGGATTAGAGACAAGGAAGCCATCACAGAGGTTAGCAAGATGGTTCAGTGGGTAAAGATGATTGCTACAAAGTCTTATGTCCTGATTTTTATCCCTGATACTCACAGTAGAAGAAGAGAATCAATGATTAAAGATCAGTGTTCTTCTGATGTCCATACGCATATGTCTACACATACATACATACAGAGATATACAAAATACAATACAAATAATTTTTTTAAATTAAAAGGCAAAAGAAAAGTAAAAGCGATAACTCAGTGGCAAGGTAGGCACCTTTGTACTTGTAAAAGTACAAAGGAAAAGGTGGTTGCAAAGATAGAAATAGCAGACTACTCTAATCTGAGGTACAGGAGTCATCTTAGTGATAAGATATAATTGCTAAAGAATCTTTAGAGAGAAAGGTTTTACTTCTGCTAACATTCAATCCATCATGGCAGAGAAGCTTAGGCAGAGGGAGCTTGAAGCCGTTGTACAACATCGTATCAACAGTCAAGATGCCATGACGTTTCCCATGCTAGTGTTCACATTGTCTTCCCCATTTTTCAGTCTGCTTCCCAGTCACTGGTAACACACAATTAGCATGGATCTTCCCATATCAACTTACACAGTCAGGACCACTCTCACAGGCATTCTCAGAGGCTAACTTTAACCTAGATAATTCCTTACTCTGTGCCTGGAGACTGGCCTTGTGGGTGTCAAACTGATAAACTGACCATAATAGTAAGATTGCATGCATTACTGAGGAAAAGAAGCTAAAAGCAGAAGTTACAATCATGAGACTAATCAACTAATCAACTCAAGACATGTTGAAATTTTGAGGTCATTTGCTATAGGCAGAGAGAAAGAGAGAGAGAGAGAAGGGGGCAGAGTTGATATATACAAAAGGATTACTGGGAAAGGTTATTTTTGGCTTAGATGGCTTGGTTGGTAACATTCAAGCTGAACAAAGGTAGTTTCAGTGGTAGACAGAGGTGTGAAGACATGTTTTAGCTTGATAAGGCAAATCTTTCAGAAATACTTAAATCTTTCAAGGGACACATGCAATAGGAAGTTGACTATGCAAAACTCTACATAATAAAAAAGGGCTAAAGAAATCGTGATCTGAGAGCATGACTTGTGAAAAAATGCTAACAAATGAGGTTGCTCAAGTAGGTTTATATGAAGATGTCTACAAAGAGAGGAATACTGAAAGCAGATTCTTAAAGATAAGCAATGTTTATGATGAGGATTAGAGAGACAGAGGTATGGAACAGTGGTAGAATGCTTGCCTAGCATGTATAATTTCCAGGTCGGACCTCCAGCTCTGGAGAGAAAAGAACAATAAAAGGAAGAGCGAGTGAGTGAGCTAGAGAGAGAGAGAGAGACTACTGAAATGACTGCTACATAAAGAAAGGCCAGAAAGGAATGTAACTAAACAAGATACATTCCATATGAAAGACAGAAATGATAGCAGAGGGAGTTTAGTTGTAAAGCTCTGTGGAATGATGGGAATAGTGGGACGAGGTGAGGTGTGGAGAATCCCAATGCTTGTAGAAAAAGACAAGTAATAGGAATGAAACAGCCCAGGTACGTGTAACAAAAACAGAAGCGGCAAAGCACACTGTGAGCTGGAAATCACAGACTCCATCACAAGGGGTGGCTAGTATACTGCACTAACTTATTGCAAACATTTGGGGTGTACAGTTAGATACTAACACTTTTGGGGAAAAAAGGCCAGATATCCTAATTTTAATGTGCAATATTCCAATTTTAAACTGTTGGCAATAAACTCAACTAATTAAAACTTTTGAAAAATATGATGTGATATAAACAAAATGTGTCTGTTGAAATTCAGGCTATTTATTCTCAGCAGCTTGAGTAAGCGCAACAGAGGAATGAGCCAGAAGAAAACATTGGCAAGAGAGCAAGACACTGGTGAAGATGGATTTGAGAAGCAGGAGAGCCTGAATCTTAAGGGGAGATTGGAGCTTCACTAGGGACTCGGCAGGAGACAATGGTACTTATTCACTACTGAGGGAATCCCCCCATCACTGCCCTTCCTCCTCCCACTGTGAAGTCTGAGAAGCCGGGTTTTTTGGGGATCTTCAAGGGAACTGAATGGAAGTCAGTCATGAGGAGTTCAAAAAGGGTCTGAATATTGCTATGGAAAATACTGGGAATCTAAAAAAAAAGAAAAAGAAGCTATTACCTATACTGTTTTGACATACTGAGCAATTATTTATTGCACTTGATAAAAATTCATTATCATCATGAGAATAAAATTTAATAGGAATCTCTTGCTTGATAGAAAATGTCTAAATTAAAATTATAATCTTTTTTTAAAATTTCGCATGTGTGTGTGTGTGTGTGTGTGTGTATCAGAGGGCACCGTGTGTTCTTGGGGAAGACCAAGAGTGACTTTGGAGGAATCATCCTGGATTGCTCTACCTCCTTTATGCTTCACTCTGGGGTTTCCAAGACTCTGCCTTCCAGAGCCTAAAGTGCAAACTGCTGCCATTTCCACCAGGCATTTTTACATGGGATTAGTATCCAAACTCTGGTCCTGCTTTTGAAACAGAGTCTTAACCTTTAAGCTATCTCTCCAGCCCTAAATTCGCAATCTTAATACCTTAAAGTAGCCATAGCAACAGAAGTAGAATCTACCTAAATTGAAAGGCAAAGCATTTTCAAATTGATGGAGTGAAAACACAGTTAAATTAAGATGTTACTTTGTTGAGATTTGTTTGAGAAGGTAATTTTTAGGTAACATTTCATAGTAGCCCAGACTGTCTCTTTGGTTTTAAAATAAGATTAAAAAGCAAATGTATTCTCTTCTGGCTTGTTTATATGTTGTTAAATCAAGAATTTTATTCAATTGAGTTTCTTCTAATTTTCTCAAGAATGTTTTTACCAAATAATAATGTTTGCATGTATATGTTGGTGCAAATGAGAGTGTGACAGTATTTTCTTAGCATAGAACAGAAGAAATGTGAAATTCAAATGGATTTTTCTAGCCAGGCATAGTGGTACACTTCTGTGTTTGCAGCAGTGCTGAGACAAAGAATAGATCATCTCTACACGTTAGAGAACAGCCTGGTTTATAAAGAAAGTTCCAGGCCAGCCAGGGTTTCAGTCTGTGGCCTTGTCTCAAAAATACACAGAGAAATAATATTGTGTAACGAGGAGTATGGTTCACAAGATGCTTCAGTGATGAAAGGCACTAGCATGTAAACCCCACAACGTGGATTTGGTGCTTAGAGCCTAGAAGGTAGAAGGAGAGTAGTGACTTCCTTGAGTTGTCATGTGACCTGTACATATATGCTGTGTTATACATGAGCCTACTATTTCTCTCTCTGAAATAAAGACAGATATCTTAATAAGCTAAAGCAAACTTCAAATGTACTCTACTTAAAATACCACATATATATATATATATATACATTCTATTATATTTAAAATGACATGAGATATCACTTTAAATTGACTATAAAGAGACAAAGACTATGTATTGCATACTTGGAACTATTACGGAGATTTTTCTCTATTCAGAAAATCTGAGTGTATTACAACTTTAAATGATCACATATTATATAAATCCATTTCTCACCACGTTAATATATATATAATATAAGATAAACAACTTAAATATTAATCCAATGAAAATGGACATACAATTTGGTTGCCTTCCACATTATGCAGATATTTCATAGCCATAGAACAGTTATTAAAATAGAAACACAGAGATTGCCTGTTTGTATTGGTAACAGTTCTCTGAGATCTGGCTCTTTATAGCTAGCAGGAAAAGGTATACTTTTCTTATTGATTCTACAATTTCCATTTTTAGACGGCAATCTTTATATCAACTATCAATGAGACAAACTAACTATATACTTTTATTTATAATAATATTTATTAGTGTTTGATCAATAATTCAGTATTTACCAATATGATAAGTGCAAATGCTAAAAGTAATTTTTGGACTGTTTATGGAGACATAAGTCATATTTGTGGTTGGCACTATATCTCTCATGAAGAATAAATTTTGAAAAATTTGATTTTCCCAAAGAATGCTCCACACTTTTCTTGTTAAAGCTCTTGACCCTAAAGCTAGATATTCATACAGAGATATGTTCAAGAACTCCATTGAATTCAAAAGGAGACTCCAGATACCCAGAGACTACCTCAGCCCATCTTGACATGCACACTTTTAATGGCCTTGTATGTCATTGTTAACTTGGCTTCCCTTTCTGATCACACATGAAGCTTGCAGTTGCTTACAAAGAAACTTTGTGTTCTCGAAGGGTTAAAGTGTGTTTTCAGAAAGATTTGTATCTGAATTTAACCAGTCAACTTTCCTCCCTCCTCTTCCCTCCCTCTTCCTTCCCTTCCCCATCTTTCTCCTCTTCCTTCCTTCCTCTTCCTTCCCTTCCCCATCTCTCTCCTCTTCCTCCCTCCCTCCCTCCCTCCCTCCCTCCCTTCCTTCCTTCCTCTTTCCTTCCTTCCTTCCTTCCTTCCTTTCTTCCTTCCTTCCTTTTCTTTTTTCCCTTCTGACACTCTATTGAACAATATTTGAAATAGCCAAAATCGTTATTTTACACGGGCAATAAAATTTTTCTTTCAAAGAAATAAATCAGCAGGCTTTGCCAGAGATGAGACAGAATATAAGGCAAAAATTGGACAGTATCAGAAGCTATCAAGCATAAATTAGAGCTTTTAAACTTTTCTGCTTGATTTAACAATCAATTCTTCAAGATATGACACAAAGTATGTGAAAATGTAGACCATAGAATGACAAAGGGATATAACCAAAGCAATACACTTGTAAATAATGGGACTTTGGGATGCTGTGGAAACAATCCTATATGTAGGATCTTCATTCTTTCTGGTGATTTCCCATATGACTGACAGTTGCACCATAGGGGACCAAACTGATCACAAAAGGAAAAGAATCTCTCCTTCAGTGCCATGATTTTCCCAAGGAGATATATAAAGTGAATATAAAGAGGCTCATACTGTGTATTGCATACTTGGAACTAATGTGTTGATTTCCCTCTAGTCAGAAAACCTGTTTCAATTCTCTTTATGTGTTTCAATTTATATTTATTTGTGTGTGTGTGTGTGTGTGTGTGTGTGTGTGTGTGTGTGTGTGTGTATCAATGGTATTGTAGATGCCTGTAAAGGGCTAGAGAGTAAGCCACTACCATTTCTACCCCATGTTTTTAAATGGGATCTGGGATCAGAACTCAGGTCTTTCTGCTTGAAAGACAAAGGCTTACCTTGTATCTCTCACCAGCCTGTATTTCAATTTTAAATAATCACATTTTTTCTTAATCCATTCTACCATGTTAATACCCTTTATTTTCATATGCAATCAACTCACAAAACTTATAAACAGGTATTTCATATGTACAGTGAAAACTTTGAGAAGACAATGAAGAAAAGAAAATGAACCAGCCATTTCATATGTGCCAAAATAATGATCTTATGGACACTTGTGATAAAAACAGGAGCAGACATGAGCTAAAGTTATTCCCAGGGATCATTCAATAAGGAACGGATTCAATAAGTGAGAAATATGGTCAAGACAGATGTCATCCAAAGAAGAATATTTGGGGCTCAAAATAGTCTATATAACAGTTTAATTTTTCTTCTAAAACTATCATTGGAGACATTGAGAGATTAGTGATATTGAAAGAATTTTTCTAAAGCATGATATTGTCCAATGTAAAAACATTCACAATGAATGAATACTACCATAGCCATATATTTGTTTCAATATTGCTTTAAAAACAGCATATCATATTTTTTTGCATTCAGACATATTTAAAGAAATAATTAGTGCTGTGAAAATTACTTAACTGATGATTGTTTGGCTTATGGTGTTGTACTTAGATGGACCCTTGTAAACGTGTTCTATCTGTACCCCAGTGGCCTTATGCAGAGAGTCAATGGCAGTTATAAATCCATCCTAACAAAAACATATATCTTGATTTAAAATATTATGACATTTTAGTGTTTTTTATTTGATTGCATGACTCTCAAGCATGAACTTTGCAGATGATAATGTCGTGATGCAAATGCCAAAAGGTGGGAGATAGAACTGGGAAGATAACTCATTAGGTCAAGTGCTTGGTGCACAAACCTGAAGACTTGTATTGAATAGGCAGAAAGAGGAGTTCCTGGGACTGCCAATCAGCCAGTGCTAAACAGTGATCTGTAAGTCCCCTAAGAGACTTTTTGTAAATAATAAGTGGAGAGGTATTGGGAAAGATACCCAATCTTAATTTCTGGCCTTCATGTACACACACACACACACACACACACACACACACACACACACACACACCACACACACACATGTACACTGGCACATGAGAATGTATGAAAATACCTGTACAGAATTCAATCTGACATGATTTCTAACAGCTCAGATTGGGAGAAAATCTAATTGTTCATCAAAACGATTTTTTAAAATACATTATTGTAAATGTCAAGTCATATGGTTTTCAAATAAACTGATAAGTGATAATATTTCATCTGTAAATACATTTTGATAATTCAACCATAGTGAAGAGTATGTTCAAACTAGTCCCGTCATTGGAGAATTTCAGTTGTTTTACAGATGTGTGGCCTTTTACTTACGGTTTACAGTTTTGACTGGTAATATTGGGTTTGCTCTCTCTGGGGAAGCAGCATTTTCTTCATCTGTCACATACTCAAAATTAATGATGAACATCATGGCTACACCCTCTTGGTTCTTCACTGGAATTATGTGAGTGTTGCAAATGAATGTAGATCCTAAGGAGATGAAAAATTAATGTTATACAAAATAAAAAATCCCTAGATTTGAGCTATCATCAACGTATAACTGGAAATAAATTCTCACTGAAATTAGTGTCATAAATGACCAATGACAGTCAATGAAAATGATTTCATTTCACTCATATTTTTTGCTTATACATGTGGATATATGTGTAAACACATGAAGATTTTATGAGAGGCACAATCACTGTATCATAGAGAAACAGAACATTAAATGTCATTAGTCAAACCATAGGAAAAAAAAATCTGTTTTTTCCTTCATATTTTTATTAAATCTGATTTTGTTAAAGATACTGGTATAAACAATGGAGACAATTTGCTTTAATATCATTGTGATTTTGACATTAAACAATTTTTTCCCTTTTTCTCCTTTAACTTCTTAGACATAGTAAACCATTAACTATTTCATATGTCTCAATAAATATGCAAAATCTTTGGTGCTCAAATCACAATGCTTTTATTTGGCTTCAATTTGTCAGGAAATAGGAAAAAAACCTCTATATTATTGTGTTAATTTGTTCCCCTATAGGTATCACTATTGAGCTGCCACCAAAATCTCAACCATTTGTGACACAATGAAGAGTTGATTTTCTTTCTTTCTTTTTTTTTTTTTAAAGGGAACAAGAGTTGATTTTCTTTCTTTCTTTCTTTCTTTTTTTTTTTTAAGGAACAAGAGGTTTATTGTCTCTTATGATTGTCTGGTTACGGTTCTTAGTCCAGCTTGACAGAAGTGCCAACAGGGCTGAAGGAACTGGCCACATCATCTCTATATAATGTCTGAGGGAGGGATGATCCTTACTTGCTAGACCAGCATGTTTGGCCAAGTATACACAAGGATGCCAACTCTCAAACAGCTCTTTGTATTTTATTCCAAGGCCTATCCCCCCCACCATGGGCTGGGTCTTCCCCAGCAGCTAGACAATCTCCTGAAGGTTTGCTCTGGGCTTGACTCAATGACCAATTCTCTATAAATGTGCCCAGAGTGCAAACCCTCAACTGTCTAACTATGACAATCCCAAATCTCAGGTTTCTGAAAGATTCCCCTCTGCTGATACCTTTTGGAGTCATCCAGTTTATTTTGGGTGTCCCCCCACCCACCCCCTTTTTTCTTAATTGTCTTTTTTTATAGAATGACAATCCATCCAGAAAAATGCCACTTGCTCATTTTACAGGGAGATACACCCAGGCGCAGAAAGGACAAGTAATTTCTCCAAGCTGCACAGTAAGGTCTTTCAGAGGAGCTATAAAAATCTCATCTTGGGGCTCCTGATCCACTGATCTCAGAGCATTGGTGATTCCTTCGGTTTAATGGGGTGGCATAGCAGCTTAAGAATAGAATGCTTAATTAGCATTCACGAGACCTGTGAGTTGATTTTCTTTGAATCAATTGTTTTCCACCTCACTCTTTGGAGCTGATTTACAGTATTCCCTGGAGCAGTTTCTTAACTTTCTGTATGTATTTGCTTTCTTTAGTCACAGAGTGAGAAATCTCTTAAGTGCAGGCTTTATTTGGGTTAAAAACTATTGTAAATGCAAAAACTTAAAGCTCTCAATCTCTTAGAAAATAATGGGGATTTGCGTTGTTTTCATTTGCTAAAGATGAGCTGGATCTCAAGACAGCATGAGACTTCAAAGAGAATTGTGAGATGTGGCTTGAATGAACAGAAATGGGGACATGGCATGGTCAGGAAATGAAAGAAACAGCTAGGGGTCACAATATCTGCAAAAGTCACTGGATGCTAACATTGTTAAGATACATTCTTTTAAAAATATTTTTATTTATTTATGAGAGAGGGAGGGAGAGATAGACAGACAGACAGATAGATGTGTTGCACATGGATGCCATGGCACATAAGTGGAGGTCAGAGGACAACTTTTGGAAGTCAGTTTTTTCCTTCTACCATATGGGTTTTAAGGAACTGAACTCAGGTCAGTAGGTTTGCTAACAGGTATCTTACCCACTGACTATTTCCCTAGTGTTATTAAGTGACATAAGCTCTGTTACAAACAAAATGTGGATAGCTCTTTCCTTCCTTCTGAGTCATGTGTCAGGGTCTTGCTACCAGAGCTGGGAACAAAGATTGGAGCTGACAGAGCTATAGATCAAGAACGTAAGGCTTTTCAGGTGAAACTGGATGTCTGATTATTGTGGATTAAATTGTTCCAGTAAATAAGGAAAATGTGGCACAAATACATGATGGAATGTTACACAATATCAAAAAATGAATTAGTCAAATTTGCTGCTAAATGAATGGAGCTGGAAAAAATCATACTGAGCAAAGTATCCCAGACATTACATGTTCTCTTTTATAAGTGGAACCTAATTCCAAGCCCTTATAATGACATACTCAAGGAAAGATCATTTTACTACCCTTTACAACCATGAAAGATTTGAAATAGGAAGGTAGGGCAAAGAAGACTCAAAGAAAATGAAGACAAAGGAATCAAGTTCAATAGAAAAATAAGGCCACCTTCAAGAACTTATAATTAATTATCATTATCCAATCCATGGTCAGCCTCCTTCCTAATTACTGGTGTTTGGATTGGTTTGAAGCACTGGTTGTGTGTTCCCTGTCATGGGGTATGTGCTAGTGATTAGTAGATAGTAGGATGATGTCCTGGAGGTTGACACCACCCACTACTGTGCTCTATTCCTGATTCTCTCTTCCCTTTAAGTCTTCTCTCTTATAAAGGCCTCTGTTTAACAATTCTATATTGTTGGATAGGAGAGGATCTCAACACCCAGACAGGATTCAGGCTTGTGCAGTGTACGAATAGCAAAAAGGACAATAAACAACTTGAATATAGAACACTGTCAATCCTAAAACATTCACCTGCAACCAGGCCAACCAAATCTTTCCCCATCTGGAGGCTCGGGGAACTATAAGGAAGAGGGGTTGGTAAGACTGTAACAGCCTAAAGATGGAGAGTTCCATTACTGAACAAATCACTCCACTCAAGATGGGACAGCTACAGGCAGGAATTCACAGCAATGGAACTTGATCTCATTAGACTTGCACAGTTGTGGACATGTCAACATGCCCCTATGGACTGGTATGGATCTAAGGAGAAATAGTTTCAGGCAGTAAGATCCTTAGGGCCAAAGGGTCAGACAGAGGTAGGGGAGTACCATATCAGTAGAGCGTCCAAGGAAGAGCTTCTCTGTATGTCATAGAGGACCCCCATGAGAACAGATAATACAGATGGAACCCAAAAACTCTTAGAAACAAAGAACAGGAGACTAAGAGAGAGTAGAATGGGCACAGGTAGGGATGAAAGAAAGGATGGGATGGAATGGGAGTGGGAGTGAAGTAGGGGAAGAATGGATTAGGGAAGAGGGAGGCAAGAAGCATGTATACAAAAATGTAAATTTAATTAATACATTTAAAAAGTTGTTTCAGTCAGAAAGTGGATTAAAATTTCCTTAGAACTGAATTACAAATATTCTTTAAAGCACAGACTCTTTTTAACTTAGGTATGACTGTGATAGTTGTAAGTTAAATTTCCAAATGCAAACAGCTTTCCAAATTTGAAATGGAATGGACCTTTTGGCTACTAATTTCAAATTTTATACAAGGGTGGCCCACATTTTACAGATGTTGAAAAATATGCTTGCAGAATGGAATGTTGCATCTTCAGTCCTCAGATATATCTTCAATTCATTTAATAAAGTAGTTAGCGAGAGCACTTGTCACTGTTTCCATGGTAACAAACAGGCCGACTTTAGTAAACACAAAATAAGCAATTTAAGAGTGCTCCATTAGAGCTAAATATAGAAGTGCTTCAGGCCCAGCATCACAATGCACATTGGTTAACAGAGGCTGCAGAGATGTGAGAAATGACCATTATGTACTTTCCTAATGAACCAAAATACATATTGATTTTACCACTTAGAATGACATTTCCTGGATCATTTAGAATATAATTGTGAATTCAAAGATTTGTTACTCAACAGCTTCAAATCTTTCAGCATTCAAAGGCACACTGTTGATGGTGAAGCAAAACATAAAATACACATTTTGATAAATCAATCAATCAATATGTGAAGATAGAAATCTAATAGGCTCACAGAACCAGTAATTTTGGTTTTGGCAATAAAAAGAAAAGACATGCCTTGAAATGCTTGAAATTTCCTGTCTAGAATTGAAAAATCAAATAATAATATTATTTCCTAGATATAGTTTTAAGCATGTATATATTAGCTGCACAACATGCCGAGTAAGTATATGTTGAGATTTAGAGTGTTTCAGTATTATTCGTATATGTTTCTGTTAAGAAATACATCACCTTCACATTTAACTGAAGACTCACATCTGTATGCGTTTCACTTTTACTTTTGGAATTTAATATATCCATAAATCTTCTACAGTCTCTGGATGGCATGGAGTTTAGAAGATGAGAAGTTACAGAATGCATTTTAGCTTCTGTGATCCTACAGCTTCCGAAATCTGCCAATATGCTGTCTTTGTAAAGTAACATTTCTTTAGAAAGTCATTGTTTTGCCATTGCTTTTTTTGTGAATGAAACATTGGAAGCAATATTATACAGAAAGAATTTATCAATGAAGAAAAAAGTTGACACATTTAATAATGTTTCAATAAGAATGTGAACCAATTCATGAAAAAAAAATCCAAATCTGGTTTAAAGGCATCATGTACTCAAATGAAATTAATAGTATTTATTTAGGACAGAATTCAATAACAATGATATTACCCCTTATTGATAAAAATCACATGTATTACACTGTGTTTCTAATTACTAGACTCATGTTAATTTCCATATTTTGCCTCCTGAGTAAAAACATTGCCAGAATGGAAAGTCATACTTTGGAGGAACAAAGTTCATTTTAAGAGAATACATTTCACATTTTAATAAAATGTGAATATTCTGACTGCTTACATTAAGCAAGAAAACAAGGGGAGTTTGATTAATATGAAAATTAGATTTTTAAATAAATTAGTGGCATACACCTAGCTGCATTCTGAAATGAAAGAATGCACTTCTTTTTGTGTCTCTTTGAAGTTACATGTCTGTGATGTATGTATGCTCATGGAGCATCCTATGAAGAAACAGGGACAGCATGGACATCAGAGTGACCACAAAAGTGTGGTAGCTGTGCATGTGGAGAAAGGAAATGCAATGACCCTCTCCATGAATGATCCGGAACTTTCCTCTCTGTTATACTGAAAGATATTAGAGAGTTTCGTCCTAATTTAAAGTTATCCCTCTCTTGTTTACTCAAAGAGTGGTTTGTAGGGAAGGTCAGTAGGGATACAAAGAAAGCACTTTGGGAAGTTCTGAAATAGAAATTGGCAAGGCACTCCAGTAGTGGTGTGAGTGAAAGTTAGGCAGGGAAGGTCTGTCTGGCAGGTGTTGTAGGTACCGATGACAGAAGCTGCTGATGGAAAGGATGCTATGTGAGAGAACGACAGCAGTGACCATTGACTCCACATTGGATGGCTGAAAAGCTAGAAGAATGGTCATGTCACTTCTAAAATTAGGGACAGAGTAGGAGAGAAGGTGATTCTGGAGATTGTGCATAGTCTTGTGTTTTGAGTTCATTAGCTCTGAAATTGATTGTTGATATCTAAGTAAGACTGACAGAAGGAACTATTCAGTTGTGAATTTGGAAATTTTTGTGGAGAGTGTTTGTAGCAATTAGCTATAGGTATCAACTTGACAATTGAGAACTGAGTCTTCAGGCACACACATGAAGAAGTGTAAACCTTTAGGTACACATATAAAGCAAGGAGAAGAGTATCTGATGTGAGCAGATACAATCGATGGTGGATGGAACCATCCTTGGCATGTAGATAAAACAGTAAGAAAATTTGATGGCTTTGGTAGACTGGCAAGCTAGAAAGTTTGTCCTCTTTCAGCTCTTCCCCTGGATGTGGTGTAATCAGTTCCCTCAGCATTTGATGATAGTCCAGTCATATCATACAATGTGAACCTTCCATTGTTTCCCTAAGTTTTGTACTAATATATCTATTATAGCAACTTGTATATTATATTTTTTAAAAGATACCAAAAATGTGGGGTAACGTTGAGAAGCAAGACAAGGTTATATTTCAAGACTGGGTGAGGGAAATTAGAGAGAGATCATGTTTGGACTGACCCCAAACATGAACTTGCTGATTGTAAAGGTGCACACAATAAAAGTGGGAAGAAATCATAGTGTGATGCATGAAGGATTCAGAGTGAGACAACACCATTGACTGAGTCACGCTTGCTAATAGGTACCATAAGAACCTCAGAACATAGAGGCTCTCAGGACAGGATTTGGTGGAACGGTGCCATGAAACTGCTTGGACTGAACATAATCATAGGAAGTTCTTTCACAGTGTTTTACTAATTCCATAAATGATAGCATAAATTAGCAGCTTAAAAACATTCAAGCTATGGAATTGTGTTATGTTACATATATATAATATATACATATATATATATATGCAAAATGATTTTTTCAGACAATTCCATTTCATACAAGTCTCATTATTACTTAGGCTCAAGATAAGTTTAATTCAATTTCAACGAATCATAATTTTCTTAGTTTTTCTCCTTTTAGTATTAATTGATTTTACCCTTGCAAAAAAAATAGCCTTTTGATTTAAAATTACCTGCTCTGCAATGGGACTTTAGTTCTGAATTCTGGTGTTATTCTTTATCTGCAATGTCAAACTCAACTTGTTTACTAAGTAGAATAGTCTGCCACTTTATTCAGCTGTACCCTGGGGATAAATCATGTTTCCCAAACTTCTGCAAAAGATTAAATGAGTTAATGCCTGTGCAGCAACAAATCAGATATGATTCTTTTTTCTTGATAATATAATGTGTTAATAGAAAGGGAACAGTGATGAGAATAATATCTTCATATGCTTTTCATCCTTACAATGTCATCAGACCACAATGAGAAGAATTCACTAGATCTTGGAGTGGAGAGGGTTGTTCCCTGCAAGCAGTGAGAAAAATATTTCTTTGGAGAAGCAAGAAGTGATGGTGAGACTCCCTTTCTCCCACTTCAGGAGCATACCTTTGAATGTTAAGCAGACTTTTAAGGATTTACCCCATGATATCTGATATATACTCCTTAAAGATTAGATAGAGGGCAGACACTTGAAATATAATGGAAATCCACTTTAAGTGTATTGTGTGTGGTGGAACACTACACATCATCTGTTTTTCCTCAGAGATAAGCAGGATAACTGAGAAAGGCCTATCTATGGCATTGGCCAAATTTGCTCTCCTGGACCCATTCATCAGAGTAAGAAGTTCACGGGATCAAAATCTACAAACTCTAAAGAGCCAGGAAAAAATCCCTTGATGATAAAGACTGAGCATGGAAGTGTGGGTGGCAGGGTGTGTATGCATGAAAAGGCAGCTGAAGGATGGGTCCTTAATGAAGCTCTGAAAATCCTGCCCTTGTGTTGGAAGAGATGCTGTCAGCTCTTATTGCTACCCCACAGATGGCCAGCATGCCAGCCAGGTAAGAACTGCTGTGCTTGTAACTCTTCCTCCTTTTCACTTTCTTCCTGGACAGGACAGCTTGGCAGACAGCAGGCATGGAGCCAGGAAAGGGAAAACAGTGGAGGTCGGCTGCAGTCTAACTTGACACAGGTCAGACGTTGTAGCCTTAGTACTATTTTTACAACTGAAAGTCTCTGAAATTCTAATAACTATGAGGGACCCAACAGAAGAGTCTGCCATCCAAAAATATCAGTTATGCATAGTGAGAATGGGATCAAGCAGCATTTTAACCACCATGAAAACTTCACACTATTCTGTAGAACTCAGAAAATATTTGACAAAAAGCAAAATTCAACAATGTGAACTATTGTATATGCTTACTGTTCGAGAGCTTCCACAGGGCAAAGTAACTCTTAAGACTCTGAATGTAATTTCCTCCAACCTTTCAACATTCTTGGAGATACAAACCACAGCACTTAATTCCTCCTTTGGAATTTCTTAAGTGGAAATGATTCTTTTTTGGACTTATCAGTTTACCAAATGCTTGTGAGTTTTTATTTCTCTCTTTTTTGTGGAGCAGGAGGCACACTGAAGATTTAAAAAAACAGTATCGTCAAAGGTGTGGTCTAGAAGAAAGAGAAAACAACAGTTCCTGGAGATAAAGGACCTCCTCTGAGAGGAAGCACTTACCATGTTGAACAAAAAAGAGAAAGTAACTGGCTACAAATGACTGGTAGGGTAAGGTGGAAGAGAATATGAGACAAGCAGAACTACACTTGGCTTTTCTGAGTGTAATAATTTCTTTATACTTCTTTCTTTCAGCCACCCTTCAAACTTTCATTGCTCTCTCCTGGCCTCAAAGATGAGGACCTTTATTTATCCATGAAAATACAAGAAAAATATCATTTTTTCCCATTAAGCTGATAATGCCATATGGACTATTACATTCAGAAGAACTTTTTTTCTTTCTTTCTTCCTTACTTACTTTCTTCCATCTGTATATGTACAGGAGGGCACTTGAATGTGTGTCCTATTGGAAGCCCAAGGGTGGCATAGGGAATCCTCCTGGATTGCTCTACCTCTTTATTATTTTGCTCGGGGGTTTCTCAGACTCTGCCCAACAGTACCAGAATGAAGGCTGCATTGATATTGATTCGGCCTGGTGTTTTTTTTTTACGTAGGATCTGTGATTCAAATTTAGGTCCTTTTGCTTGTGAGGCAGAGGTGTTAACTTCTGAGCTATCTCTCCAGGTCACAGAAGACTTTTCTTAAGGAGAATTGTGCTAAACAAAAATTAACATACTATAAAGGCCTCACATAGATAGTATCCACAAACAGAAATAGATGGGAAATTCATTTTGACTACATGGAGTTAGTTCCATTACTCTTTCTTGTTCCATCTCATAACCATGGATCCACTTCCCCTTCCTAACTAGTTTCCCTTCTATTTTTGTATTTTATTTTACTATTTTATTTGATGTCCCAATTAGTTTAATTATGCTTGATTATATAGGACCATGCCTAAGGAGTCATTATGTTTTGATAGATTAACAGTATACTAGAATAGGTAGTACCAAGTGAAAAGATGAATGAGACTGGAGTAGTGGGGTATCCTATCTTGATAGTCAGGGACTTCACTCTAATGATATTAGTGATTTGACAAATTGTTCTAAAAGTTGGAGAATCTTATGAAGAAATGTTTTAGAATACAGAAAACATAGATATAGACTCCTGTAGCTACTAGCGATGTCTCAGAGAAAACACAAGTGTAAAGATATAGGAGCTATTTACTTGATGGAAGAGACAGAGTTCACTTAGAAAGACCATATAATAACTCTTACACAACATCATATCAACAAGAGTAAATGGAACAGTCACTTCCATTGAATATATGCAGTCTGCAGTCTGATGGATTGGGTCCAGCCTGGCTGTTGTGGGAGGCATGAAGCCAATAGTTGACCGTTGGGCATTTTCCTTGTTTCTCAATACCCTATTTCACTTTAAAGAAGCTTGTTGAAAATAAATAAGAGGAGTATGCTTTAAATGGAAACATTTTTTTGAAAGCATATAAAATTGTCTTTAGATCCTATAATACATTAGGTTTTAAGGGAAGTTTTTTTCACATAATAATTATCAACACTCATGAGCATAATTAAATCATAGCAATCATGAAAAAAATTTGATAGCTGCTGTCCCTAATAAAGTAATAAGGTACTAGAATTATTCTTTAAGAATTTTCTGGAGAAATAGTGATTATGGCCTGTCAATTGAAACTGGGGAATTAATCTAATTTATCCAAGCTTGATGATTACATTTATGTTTGGTGTGTGGTGATATTAGAAAATGTCTCAAGTGTCTACAGCAGAAACAATTTATGTTTAATCATGTCTTATTTAAAATAACTTTCAATATTGAGAAAATGTAAAGTATCCCTGTGTAGCACATAGAATTGTTACTTATCTGACTATTGTTTTTCAAAAAGGGACCTCCTCTCCCAGAATTAGATTCCTCATATATAAGGTGGGGGAAAAGAAGGGAATGTTCAAATAGCAAGGACTTTGGTATGTAGAAACTAAGAAACAAATGAATGTTATTGTTAATTGGACGTGAAATCATATTATCATATTGAAATACTAGATAAACATCTTCATTTTTATTCTTTGGGAATTTTAGATATAAGCTCATCAATTTAAACCCTCTGGCTTCAGGTAAGTGTGTGCTTGCAAGAGCTTTCAGTATTGGAGGAGGATTTGAGAGATGAAAAGTCTTTCATCAGTTAATGTCCACAGTTGGCCTTTATAACTTTGTAAAATGAGTCACTAGTTAAATCTTTTAATATTTCTTCTGTCTTTGTTGCTTGCACCCTGCCCCAAAACATATGGTATATTAAGTAACTTTGAAAGCATACCTTTTTTTTTTTTGTCAACGTCAAAGTTAATTGTCAACGGACTTTAGTATGTAGCATAAATGTATGAAACCATCTTTATTTCTGGTGCTTTTAGAAATACCTTGATCAGCACTGGAACATATTAGGTAGCCACTGACATTCCTTGGTTTTCAGATATTGTGCCAATGGTCTAGCAAACTTTAGTATCTGTAGACATTATCTAGATGTGAAGGAAGTTGTGTGTAGTGTCTTGATATCAGATCACTTTGTGCTTGTCTGCGATTAAAGTAGAATGCCTCATTTCTGATTCCTTTGTTATGTCAAGACCCTAATTTCCATGATTTTCAAAACAGATATATTCTACAAGATTTTTATCCTTTACAAATAATGATCTGAGAGTTAAACTATTCCCATCTCTTATAACAGGTTGCAACCTGTTGACTTTTATTCCCTTCTCTTACCATCTGGAAGGCAGAAGCTGTTGTCTTTTTGCAGAGCAACACATTACAGTTTAGTCATCTTGGTCCTGCACCAGCTCATGGTCACTTCCATTATCTTTCCTTTTATCAGCTTAGAGCTTTAAAAAACAGACTTGATGCATTCTACTACTAGGGTTCTTTCATATTATTGCCACCACAACTACTTGCAATTATATAGTTAAATTATGACCATCGTATGCTGGATGTGTTCCATGTGCTATTTTTTCGTCACAACAAATCTTTCTCTCAGAGGAGGTACCCAAGTAAGTAGTATCATCAAAAATTTGAACTTTGACATGTCTGGCATTATATAGCAATTTCCTCTGAACGCAAACATTGTTGAGAAGGTGGGGAAAGGCTCATCAGACACAGGAAGTAAAGACAACACAATCTCAGGAAGTTTGTAAGATTCACAAGACCTTTTCAAAGGTTGTACAAGCAGTAAATAGTTGCTGGGAGAAGAGACTTTCTAATGGACCAGGCTGCCTGAGTACCCTGTCAAGAGTTTCAGAAATGTAGCTCTGAAGAGTCATCGCCTATATTGGAGAGGGCTCTCGGTGGATGCAGCTGCCTTAGAATCATGTATGCTCCTGTAAGTAGCCTTTCACTGTTCCTCAATAAATTTGTTGGTTCACTAACATAGTCTTTGATGGGATCCTTCCTTTAGTCTGTTAACAGTGCCCTATCTGAGTTCACAAAACCTTTGTTACTATTTCCTTCAGAAATGTCATGTACTTGATTCATTATTTCTTAACATCTCTATTCTCCAAAGACTGAAATATTACAAGATGTTGCTCAAAAGAGATCCTGTAATTAAGCTACAAGAAATGGCCTAGGAGATTATAAGTGCCTATTAGTAGTATTAGAAGTTTAGATAAATTCTGATAAAAACAAATGAACCTTCTTCATATAATATAGCACTTTCGCTTACCTGTCTTTCTATTTCTTTCTCACCCCTTTCTCCTTTTGTGAAATGCCATGGATATAATTTAGTAACTCATAAATATTAGACAAAGGCCGTACCATTAAGTTATATTCTGAATCTCCAAATTCTATTTTAGATAAGCCTGTGAGAAAGCTTAGCTCTTTGCAATCTCAGTGAGAACAGACTATATAACTCTTTTTATTCTGCAATGATATCCTTCTAAAGGGAATGAGAGTAAAGATAATAGTTCATTCAGGTGATTGTTAAAGAAGGAAAAACTATGTAGAAAAAAAATTTAGTCAAGAGAGGAAAGGAATTGCCAAAAAACAAAGGTCACCTTTTTGATGCACTTGGCCAGGGGGTACTTTTATGAGAGTTGAGCATTGTCACCATTGATCATACATGTACCAGCATTGCTCTAAGAAGCTTGTTCTTAGTTGGAAGGTTATTGCTTATTAAATAAAGTATAATAATCTTTAGCATTCAGGACCGATTCTTATCTCATGACTGATACTGGTTTTTTAACAGGAAATCACTAATTTAAGATTTTATTAATGTTCTGTACTAAAAATTCATGAAATACTTGTAAAATATGCAAGGAAATATGTTTCCTGTGTTTCACTAAAAGTCGTTTGCTCCTTTTCATTGACATATTCTCTACTATGATCAATGCTCAGTATTAAGCTTTCTTCCTACTTAACAAAGTTGAATGTTAAAGAAAAGAATCTCATTTCTATTTGTGGTAAACCATAGACAACTTACTTGATGACTGAAATTTCATAGAAAACATCTCACATCTTGTCTGGTCACAGATGATTTACTTTTTTTTTAACATTTTTTTATTATTATTATTTCCGGTCATACAAACTTAACAGGTACACCGGTCCCCTCCTTCCCTCCACCTCCCTCCGACCCCCCTGGTTCCCCTACCCTCTCCCCTCCCTCCCCATCTCCCAGCGCCTCCCCCCACCCCAATCCCGGGAGCATCCTTTAATGTGCATATCAAACTCTCCTCTGGGTCCTCCTCTCCAATGAGGTGCAAGGACCCAGGGGCATTTCCCAGAACCCTTTCCTGTGTTCCCTTTAAGCTTAGGAACACTACTGTGATTGTCAGTCCCTAGCCTCCAAGGATCCTAGTGCCTTTAGTCCATGCTAGAATTTGTGAGGTCAATAATGTGTTGGACATAGCACAGGTCATGCAAAGTCCAATTATGATTGCTTTGTCCCTAACTTGTGTGGAATATCTTGCATATCATTACTCCTCTCATCCTTGTGCTCTTACAATCTTACCGACCCCTCTTTTGCAAATTTCCCTGAGCTTCAGGATGGGGAGAGATTAGGCTGGCCCAGTTCCAGGTGGTTGATACAGAGTCTCTGATGTTCTGAATTATGGTTTGTTGTTTTTTTTTTTCGGTTTTGCTGCTCCTGCAACGCCCTTGGCTCCATCCTGATGGGTATTGGATGTCACCCCCTAGCCAGAGATAAAAACCTGTTAAATTAGAGTCTTATTATAAGAGTATATTCAAAGGTAGATGGAATAAAAGTAGGATACCGCGGTGAGAGAGGGGTCAATCACACATTTGCAAAATGGTTACTATCAGGCAGCCTATACGCCCTCCCTTCTGATGAGATCATACCCCATCAGTTGCAAATGATCAGGAAGGAAAGTCTCAGATGTCTCATTACTTACTTGCAGTCCTTGATGGTGGCCTATTGTCTCTGCTGTAACATGGTCCCCTCTCTCCTTGTTTCTGGTGGGGCCCTCCTTCCCCATCCCTCCTGTTTATAATCTTTACAATTATTGTAGGTATTACAGAGATTTGTCTTTGAGTGTCTCTAAGTGGGTTTGGTACTAAGATCTACCTATTAGGGAGTATATACGGCATTTATTTTTCCATGTCTGGGATACTTCACTCAATATAACTGTTTCTAATTCCATCCATTTCCTGGAAAATTGCATTAATTCATCATTTTTGATGGCTGAGTAGCATTCCACTGTATAAATGTACCACATTTTACTTATCCACTAGTCAACTGTTGGACATTTGGGCTGATTCCATGATTTTGCTATTGTAAACAGTGCTGCTATGAACATGGTCGTGCTTCTGCTACTGAGGTGAATTTTTGCTGTATGGGGGTTATTCCCAAAAGTGGAATAGCAGGGTCATATGGCATTTCAATCTTTAACTTCTTTAAGAATCACCAGACAGCTCACCAGAATGGTTGTATGAGCCTGCACTCCCACCAGCAATGTAGGAGAGTTTCCCTCTCTCCACACACAGATGATTTTCTTAAGATGGACTGATATTATTATTTCCCACTTATGTGATTTCTTTTTAAGTTTGGGGTTATAGATGTTGACTTAGCATAATAGAAAACATGAGTTAGAACAGCTGAGATTGGAAAACCATGTCCATGTTTATGAGAAGGAGATCTGCAGCATGCGTGAAACTATTTTTACTATTTTATGCAATTTTTGTATCCCGGTAAGTATCTGGTTGTTTGATTGAGAATGCTTTCCACAAAACATGCTCATCTTGACAATACTCAGATACCTAAAGCTACTAATCCCTCTAAACTGTCATTTATTTATAGAGAGAATGAGGATATACACTTATCATGGTACATGCACAGGACTGTCAAGGTCAAAACACAGTGAGAATCCTGGGGCCTGCCACTCACCACATAGACTTCATTGTTATCTGAGCCTATATATGGCTCTCTGTGTGTGTGTGTGTGTGTGTGTGTGTGTGTGTGTGTGTGTGGTGTGTGTGTGTGTGTGTGTGTGTGTATCCATTATGTATCTTAAACACTGAAAGGAACCATTTAACGTTTCATTCTTATTATACTTCCAACTTTTAAGCAAGGGACAAAGTTATAAAATAATGTGAGCATCCCTTTTAGAAGGTGTAAATGTGGGGCTGGAGAGGTGGCTCAGGGGTTAAGCCTCCGCCTTGAAGGCGGAAGGTCCTGAGTTCGGATCCCAGATCCCACGTATAGACGCCAGGCGGAAGCGGGGGCGGCCTGCGCTTCCTGGTAGGGCGGAGCCTGTGGATCCCAGGGCAGAAGGAGGTGGAGGCGTCCATGGTGGTTCGCGAATTCGTCCGTGGTTCTACACAGACACACACACACACACACACACACAGACGCACACACGCACAGTTGAATAAATAATAATAAAAAAAATTTTTAAAAAAAGGTGTAAATGTGTACTATGTTTATAAAGTTTAGTGGGAATATGCTGAATCTAAACTGTGCATAAGGTACTACATCAAAAATTGTTAAGATTGTAAACACAGCTAAAAACAAAGATTTAGAGTTGAGGCTATAGCTGAGTTGCAATGAGCTTACTTCAAAATAGGAGTTGTTTATCAAAGAGAAGAATATACTCAGGAGTCTGACAGAGTGTTTCAAGAAATGCATGTAATTCATCTCAGTGATGTAAGAGGTTTCATGAAGGAAGCAGCATTTACTCTGGTTCTTAATTGATCAGGACTGGTAAGAATTTGGAGGGGAGTCATTTCAGGCTGAGATGAAGTAAAAGCATTGAAGAAACAGTAATTTTAGGGCAATGTGGCTTGTGAATGAGTAATATGTACAAGCTGAAGTCCTTTCATTTTTCTCTCCTATCATTCTATCTCTCTCTTCTGTCTCTTCCTTCCTTCCTTCCTTCCTTCCTTCCTTCCTTCCTTCCTTCCTTCCTTCCTTCCTTCCTTCCTTCCTTCCTTCCTTCCTTCCTTCCTTCTTTCCTTCCTTCCTTCCTTCCATCTTTCTTTCTTTCTTTCTTTCTTTCTTTCTTTCTTTCTTTCTTTCTTTCTTTCTTTCTTTCTTTCTTTCTTTCTTTCTTTCTTTCTTTCTTCTTTCTTTCTTCTTTCTTTCTTTCTTTCTTTTTCGTCTGGATGACTATGTAGCTCTTGGCTTAGTCAGAATTCCCTTCCTCTGATACCTGGAAGACAGACAGCTCTATCTACTTGTAGGATGCTGCATTTTATTGTTGTATTTCCTGAGTTCTATAATGATATTCAGCTCTAACTAATTAATTTAATTGTTCACATTCCAGTTGCTGTGAATTTTGATAACAGCCAAATTATCAAATAATTGCTTTATGACTTTTACACAGACTCTTTTACATGCTTTACTTTATGCAATCCTCACAAGAGCCTCAATCAACTGCATAAAATAAATATCCTTACAAGTGCCAACATGCAAAGAGCAAGAATCCTGTCCCATATTACATAGCTCCTATGTAAAATAGTTAGTATTCTATCCACATGGTGAAACTTGTGCCAGGGTCTTTGTACTACACAGTGAGGTTCCTGTCTACCTATTCCTAGGCGATGCTGGGGACCTCCTTCATCACCCAGACCTATTATTTCCCTTAGCTCAGCACACATCTTTAGGATTGTTCACTTCAGTGAGCACAACAAAAGAACCAATTTAAAAACTTCAAACAAATGATTGAGAAGATCTGACTTCTGCAACTGGTACAAAGCTTATTTAGGCTATCATGCAGTTCTGTAGGAACTTTAGGGACATGCAATAAAGGCTCAAAAGTTTTGGTTTATGTATATTTTAGTGAACTTTTTTTTTTCAAACAGACCACTGCCACCAACAAAAAAAAAAAAAATCCATTCTGTATACATATTCTAACTTGAAACTTTTTACTTTCCTTTAACAATGCCTATGTCATTTTTTATAGATTAATAAAGGGAACATAGACACATTTTGGAAAACCAGTGATGACTGAGCTACTTTTCCTCTTAGGGGTATTCTGCATGACTGGCATCAGTTAGGAGCACTCCATTAACCCCAGGGTTTGACACCAGGCCTGAGGGCATACGGCAACTACAGATGTTTTCTGCTCCTGAGACTGTCTGAGGCACGGCTTCCAGCTGATGACTAATGGCCAGAGTTACTTTGCAGTGATTTATCTTGTCCTGGATATGTTTTCCCAAAAGCATCAAGGAGAAGGGACCACATTCATTGCTATTTTCATGTTTAACTCTTATCTAGATTCATTATCTAGCTTAATGCCTTTGCAAAGTGGCAGGACAGGGATTGCTGTGGTCCAGCTCTTCAAATAAGACCGTGGACAATGTGTAGGATGAGGATAACTTGAATTGTTTCCACAGCAGCTATGTTAATCCGAAAGGCAGTGCACGTTCTTAATATCCCTGGAGCCAGCAGAGTGGTTAAGCTAAAGTCTCTGCATCAGATCTCCAGGGGTTAATTTCTGTGTCGGTAATTTCCCTGTGTTTAATCTTAGACTGTTACTTCAGTACTCTCGCAGTTTTTCTTATCTGTAAAATGGAGATGATTCTACATTGTCATAGGTAGATTCATATGCCCACTGAAGATCCAAGGACCATCTACTTCAGTAAAATTTTTAGGTGTTCTATGGTGTGGGGGAATGCAGAGATATTTCCTCCAAAGTAAAAGATAAGTTGCTGTACCTGGCCCCTTCTACCACTAAGAAAGCAGCATAAAAAGCATTCCGTTGAACTGTAAGTTAAAGCTTCTTCCTGGATATTTTGGAGCCCTGATACCTTTGAGTCAATAGGCTAAGAAGGGAATAACACTGTTAGGAAGTGTGATTGATCCAGACTATCCAGGATAAATTGGACTGCTTCTCCATGATGGAGGCATGAAAGAGTAGAAAGGCAGTGCAGGAGATCCAGTAGGGCACCTCTTAGTGTTATCATGCTCCATGATTAAGATTATGAGAAGTTGAAACAACCCAATGCAGGCAGGACAGTGGATGGCCCAGACCCCTCAGGAATAAAGGTATGGGTGACCCCCCACCCCAGGGAAAGAGTCAGAACAAGCTGAAGTACTTGTTGAGGATATGGAAATGCAGAATGGTATAGTGAAGAAAGGTTGCTCTAAATGCCAACTAAGGCCACATGACCAATTATAGACTTGGCTTATCACTGTTCTCAGCACTTCTATTCTGTAAAGTACAAATGGAATTACCTAGAATTTTTGGCATGCCCTGAATATATGAGTGATAGTAAACTACAGATTATGATATATGTATATACATTTTTTCTAGACTTTGCTCTTTTAATTTTGAATTTATGTAATTCTTCTATTTTAATATTTATTCTATGAATTATTTAACTTATTTTGATGTTGAGAGGACTTTATTTTTAAGAGATTTTGAATCTCTATAATGTTGGAATTTGAGAATTTTTGAACTTGAACGTATTTTATAAATATAATATCTTTAAGAAAAAGGTTGGATCAGGATGGAGCCAAGGGCATTGCAGGAACAGCAAAACTGAAAACAATAACAAACCATAATTCAAAGACCCTACATTAATCACCTGGAACCAGATCAGCCAAATCTCTCCCCATTCTAAAGCTCAGGGAGCCTTGTGGAAGAGGGGGAGGCAAGATTGTAAGAGCCTAAAGATGGGGAGGAGCAATGATATGCAAGGTACTCCATACAAGTTAGGGCCGCAGTACCCATAATCAGACTTTGCATGACCTGCGCGATGACTGACATGTCAATGACCCCCCAAAGTCTAGCATGGATCACAGGCACTAGGATCCTTAGAGGTAAGGGATTAACAATCATAATAGTGTTTCCATACTAAAGGGGAGCCCAAGAAAGTGCTCAGGACAATGCCACTGAGTCATTACACCTCACTAGAGTGGAGGATTCAGAGGGAAGATTGGTATTCATACAAAAGGATGCTCCAGGGAATGGGAGGGGGTTAAGGGGGAGGCACTGGAAGAAGGGGAGGGAGGAAGGTGAAGGAAGGGGAAAAGGTGTGGGGAGGGTGCAAAGGGGACTGGGGAAGGATGGAGGGAGAGAGGGAATTGGGTACCTATTAGGCTTGTATGATTGGGGAAAAACAAATATAAATAAAAAAGAAAAGGGTTGGAATGTTATAGTGTAAAAGTTATGTTTTGCGTCAAGTTGACAAGAGATGGAATGTTATGGTTAGATTGAGTGTCCACTTGACAGTTTCAGACTATTTGCAGCACAGCTGTGAAGAATCAATGGTTGGAGCAGACCTCTGAACAGCCTGCAGGTGCTTGTTTAATTGATGTGGAAAACCCAGCCCGTAGTTGGTGGTGCTTCCCAGACGTGAACCAGATAAAATGAAGTGCAAGGATGAAGATTTGCTTTCCCCTCCTCCTGTGTTGACTTGCTGTTGATCTCACTATTCAAGCATCTTTGCCTTCTTCAGACATTATTGCCTTCTTTGTTGCTGCTGCTGGTACTTGCCATCCTGGCCGATTCAGGGCTCAAACCTTTTGAACTTGTCTCGTTTCCATCGCCTTTGGAATCTGTTCTTGTAAGCCTTGCCATTGTTCACTGTTCATCACTGACTTTGGAACCCAACTATTTTTTCACCTATATTGAGCCTGGAGTCTCCAACCTTCCAGTGAGCAGTAATATATATGATATATGATATATATATATATATCATCAATTCTGTTCTTCCAGAGATCCCTAATATGAAACTTACTTCACAGGATTATGGTAAAGATTAAATTGTCCAGTATCTGTCAAAAACTTATAATATTTACTTGTACATTGAAAAAGGATTCAGCCATCAAAAGGTCACTGATCAAAAGACAGGATCCCACCAATTTTCATAAGAGAGAAGGGACAAATGGTTTTGCAGTATTCCTGTCTCCCTTATCTGCCTGTCTGAATTCCATGTTTCTAATCCTGTAACTACATAGATGCCTCTCTAGACTATGCCTACAGTATGAACTTCTCCTGAGTCTTTTCCTTTGTGGAAATTTACAAATTCAAGTATTCATTCAAGAATCTTGCTGAAAACTTTAATGACTTCAAAGATATATAGGATCTGGTTTTCAAATGCAAGGATCTCTGATGCAATTGTCATGTATCTCTCATTTGCCCTTGTAACTAGAAGTCTGTGGGTATAAGGATTTGAGTTAATTCTATGAGCTGAAATGTAAATAAAAGGCTTCACTGAAACACATATCTCCTTCTTTTTGACTTTAGTGACTTTAGGTCTTTAGTACTATGCCAATGTGTGACTTCCAGGTAATTTAAGCTTCTCAATAAGAAGTTTCAGGAATAAAATCTTAAATCAGTAGTGTCCCTAATGCTAGAAATTTTACAAATTAAAGTAAGCTAATTGGAGAGATTTTTTTGATGTCAGTGTAGACATTTACCCTCAAATGGTAAAGGAAAACTGAAAAAAAATAGAATGAATATGCTTGTGAGGTTATAATACATTATAAAACTACTAGCAAGACTGATCTGTCATGTATTATATTTGAAAAGATAGAGATTAAAGTTTTTGAGATAAAAGGGATAATTTCCTACATTTTTTTCTCTCACTACCACTGTAAATTTTTAGAGGCAAAGAAAGCAGAAGATACTATAGTGTCAGTGCTAATAAGAACAAAGCTCATGTCTTGGTCATCTAATAGCATCACTAGGAAAAATAGGAAGAAAGTACTCTTCTAAAATTTCATGTCATAGGAAAAATAAGCTGATTGATTTCATTGCTGTTCTTTCTTTTTCCTTTTCCTTTGGGAGACAGAGTTTTGCTACATAATCTAGATTAACCTCGAACTTGGGATGGAAAAATAGGTTGATATCCTATTTGAGATCCTTCAGTAGGTGTGGGACCATGTTCTGCTCATTAATATTCTTTAATATGCTGTTCTTGGGATGTGAGGTGAGATTCAGTTGGTTAAGCACTTGTGTAACATGAGGACCGAATTTTTTCTCGGTACCTATATTAAGAAAAAGATAAGTATAATGGTAAAGACCTACAATCCCAGCATTGGGGAGAGGATAGAGGCAGGAGGATCCTTGGGACTTGCTGGCTAGCATGTATATTAGAATTGGTAAACTTCAGGGTGAATGAGAGACCCTCTCTCAAAAGCAAAGTAGAGCAAAATTGATGAAGACATGTGATATCAACCTCTGGCTTCCATGTGCACATGTATATGCATACACACACACACACACACACACACACACACAGGCACAAAGGCACATAGCATGCACATGTGGTGTTGCAGCTGCTGCCGCTCCTCTTGCTTCTAAGAACTTTACCTGAGAAGCTAGGACATACCAGAGTGTGGATTTTATCAAAAGCATTTCAGACAGACTAAATCAAATTATACCTTAATGGAGAAAGCAAGAATATTTCCAAACTGATTTCAGAAAAAAAAAAAGATGTGGAATCCTTGGCAAATGTAGAGATACAGAGAGTTACTTTGGAGCCCAGCTTCAGGAAAATTAATTATCTGGTGTCATAGCTATCCTTAGGCCACAAACTTTCAGAGAAGGAACCAAGAGGTAATGCCAACATGTTTCTATTGTGTTCCAGCAGCTCACCCTCCCCCACAGACTAAAGTTCTACCCTCTTTCTGCTCATGGTGAGCACAGATGCTTCAAGAGATTGTGCTTTCAGTTGATTTTCATCAGTGGATATTTCCAACGAAAAGCTGTAGAAAGGGAGAAAAACTTGGATATTCATTCCCTAATTGCAGCAGTGCTGTGTGTAATGGGTTCTTACATATTTCTCAAAAATGTGTGGTTTCTGTCAGTCTTCAGCATATCGTTATTCATCTAACTCAGTAACAATCATTCTCTCCACTCATCCCTGTGAGTGACTTCTTCACAGTAACTACTCTGGCAAATAACACTTTGTTGTCTGTATGCTTGTTTTTATTTTTTTATTTTTTATTTATTTTTTTATTATTTATTCAGCTATGCGCATGTGCGTGTGTATGTGCGCGCGCATGTGTGTGTCTGTGTGTGTGTCTGTGTACGTATAGAACCACGGACGAATTCGTGAACCACCATGGACGCCTCCACCTCCTTCTGCCCCGGGATTCACAGGCTCCGCCCTACCAGGACCAGAAGCGCAGGCCGCCCTGCTTCCGCCTGTAGTCTATACGTGGGATCTGGGATCCGAACTCAGGACCTACCGCCTGCAAGGCAGAGGCTTAACCCCTAAGCCACCTCTCCAGCCCTTTATTTTTGATTCTCTGAGCCCCAACCATCTCTTCATCAATAGTGTTTCATTAATACTCCTTAAATTGGCTAATTTGAATGTTTAAATGATGTTTTTATCTTGAACCATGCCTAATACAAATATTACCAGATGAGCGAGGCAATACAATCTTTGCAAATAAGAGACACATGATCACATATATACATATATTGCATACAATAAACCATTAAACTTTTTAAAAAATTGTTTATTTACAAATGAACAGGGTTTTTGTCTTTGCCTTGACCTCCTCCTCATCTCTCACCCTGTCCATCCACACAACCTTTTCCCATCTGGCCCTTCCTTCATACATCTTTCTCTGACCCACTCCCCTGTCCTTCTGCTTGTCTGTATCATCGGACTCCCTTTGAAGTGCCAGTGCTGGTAAAGGAGTTAGATTTCTGTTGAACTTTCTGTGGTTCTTCAGAGGGTAAAGTCCTAAATGGGGAGGTTCCTCTTCCTTTGTCCAGTTATTTCTTCTAAGATCCTTGTTAGTCCTTGGGGGAATGTAGATAAAGCAGCCATAATGTAGAGCTGGTGGAAGAAGTTCCATCAATTTGACCTTCTGGGTATAGCAGCCCTGTCTTGGCTGGAATGTGTTGGTCAGGAGTACCTCATCCACCAACAAAACCTGAAGAATACTTACATTTCTAGGTCATTAATTGAAATAAGTATTTTGAATAAATTTCAAAACAGAAAAAAAAATGAAGACATTCAGCTACTGAAAGTATATTCAGAAAGAAAATGAAAGTCGGTTAAAAAATTAAGTATTCAGTGTGGAAGAGTTTTAACAACACGGCATGTAAAAGTAGAACACATTAAATATATTGAGAAAAAACAGTACAAAATAAATCTCCTTTCATGATCAATTTTAAAGTGCCACGGGCTTAGTGCTTAGTGTCTGAAGCATGTAATTTATTATTCTAATGATCAGTGTGCTGGCATTGTGATTCTTATAATAAGCATTTTAGAGAACAGCAGATTAGAGCAGCATTTCTGCACCCAGCAAGGCTTTGGCACTGGAAATAAATTGTTAGGCTATTCTAAAGCCCATTGAGAATAGTGTGTTGGTGGAAAGGTGATATTTTTTCCATGGAAAATCTGGTCTGTTTTATCTATTGAAAGTGTTTGCATTTAAACAAAACCCAAGTAGAACATTCCAGGATAGGATCAAAGCAAAACAAAATAAGACAAAACAAGGATACTTGGGGAGAGATTGTTATCTGATCACTATGGTCCCAAGATTTTGGTAAAGATTTTAGCACACTACATCCTAGAAGTGTAAGGGAAGGAGTTAATGCTGATAGTTTTCAGAGGATGCCAATTGAAAGGGTTCATGTCTACCCTATACTAGGAAATAAGAGCAAGCTTCTTATCTACTGCTTCATTCTTAGTACCCTATTTATATCACCAATTTACTTAGACTTTGAAAAAAAACTTGGGTGATATTTATCTTGGATTTTAGAACAGTCAATTTGGGTATAGTTTTGCAAATATAAGTAATTGATTTAGAAATACTGGAAAAATAAATGAAATATTCAGGCATGTCCCTGGGTTAGGAATGACTAGTATGGGCTACACCGACCCCACAGAAGTCCTGTAACTTAAGCTCCTGGTGCATACTCCTTATACACCTTCAATATTGTGATTAGAGTGGAGTTAAGACTCCTACTGTTAATTTTGATTATAGTTTGGTCAACATTAAGAGAAAGAGAATGTCAACTGCACCTAGTTGTACCCACCAAAATCCCAACACTTTGAGGCCTGAGACAGCAAGATTTGGAGTTCAAGTACATCTAGGCTACTTAGCCTGACCATCTCTAAAAATAAACAAGGAATAAGCAAGCAAATAATATCACCAGAAAGAGAAAAAAAGGAAAAAAAATCACAGGGAGACTATGTAGATATTTAATGTGACCACATGAAACCTTTAAAGCAGAGAGTTTTTTCTTTTTCCGCTGACTGGTTATAGGATAGGAAGTCAAATATACTCTTACTAGCCTAGGACAAAGTAAACATCCACATGGAAACTAACAAATGAAAAGTGAACTTCCGGAAGTTGGAAGGGGTATTTGATGGAGAGCTAGTGGGGCGGGGAAGACTTGTGATACAGTTGTAGGAAGTGAGCTCATGTATTTGACTCAGATAAAGACTGCAATTCCACAGTAGCAACTGGTTCTGAGTCTTGTAGATCTCTAAGCAGGGAGCCCACCCCCTATGCCCAAACTTTAGAGCTGTGAGCATTACTTAAAACTTCCAATTCACTGGATTCTACCATTGACAACAGGAAACTAATGTCTGGCAAAATTCACTTAGGAAGTTGTCTCATCTAGTACCTTTGCAAATGTTTAGGTGATTGAAGGGTAAAATACAGTGTTCTTGTGAAAAGTGTGACTTGTATGGAATATACTGCATGGAGATGGGGGTTATGCTGGCTAATATGCTGTGTGGGCTGACTTCAGGAAAAATTAATCCAGATGATATTGGCAGGATAATAAATAGGTCTCAGTCCACAAGTATAATTCATTAAAAAGCTATAGGGAATTTTTTTTCACTATTCCCTTTAGATACTGACTTAGCATGCTGCCATCTAAAAGGCCAAGTGGAAAAACATATTTTGAACCTCCTTTGGAGAGTGTTGAAAATTACAAGCAGAAGGTCTGGGAAGCATTATTTTTTTCTCTCAGAATAATATGAAGAGTTAACTCTTCTTTGCCAGACGTTGGGAAAGACATGAATAAAAGACAGGTCCCCAGTGAGAAGAAGCACAGACTATTTTAGGAAGTGAGTTTTACAGTTATGTTCTTTATCTGGGAAATTAAATATTGAGTTTACGAAAATAAAAACTTCATTGGTGACACTGTAGCTATGTTGGCAATAGATTTATAATTATCGGGAAATATTGCAGATATCCCTTTCCACATCTAGAAGTTACAATGGGACAATGCTCCTGCCCTCTCTCCATCCCTTTGTTCTCCCTACCCCTGGAAGAAATTGAGATTTATTTGCTTGGTGAAATCAGGACAATACTTTGGGCATGTCTGACTCAGCTTCTTTTTACCTCTCAAGTTTCAACCCGAGAAGAAAGCAGTCTTTCTTCTCTGTGTGTCTTTGACATTGAATGATTCCAAAAGGCTCGACTATATTTTTTTAAAAGGAGCCTATACTTTTAATACCATTGAACAAGTGTAGTCCATTTTGGAAGAGTCTCTTGCATTTGTTTTATTTAAGTTAACTCTCAATCAATAATATGTTAAAATAAGGAACTTCATTTATGTGGTTTTTGTTTATGAAAACTAAATAACCTCTTCTGACAAAGATTTTAATTTAATCCTAATGAGTGAATAACTTTTCCATATGAAGTCTTATCAGAAATTGCATAACTGATTCTTAACAAGCTTTGGCCTGAAACAACTGTGTCTGTTGCTTGGTACTTGTGCTGTATTTCTTTACAATGTTGAAGAAATACTGTTTTCTAATGTATGAGAAATTCTATTTCAGCTTCAATAGCAACACATTTTATTTGTGTATTATCCACAGAAATATATGAAATTCTTTATCTGACAAGACAGTGAAGGGAAGACCTATGATTTTCTGGGCACTGTGTATTATTTTGGAGGATGCATCTGGAAGGAAGACTCATGAGAAACTACTAAAAGAAGAAAATGCATCTCAAGATTTCAAAGAGAGATGAAACTTACAGGCACATTTTAAATTTAAATTACAAACAAAGCAAGTGTTTCTAGATCATTGCATTATTTTGAACCAATCTTTGCTCATATGGTTACTTCATCACAATGCAATGAGCTGTGGATTTCTTCATTTTAGGGTAATGCACTGGGAATGCACCAGTCCCCTTTTGCAGATATAACAAATTACCACTGTATGAGTTTCTTGTCTTGTAGTTCTGGTCGTCAGAAATCTCATGTAATTTGCTGGGGACAAAAATCCCAGAGTGGACTGTAGGGTGACATTATTTTCTTGGTTTTCTATATTCCAACACTTTTCTATCTCACTACCTCACTTTTTTTTTCTATTTCTTAGTATTGATGATGTAATATTCTTGATCCAAACTCTGTGTGCAGATTCATATGCATATTTAGAATTTAGTGCTGTCTTATTAGAATGTTACAGGACATTATAAATTGAAGATTCCCTTAATGACATGGTAAATTTCATATAGGCAACATTTTGAACTGAACTGCATAGCTCCAGAGTCTTAACTTTAATAACACCTGGGACTGTTAATATTTTTTTCTATATGGGAGGAAGGTCTAAAATTATTTTCATCAGAATTTAATGCCAGAAGCCTATATTTTCTATAAGAATTTAGGTTGGTAACATGTTTGTTATATAATAGGCACAGATATCCTAATCTAATTGGGTGAAATTTGTACATATTCTAAGAAGGTTACTTTTACTATTTTCCTGTTTATGAGACCTAGGATATAACTTTCAAAATAAGATTGTTTTTTACAGTTTTATATCGATCAAATTACTTTAAAAATCACATACATAGGATCATGCGTTGACTTTCTAACAATGCTGTTTACATGATCAAATAGAACCTTAGATATTTTCACATACAGTATACATGCACTATACATGCATTACTTTGTTATCAACAAATATAATTCAGTGTAAAAAAACTGAGATGTGTTCCTTTTCTTTGTATGAAATCATGTCTATATATCAAAACTCGCTTTGAAAACTGTATTATGCAATTGTTCTCAAATAGAATCTGGAAGGAAACATGCTTACATATTAGACTGCCAATGCTTGAAAGTAAAGTTTGTGAAATATTCATAGTACTCTAAATTGTAAATACATAGTAAATATTATTCTATGTAATCCCAAATCAAGCTGATGGTTATTATCTTCATTTTAGAGATGAATCTAAACCACAATGAAATGAGATTTCAGTTATTTTCAAATATTCATTTCTGTATATTCAGGGCATAACTTCTTGCACTGTAGGAAGTACTTTTTAAAATATTAATGGCTCAATTTATTATACAGGTAAAGATTAACGTGTGGTACACCCTTGTATTATGACCTTTATCTCCCCACTTCCAAATTGAAGAAGCATTGATTAAAATTTAAATTTCCGCTGTTAATCTAGATGTGTATTCAAATATACTAAGACCTGAATGAAGTACCCTTCATAATAGAGAGCATTCTAATGCAGGCAATCAGGTCAAGTTAAAATAGTTCATTTATTCTTTTAACAAACAGGCTATTAAGATGGGCTATTAGAGCTTGGTATGTATCAGCTACTGAACAAAACAAAAATGAGTAAAACACAGCTAGTCTTTGCCCTTAATGAGGTATAGTAGAAACTCAGCAGGGCAACAGTGTTTCTTAATGAAAATTTAGATAGATTCATTTATTGCTTTTAATTTAAAAATCCTAATGGGGTGCTATCTATGACCAGGTAAGTATTATTTCAACATACTATTTTCTTTGAATGTCTAGTTAATATAAAGAATATGGCTAGCATTTCCCTAATGCCCTTAAAACAGGAAGTAGTTCTGCTCACAGACATTGTAAAGAGGTTTCTTAAATCAAGAGCCAAATTATCTTCACTTATCATGGACAGAAGCTCCTTGAAAGTATTCATTGCACACAAAGGAGATACAGTTCAACCTCCAAACCATACTCCTTCTGGGAGTAGTTTAAATGCTAAATTGTTTTGATAGGGCACGTGTTTTAATCAGAAGAATACTATGTGGTGCTTTGATTACACTTCCCTGTGCAAGGAGTGTATATTCACAAACTTATTTTTCTTTCACCTGTTGACATAGCAAAATTTAGCTGTATTTCAAAACATATATAGTGTCTAATTTTGGAGTATGTTATAGTGAAAATAAAAGGAATGCTTCCAATTTTAACTTCCGCCTTTATCCTAATATGAAGCATATTAGTAAATAAGATATTTCCAAACATTTTTTCTAAGAAACAATACAAACAATATGCGAGTTCAGATTGCTTCACAAGTAATTTAAAATCACTAGACATGTAAGTATGCAGGAGTTAGTTCTACATTTTGTAGCTCTGTTTTAATAAAATGACCTATTATGTATAATCAGTTTCTGTGATTAAAATATTTCAGGTTACAGTGAATCTCTATTAGCCTTCATGTTGTGATGATTGACTCAATGTAATGTACTGAGTAGCACATATTTGGCATAATATGGCCAAAATTTATGCTCTGAATCTTTAAACATTGTGAAAAAGTGACTTGTCGAACTGTGTTAAAGGGAAGACTGTTGACAAAAATCCAACTTGCAAAGTAAATTTTTAAAGTAAAATATCTTAAAAAGATCCATTTGTGATCCTGTTTTAACTTGTTTGTTTATTTTTAATGCAGGCTGCTTTAAGATTGTAAACTTTAAAACTTTCTTATACATACAGGGGAGATTTTTCTGAATTAATCTGGGCAAATGTAAGTAAATATATGGCTAATGTTGTAGTAAGATGTTTACTCAGAAAGATGAAATTATGTGCAGATATGCATGTTGAGATTTACTCATGTGCTAGTTAAATATATATAGAAATCAACTTGATAATTGAATGCTGAGTTTTGTGCACATTTGTGAAGAATTGGTAGTCAAGGCAAGCCCTAAACAAACCTGCAGAAGATTCTCTGTTTATGTGGGAAGACCAACCTGGGGAGGTAAATAAAATGGAGGCAGCTGCATTAAAAAGCTGGATTATTCATCATATTTTGTTATCTTGAGGTCTGGTGAATGAGACTTGCCCTTCTCTCAGCAATGCTTGTGGTCATGGTGTGATCTGTTCCTATCCATTCTGGTATTCTTGGTATGAGCTCTCCTGCCAACTTGGACAAAGAACTATAACTGAAAATAGTAAAAAACAATAAAACACCCTTGTTTCTATAAGCTAATGCAGGCAAATTACAATAACTAATATTGAATCTTTAGCTCTTATTTTGTATCACTAAAGAGAAATAAAGTGTGTGAAGTTTTGATACAAAACTGTCAGGCAACTAGGAACCCACAGGAGACTTGTCCTTACCTAAGTTACCTTTTCTGAAAATATTTGTACCCATCTAAATGAGTAAATGAATAGTGTACAGGGAAGGCAGGCATGAAAATCATTCAACTTGAAATAGTTTGGAAGCGATCTAACTGTAACATTCCAGGGTTTGTAGAATTTAGATCCCTCAGTTAACAGATGTAGAATCTGAGCTCAGAAAGTTCGAGAGGAATCAGACTCTAGAATGATATATTGTGTTAAGCAAAGAACTTTCATCTAAGAGTGCTGATGAATCATGTGGAGAACAAACTGAGTTAGCTGTGATCAATTATAAGAGGATTAGTGACACAGGTGGCAAATTATGCCAGAGGATCTTTAAAATGCTTTCAGTATCTAGTATTGATCATGGTAGTGCTATTATTTGCAAAGCCATTTCATTTTGGAAAGTTAAAACTGATGAGTTTCAACCCTCCTCTTATTTATCCTTCAGTCACTTCACACTATGGAACTTAAGTACTTATGCCTATTTTATTATCATTTCCAAGGTGCCTAACTGGTTGTGGAGGCTATAGCATCACCAGTTGCACTTGAAGTCTCTTTAAAAGTGAAACTGCAGCTACTTACAATAGAAAAGTCATGGAATCGACAAAAATGCCCAACAATTGACAAATGGGTAATGAAAATGTGGTACACTTATATAATGCAATACTACTCAGCCATCAAAAAATGAACGAATGAAATTTGCTGATAAATGGATAGAATTAGAAGAAATTATACTGAGAGAGATATCCCAGGCACAGAAAGTTAGATGCTGAATGTTCTCCCTTATAAGTGGGTCCTAGTTCCAAACCCTCTTAATGAAATACTTAAAGGAAAATCTCTATAATACCCAATATAACCACAAAGGATTATAACTAGGAGGGAAGGGGAAAGAAGACACCAAGAGAAAGGAAACAAAGGAGCACAGATCAATAGAGAAATTAGGCCTTGGTCAAGAATGGGCTGTAAGTAGTGAGACTTCTGACACAACTCACTCTCACTTTCTTTCCTGGTCATTTGAGATTGGACAGTTTTGAAGTGTTGGGCATATCTCCCCAGTCATGGAGGATATAGGGGTGGTAGTTAGATAGTAGCCAACTGGTGACCAGAAGACTGACCCCAGTTATCACTGTGTCCTACTTCTATTCTACCATCTACTTTTAAGCCTCTTTTTATATTAAGACCTTCTTTTAAACAGTATTTTTTCTTTGGTTAGGAGAAGACCTCAACACCAAAACAGGATGTATCCCAGTGAAGTGCATGAGCCGCAAAACTGAAAACAACAACTAACCTAATTTAAAATATCAGTGACCCTATAGTATTCACCTGGAACCAGACCAGTCAAATCTCTCCCCATCCTAAAGCTCAGAGAACCTTGCAGAAGAGGGGGCAGCAAGACTGTAAGATGGGGAGGTCCATTATTGAAAAAGATACACTCAGTATAATTTCTTCTAATTCTATCCATTTATCAGCAAATTTCATTCGTTCATTTTTTGATGGCTGAGTAGTATTGCATTATATAAGTGTACCACATTTTCATTACCCATTTGTCAATTGTTGGGCATTTTTGTCGATTCCATGACTTTTCTATTGTAAGTAGCTGCAGTTTCACTTTTAAAGAGACTTCAAGTACAACTGGTGATAAGCATGATGGGAGACAGAAGGGGAAAATGGGGGAAGAAGGGGAACGGGGAAGAAAGGGGAAAAGGATGCCTGCCCATTGAGCTTGTGTATCTAGATGAAAAATAAAATAAAAAAGAGGAAAACAAAAAAAAAGTGAAGCTGCAGATGTGAATATAGAACATGACAAGGAAAACAATAAGAGTAATAGTCTCAAAAACTATATCCCCATGGGATAGCTTTTTCCGCTCAGATTAGGTACCCAAGCTGTGTCACCAAGGACTAGGTATCAGAGCTGTCCCTGCATGGACCTGTGTCTGCATTGGCTAGGTACCTGAGCTGCAACTGCCTGTATGTGTGTACATGGAGTAGACATCTAAGCTGTGTCATATGTACTAGTCACTTGAGCTGTGTCCATATGGAAATGGTACTTGTGTTTTGTCAGCATGGACTAGGAATCTGAGTTGTGCTTGCATGGAGTAGTGATTTGAATCTGCCTAGACTAGTCACCTTAGCTGTGTCCATATGGATCAGTCACCTGAGCTGAGTCTGCATAGACTAGTCACCTGGGCTGTGTCCACATGGACTTCACCTGAGCTGTGTACTAGTCATCTGATCTGTGTCCACATGGATAAGTCACCTAAGCTGCAGGCACAGGGACTAGGTCCGAGGTCAATGCACAGGGTCAAGATATCAGAGCTATGTTCACATGCTATAGCCACCTGAGCTGCAGCACATAGTGTCTGAGACATAATATATTTATGTTGACATTGGGTACATAATAAGTTCAATATATGAACTTCTGAATTATGTGACTAGTTGACTATACATAGCTATATTAACAAACAAATCAGGATACAATTTATACTCATATTAAAAAGTCACACCCATTGTGGGGATTAAAAGTGTCTTAAATATTCATCTGCTGACAGATACACTTGATCTACATATTTGTCTGTGATCCAGTTGTTTTTCTTTGGGGTAAACTGCGAAAGGTGCTGAGATTGCTCCTAGGGTTCATAGAAGCACACAGGTAGAAGGATGGGAGGGAGCTGGGAGAGAATGGTGAAGGGAATGGAGGGGATAAAGGAAAAGGGGGATGAAAGGAAGCTGGAATGAATATTCAGTATGTTTGTAAAAGTAGAAAAATAAATAAATAAATAATTAAACAAACAAATAAATAAATAATGGTATTGAAGTTGCTAACTGTAAGAATAATTCTTCCATGACAACTGACCAGAACACCACATTCCCAAAATTCAATGAAGTAAGTCTCAAATTGCATTCCACAAAATTTTCCAATTAGAGAACTAAGGTTTTTTTTTTCTTTCTGTATTTAGGAGTTGGTATTTCTGCAGTTTCTTCCTGCTATTTTCAAGTCTCTTTTGAATGCAAAACTTTGCTCTGAGACAGGCTTATGTTGAAAATTTTCTTTCTCTCTCTGTAAGTAGATAATTTTTATCCATGACACAACAGTAGCAAAAGTAGCATCCCGGCCTGACAGGAAATTAAAGGGAGAACAGTTCATGGGATGAAGGAATAGAACTGCTCACCCAAGCTGGGATACTGGAAGTCAGAATAGGAAATTAGGTGGAGGCCCCAAGTGGCCAGAGACCAGGTTTCCAAGGGGGACATAGGAAGACAGTATATGTCATCCTCTGTTTGTACCTTTGGTGTTTAAGAGGATATCTGAAATATTCAAAAATTACAAGGGTTGGAGTCTTTGAGCCAATGAAATCAGTCAGGTTGATAGTGTGCTGAATTTGAAAATGGGAATATTTTTATGTCAAGATCATATTTTTATCACTAAAGCTGAGGGAGTGCCATATGAAACGGATGTGATTTTGTGACTTATATTCCAAAATGTGAGGAATTTTATCTCTACAAATCCTTGTGATTTAAAATATTGCAAAAGATCGATGGAGTTGTACTTGATATCTTCAAGAATTACTCCAAGCAATGTCTCATTCTGAAGTAACTCAGTGTGAAGACCTTTTTTTTTCTAAGATTTTAGCCTCTTCAAGTGTCTCATGTCTATTGGAATGATTTCTATCCAGAGATGTGACAGGTTTATATTAAAAATATGCTCACAGAGTAACTGACTTGTTTATCTTTACCAGTTTTGGACCATATGCATTGGTGCTTGGATGTCACAACATCACAAAAATTTTTCTCTAAAAAGCAGAAGAATTTTACCCCCCAAGCAGGAGACATTTTTAGTTCTATAAATTTATAAATTCATATTCTAACAAGATCAAAATTCTACATTTAATTTACATTGAACACTATCCTATATAATTTACATACTTTTAAATGTCCTTTTTATTTATTCACTCATTTTGCTGTACCTGTTGCTTTGGTTAAGGTCACTAAACATGATCATGGTTGCTTAGGAGTATGAGCTGAAATAACAATAAAAATGTATTAATAATAAAAAAAAGAATCAAGTTTCATTTTCATTAAAACAGGTTTTTAAAATTCATATGTGAACATGGTGACATTTCCTAAACTGAATTTTAATTAAAACTTATAGTTGATTTGTAATATGGATGTTTATTAAAATATTTATTTCTGGTACACAGGTATAAAGTTAGGTGACTGAGGCAATCTTCAGTAGAAGGACTTGAGGGATGTAATATTTTTTGACAGTCTCGCAGGCATCTCCTTAGGCTTTTCTTTGTCACTGTGTGGAGGTTGGGAAGCCCTGCCATCCTCTGAATGACAAAATAAAGAAGGATGTCAAAGGAGAAGCAAAGGATAAAAGAAGACTCTGACAATCTCTCAGACCACTCTTTATAAAAGCCTGGGACAGACAGTGGTGAGTTGGAATCACTTCTTCACCGCATAGCATTTCCCCTATAAAATCCAGATCCCATGGCAAAATCTCTAAGAGGTATTTTTGAAATATTTACATTAACTTCTTTACTATATGATCATAATGAATAAATTTCTTTTTCTATTTTTCCCAGTCAATGTGATGTGTGTGTCTGTATTTATTACTTTGTATGGGTCATGTAACAGGTTGGTTGGTTCAAAGATAAGGAAGTCAACAGATTATCCTTTAGAAATATGCACTTTGTTAGAAGAGATGGTCTTGAAAATAGGGGGCAAAATTTAGTCTTGAGGTAGGATAGCATCAGGATAAAGAAGTTACCTTAAAAACGGGAGAAGGGGAAAGAGCCTCCACAGTACTATGAAGGGAATGGTAGTGGTATGGTGATCTGGTAGTGGTGATAATCTGGAACCTTCGTATAACTCTCTCTTTAAGCCTCTGAGCCACCTACAAGAAGGCAGACTTCAGATCTATGAGTTTTCAGACTGCAGCAGTAAGTTTTATATCTTGCAATAGAACCTTCCAACTTAGGAGTAAGCAAGGTAGTTTCCTGGAGTAGCAGAAGAACATCTGCTTATAAGTTACTGCTACCTCCCCAAAAGGTGGAGACCAAGCCACAGGGAGAAGAACATGGCTAGATTTTTATCTTGTGCAGCAGAAGGAAGAGGGGTTTGACATCTTGCCTGTAACAGTAGAGGCCTTCCAGCTCCTGAATCATAAAGTGGGGCTGTCCACTATTTCCTTAGAGCAGCAGGCTCTTGACCCTACACTGAACAATTAGGCATTGCCTTTGGAGAGAGTCTGGATTTTAAATTAAGGGAAGGGATATTCTGGGTGGCCCAGGGGTCCCTGCTGCTCCTCATCTAGGATGAACTAGGATGCTCATTTGGCCTTGAACTTCAGAGCAAAAAGCTAGGCTTTCTACAAGGAAAGACAAGAAATCCCTGGAGGGATGGAATCCTGATACCCATATCATCTGTGTCCCTGTTGCTTTCTTTGTGCAACCTACAAGATCCGCCTGTCCCCCAATGTCTTATTAAAATGCTTTGGCAACCACTCAGTCATCCCAAAAGCCACATTTTGAATTCAATCTCCACACTTGTGCTCATCATCAGTATGACTATGGCAGCAAAAAAAGAATGTTTTCTCTGGTGGAACTTCTACAGCCCTTCTCAAGGTTTGAAGATGAAGATAGGGCTTTGGTGCTCCTTCAAAGTGTCACATAACTGACTCACAAACACAAGGTCACTTTTCACAGGGCAACTATTTTTGCTTCTTATAATTTAAGTGGTTGCCACTGAATGAAAGATGGCTTATTCACTGAAAGTGCAGGGATCAGCAACTTGCAGATAGACACCTTGCATCTGAGCACTGCCACTTACTGACTGCAGATACCTGCTCTTTTCCTCTGAGCACTCAGACTATAATAACTCCCCTGTGGATTGTTTTCATTAAATGATGACTTACAGGAAAGTGCTAGGCATATAAATAGTAACTGACAATAGTTCTCAGAAGAATAAGCATTTGCATTTTAATCACCCCAACTTTTATTGTATTTCCTAACACAGTATGAAAGTTTGCATACACACAGCCTTCTCAGTGGTAGTTTCATTTACATGGCATAGAACATGGGGCAATTATGCTTTTGTTAGCTAACAGCAAAGCTAGAGCCAGATAGGGTAACCTATCAAATGATGAATACACTTGTCAAGATTCAATGTATTATTCTGATGTGACAAGAAATGGTCAGATGAGAATCCTTGACATTCTGCTTTTAAAAAGAAGTAAAAAGCAAATCAAAAATTGAAAAAGTACAAAACAAAACAAATCAAAACAGAAAACATAGTATCAGTGTGTTGGCTATTGAATTAAAGCATATAATTAGCATCGTAAACAGGGAATCATCTTATTAGGTAGCCTCATGACTATAGCCTGTATCAGACACGCAGTTAATGTGTGAACATCATGGATTCCTAGTTCTTTTTTCCCCATCCTTCTCTACCTGGAGTTTATGGTACTGATTTAATGCATGGTTATTTAGGGAATACAATTTTCCCATCAAAACATTATAGCTGTTCTTAGGCTCTAAAAACTTAACTAGAATCAAGTTTCCACTGGGCATTCATTCTGTAGTTCAATAAATGTAAGCTTCAAAAGTATTTTTTTGAAAATGTAAGCATCTATGTTTTCCCTTTTTCTTCCACATAGATCTTTGCATGTGCAATTTTCTTTAAAACTCATATTTCTGTGAACAATTTACTTTTAAATTCACTGAGTACATTACTTCTTTGCTTTTGCTTTTCTCTCCATTTCCACCCCTCATCATTTTTCACAGAAGTCTCTTTCCAGAATCCCTGCAAGAGTAGTTAGCACTTGTAATTTCTCCAAGACGACTTACATATGTGACCTAGAATGTTTAAATGGCTTGGCCAAGGTTATGAAAACAAGATAATTTTGTATGTGCTGACTCCTAGTTGAGCATGTCAGCCCTGTCCTCCAGAAGGAGCACTACCTTTGCAGAATTCTTCTCAATGAATTCTCTTAGATCTGCCAACATGATGCGGACCATGGACCCCTGAAATAATTGAGGTTCAGTGAGGTGAAAGAGAATCACCAGCCCCGAAAATTGCCGATACAACTAATCTGCTCTGCTTTTCTTCCTTGTAATACCTAAGGAAGATCTTTTGTGGCAAATTAAAAAGACATTTATACTGGTCATATTTCCTTGCAACACAGAATATTCAAAGCATGACCTTGACCACTAAATCTTTCTAATATTAATGAATAAGAAGGATTATTGGTTTAAGATTAAGGAAGTCTGAATAACATTTCACTTCTGTAAATTTACCCCATGATTCTATTTCTGAACTTCATTTAAGGTTTGACCTCCACAGAGCTCACATTTAGCATTTCCAGGTCAGTTCACCTGCATTTATATTAGCATTGTAAGCTTAAAACTCATAAGAATAAAGTAAAGTCTTTCCAAAACTTCATTCATATAAAATAAATCTAACTTCAGACAAGATGTAGTATTGAGAGCCATTTTCTTTTGAAGATTATTTTGACTTAAAATGGATTTTAAGAGTATATGTTCTTAGCCTTCAAAGACATTTGTTATTTTCTATCAGGTATCATGCCCTCACTGCCAATATTTAATACCAACAAGCAGGACCTCCAAAATGCCCATCTGTTGAGCTGGCAGAATGCCTGTTATGCATATATGAATTTTACCCTTAGGAACGAGTAAAGGGTTTTCTCCCATGTTGTGTCTTTACTTTGCTTTGGTACTTTCTACATAAAGTTAGGACTTCAGTTACACAAAATCTGCTTCTTTCTTTGTCACAGCTTGTTAAGTAATAAGTGCAAATTAATGAGCTTTTTTTGAAAAAAAATGCTAGAATAATGACGAGCTACATAAGTTTGACCAGCTACATAAGTTTGACAACATAAAGTGTTTCAATACATTATATTATTCAGTATCTGACTTAATTGGGACATATATTTATAGGTTAAAAGTTGAGGAAAATGTGGCATAGAAAAAATCTTGATATAAAGTACTAAAGGATGACACATTTCATCAGATAGTAAATGACATGGCAAGGGAAAAAATCAGCATTATTTTTTTCTGCATAAAATATTTCAAAAGTGACTCATTAAATATCATTTATTTAATGGTGGTTTGGTCATTTTGTTGTTATTATGGAGACTTGCCACTTCATAGTGAGCAAGAAAGCATACATTATGTCTGAAGTTTCATAAAATCATTACAAAGAATGAAAAAAGCTTTTAATTATAAAATTTATTGTCTCAGGTGTTTTCTTGATTATATTTAGTTTGGGAGAAAAGTAGTGGCTATGAATGTATTGACACCTTTTCAATCTGTTCGCATTAACTGCTAGCTTCTTTACTTTGAGGTGTGTGACCATGGCCAAATCACTTAGGATTTTATTTTGTTTCTGCATTTACAGAACACAGGAGTAAAAAGTGTTCATAAAAATAAATAAAACTGGGATGAAGAGACAGATTTAGACTCTTTCTTGAAAGCAAAAGACCTGAGATCAGATCCTAGGTCCCACGTAAAAATGCCAGGCATAAATGCCATCTGCCTGGCTCCGGAAGGCAGAGCCTGGGAAATCCCAGAACAGAACAAAAGGAGGTATAAGCTATCCAGGATGATTTCCTAAGTTTCCTTTGGGCATCCCCTGGGAAAACATAGTGCTTCACACACACACACACACACACACACACACCATGTAAAAATCAACAGATAAATAAAATAATGGCCATAGAGAGTATATAACAAATATTGGCTTATTGTTTAATGGTTTAAGATACTTATAAGTCCCTATGTCTGTCTGGGAACTGCACTCTTATAAATTAATGTTCATTTTTCAGGACAGAAAGTTACAGAAAGATATCGAGCTAAGCAGCTATGGTCTTTTATTGTTTGCTCTACTATGTTTTTCCTTTCTGATGTATTTTACAAACTTTACAAGTCTTCTAGACAGAATAATTACTTGGCTTTAATGATTTCTACAAGATATGCTCAGCATAAAGCATGGCCATTCTGCCCATTCTAGTTCTATTTAGGGAATAATGTAATATTTTGGTTTTTAATGTTCCCAGTAAGTGACTTGTCAGCAATTTCAACTCATTTATTTATGACAAGGTAAAAATGTGGCTCAGGCTAGACCCTGTTCCACATGGCCAGGGTGTGATCACAAACTGCCTGCTTCAGTGGAATTTCAGTTTTCTTAAAATATTTTCATTAAGTACAAGAGGGACAAATGAAGAAGATGGTCAGTTTGGTGCTTTAATACATTGCTTATTTAATTGACAATTATTAATTACTTTATCAATAAGAGCTACTCTAAGTACTTATTAAAGATAAGAAATATGCAACTTGATGCTTCAAAGAAAAATAGAATAGTTGAAGGTTTTTCATTCAGATGAGCAAAGGACATTGTTGGGGATTGACCAATTTATAAATATTTAAGTATAATGTTGTTTAAACAAATACAAATGGAATACATCCAGATATACACATATATGCAATTACACCCAAAGGACTGGTGTGACCATTCAGAAACACAGATACACACACACACACACACACACACACACACACACACACACACACAAATGCATTGTTTGTTGGCTTGTTTAAGAGATAATAGTTTAAGTACATGCAAATCAAAGAACAAAGCTATAAAGCTGGAGGTGCAGTTATTAGAGAAGTTAACAAATTCTACAAATGTATTTCTTATACTAGGGAAAGAACTCTAAGCAAAGTCTAACCATAGATTGAAATTTTAAATATTTATGAAAATGACTATAAATAGAAATCAATTGTAAATAAAATCAATAATACAAGAAGGATTTATGTTCTTTATCTTATAATTATGCTTACTATTATATCTTTGCATCTTCCTCAGATTATGTACATATATCATACATATATGGAACCAAACTTTTCAAAAGAAATTTCAATCATGGGACAGAAAAATTTTAGGAAAACATGTATGTGTGTGTGTGTGTGTTTTCTCAAAATTATTTATATCTACATAAAATTTTATATATGTTTTCTTAGATCCAAATATGCTTTAAAGTTACTTCATATAAAAAGAGAGAAACTTCTTGTGAATAAACTAAAATATTTTATCATCACATATTGAAAACTAGATAACCTATAGTGTGAAGTTAAATAATCATTATGAGTGGGGTGAGACCCTCAAGAATAAGACCAACAGCTCATTCCACTTAAAAGAAACTGAAGTAGGCCACTCAGTGCCTGAAAATGAGGAATTATCAACATTTCCTGATGAAATAAATATGAAACTCATGAAAATTTTATTGGAGTAGCATTCCTCTACCCAAGATAACTAAAAGATAAGAAATTTTAATAGAAATATTTCAGAAAATGCAAGCTGTACAATGGAATTATTTGGAAATTTATAACCATTCCATTTATTAATTACATTAAAATGTATTTGCTACCTTTATTTTTGTGCTTGTGAAATGAGTGTCATTTAATTTAATATACTAGGTAGGCATCTCTATTTCTGTCATTTCTAATTGCATTTTTTGGCATAAATCCAAGCTAATATTAGTAATATTATTCTATGTACTGCTTTGGAGGAATTGTCTAGCACATCATAAAGATCTTTTTGGTAAATTTTTATAGAAGCGTTGTTTTATTTAACTGGCAATTAGCTAATATTCAACTCCTTAAGGAAAATGGAAATAGTTGGATCGTAGCTTAATGCATATGAAAATACATCTCTGCTTATGTTTACCAGGAAAAAAAAAAACCTATTCTGACAGGTTGCCATAAGAACCATTAATTTGTTACACAAAATAGAATAATCATCATTGACAATTTTACTTCTTTATTTGTTCTAATTATGAACAAACCTATTGCTCTGAAGAAGATTATTTTTAAAGAATTTGTAATTGTGTTATATATTAATATTTATTCATTTTAAATCACGTAGTTCCCCGAATCTTCTTTGATGAAATCTCCTAGTGTTATATTATTTCAACTTTGTAACTGCAGGGGATGAATATTTACATTTTTGAATAAGTACTCTAATACATGTATGGTAATAAACAAGAATGCATAATGAAATGCATGTGATTGATAGAACTTGGGTATTTTGAGTTACCATTAGAAATTCTTCGATTTGACATTTGAAGTGCTTTTTTCAACTCATTATTTCTGGGAGTTAACTTTTTAACTTTAACAAAGTTCATTTTCAATGTCTTAAGTTTTTACTTTGTAGAAATAAACAAAACATCAATGATACACTTGCTAGAAAGTTAACAGAACTAAAATGCTTCTATTGTGGTGGTCTCTTATTATAGGTGAATGAACACATTGTAAATGTAAACTATTTTATTGAAAAATTACAGTGACCTTCCTTAGCCACTGAGAACAAAGCATTTTGTTTTTTATTTAAGCATTCAGGGCTATGAATGGCCTATGGACTGCTTAGAAGAAAACTGAATTCTTTAGCAGTGTTTACCTCTTGGGTTTTAGAATTAAAAAAAAAAATGTAAGGTGACTGGCTCCCTGGGAGCGTGTTCTGCTGGTGTGCACATGACATTACTGTTGGATGGTGGCTGAGTTCCCTCAGCCAGCACCACTAGCAGGTCCATATCCAAAACACTAGAAACTGAAGCTCATATTCTTTCTCTTACCAAGCTAGGTTTATACAAATAACCCACTAATTGTCATTCCCATGATCAAGTACATTTCATGTAGATTGCTATATTCTCAGATAGATGAGAATAGCAAATAGTAAATGTTTTCTTTGTCATATAATATTTATTGCTAGTGGAATTGAGCTTTTAAGCAATTTGGAAGGACTGTAGGGTTCCTACTCACTACAGTTTCTGTGCATCTCATTCTACGAATGAGACAGATGATCTTTCTTGAGATTCAGAACTGGGAATGTGAGGGCAGGCATGAGAGAAGTAAAACCAATTAATTTTCTAAGGATACAGGATAGCATCCTTCCTGCTATAGTTTCATCAGAGCTTGGGGATCATTCATGCATGCCTGGTTTCAGCTTTGCAGTTCAACTGTGGTTCAATTTCCACTTCTAATCTTCTGCTTTGTTATCTTGTATCATCTGACTCTTTCAAACTGACTTTTGTCTGTTTGACTGTGATAGTTTCCCACAGGGGACATGGATCCCCACATAAAATTTCTTAAGATCCGTTTCTTGTATACAGATTTGCCTGAGGCAAAGGGTCCACATGCCTGGCTGGAATTTCTAAAACAGTGTTTCTTTACCTGTTGAGATACAATGCTGACCTCAATTGGATCTTACTTGCAGATGCAGTCGTGCACCATTAGTTGTTGCCTATGGCCATATTTCTTGCATGTTATAGCTATTATGGTTAGCACAGGCAGCTTCATTTAATGCCACTGAGATGCTATCATATCATAAATATGATTTTCAATTCCATACATTACAATTTGCTCAATTCTTCTGTATGGAAATGCACTTCATGGCATTTACAGAAATTTTGTTCATATTTTAACAATAGCATCTATCAGATAGTTGAAAACAATAACTAATTTTACTTTGGAATTTGGGAAATTATGTTTATATGAGCTGAAATATAAGAACTGTACTTCTGAAAGCCTAAAACTTTAAGTACCCTTAGACCACAGCATTACTTTCTAAAAAATTGTTCCAAACTGGATACAAAAGGCTTTTCACAACTGAATACCCAGCTACAGACTGGAAAATCATTTTAAACCAAACAACTATTTTTTCAGTGCTTCTAAAATTATGAATGATCTTGCAGATTTATGACTCATTCAGGGTTATGCCATACATAAGCATCTTTTGTAATCATGTCATTTGAGTTTGATTTAAAAGTGAACACAAATTTTGAAAGTGATCTGAATTCGACAGAAGTGCACTTTTCTAATATTATCATCCATATTTTGCATAAGAGGAGATCACAGCCTTGTACCAAATAATTGACAAAAATATTTAAATCTATGTGACAGAGTTAAATTGCCTCATAGGATTTTCTTTGTGATTAAGTTTGCTAATTTTCCTTTCTTTACTAATATCTAAGAATTTGGGGTTCATCATGCAAGAGCCAAACACAAATGCTGTTCCAAAACATTTTAGCAACTTTACTTGTCATATAACCTCTTTAGTTTCTACCTTTCTTTTTTTAAATTTTTTTATTACTATTTATTCAATTGTGCGGGTGTGCGTATGTATGTGCGCGCACGTGTGTGTGTGTCTGTGTGTGTGTAGAACCACGGACGAATTCGGGATCCACCATGGACGCCTCCACCTCCTCCTTGTTTACTCTTCCCCGGGATTCACAGGCTCCGCCCTACCAGGACTAGAAGCGCAGGTCGTCCCAGCCTCCACCTGGTGTCATGTACGTGGGATCTGGGATCCAAACTCAGGATCTTCCGCCTGCAAGGCAGAGGCTTAACCCCTGAGCCACCTCTCCAGCCCAGTTTCTACCTTTCTTATATGTAAATATAGGTGTTATAACAGTTGGGAAAAGGAAGAAGAGATTCTTTCAACTCAAACATGTTCAAAGTTAAAGGAATCTGTATAATTACTTCAAAGGGTATGTGCTGTGTATAAAGGTAGAAAGCTAGGGGTACTTAATCACTGCTTCCTTTCATCTAGTTTTAACTCTTTTTGTTATTTTATTCGTGGTTTCTCCATTAAAATAATGTCGTATTTCCTCAATTAATGTTCCCTCACCAAAAGTTCATTAAAACACTGAAACTTTTTATCATGTTTCATGACTTTGATTTTGACTTAGCTGTTTTTATAAGGGGGAAGATTTAAGAAAGAGCAGAATGATGTAGACTACAGAGTTAACAGGGGCAATAACAGTGACAAAAAATTATGTGTGAGTGAGAGAAACTCTTGAGAAGGTAAGAAATGAAAAGAAGGAATGGCAACTTGTTAATTGGATCTGGTAAAAGTACCAATAATTGAAACTTTTTCAATTAATACAATGTAATTTGTTTCTGAATTTTCTTGAAACTATTAAATCACTAACATTTTGCTTGCATTTTTGTCTCCATAAACAGAAGAAGAAAGTCTAGGAGTCTCATAGTGAAAATCTGTAGGAAGTGCCCAAGAATACTGCTTTGCAGACTTCAATAAAAGAATGGTGGATTTGGGGTGAAGTCTCGAGGTTTGTGCTTTGAGCTCTGGGCTCCTTGTTCTTAAGATTCTCCCTGAAATTTTAGCCAAAGCAGGTAACCTAAATTCAGTTATTTCTATAAGACTGAAAGCCCGGTCCCTGCTCTTTCCCTCACAGTAACACAAATTAGATAAGAAGAGTCCAGAGAAAGTGCTTTATAAAATACAAAAGACTGTCTCGACATGAAATAATTTGATTATTTTTCTTCTTCCACCAAATAGACTGGTCTAATGCTTAGCTATTGGCATGATTTTCTTTAGAAGACAGCAATTTGTTAGAATTTTCCATAATAAGTAAATAAAACAAACATCACATTCATCATTAACAGGGCAAAGTTTTTTTCCATATAATCTTTGCTTGTTTCACTTTAGAATTGAACTGGATTAGAGTAAATGATCTCCCCAAGTCACAGGACTCCAGAGAGAGTCTCCTGAGAGATTCTCAAGTCTTCCTTATGTTAAAAACCTATGGCTCACCATAATGATTTGGTTATAAAGATTTATAGAGATAAGCACCTTTACTTTGGGGTATGGCTGAGTCAAATGATCCTGAGATAATTTACATGGAGTGTATGCCTACTGCATAACATAGTGGATGGTCACTTCCTCAGCCCTCTGCATTGTTTTTACCTGGTGTGGACTCAGATTTGCCCCCAACAAGGTCTGACATTAAGAAAGGCAGGAGAACAGAACAGAAAGTGGACACCTAAAATAAGATGAGCTAGATTTATGACAATGGTCAATCTAATCCTGGATTTGATCATTTTCTGAGGGCCCAGTTTAAACATCTTACATTAGGAATTTCCTACTTTGAATTCTTCCTGTCAGAAGTGTTTTTTCCTGAGCCATCTGTTTTTAACTATTTCTATATGCTTCAGTTACTGTTCATACTGCTGACATGAGTGTATGACCAAAACAACTTAGGGGGATGATGATGTTATTCTTGCTTATAATTTTTGTTGAAATTTATACTCTAGTATGGCAGGAGTGCACACCAGTATCAGGAGTCCAAGGAACTAGTCATAACATATCTATATAAAGACCTGAGAGAAAGACACACCTTTTGCTGCCAGTCTGTCTGTATGCCCATATGCCAAAGCATGCCAAAGTATAAACTAGCTCTCTCTATCTTATCCACCTGGGACTCATCCTATCCATCATAGGCTGAGTCTTTCCATATTAATTAGACAGTCTTCCACATCTTGCTCAGGGTTTTGCCCAAAAGTTCAGTTTTCAATTGAAAAAGTGGACATCTATACTAACTGGCACAGTATCTAATTGTAAAATTCCACATTAAACAAACCTGTTCTAGAAATGCTCATCATTAGCCATTTTTTTTTAGTGATGTAATTTGTCTCTAGGTAGAAAACATTCATGAATCAAAGAAGGAAGGGACTTTTGAAATGATATAAGAGGTATATGTGTGTCTGTCTGTCTGTGTGATTTCTGTATGGAAATTGTTCAGGTTTATCAAATAGTGAATTGTATCTTTTTTAAAAGCAAATGAATATCTTATGAGCAAACATTTAACATAACAAAATAATGATTTTGTGTGTGTTTCTACGTATTGTATGTCCCTTTTTATATCCCTAAGAACTATGATTATCATTTCACAAAGAGAAGTCATCAACACACCTTATGTACAACCAACAAATTAGTGATATAACCCTGTATGTTGATTAATGAATGCTCCTTGTGTAGGTGGGACAGATTTCAGACTTCCAAAACTTAAACTCAGGTGCATGATAATGAGGTAATAAACTAATAAATTAAAGTGCTTACCTTACTCTATGGTCCTGCTAGTTTAAAAGTGGTATCTGTGCTGATTGTGCTAATGCATGGCATAAAAGCTGGAAGTTGGAGCTAATGTATCTTTTCTAATTTTATTTTTCTAGATTTACAAGCATATTTAGTACTCATCCCTGTTTCCCTCCATCACCCCTCACTCCCATCTTCCTCCCTTCCTTTCATCAATCCATCCCACTCCCTCCCACCCTTTTTCCTATTTGTTTCTATGGCCTCTGCCTTGTCTACTCTTGTGGGGGTTCAGGCCCTCTTGTCACTTCTCTTCAGGCCACCCTGCTGATAGGGAATATTTCCCTTTACTCATCCAACTTTAGTCCCCAAGATTTCTATTGTATGGTCTTATCTCTCTTGGGTTCCTTTATAGTCTACAGGGGCATGTCAGTCATTAGCAGGTCTCTTAAGGACAAGTCTTACTGCAGTGAGTTTCTAGATGCAGCAGTCCTTCCTTGAATTGAATGTCTTGCCTGAAATAACAGTGGAACTAAAGGCTTGTGTATCTTTGCAAATGGAAAAAGAAAAAACATTCCTGGGAGGGAAGGGGATCCATCTCTTTTGTAAGTATTCTTCACTATCATAGGCAAAACAAATGGACTTCATAGGAACAAAGGCTACTAAATACTACTGTTGGTATTATTATAGCTATAGTTTCAGTTCTACTCCAAACAAAAATTAAATTTCATTTAGATTTATGATACTTTCATATCACAAAATAATCACATTTATATTGTTTACTTAGCTACCTCAACACTTATATTTAAGCTGGTTAGGTATTGGAACAGTTCTACTTATTAGTGAAAACCAAGATAGGCATTAATAACATGTGAAGTTTTATTTTTGACCTTTCTTTCTTTTTTCTTTCTGTGCTCACAGGCAAAGCTTAAAGGCTGTTGGAATCTTTTAGAATCACATGTCTAATTCAAGCAAAAAGTCGAGGCATTTCTTATTTGCACTGACTGAGGAGAGAATGAGGCAGGATTGAAGACTGCTGAGCACCTGAATGTAATGCTCATGTCTCCAAGAATCATGTCGACTTTTAAACTGGTTTCCTGGTTTCCTCTGAAACTGGAGAAATTCTGTACCCTCTCCTGAGAAACAGAATGTGTGAGCCTCAGTCCCGGGCATATCTATTCAACTTTTCTTTCTACAATATCTTGGCTGATGGAAGCTAATGGAAAAACTCCAGCAATCACATTTCCACGAAAGTAATGTTCTTGCTGATTCTCTATGTCAACATCAGTTCGCTATTTCCTCACTTTCACTGAAGAGCTTTCTCCAGCATCTGACATATCACTCACAGCATGAAACCTTGAGGACTTCTCATCCGTGGGGCAATCAAACACTAGGAGAACAAGTTCAAGGTCAATGGTGGTTAACTGCAAGCAAGAACAATGCAGAGAGAGAAAGGTTGTTTGTTGAAAGAACACATCTGGCACAGGCACAAAACTTCCTAAAGGTCTGTGTGTTTTAAAATGAACACTAAGCAATAAGTTTTTGAGAACCCTTGGTGAAAGCAGAAGAAAGAATGATCACAAATAGAAAATAATCTTTCTTCAGAAAGTTTGGCAAGTGGAACAATGAAAAAAAAAAGATCTGGCTACAATGATTTGTTATGGGTAACTTGCCCTGTAGTGGTTTTAAGATAATCTTCTTTAGAATAGTACATTTTCTTGGGATTAAAAAAAAACTAACAAAACCTTCATGAAAAGCTACTTGCACCTCATACAGTAAACATTTCTCTTGTTCCACTACATCCAGGTTGACCACAGAGCAGGGATATAACCTCTGAGCAATTCTCTTGAAAATATCCGAAGAACTAAAGTCCAAAAACTTCCTCAGTTTATGCTAGAGCCATAACTGATGGCCTCTAGTCATCAAGCAAGATGGCCTTTCTGAGTTATTACTGACCCCTTGTCCTCCAGGAGTACTAACTGGTTTGCACTATTTATTGTTGAATTGGAGCAATGGCACAAGGGTTAAAGCCTTTACCTTGTAAGCCAAAGGAACTGAATTCAGATACCCAGATCCCATGTAAACCTCCACCTGGAACTAGGCCAGCCTAATCTCTCCCCATCCTGAAGCTCAGGGAAATTTGTGGAAGAGGGGGCGGTAAGAGTGTAAGAGCACAAGGATGGGAGGAGTCATGATATGCAAGATACTCCACACAAGTTAGGGCCGAAGCAATCATAATTGGACTTTGCATGCCCACGCAATGTCCAACACACTATTGACCCCACAAAGTCTAGCATTTGCTAAAGGCACTAGGATCCTTGGAGGCAAGGGATTGGCAGCCACAGTAGTGTTCCTATGCTTAAGGGGAACACAGGAAAGGGTTCTGGGAAATGCCACTGGGTCCTTGCACCTCATCAGAGAGGAGGACCCAGAGGAGAGTTTGGCATGCACATTAAAGGATACTCTGGGAATGGGAGGGGGAGGCACTGGGGGATGGGGAGAGAGGGGGGAAGGGAGGAGGGCACAGGGCGGTGGGAGGTTGGAGGGAAGGGGGGACTGGTGTACCTGTTAAGTTTGTATGAGTAGAAATAAAAAAAAAAAAAAAAAGAAATGCTGGCAGCTTGCAATTCTGTTCCTAGGAGGCAGAGTCTGGGAAGCTCTAGGACAAAGCAATAAGGATGTAAAGCAATCAAAGATGACTTGATGTCATTTTTGGACTTCCAGAAGGCACATACAATCAATGCTTGTAATACACACACACACACACACACACACACACACACCCACACACACACACACACACACACAGTTCTCTGACATCACCCAGTCACACCAAGTGTGTATTTCCTACAAAGTGATACAAAGAATAAGAGCTAGTTTCTATCTCTTAGGAAAATGCATTTCTAATAACAATGGACTTTTAAAAATGAAAGTGAATATATTGCAATTAAAACAAGGAAGTAAGCATTGGGGTCCCAACAAGAATATGGACAGCAGAGACTTCCACAGGGAGGGGTCCAGCATTCCACTCTTGTCACTACACTTTCATCTACTCTATTGAGTTCAAGTCAGTTTAACTTGCTTTGTTTCCTGCTACTCAACTCAGTACTTGTTAATCATAAGAATCTCATGTGCTAATGCAAGGCATTTCCTTTTGAATGCCATGTGTCCTGAAAGAGTAATAAGTAGCAAGAGGAAGTAGATGAACAGAAGGGAACCTAAACATTGTGCACCAGAGGAGAGACCTCTAAAGGAACTCTTGACAAAGTAGAATTGGGGAATATAGAATATAGAAATCAGTTTCACACAGATCATCCCTTTTTGAACCGAGGAAGATGGTGGCAGATACTACCATTATGTCTACACAGAAATAGTCTCAGGATGCTAAAAGGAGTACTTGACAAAAGCAAGAGGATTTTCCCCACTTTGGAAGAATAGAAGATGGTCATGCTGATGTGTGGTGATGGACTTCAGTAAAATCTGAAAATCCTTGGATGCATTTACAGTTTCTAAGCAGAAAATCTTCCATTTGATTTAAAGTAGTAGTTATTATTTATTGATGAAAAATTCAAGTAAATAGATGCGGCAGCACAAATTGAAAAACTATGCATTTTTTAAAAGATATCTGATTCTTAGGGCACATTGTACAACTCAATAACTGCATTTTTATGTTTATTAATAATGAAAGAAATTTTAATAAATCAAATGAAAATAGTTATTTTTGGAATCTCACGAAATATGTGAATGGCTGAATAATACAGCAATCACTATGGTAGCACCCTTGCAAAAATAGAATCATTGTCTTGCAGCCATTGCCAAGGTATTGAGGGCACAGTGCTTTGGAGGTGAGCGTTTATTCTTTACCTCATTACAAGGACACTGCAGGTCATGTGTCCTGCTTATTCTTTCTTTCTAGCTATGGAAAATTACCATTTGTAGTATTCCAAACCTATTGGATATTTTTGACAAATATTTGAATACATTTATTTTTCCAGGAGATGCTTTGTTTTGCATACTGCCGTGTTGTTAGATCACTAGACCAGTTGAAAATTACATTGAATTTGTATGCTAATATTTACTAAGAAAAAATCACTAGTCTAGAGAAAAATGGGTTGGAGGGTGATTTAGACAAAGATGGGTACCAGCATCCTAACAGTCACAAGAAGGGTGACGCTAATATTGAAGAGCATCTTTCTGAGACAGAATGCAAGACTCCACTTCATTTTGTTAACGTTGTATCTGTTTGTGTGGTTTGGTTGAGGGGAATTTTATCTATCCATATAGTTTGGTTGAGTGGAATTGCCTGGTTGAGATTTGCTGCACCCAGGAACTAACCTGCTATTCTTTATAAAAATATAAATAAAAACAGGAGGAATTGCCTTATACTCTTGTACATGATGTTGTGATAATATTAATGCTTATTAATTTAGCAATAAGGAGTATCAGGATAAAACACAAAATTATCACTTTGGGAATAGTAGAGTCTTTCCTTAGAGAAACTTCCAATTTCATAGCTTGTTTGGGGCGTTGAGTTCCTTTCCTAGTAGGAACTGACAGTGCTTTGACTCTGCAGTCTAACTCACTGACTCAGCTTAGAAGCCACCCTGCTGAAGGGGCCTGGCTGAGTCATGCTCTTTGTTCTCAGGCTTGCCTTACTGCGTGGCTTTATAAGACAACTGATTGGAAAGCTTTAAGTTCAGGTAAGGTCACTTGCTGCTCAGTTTTAAAGCATTGCATATCAACAATAACAAATTCAGATTCTTGAACCTGAAGGGAAGATGCCAGGCTTTGACACTAATCTGCTGTATGATCTTATACAACTTAGCAAACAGCCACAACTTAGGAAGCATCCCAAATCTTATTTTGTCTTAGATCAGTCTGATCCTACGTTCTGTGATTCTTGCTCTGGATGGCACATGAGACCTGTATCTAGAAAGCATTATAAACCCAGCCACATTCCAATGTAGGTTTGGTATAATAGTTTTTTTGAGATCTTCCCACACTGAGTATCATTTAAAATGTTATATTTTAGCTGCTTTGTGAGAGTGAGACATTTTAAATCTATTTTAGTATAAACAATGGGGACAACTTCTGTGGTAAATGTTACATTTCAAAATTGCATTCCTGGTTATATTTTTGAAATGTTAAACAGTCCAACTATTTAAACAAGACTGCCTGACTAATAGCTGTAAGCTGACTGTAATTGGTTACATATATATTTAAGCAGAGATGTCAGATGGGTGACCAGATGGTCAGTGCAAAGATGAGCTATTGAACTGTTTGTGATAATAGAGATATATATTTTCTTAAAGAAAATAGAATTCTGTCTGCCAGAAGAAACTTCAGAAATATTTCATGAGCATTTACAAGTATTGAAAATTATTCCCTTTGATAATAATAGAATAATAGCACAGTGAAAATTTAATTCATACCTAATTATCACCAGAGTAATTTTGCCAATACACTAAACCCTGAGTAGATTTGAAGTCATTTTCAGCTGTCACTTTATTTTCTTGCCCTAGTTGCTAAGTAAAATGTTTAAATCTCTCAAATATGATTAATGTGTCTCTTTCATATCAAGAAAGCGAAGATCTCTAGTAACCTCCTCAGTGTTAAAGTAGTATATTTTCAGTGTCATATTATATAAATACATAAATACATAATATTTAGAATTAATTTCAAATGTGCAGTTCTTAACATATTTATAACCAAAATGCATTTATATTTTCAATACTAGAAGAAAGAAATAGTAACTTAACATGATAACTGGCGTTAGCTTGCTAGAATAAACACCAGCACTAAGAAGAAATCTCAATAAAACTGTAAAAATATCCACCAAACTCCAGGCCTACTTCATTGGTCATGTGATGAATTCACAGTAAGGCTTTTGAAACCATTAAGACAAAAACTATTTCAAATTCAAAGCTTATATACTACATAAAGGATGCTATATCATAATCAAACACTGAATTTCATTAAAATATAAAAATGTATAAATATTCACATTAAATACAAATATCTAAGTGCTTATTAAGTCAACTTTTGCTACCAAATGAATCAAAGTCATTCACATTAGATTTAGAATTCTCACACAAATATCAGTTCCATAATACATATATACATATATATATACACATACATAGACACATACATGTTTTAATAGATAATTTTTAACATAATTCTGGTATATGACTATATAATTCTGTTCTTGAACTTTAGAGATCCTCGTAGTCTAGTTTGAAGAATGAATCAATGTCTAATAAACTGAAAATTGTAGAAGGTAAACATGGGCTACAACTTACAGTAGTTTAACTCATGATATTTAAAATGTTGTTTAGACTAAAAACTAAGCTGTGACCCTAAAACACAAACCTAGAGTAATAAAGAAAGATGGAAGTATCACCTATCTATGAGCTTTCAGGTACCTTATTTCACTGGAAACTAAGAATTTTAAGGCATTATCAGAGTACATAATATTGCATTCTGCCATGCTTATAGACTAATGGGTAATTCTGAAGTTCTCACCCATTACTGACTCCCTATAGAAAGATGTGAGTCTGGGATTTACATGAAATTTTGATTCTGACCCAATTCTACCACATATTAAATTGTTCTTTTGCATGGAACAAGTCATTTTTTCTTATCCTTTCCCATATAAATCAAGAACTCTTTCTTCTCACGAAGTATTGTAGGACTCACTAAACGTAGATGTTTGTGATTATGTAAATATGCATTGGTAGAATCTACCAAGTATGTAACAATCACACATCTTGGCAAAATAAGCAATAGATAGATCTCTCTGCTTTCCTGTACTTTGGATCTTGGGTGATTTTTGTTTATCTGATGGCTATGGAATTTTCCTGCATCTTTTCAACCAAGAGAAGTAAAGTAACCAATTTGGAGTCAAACTGTAATCACTTCGAATCCTAGATGTTTCTTGCTTTCTTTTTTTTTTAAGCTATTTTTAATGTGTGGGTACTTGTCATATTTAATGAAATCCAACTATGGCAAAAGTTTTCAAGTTATATATTATATATAGTGTGAAGGCAAATTATAGCTATGTTGGAATTGATCATATTGAGAAGTCTGATCTATAGTTAGTGAAAGGAAGGAAACAAATACATTGTAGAGAGAGAAAAGACAAATTTTCTAATTAGAAAACAAAAATATAATTTCTTCAGAATCCTAAGAAATTTCAAAAATGTTACTAGATTCACCTTCATTTAGCTACATATTTTCTAAGACTATTTGACAATTGGATAATAGTGAAAATGACATAAATTCTTTGTATTCATGCACAAAACATGCACAAAACATGCACAAAACATGAATTCAAATATTTAAATAATGAATTACAAATTTTTATTACATTTATTTGATATGAGTGTGTGTACAGCACATACATGTGTGTGGATCAGAATGTACATTTGTGGAGGTCAGAAGATAACTTGGGGAGTTGGTTCTCTTTTTCCCCCATATAAATTAAGGAAATTTAACTTATATCATCCTTTTTGGCAGCAAGCACTTCACTTGATGAGACGTCTCCTCTGAAAATAAAGTAATGGTTCCTCAATTATGCTTTCCTTTGCACTGTATTCATTGTATATCTAGATTGTCATTAATTCACAAAAATACTAATCCTCTTGAATGGCTATTATAAATTTTGAAATATGGCCTTAGATTTGTCTTGCATGCATATAAACAAACATTTGCTATACAATACCACATATTCTCCCATGAAAGGGAAGTGTATCTTTAACATCACAGATTATGACTATGGGATTCTTACAAATGGCTTTGATTGACAGAATATTGAGTCAGTGTCACCATGTATCATAGTGTGAAATGTCCACCACAGGCTCTCATTTAAATACTTGATCAGCAAATGGTAGCACAACTTTAAGAAGTTGTGAAACTCTTTGGACATTGGGCCATAGGTATGAGGCCCATGGTCTCTGCTTCTTGATCTGTGGAGATATAAAAAAGTCTTAACACAAGCTCATGGCACTAAAGGAGCTGTGTGTGTGGCTGTGCCTTCTCTACCATGAAACTCTACTATGAAACAAATGGATTCTTCTTCCCTTAGGTTGCTCTTTGCTTAGTAATTTGTTACAATGATGAGAAAAGTAATAAAACAAATGTGAAGCTAGCAAGACCAGGTTTTAGAAGGCCTTATAGCTTTAGTTTTGCCTCTTTGAAACTGCCTATACTAGATTCTGAAAATAAAGTAATGGCTAACAGAGAGAAGGCCTGGATGTGCCAGCAATTTTATACACCTTAGCTAAGACCTCATACCTGTTAACTATCTTGGTTACCTCATCCCTCTCAATGGAAGAAGTGAAGTCCAGTTACTGTGTATCATTCCAAAGTAAGTCCATACAGATCCCAGCCCCAGTAGATCTGAGACCATTTGTTGTGGTTGCTATTTTAAAACATTAAGTTTAAGATGGTTTGAAATGCCTAACTAAAGTAAATAGCTCTTGGAATGACATTTCTTTGATGTTTAATTTTTCCTAATAATAGTAAGCAGGACTTATGAGACAAATGAAGTTTTTAAATTTAATAAGATTGGAAATAGGTTTATGTATAAGAATTTCTTAGTATTTCATGATGTCACACAAAATAAGTCTTTTCCTTTTACAAGAATTTCTGTGGGGGTACGTGTGTGTGTGTGTGCGTGTGTGTGTGTATGTGAATGTATATGCATGAGTGCACTTGAGTGTATTTGTGTGTTTCCTAGGGTGACATTGGGAATCATCCTGGAGTCTAATTCAACATGGGGCATGTCATTAGGGCTAATCTGACTAGCTAGCTTACTCTGGGCATATCCAGGTTCTGATTTTTAATACTGAAATTGCAAGCTCTTACCATATCTGCCTGGCAGTTTTCACTGGGGATCTGGGAGTCTGAAATCTGGTCCCTTTCTTCTGAGGAAAAGTCATTCTCCCCAGGCCTAAAAGTTTTTGTATGAAGAGGAGTCATATTTATACCAATTTTACCTGAAGATGTGACATTGTTCATATTACAATTCCCTTTGCATATTTCCATGATTATCACGACTAAAATATTTGTCAAAATTTCATGCTCAACCTAAGTTGCAATTCATCTACTTCACACGTTTCCTTCTCCTCTCACAATGAATGATTCTTCCCGCCCTTATTTTATTGCTTAAATGTTACTGTTCAATGTGGCTCTTTGTTGGTGTTAAATGAATTCATATGCATGAATTCTGTCATGGTGTGGTTGTAATTTCATTTTCAATTTATGCATTTAATTTTCTGCTTGTCTATTATGCTATTTACATAAAATTTATGAGTGATCTCTTATTCCCATTAGGGAAACTTAGAATATGTTGCATCAAGCACTTTGACTACAGCTTTCAGGGAATATTTGAAGGTTCAGTTCTTATTTTGTTTTCTGGGAAACTACTCAAACAAAATGTGTAGCTTTTAATGTAAAAATTTTTTTCTTTATAATATATATCTCCGACTTCCAGGCTTTGTATAATACAATAACCTCTTGAAGTTATGAGAAGCTCATTAAATAAGAACTAACACAACATTCACCTAACAAAATTCACCAAAATTGTTTTATATCAATTTCATTGTGAATAATTATATAGTCCTTACAGCATTTAGATTAAAAATAATAAAAAACACTGTTTTTAATAAGTATACCCACATGTGCGTGCTGGATCATACAAAACTACTGATATTCTGCCTATTTTGGTTTTTATAAGATCCTATTTCCACTATTTAATCCCAAAAGGAGACAAACATATATGATGATTAATAGCAAATGAAGTCAAGTATGGTGTTGCATGTCCATTATCTCAGATATTGGGGAGATTGAGTGAAGAAGATCATGATTTTGTTGCCAGCCTGGTCAATGTATATCAAGACCCCCACTTTAAGATAAACATCAACATGCCTTTCTATTTTTCTTCTGCTGTAGGGAATGATTCTATGTATGGAGTAACAAAACATTTACTTCTAGCAAAAATATTATCATCCTTCATCCTTTATTTGCTTTGTCTTCATGTTCCTAAGTTTCCAAAAGCATTTAACTCAGTTTGCTTTTTCACACCCAAAGTACACATGAGTCATTATGTATACCTTAATATAACACATACACATATACATATATATGAATCTAGTCAAACATGGCAAAGAGAGAAATTTTCTGCTGCATAGACCTAAAAGAGACTTTCCCAATTAACAGTCTTACATCTGAAATTGTTCCAAGACAAGAAAGTCAGTCACGCTACTGAATACCAACAATGGTGACATTGGCAATCCGAGCCTTCTTCCTCCCACTGCTCCTGTGCTGAGTGAGCTAATAAAAGACCACAAAAGAAAGACAAATAAAGCAGTGCTGCCTGTGTACCCCATGAAAAGTGGCAAGGATCACAATGACTCAGTGGTTCTTTCCCTCCTCAGAGTAGTACCCACTTAATGTGATTTACCAAAAGAATAGAAAAAGGATAAAAAAGTAGCATAATTCTGAATTTAGCTATTTCTTCTGAAAACAAATAACATATTTTGATGGTTTCTTCATCTTATTTGTCATAGTAAAGAATGACAGCTTTAAATGAATTTCCACAAATAGTGCATTGATAGGCATGTCAGTTGTGTGCTGAATGTATTCATATGTGGTGTTTTGTGGGATGTGTACATCTCCATGTATATATTATATTGTATGGAGTGTGTAAGAAAGAACATGTGTATGTAATATTATGTGGGGTGGTCCTGTGACTAAATGTGTATATGACATTTTTGGGAGTATTGTCTATATGTGAGTTGTGTGTGTGTGTGTGTGTGTGTGTGTGTGTGTGTTGTGTGTGTGTATGGTTTATATGTGGAATATATGTGACTTATCATCAGGATTAGAGAAAGACAAGCAAGTATAATATGCAAATATGTACAGAAGTCTAATATGGCCTTTAAATAATAAACTCCTGAAATGGCTTTTTAGCATTGAATTTTACAAATATTTTTGGGATTGCACAATATTTCTTACTGATAAATATCCTGAGATATACAGGAAGAATTGAAGTCTAACCCCTCCTTGGCAGATCAGCATTTCTCTTACATCCTCACATGCTGAGGATTTAGGTTCCACACAGGATTCTGGCTAATGTAAAACAAAATAAAATTTAAAACAAATCCAGGGGTTTATTTAAATTTTTTTATTTATTCAATTGTACGTGTATGCGTGTGCGTGTGTGTGTGTGTAGAACCACGGATGAATTCGGGAACCACCATGGACACCTCCACCTCCTCCTTGTTTACTCTGCCCCGGAGTTCAGAGGCTCCGCCCTACCAGGACCAGAAGCGCAGGCTGCCCCTGCTTCTGCCCAGCATCTATAGGTGGGGCCTAGGATCCAAACTCAGGACCTTCCGGCTGCAAGGCAGAGGCTTAACCCCTGAGCCACCTCTCCAGCCCCAATCCAGGGGTTTGATATGAGAAGAAACTAACATTTCAAATTTCATACATACCTCGTTTACAGCAGTAAAAATAATAAGTAAACCTGATTTTATAAAGGTGCCTGTACTAGTACAGTTTTATTTAGTTTTGTAATTTAAAAACATGCATATTTTACTAAACAGAAAGTATATTCTTAAAGTGTTTATTTGCATGTTGATACAATGCAGAATATTTATGTAGAAAATAAAGATCCAGATTAGACTTATTCTTTTTTTTTTAATTTTTTATTATTTATTCAATTGTGCATGTGTGTGTGTGTGTATGTGCGCCCGCATGTGTGTATGTGTGTGTGTAGAACCACGGACGAATCGGGAACCACCGTGGACTGCCCCGGGATTCACAGGCTCCGCCCTACCATGACCAGAAGCACAGGCGCCCCCGCTTCCGCCTGGCGTCTATACATGGGATCTGGGATCCGAACTCAGGACCTTCTGCCTGCAAGGCAGAGGCTTAACCCCTGAGCCACCTCTCCAGCCCCAGATTAGACTTATTCTATATAGAAGGCATTAGTTAATATACTAGATGAAACCCTATGTAGACAGTGCTTGAGCTCTGGATGGGAGGTGGAAATAGAGAAGAGAAAGAAGATTTAAAATTGTAGAAAATGGGAACAACTTTAAAAAAGATAACTTACATAGAAATGGATTTAAAGACACTTGAGTCACATGTGAATGAAAGAGGTACCTAATACAGAACTGGTAGTGAAGACATGTTGACCAGTGCCTTCATGTGGGAAGCAGGTTGCACCTCCTGAAAGTTTAGAATCATGGTTTGAAATGTGTCCCCCACAGTCTCATGTGTTTGGGAAGGTCATGACACCTTTGAGAGGTGGAGCCTTGCTGGAGGAAGGTGGTCACAAGGGGTGGGCCTTGAGGTAGATTAGTTCTACCCTATCTCTAGGACAAGTCTTCTTTTACAGAAAGCAGTCTGGTAGCTCTCAGCCTTTCTGTTTCCAGCTTGGCCCAGCTAGCCATGGCAGAAAGACTGTATTTCCCTTTTGGAATTATAAGCTAAATAAATCTCCCTTTCTCCTTTCAATTGCTTGACTTTGAATGTTCTCTCATAACAACACACAATAGTAACTGTCACATTTAGCAAATGCAGTACTGTACATAGAAAAGAGCCAGAGCAAATATCATAAAAATTGCTAACTAGAGACATAAGCAGGAAAGTAACTTGAATTTACATTATATCTGAAAGAGATTAGCATCAAAGGGATATTGTTTGATCAAGTCTAACTTGATTTGGATTGGAAAATCACCTAGAAGTGTGTCATTTGGGACCTAACAAAAGGAAACAAATTCAAAGGCATATTCTATAGTCTTCAGAGTCATTTAAAAATTATTTTCCAAAATTATCAACACAAAGTTTCCTAACCAATATATCTGTAGAATGCCTTACAAGTGTTATCTCTGAAACATATGCTAAACCCATAACTACTTCCAACTGTAGTATGAATAACTGTAAGAGTTCTCTTAACTTCTTTTAACCTCTTTCCAGACATGTCACGTAAAGTTGCTTTTAAATATGTAAAGCAAAGAATTCCATTAAAATCCTTGGGTAGCATCACATTTACATTCATGAACATTATTTGTAAGAGCATACCCCATTTCACCTTGTTTAGTTTGACACCCACAAGGCAGGCATCTGTACACTGCAGAAGGATTCTCCAGGTGAAAGGTAGCTTCTAGACATGCCTATGGAGAGACTGCTTTGATTGCATTCACTAGTTCATAGACTCAACCCATTGTGGGCAGGACCCTTCTTAGGCAAATAGTTTAGGACTATGTAAAAATGAAGGGAGGCAAGCAAGCAAAGGTGTTTACACTGATTCCTTGTTGTCTGCTCCTATTTTGGATGGGACTAACAAGTGATATCAGTTCATAATGATGTGATTCCCACAAAGGATGGATTGAAAGAAGATATGGTGAGCCATTGAAACCCTTTCCCTGCTAAGTGGCTTGGTTTAGTTATTTTGTTGCAGCAATGTATAATGAATCTATAACAGGGATGTTTACTAGGATAAGTGGGGGAGGTGTTGTCACAATACTGACCTTGTAACTTTTATGTTTTTGGGAATGGTTTTTGGGAGAAATGTCTAAAGAATTGAAATGTTTGAATAGAAAAGACATTGAATGTTGGAAGAAGAGCTGAGTGGGTAGGAGTAGGGGATAGTTATGCTGAGAAAGATGCAAACTGTGGAGGCCAGACATAGAAGTGTCTGGAGGGAAACATGAACTTTGTCAGGTATTCTGCTCTTTCGGTTAAGAGTCTGACCTCATTCTGCCCATGCCCTCAGATCCTGAATAAAGTTGAACTTACATATAATAGGCTGGTTTATCAGACAAAAATTTTTGCAAACAGGAGAATATTCAGTACAGGGCAGCTATAGTGTTAAAGAGATCATACTGGAAGAGAAATCTCTTGTGCTTCATTGATAGAAGGTGATTCTGAGGCAAAAATCCATTCCTTGGAGTCTGCATTTCTTGGAGTCTATGGATCATTTAAAAGAAGGAAGAATAATGCCCTTCACTCCATCCTGATGGGTATTGTATGTCACCCCCTGGCCAGAGACAAAAAGCTGTTAAACTAGAGTCTTGTTATAAGAGCACATTTAAAGGTAGATGTAATAAAAGTAGGAAACCAGAAGGGCATTTCAGGAGCAGCAAAACTGCAAAAGAAAATCAACAAACCATGATCCAGAACTTCAGAGACTCTATATCAACCACCTAGATATAGGCCAGCCTAATCTCAACCCATCCTGAAGCTCAGGGACATTTGCGGAAGAGGGGGCAGTAAGATTGTAAGAGCACAAAGATGGTAGGAGCAATGATATGCAAGATGTAGGGCCGAAGCAATCATAATTGGACGTTGCATGCCCTGCGCAATGTCCAACACACTATTGACCCCACAAAGTCTAGCATCTGCTAAAGGCCCCAAGATCCTTGGAGGCAAGGAATTGACAGCCACAGTAGTGTTCCTATGCTTAAGGGGAACACAGGAAAGGGTTCTGGGAAATGCCACTGGGTCCTTGCACCTCATCAGAGAGGAGGGCCCAGAGGAGAGTATGGCATGCACATTAAAGGATTCTCTGGGGATGGGGGGGAGGCACTGGGGAATGGGAAGAGAGGGGTGAGGGGAAGGGAAGCAGGGGGTCGGGGGGGGGAGGAGGAGGGAGGGAGGGAACCGGTGTACCTACTAAGTTTGATAAAAAATGTTAAAAAAAAAGAACAAGGGCATTTAAAAAAGAAGAAGGAAGAATAAGCTGAAGGAGTTCTCTGTTCCTTGAGATTGGCTCTCTGGGAAAGTGCTTCCCTTAGATTTGCACACTAAATCTCGTCCAGCTCTAATTCAGACTCTATCCTCCACTGATGACAGAGTTTGGAAGTTTTCAAATCTTTTCTCTTTAAATGGCTTGGGTTACATATATTGTTCTAGCAAATGTATATGAGACTAAAAGATAGTATCCATGGCTTCAGCTGCAATAAAGTTAATATTCTTAGAATATGTCCAATTACAACTGTGCATGTGTTTGCTGCTCCTTCTTCCTTGACTGTATTACCCAGATCTTCAATGGCTGGCTGTATCTGAATTTTGTATCTCAGCTAAACTATCCTTTTCTCTAAGATAGTTTCCTTGATCATCTAATTCCCCACACCATAAGAGGTATTTATATAAAAATATATAAATATATATTTAAAAGCTAAATCATATCATATAGCATTTTGAGTTCTTTCCTTCCTTCTGCCCTCAATCTCTTCCTCCTTCCATTCCTTTCTCATTACCTTTCTATTTGTTCAGGGTAAAGAACAAGGACCTTTCTTCAACTTTACTTCATATATACTTATACCTAAGATATTATGCACTTATAAAAATAGTCCAACAATTATTTATTTAAGATATTCATTTACCTATGTTTGAAATATGATGAAATATTACCAATAAAACCATCTGAAGCTTTCCCTTTCTCCCTTCCCTTCCACTGAGAGATAAGAGGTTGTAGAGAAGAAGCTCACAAGAGTTGAAAGACCAAGGTCTAAAACAATGGTTTCTGCCCTCAACAAATATAAGTCCTTAAGGCATGTAGTTATCTCAGTATCTGTTCCCTTCCGTAGCAAACAGAGTAGATAGCCATCTGTGAGACTTCCACATTCCTTAGATAGATCATTGACAAGACAGAGCTCCCCCTTTTTTTCCCTTCTGTTTAAGCATGATATGTATATATTGTGTATAACCTATATTTTGGCACTTCTGGCAGAAGCAATGAAAGCAATACACAGTCTACAAGGATCTCTCCAGTTACGTGACTCACTTGCATGCAGCTGTTGGTAAGTAGCTGAAGTCTAACTTTCAGTGAATTATCAGATGATTTTCAGCAAAAAGTCTTATTATATCACTATTTAGGTAATCTGACTCTCACAAACAACCCACAGAATATTTCTACCATTAGAATTAAATTATCGGACTGCAGAGATGGTTCAGTCAATATAATGTTTGCCATAGAAACATCAGATCCTGAGTTTGGTTCCCTAATTCAAGTCCGATGTGGCAGTACATGCCATGCCAGTAATCCCCAACATTGAAAAGCAAAGGTATAGTCCCAAAGGATTGTTTAAGAAGCTCTAGTTATAGCCAGAGATTTTATCTGAAGAAATCATATTAAGAAGAAAGACCAGATATACACCTCTGACATATATACACGAACATGTGCATACAAACCCAATCTGCATATACACATATGAACATAAACATATACAAGTAAATTATCATTGCAATATTTTCAAATTTTAGTGAAGAAATATTTTTATTCTCACCTTTTAAAATTATCCTACATTTCTGATAGTTTCTTTTCTACTTAGAATCAACACATTAGCAACCCTTCCTCTTCCTCTCACAGATTACATTCCTAGTTTCAGTGCTTTAGGACTATCAGATTTAATAACTTTTTGAGACTCTTGTTTAGTGATTGTGAATGTTAAAACAATGCTGAAAGTCTTAAACAGAATCCATGGAGTGTCTGTCTATTTTAAATTTTCCCTTTTAATCAGCTTACTGAGAGGACAAAGTTGAGATGAGAAAGTCTTATCGTTTTTTTCATCTAACTAAACACTGGCAAAGAAACAGTTAAGAACTAGTGTGTTAGGTTGGTAGGGTGATTCAAGTCTCCCACAGCTGAAAGGTTACTTAATTCAGAGTTGTGTTGAGTGTCCTGATCTATTCCTAGCCTCCTGATAGACAAAAGTTTCTCCCACCATCTGCAATCAGCACTAGACTTAAATTAAGGCAAGAAAACTGATGCCTTTGTAAGTGTATCATCAAAAAAAAGGGGGGGGGGAAGAGGGGTCGTAGAAACCATCAGATCAAATGAGGACCCTGTTAAGTATTACAGGGTCCAGACTTAAGAGGGCTGTGGGACTATGGGAGATCAGAGAACATACTTATTTAATAGGGGCTTCTGTATGACTCCATACCAGAAAGTCTGGAATGCCTTGAGAAACAGGTTTTTTTTGCTACTGGTAATATGCAGACACACATTTATCAGCAGGAATAGGTATGTATATGAACTGGTCCAAAGAACCAGATAAGGCTGCAAATGTCAGCTCCAGCTAATGATTACAGTGTTTCCCTGCAGAAAACTCAGAGCCTTTGCTTGTTTGCTGGAAAATTTTAACACTACTTTGTTTGTGTACATGTGTTATTCTAATGATGTTAAAATTGATATACAGTTTTTATTTTGTGACTTCTGCTTATTGACTAACTGCCAAGGCTTTGCCTTGTCAATTTATTCAGTTTCTGGAGAGCTGGCCCAGATTATAAACAGAAATGCTTCTTTCTCCTTGATATCAAAATATTGATATATTTTTGACATCCCATCAAATAAGTCTACATCAAAAGCACATTCTAAAGCTTCAGGAGTGGAATAAGAGCATCAGCATCCTGGTTAGCTCTCTAGGCTCACAGAGATGTTCGCATTTTATCTCCATCATTTAGTTTGCTGCTCCTCAACCACCTAGTTATAAGGAGTAGAAACGGCCTGAGTATCGAGATGCAGACCCATGCTAAAGGGTGAGCATTCTAGGGCCCCCACAAGGTCGTCCTTCCTAGGTCACTTTTGAAATGATCCTTACAATATTTAAACAAGATTCTCTGTCCAAATGCCGTATAAAACAAAACAAAATGGCACAAACCAGTTGCATGCCTGAAGGATGAATATGAGCAAACACATTTATTTCTGATTATTGGAAAAAGTAAAAAAAAATTATGAATATGTTTTCTTTCTATAGAATGATTCAGTGTTTCCATTTTATAAAGGAATGGATAAAGCAGGTAAAATTGAGATGTATTGAGAAGTATTATGAAATAATTACAGCTATTTAATACAGATATTAAATCTACTTAAATCTCTATAGGAGGCATAGCCAATGTTAGTCTAGCCCTATTTTAATCTTGAAAAGAAGGTGACCTGACAGATAATTTTGTTTTCTAGTACTTTTTCTTCTAAGTGAAAAGGCGTCCCCTGCGATATAAAATGCCTCTTTGACACATTCAGTGTTGCTCTTTGTCAATGTAAGTTAAAGTAGTTTGGAAAATGATGAGAATTGCTACTTGATACTGAGTTAAATGTCTTATCCCCTTTTTTTCCTTACTTCAGACTATTTTGTTTTTGCTCTGATTACTAATTACAACTACATGAGGCCCACCTGTCTTTTATTTTGCACATTATAAAGTTCCTTTTTAAATGGTAATGAAGGTGCTTCCTCTACCCTGGTTTATTTATTTATTTCAGTTAATACTTATCAAAGACTCAATCTCATAACCAAGGGAACTGTTGAATCAAATTACCTTTAACAGCAAGCTTTGAACACAAGAAAAAAATACCTTTATCCTACAAACTTATTTGAAGGACATGTCATGTGTTACAAGTTGTAGATTTCTGCATTCATAAATAACCCAAAAAATTCTTTTAGAATTATGCATGCCAAAATTGACTAGGGATTTAGTTAAGTAATATATGTAAAATCAGAGAAGCAACTTGAATAAATGTGTGGAATATGTATTTTAGGCACATTTAATATATAAAAATGTTCCAATACTGAAAGATTAGGTCAACTTTAAAAACTTTATTTTATGCAGAAAGGTATTGTGAGAGTATAATTCCCATATTTATCATCATTTAGTGGACTGTTACATTGACATCCCAAGTTAAGTTATTTACTAGGATGAGGGTATAAGTCTTTTCTAGTATTAAGGTCCATAAATAACAGAAAATCCAATTGTAGTCTTTCTTGTTTTACACAAGAAAGTTTATGTTCTTATAAGCATTATTACATCATGTACCATATATTTATTATATAGACAGATAATATTAAATATTTGAAGTTTTTAAAACTGTTAATGAATTTGTTCTTTGGCCATTTCATACACATGTTCAGTGTGTTCTGATTATCATTAGCACCCTGCTCCCTCTCCCACCCCTACTACTATCTCTTCCCTAAAAATTTCATTATCAATTTTTTTTATTTTGCTTTGAGATTTAAGGGGTTAAACCATGGTTATCTACTCTGTTTGACCATGAGTTTAGAAATATCCATTGTTTCATAATGAACTTCTCAGTGGATATAACTACTGAAAACGCTGGCTTAGCCTCCCTCAGAATGAGTTGCTAATCAATAGTTTGGCAGAGTAGGGAAAGCTTTGTAGATCACTGCCCAATCCAAGATTGACTCTTTTCAGGCCATTTCTTGTACAGAACCAATGAAGTTGGTCACAGCTGCTATGAGGTCATGCATTGGCCATGCCATACACCTAAAATGTTTCCTAGCCTTCCTCCCTTACATGGTTCCCTCCCTGTTTTCTCTCTTCCATAATATTTCTAGAGTTTTAGAGAGAATGGTCCAACTATCCTGCTTAGTACTCAGAACTCAATTGTCACTTATCTTCAGCAACTGGAATAGGAATAGGAATAATTTTACCACTTTTTTTTTTTCACAGAAGGGAGCATCCCTAATCATGGCTGAAGGCAATGTTTGCCTTCATTATGAAAATAAACAACTTCTTAGAAGGAAGCTTGGTGTCAAGTCACTTTAGCTAAAATAACAATGGCAAACTCACCACTAAGACTGGAAATCTCCTCCATCATGGGTCTTTCTTTGATTGTACTTGCAATGCCAGGCTTGAATTCCCTCTTATAGTGCAGGGCTCAAAGCAATTAGAAAAGTCTTGGTTCTCCTTAAGCAACATCACTCTTATACCAGTAGACATTTCATGCTGGGAAGATAGGTCAAAGTATTCACAGCTGAGTAAAACTCCAGGTGCCTTTTTATCCTCAATAGCCTGAATATAATCCTATAGGACTATGAAATGAAGTTAACAAAGAGGATGTAGGTGCCAGCTAAAGTTGTATAAAATAGTTGTTTAGAAAATTTCACCAAAAAATTATGATTTTTAAATAGTTGAAACAATAATTTCATAATCATTCATTTTGAAAGATCATTAGATGAAAAATATTCTTAGAAATTTGGATATTTTTGCATAAGGAAATTAATGCCCTGAATGAATGCTATAGCCTCCTATGATCCTACAATTGTACTTTTGAAATTTTATGCACTGTTGCACTGCTGCATCAAAATAAAGCTACATGTTAACAATGCAATGAACATCATCACTTATGAAATAATATTAAAAAATTAGAAGATAAAGCATTCATGAATTATTACCTTTGTACATGAATTATATTTTATATCATTAAAATATTATTTAATCAATTCTTATTTCAATAGAGAAATAAACATTTAAATTATACTTAATTTAAAATTTATTTATATATTAAATTAAACTAACATTTAAATTCCAATATTTTCAATTATTTTATTTATTAATTCCTAGGTATTTTTGATATTTAATACAATACTAATGATCTTCATTTATCTATGGCTTTAATGCTTTCCCAGGCTTTTTAACCTTTCCAACATTTCTAATCTGTACACTTTCATATAAATTTCAAGTATTAATCATTAGTTTATGTTTCCATTTGAAGATTACACTTGGTAAAATATTAAATTTTGCAAAGGATATATACCTCTGCTTTTCTCAATTGTATAATATATAGAATTATGATTCTTCTAATCAATGAAGCAATGTTGGGCAAAGTACAGCTGAGGTTTGGAGGGTGCTTTGGAATGTTGCACAGTTGATTCTAAGGAACTCAATCTCATTTTACTGTAATCATTTTTCAAACTACCAAGGTCATTTTTAATTCTAATCCTGTCTTTCAAGGTGCTCACCCATCCTGATGATGTGATGCACTTGGCAAACTTAATGACTATCCTCTCTAGGTTGTAATCAATCTCCTACAGAGATGGCTAATGTACTCAGGACTGGTCTTCATGAATATCACCTGTTATGAGCTCAGAGGCAACGGCTCTACACATATTATTTTAAAATTCTTGTGATTCTCTTATTCTTCACATTGCATCTTGAAGAAAGACAAATAGAAAGTCATCAGAATTAAAGTAATGTAGGTAAATTCAGAGCGATAAATACCAATATGCTTGGCAGTTTTCTAAATGACTTTATGGATTATAACCCACTTTTGGAAAATTCACATTTTTGGGAGTGGACAGCATGCACAGTTTTAGTGGACTTAGAGTTCAAGACAGAACCAAGTACCCAGAATCTAGGAAAATTTTTATTTTGGCCACATAAAAGGAAATAGCTTCAGTGGAAAAATACCTCAGTTTTTCCATAATTTTATAGGGAATGGGAATAGAAATAAGTAAGTCTTTCAAAGTCAGATTTATACTAGTCAGGATAAGTACTTTAATTCAGGAACCTGGTATATTATGAAAGAATACTGAAGTTTTTGTCAAGTGTTTGTTAATATTCCAAATGGAGATTAATTCCATTTTAAGATTATAGGATAAATCTGTATCTCAATTGTAGACAATTCATAAGATTCCTTGAAGTGAAAAATGCAAATTTACACTAGATAGCTAGAATAAATTATTCTTAAATGCTTTTGTTATTTTGTTGTGTTGGTCAAATTCATGGCTTCATACCTTTTACACATTTGGTGTATCATGAATTACATTACATCCCCATCTGCTGATAGGCACACTTTATCTGCAGAACAAATTGAATCGAAACAGTTGCCTTAAATAACTTATTGGAAATTTTGAGACAGATTCTTTGGGTTTTTTTTCTCCATAGGGAGGAAAAATAGGGAAAATGATGTATTATATTTTGCCTCTGAATTAGATATTTTCTGTCCTTTTGCTCAAAAATTTAGAGAGCAGTGAGCAAAAAGGCAAGAAAGAAATGGATAATTCATATTGCCCACATCAACACACTTGGGAGAACAATGTCTAACGTTCTGTTTCACTTGCCAGATGGAGAATAAGTACCTGCCTTCCAGTAAATGTAAGTTACCTGCTAGTGGCCAGGACGAATTCTGTCCATTGCCAGTAGGTCCATCTATTTAAGATGATCTATGCATGCATCATAGATGTTCCAGATATTTATCTATTAATACTTTCGCTAAAACATTTTAAATATTGAATCTGAGCTATTACTACTTTCGCTAAAACGTTTTAAATATTGAGTCTGTTCTTGCTTCCTAATTATTTTTAATATTTTCTATTTTTTATTTCTTTTTAATTTACTTTTTTAAACATGTTTTTCAGTTGGAACTTGTAAGTCAGGCGCATTACTGTTAATGATGTTACTCTAACTGGGTTGTACTTAAATGCCACATTTTCTAACAATTTAAACATTTTCTTTAACATTTTGTTTATAATCATAATGAAAAAGTTAAATGTAAATTATCTTTCTGGTAAGTTAATAACTCATACAGCTATCTGTGTTCTAAATGTATTCAGTCATAGCTATTAAAGTCAAGAATTTTGTAGCAATGCATCAGTAAAGGAACATTAACCATTACAAACTCTTGGGTTTGAAAGCTCAATTGCATGTATTAAACACAGACTATTTTTCATTTTACTAATGATTCCTTCATAGAATTCACGTAACTCCTCTTTTTCAAAAGTGAATAGTCTACCTAATTTTTGAATTTGTGTTATCTGAAAAATAGATTAGCATCAAGTATAAGAAAAGAATAGTTTGTTACCTAAAACTTTTATTGCAAAACACAATAAACTACCTAAGAACAGGTTAATGTACTCTGTTTTATCAGTAAAGGAATTGCACCAGACACATCTCTTTGCATACAAGCAGTGCTGTAGAGAGACTCTGCATGGGAGAATACATTATAATATTTTGGAATAAAACACAATCTTATTCTATTTCGCATCTGTTTCACTGCAGATGGTTTTCCACCTACTTCCAGGTGGGTGAGGAAAAGGGTCCAATAAGTTTAGTTGGCTATACTACCATAACACGTTGGAGGCTTAAGGAAAAATTGCAACAGCAATATGCCCAGTGAGAGCCAGACCTAACAGAAGCAAGCAGAAACCGTGTACAGCTTTGGGCTCTGCTCCACTAGAAGACTGTTCAACACATTTATCCAAAGAAGCCTTAGGCAAGAAAATCCAAACAGCCTTTGAAATTGCACTGAGGTTTGGGATCTGAGAAGTCACTCAGTATCAAACCCTCCTTACAGCCTAGCCTGCACAACACTGAATGGCCTGGTCTTTAGCTATAGTTTTCCTTTTTTTGTACCCCTTTCTTCACTGAAAATAATTTAGCTATCTGCATCCAAGCAGTCAAGCACACTAATGCTGTTTCAGGACCTTTGCACTGCACTGTTTGTCTTCTGGCTCTTCATTTGGATCCTTCATGCACTTTATGCAGGCCTATAAGCACACCTAATATTACTTTTCCAAAATATTCCAATGATTACACTGTTATCAGCATTAAAGGTTTCATTGATAAATTTTTACATCAGTGAAAGAAAAATTATCAATAAAACCCAAAAGCCCAGGCAAGTGCCATGCAGCAAAGGGGTTAAAGTCAATCTTTACAATAAAGAGAGTGGATTGTGAGGAGGGGACCTGTCCACCTTTGAAATGTTCCTGAACAGTATGCATCTGGTCTAAGTAATAGCTAAAGTTGGACCAGAACATCACCATACCATACCCAGGAGTTATCTGAAGAACCAGTGAGGTAGATTTGAGGAATCTGAGATTGGGTTTTGGGATCAAGTTTGTAACATTTGATGCTGGAACTTGCTGTTTTTCATTTCTGCTGGATGCTATGTGTCAAGACCAAAGGAGAAAGTGAACTGAAGGTATCATCCTACAATGTGTATGTGCCAAATTGTAATTTGATGTTGGTATTTATAGATTGCAAGAAGATTAATTATGCTTTAATAAGAAAAGAACATGTTGGGTTTTCTGGGTTTTTTTTAAGAGAGGGAAAGGATTTATGTGATCTGAATACATTTTCTCTTTTTAATTTAAATGAATATATTCTCTGTAAAGGCTTTGATGACAGGCCTGCATTCTTAGATCTATTGTTCTTAGATTTATTGTAGTTTTGGAAAATTGCTTTTGTTTCTACATGAGTATTACATGGAAGGTGCTTCTTTTGTTGTGAATATTAAACTCAAAGAAAATGAAGGAAAATGCAAAAATGGATTGTGAAAATGATAGTCTTGCTATCTATTAAAGACGACATGCACAGTTTTTAAAAAGACATGTTTTTGGATGCTCCTACTCAAGAAACAGCTAAACTATCAGTCTCCAGAAAATATTCTGCTTAGTCCAAATTACATGTTTTACTCTTTGCTTGTTATATTTGAATCATCTCCTTGATCTGTTCTTATCTTAGACTGACAAATGACCTATACCATTGCTGTCTTTAAAAAATAAACTTTCTCCTTTTATAACAAAAAATAGTGACATTCGTCTTTATATATTATATTACATATTATATCTTACTAAACTCAGTGTTTTCCAATTCCATCCATTTACCAGCAAATATCATAATTTCATTTTTTGATGGCTGAATACTATCCCATTTTTATATGAACCACATTTTTATTATTCATTCATCAGATGATAGATATTGTGACTGATTATACTTTCTTGCTACTGTGAAGAGAGCCATAATGAATATGGATGTGTGTTTGGGTAGTAAGATGTGAAGGCCTTTAGGAATGTGCCCAGAAATTGTATAGCTAAATAATAAATAAATAGAGAAATAGATAAAATTTGGAATATTGGCTTCACTTCTTATTAATGATGGTCAAATGCATATTAGTATATTCTTAAAATTTCAATTCATAAAATAATTCATATTATTCAAATTATTAAGAAAGCATTGTTCTAATTCTTTTGTTGAAAGAAAAATTTGGCTAAGGCAAGTTCTATTTTATGCTAGAAATTGTCTGTCAGATGGTTTAAAAAAAAAAAAAAGAACATTTCCTTATTTGTGGCTCTTTTCCCATTATTTAAAATTTGAATGAAATCCCAGATACCCAGCTGCCCCCTGCCCTTGGTCAGGCCCTGCTGTCTCAAGATGGAGAAACCTGTTGCCAGTGACCCAAGCTCCAGTGAAAGACTTAATTTCAGTCTCATTTTTCTGCACACATTTCTGCCATCCTGCCCCATTTTAGTATGGTCACATAGGGGTTCCTGTTCTATGCCTCGTACTTTTGCCAATGCTGGCCCACCAGGCCTGCGTTTCTGGTCCTGGTGGGCAGAGCCTGTGAATTCCTGGGCAGACTAAACGAGGAGGAGGTGGAGGCAGTCTATGGTGGTTCCTGTGGTTCTGCACACACACACACACACACACACACACACACACAATTGAATAAAAATAATTAAAAAAACAAACACACAAAAAAAACAAAAAGCTCAGTGGAAAGCCTCAATAATTGACTGGCACAGGATAAAACATCAGGGCTTGAAGACAAAGACGACAAATTGGATTACTATTCAAAGAAAATTTGTAAATTAAAAAAAAAGCACAACAACCATGAACACAGCATGCAGATTCTTGGTATATTATAAAATAATGAATCTATAAATTATTGACACAGGTAGAGAAGAAATATAGGTCAAATACATAGAATATATTTTCAATAAAATTATAGAAGTAGGTTTCCCAAATCTATGAAGAGAGATACCTACCCAGGCAAAAAAGGCATATAGAACATTAAAATATAGGGTCAGAAATAAAATTTTCTAGGCCTTATAGTAGTCAAAACATGAAGTGAAAGTAAGAAAGGATATTGCAAGCTGCAAGATAGAAGTTAAGGACTTAGAAAGCAAGCACTACAAAACTTACATTACCAGAATACATAAACATGATTCAATAGTAACCTTAAATGGCAAAGGGCTCAACGTTTCAATAAAAAAAAAATTGGCTAGCTAACTGGATCAGCAAACAGGAACCACCAATGCTATGCCTCCAAGATATACGTATCACCATCAGAAACAAATACTTAGAGTAAACATTTGGACAAATGGAATAAGAATAAAAGGATTGCTATTTTAATATCTGAAATATAGACTTCAAATCAAAATTAATTAGAAGAGATAAAGATATGACTTGATCATATTGATCAAGTCAAAAATCCACCAGCATGACACTACAATTTTAAACATTTACACCCCAAATTAAGGTACACCCAAATTGTTAAACAAATAACACTAGATAACACAACACATTTGTTCAATATGACACAATTGTAGATGCAAATATGTTATAATTGTAGATGATTTCAATACCTCATTTCACAAGTAGACACATCATTCAACTAAAGCTCAAACAGAAAAGTAATGAAGTTAAAGGACATTATAGATCAAATACATCTAAAAGATGGTTTCGAAATATTCCATACAAACAATGAAGAATTTGTTTTCTTTCTGATTACCATGAAGCTTTTTCTGAAATGAATCACAGATAGGGACACAAAACAAGCTCAATAAATATGAACTAATTAAAATTTTCTTTGATTTCATCAGTCTACAATAGAATAAAGCAAGCTATCAATAACAAAAGAAATCACAGAAAATAGACATCATGAAGGAAATTAAACAGCACATTACTGAAAGATGCAAATGATATACTAGTTATGGAAAAAATAAAAAATATATAAAAATTCCCAAAACTGAATGAGAATGAAAATACTGCATATTAAAATCAATGGGATATAGTTAAAAGTTTATAGCTCCAGTTTCCTACACAAATAATGTAGAAATATCAAATAAAGGACTTAGTTATTCACTTTATGGAACTGAAAATTCAAGAACAAATGAAACCCCAAACATCAGACAGGGAGAAATAATTGAGATCAGGACAGAAAATAATGAAATAAAAACAAAAATTGCAAACCAGTTCACGCCGTAGTCGGGGCGGGAGGACGCGTCTCAGAACTAAGGGAGAAGCTCGCACCAGGTGCCACCGCATGGGCAAAGGAGACCCTGACAAGCCGCGGGGCCCAAGATCTCATATGCCTTCTTCGTGCAGATGTGCCGCGAGGAGCTCAAGAAGCAGCACCCCGACTCCTCTATCAACTTTGACGAGTTTTCCAAGAAGTTCTCCGAGAGATGGAAGACCATGTCTGCCAAGGAAAAGTCCAAGTTCGAAGATATGGCCAAGAGCGACAAAGCCCATTATGACAGGGAGGCAAGAGAAAGGACCCCAATGCTCGGAAAAGACCTCCATCTGCCTTCTCCTGTTTTGCTCAGAACATCGCCCAAAGATCAAAAGTGAGCACCCAGGCCTGTCCATTGGGGATACTGCAAGAAGCTGACCAAGATGTGTTTTGAGCAGTCTGCCAACGACAAGCAGGCGTATGAACAGAAAGCAGCCAAGCTAAAGGAGAAGTAGGAGAAGAATATTGCTGCACCGTGCCAAGGGCAAAGTGAAGCAGGTAAGAAGGGCCCTGGTAGGCCTGCTGGCTCCAAGAATGAGAGTGAACCGGAAGATGAGGAGGATGAAGAAGAGGAGGAGGAGGAAGATGATGAAGAAGAGGCGAAGGAAGAAGAAGAATAAGTGGCTGTCCTGTAACTGAGTGTGGAGTGTGTGTGTGCTCAGGCAATTGTGTTGCTGAGAATGTGAAATTCAAGTGCAGCTCAACATTAGCTTCAGTATAAAAACTGTACAGATTTTTGTATGACTGATGAGATTCTTTGTAGAGGAAAATACTGTTTTTTAAAAAAAATGCAGGCTGTAGCTTTTTAAGGAGCTACTACATGCAGTTAGATTTTAAAGCTTTTGATGTTGAATGTTCCTAAATATTTAATGGTTTATTTAATTTCTTGTGTATGGTAGCACAGCAAACTTCATAGGAAAGAATTTGAATTACTAATAAAATTTGGATTTTTTTAGATTGTTGCATTTTTTTTTAAATGTAATAAAAGTATGTATATTACTTGAAAAAAATTGCAAAGAATTGATTAAACAAAGAGTTGAGTTTTTGAAAGATAAACAAGATAGAAAATTCTTAGTCAAATGAACCAGAAAGAGAGAGGGTTTAAGCTAACAACATTTGAGATGAAAAGGGAACAATTAAAATAGATAGAAAGAAATTGAGAAAATCATGAGAAAAACCTTGAAACCATACATTCCACCATCTTGTAATATCTAAAAGAAACAGGCACCAGATGCATATGAAGTATGTATAAAAATTAAACAAGGATTAAATAATGTATATTATATGTGATAGTTAATCCTCCATGTCAACTTCACACACCTGGTAATTAACTAAGATTGGGCTAAGACCACACCTGGTAAGATAAACTGAGAGCACTTGAAGAGATTAGGTAATACAAGACCAGCCCTAGATTCCATCAGAACCTCCATAGATCTCATAGAAACCTCCTAGTAGTAGACCATATAAAAGGGAACCACCAAAGAGAAGAGATGCTTTTGTAGATGTGCTAGGAATCACTCTTCCTTCCGGCTCTCTGGTTTCTTCACTTCTTTGACTCTCTAGCCTTCCAACCCTCCAAGTCTTCAACTAGACTAAAGACTCTCTAGGAATCCTCCAGCCTTCAGTCATCACCCACCACTGGACCGAACAGCTACTGGCATCCATCGTTGGACTACCTCAGCCATATCTGTAAACCAACTCAATACATTCCACATTTATATATTCATTTGGTTAATTCTGTAACTCTAGAGAACCTAGTACATTATATATATATGTGTGTGTGTGTGTGTGTGTGTGTGTATATATATAACCACTAATGAAATTAAAACAATAATAAAAGTCTCTTAAATAAAAATAGTGAGGATTTGATGGATTCATTTAAGAATTCTACCTAAACTTCAAGATTAGATGTGTCAAATGCTAGTGAAATTATTATTTTTTAAACATTTTTTATTATTATTTCTGCTCATACAAACTTAATAGGTACACCAGTTCCCACCCTCACTCCTCCTCCCCCGGACCCCACTGCTCCCCATCTCCTCACCCCTCCTTCCTCATCCCCCAGTGCTTCCCCTCCCAAACCCCGGAGAATCCTTTAATGTGCATGCCAGACTCTCCTCTGGGCCCTCCTCTCTGATGACGTACAAGGACCCAGTGGCATTTCTCAGAACCCTTTCCTGTGTTCCCCTTAAGCATAGGAACACTACTGTGGCTGCCAATCCCTTGCCTCCAAGGATCCTAGTGCCTTTAGCAAATGCTAGACTTTGTGGGGTCAATAGTGTGTTGGACATTGTGCGGGGCATGTAAAGTCCAATTATGATTGCTTCGGCCCTAACTTGTGTGGAGTATCTTGCATATCATGACTCCTCCCATCCTTGTGCTCTTACAATCTCACCGCCCCCTCTTCCGCAAATGTCCCTGAGCTTCAGGATGGGGAGAGATTAGTCTGGCCTAGTTCTAGGTGGTTGATATAGAGTCTCTGAAGTTCTGGATTATGGTTCGTTGATTTTCTTTTGCAGTTTTGCTGCTCCTGCAATGCCCTTCACTCCACCCTGATGGGTATTGTATTTCACCCCCTGGCAGAGATAAAAAGCTGTTAAAGTAGAGTCTTGTTATAAGAGTATATTCAAAGGTAGATGTAATAAAAGTAGGAAACCACAGTGAGAGAGGGGTCAATCACCCATTTGCAAAATGGTTACTTCTTATCTGCCAGACTATATGTCCTCCCCTTCTGGTGAGATCATACCCCCTCAGTTGTAAATGATCGGAAACGAAAGTCTGTGAATTTTACCAGATGTCTCATTACTTACTTATAGTCCTTGATGGAGGCCTATTTTCTATGCTGTAACATGGTCCCCTCTCTCCTTGTTTCTGGTGTGCCCCTCCTACCCCATCTCTCCTGTTCATAATCCTAGCAATAATTGTAGGTATTACAGAGATTTATCTTTGAGTGTCTAGGTGGGCTGGGTGGGTTTGGTACTAGGAGCCACCTATTAGGGAGTATATACGGTGCTTAATTTTCTGGGTCTGGGATACTTCACTTAATATAATTTACTGGAAAGGAGTCTTTCAAAGTTTTTCTGTGAAGCCGTATTAAGAAGTTAAATAGAACAAAACCAAACAAAATTTTAGACTCATATCTATAATGAGTATATATGCAAAAGTTCTTAACAAATATTTTCACACTGAATTTAAGATCTCATAAAATGATCATTCATTATTATCAGCATTGTTTCATTCTAGAAACTTAGGTTCAACATATATAAATCAATAAATATAATTCATCACATAAATGGACTCAAAACAAAAAATCACATGATCACTCCAATTGATTCAGAAATAAGGCATATTATGACATTCATCTCCACTTCATCATAATGGTCTTGGATGGAGGAAGCATATCTCAATATAACAAAAGCTGTGTCTTACAAGCTTACAATAAACATCATGATAAATGGAGAAAAAAATCAAAGGATTCTCTGGAAGATCAAGAACAAGACAAAGGTGTCTACTTTTCCTACTTCTACTCAGTATAATTCTTGAAGTTTTAAGCTAGACCAATAAGAGAAGAGAAAGTTTTAATAGAAGTACAGACAGTAAAAATAGGTATCATACTGTCCTTGTGTGCTGATCCTCTAAATCTGTCCCTGAAAGTCCCTAAAGACTGCACCAAGAAAACTCATAGAACTGATAAATACTTCCAGCAAAGTGGTAAGATTCAACATTAACACATAAAAATCAGTAGCTTTCTATACACTAATGACAAATAATACAGAAAAGAAACTCAAAGAAACAACCCAATTCACAATAACCACACACAGAGAAAAAATATCTGAAATAAATCTTGGCAAAGAAATTAAAAGACATTTATAATGACAGTTTTACTCCTAGTACTGATATTGAAGAAAGAAATTGAAGAAGACAGTATTAGATGGAAAAATCACCCATATTCATGGGTCAGAAGAATTAATATTGTGCAAATGACCATTTCATCAAAAGCAATCTACCAATTCAATGTAATAACAGTTAAAATCAGATAATCAGTTTTTATGGACGTAGAAAAAAACCTTAAAATTCATATAAAAACATAAGGTTCCAGGATACCCAAAGTGATACTTAACAAAAAGAATGCTGCTGGAGATGTCATCACACCTAATTGTAAATTACATGACAGAGCCAAAATAATAAAACAGCTTAACAATGATGTAAGAACAGACATACAGATTGTCATAGCTGAGCACAGGTGTCAACTTAACTGTTGAGGATGTGAGCTGTGGGCACATTTGTGGAGAATTAATAGTTGAGTTAAGCCCAGAGCAAACCTGCAGGAGATTATCTAGCTAATGGGGAAGGTCCAGCCCATGGTGGGTGGGACTAGGTCCTGGAATGAATCACAGAGAGCTAGTTGACAGAGTTGGCATCCTTGTGTACACTTGGCCAGGCATCCTGGTCTGGCAAGGAAGGACTGTTCATCTCTCAGCCGTTATATGGTAATGGTGTAGCCAGTTCCCTAGGCCTGATGTTGGTGTATGCTCTCCCATCAAGCTGGACTGGGGACTGTAACTGGACTGTCATAAACAAATAAACCCCTTTTTCCTTAAGCCATTTGATCGTCATTTATCAGCAATCATGGAGGCTGACTGCTACACAGATCAATGGAACAGAATACAGTATTCAGATACAAGTTTATTCAACTAAAGTTTTCTTATTAAAATACTCCCTGGATAAGACAGCATATTTAACAGTACTGGGAATATTGTGTATCAACAGACAGAAAATGAAACTAAATTATTATTTTTCAACTTTTATAAACCTCAACTTCCACTAAATCAAGGGCCTCCATATACCAAGATTGCATATTTTGAAACTACTAGAGGAAATAACAGGAATACACTTCCTCATATAGGCACAAATAAGGATATCTGAATATTAGGACGGCAGTTCAGAAATTAAGATTATGAGTTTAGAAATAAGATCTTATGAAACTAAAAGCTTGTATGCAGCAAAAGTAACCATTAACGGAATGAAAAATCAAGACACAGAATGGGGCAGATCTTAGTCATCTATACTTTTGAGAAAGCATTCTATATGGATTAGATAAAGAACTAAAAGAAACTAAAGACCAGCAAAACAATCTATTAAAAAGAAGGAGTCATGGATTTGTATAGACAATTCTTTAAAGAAGAAATATAAATAACTAATAAAATTTTAAGAATAGTTAACATCTTTGATTATTGGGGAAATGTAAATTAAAACTAGTTTGAAATCAAATCTCACCAGTCATCAAGAGATCAAATAACAACCAGTGCTAGTGACATAGGAATAGAGAAATTCATATTCACTGTTGGGAATATAAACTGGTTCACCTCCTGTGGAAATCAGTGTGGAAGGTCCTCAACAAACTAGGACTAGAACCATCATGCCAGCTATTCATCTCTTGGAAAAAGACCCAAAGAACTGCACAGCCCACTACAGAGAAACACCTGCTCAACCATGGTCATTATTATTTAAGCACAATAACCCAGAAATGGAATCAACTTTTATAGCCATCAATGAATATGAAGATATAATATGCATACACATAGAAATAGAAATTTTGTTCACTATAAAAGAATAAAGGAATTATGAAAGTTGCTGGCAAATTAGATTGGAAGAATTATTACTTAAGTAATACAGGCATAAATATACAAATTCTCTTTTCTATGTTGAACCTGGATTTTAATGGTTGGACTTATCTGCTTATCATGAAGTACTTGAAGAAGCAAGTAAGTTGTGAAAGGGAAATTGGGCAAGGCATTCTTTAAGGCAGGGGTGATAAGAAAACAGGTGACAGGAAAACAGAGAAAGGGATTATTAGATAAATTTAGTTTAAGATGGGGGTGGGTAGTGATGGGATGGAGAAATGAGTTAGAATCACAGTTAAACAAAGTTAAAGAGTGAATGAACAATGCATAGATTGATAAATTTACTGCTCTGTAAGCCAAGTAAAACTATTTCATTTTAAAGGTTATATTAATTTTTATTCCATAGTGAAATGCTATGCTAAGCCATAATCAGTAATACTGCTGCTTAGTGGTGAAGGCAGAGATTCATGATTGTTTAATTTACTGAGAACGAGGATTCAGTGCTCAGCTCTAAAGAAGACATTTATACCATATCCACTAAAGCCAAGGGATAGACGCCTAAGACCTGGAAGATGTGGAAAAACGCTGTGAAACACAGTCTATAAAGTATGATACAGTCAATACTGCTCATAGCAATCACAGGTTCCCTCACTGGAGTCTCCATTTTGCATGAGACTGGCTTTGTCCACAATCAAAAATTAGTTGGGGAGTAACTCAGATAGACCTACTCCCTCCTGACAATCTATTAACTACTGATTGACACTACTATTGAAAGGAAGTGACTGTCAGTGTCTTCACTATTATGCCCTCTGAGGGACTTCCTTGACTACAAAGGGTACTTCCAAACACATGGTCACACACATGACACTGTTTAAACACAGTGGGTCTCATCATTAATATAATAAAGAGACTTCATGGGAGGAGCAGAGTTAACAAGGCTAACAAGGATAGGAGGATGTCTATAGAAGGTGGATATTGCTATAATAATAGGAGCATACTACAAACCTGTATGTGCAGATTCAGTAAAAGCAAAATAAGATCTGAATGAAGCCATGTTGCTTATATGTGGTAATGTTGTTTATTTCATAAAAATTAATAACCACTATGTATAAATCTATAAAATCTGAATTTTGGTTCTATAATATCTATAATGATTCCTTTAGTGACCCTAAACTTGAAATATTTAAATAGTTTTCCAGAGAATGGACATTGCTTTAGAGGTGACTGCTTTTCCCTTCAGTAATTCCAACCAGTCTTACAATTCCAAGGACTCACTTCTCAGTGTACTGACTGTGTGTAATATTGTCTACTTCACACCTGCTTGATCAATAGTGCAGTATACACCATACTCTTCATTACTTTCTCTGAGTTTTCTATTTGACACTTTCATTCTTTATGAAAATGCCCTTCATAGCTGGAAAGCTAAGGCAGGAATATTGCCAGGAGATCAAGAGCAGCCTGAGTTACCTCATTTCATGCAGGAAGCCTGAGTTACAAAAAGATTGAGACACTATCTCAATTAAAAAAAAAAAAAGACAATCTGCCATTAGCTATCCAGTGACTACACAGAGAAATACATATATCTTCTAGAAATGTCTTTCTTACTTTTTTTGTCTCACCTTGAATCTCTCTTATGTTTAGAATTCATTGTCTGTAAATCTGTTATGTCTTTGTATTCTATTCTTTTATGCTCATATTTTAGCTAGAATTTTCTTGTCTTATGAAAATAGAAAAAGGAAACAAGCAAGCAAAAGCAATCAAGTGGACCTGAAAAGCAAGAATGATCTCTACTTAAAGGAAGAAATAAATCTTTACTCTGAAGTTTTTAAATTAAAAATCAGTTTTAGGAATGTGTACAAATGAGTACTGTTAAATTTCCTTCAATATGACTTCCTTTCTTAAACATAGTATAAGATAGGAGAAACATTCAAATGTTTAGTAATTATTCACACGTTCTTAAAATAGCATCAATTATATCATTTTTATAAATTTACCATAGGGGCTATTCATGATCAGTTCGTGTTTAACCCTTATGAAACAGAGAAACATCTAATTTTCGGGAACATCTAATAAAAATTAGTAAGAGGAAATACCTCTGAGAAGCTTTTGTGGGGAGAGCTGAGAGTGTGCAAACATGTCAATCTTGTCTCTTCCTGAGTGGCTGCTAGGAATGAACTCCAATACAAGTTTCCACACACCTGTACTATTATTTTGTCTCTTGGGTTGAGTGTGGAGAGAAAGCTAAAGCTGAATTAATTACTGTCACAGATTTCATCGCAAGCTAGAGTTCACCTTTATAGAGGCAGATTAATTTTGCTTTTCAATTTTGCCTGCTCTGTAGTTATGACAAGATAAATCATTTCAAAGAAGAGCTGTTAAATCTGGTTAGGATTCTTGTTTTAGCCATAATAGGACCCATAATGGTCATGGAGTGGCCAGCAGTGAGTGGGCATATGAAGAGTCACAAGTACAAATTTTGTAAAAGGAATGAAGAATGCATTTTTATGATTCAAATATCTGGAAAAAATAAAAACTCCATGCTTTGAGAAGATTTCTCTTGTTATGATATTTTCAAAACCCTGGAAGAGGACAGATATAAACATTAAACTTGTTCCTTAATGTAAATCCCACAACTATTTCTGTTCTGGCTGAAGATATTTTAAATATAAGAAGACATTTGGTTGTTTAAAATTGCATCGTCTGTGTCCCCTTGAATGCTTATGCCTTCTGTTGGTGTGCTCTCTCTCCTTGGCACCAAAGCTGACCCTTGAAAGGCAAGAACATTTCCAGGATGTCTATGGGGACATAAATCTGAGTTTTCCTTTTATTATAGACATAACTTGGATTGAGGATAGTCAATTAAATTTACTTCAATTTACCATGACAAAATGTATGTCTTCGTAAAGAATCCCTTACATATTATTTTTTTTCTTCAGTTATGGTAGAAAGCTTATATTTTGTAATATATTGTAGAGGCCACAGCTTAACTACATTACATTGCATAGAGCCTTTGTAACACATGTTCCTTTAAATTCTGTTTTTAAAGATCTGCATTTTGGTTTACATATTCTTATATATTTTTATATTTTTTGGCTGCTATTAAGTAGTACATTTACACTTGTAGCATAGGAAAAAGGAAAGGAATGCAAGAAATGAAAGAAAACTAACAGTAAATAGACCCTAAGTGCAAAATTTGACTTGGAAAAAAACAGTGAAATGTAAGCTTAGGACAAACAAGCAAATGAAATACAATTAAGTTTAAATATTTTGTTAATTAAAAAATCTCACTTATCTAACCACACTAAACAAAAATTATGTGTGCATATATATTCATAAGTGTGTTTGTGTGTCTGTGTGTATCAGAAGGCACTATGTGTGCCTGTAACTGCCCAAGAGTGACTTAGATGGTCATACTGGGTTTCTGTACCTTCTTTTTGTTTCACACTTGGATTTCTGAGACTGTACCTTCCAAAGCCAGAAGTGTAAGCTGTTGATATTTCTGTCTGACATTTTTACATGGGATCTGGCATCCAAACTCAGGTCCTTCTTCTTGTGAGACAGAATCTTAACCCCTGAGTCATCTCTCCAGCCCAACCCCAGTCTTTCACTGATTTAAACTTACCAAATAGGGTAGGACAACCAGTCATTGAATCCCAAATATACAACTATAGGGTAGGACAACCAGTCATTGAGCTCCAAACATACAACTTATTTTTAATTTTTTTTGTATGTGGATTCTAGGGATTGAAGACATATCCTAGTATTAGCAAGTTCAGCTCTCTTTTAACAGCTGTCTTCTCAAACTGCCCCATTTAGTGTTTTTTTTTTAATGTGTGTGTTGTAAAATGTGTGTACACATGTGTGTTCAAGTTTTTGTCTCAAAATATCCACAGAGGGCACAGGAGGATATTAATCATACACCACTATTGCTCTTTTTTTTCCCTTGAAACAGGGACTCTAAGCATAAAGTGGTAATCACCAAGTCACATTTGTTCTCCTCTCCTTTTCCCAGCTGGTGATGGGATTTTAGAGAGTGGTTGTGTAGGGCAAGGGTTTCGCATCACAAATTCAGGTTTTTATGCCTGTGTGTAAGAGAATGTATCCACTGAGTCATATCTCTTGCCTGTTAGTAGCCTTTGAATTACTTTTACCAATTCAGCCTTTCAGATGCTAAATTTTATTAAACTGAATGCACAATGCTAAAGTAACTATGAGAACAATTAGATAAAGCAAAGAAGTGATGCAAAAATGTGAAAAATTTTCCACCTCACTATCAGTCACAACGGAGTGAACTCTAGTATTAGAGTTTCTAATCTCTTCTCCCCCTTAGACACCCTGCTTCTGAAAACTTCAGGCTCTTGAACTTACTTCTAAATTGGATAAAGAACAAATAATTTTCCAGAGAAGAAATGTGGAAGATCATTATGAAAGATCATAAATTGTGGTCAATAATTTTCCTAGAATCCTATCTAATTAATAACCACAATCTTAAAATATATTTTAGATTTTGTCTTCTATTAGCACTGAGGTTCATGTGGACCAGGCAAGAGATCTAACAGCTACATCCTCAATTATTAATGGTACAGGTTTTGTAAGCAAAAAATAGAAATCTGGAAAGAGCATAAGTTTTATAATAATCAAAGGGAAACCAAACAAATCATCATTTCTACAGTTAGGAATGCTATACTACTTACTAAAACTGGTATTTCCTAAGAAATGCAGATCCACTTGGCATAGCATCAAAAAAGCTTAACATAATAAAAGGATCCCACATGCATAAGGTCTGATGGTTCTTCTAGCATGGATGATCCACGATTGCTTTTCTGTTTTTGCTTTTCTGTCTTTTAATGAAGGCCTCTTTGTATTTCCCAAGCTGGCCTTGCACCACTACACTCACATAATCACCCTGCCTCAGACTCCTCCTGAGTAAGGGCAATGCAGACAGATACTACCCCCTTTTCCCCACATAAAGCCAGTATGCAAAGCAAACAATGAATTCAAAATAAATCTGTAAATGAATACACCAAACTATAAATATTATGTATTAAATGATGAGATTAAAAATGTTGTCTTCATGCTTTGTTAAGTTTAGTTGTAGATTTTTTATGCTAAAAAAGTAAGTTTTTGCAAACTCTAAAACCTATAGTTACAAATTTGGAAAAAGTAAAGCCATGTTTGAAAAAATGAGAACAACTCTTTATAAGCAATTAATGTTTGAATTTTGTTAATTACATATGTATATATATAAAACAGTAATGAAAATACTGAATTCACTATAATTTATTAAAATTATGTCCAGAATATATAATAGAAATCACGACATTATCAAATTCGTGTATCTTTGAATTAAAAAATAGTTTTGAAAAAGCAGCAATTTTTTTTTTTAGAAAAGAGCTAATACTTTGAGTTCTTCCAAGTCTCATTAATTCAATCCATTTGGAGAGATGAATGTAATTTTATAAAATTATGTATGCTGCTTCCTTAAAATTTTTATTAGTTTATAAAATCTGGATCTTTTTGATTTCTACAAGCCAAATGAGTATAATATCCGTGTTTCCTAGACAGGCTCATTTTCCCATAGATAAGCTCTAATATGATATTTGAAGTTGTACTTGAACTGTTGTATTACAGAAGTGTCACTGGAGATGGAACATGACTCTCAGATGATCATGTGAGGTGCCTCAGCAGTAATCCATTCAGTGGGAGCCAGCTTTAGCCCTAAGTAGATCTGAATTCTTTGTTAGGAGTTGATAATGTTTGGCTGATAAAGGAGATATCTGGACATGATGATTTCAATGAAGCTATTAGGCATGTAGAAGTGAAAAGGAGAGAAATTAAGAGAAGGCTACAGAGGATGTAGACATAATAAAAGCATATTGTGTGTATGTGTTCAAGTATATTGAAACCACATATTTTGTAACACTAATAGATGCTGAAGAGAATTGTTTGCAATTATATTGGTTTACACTCTAGGCCCAGGACAATGCCAAACTCTGGACTAAGTTCGTGATGATATGGATGGTACATGCACAATTCTGCACCCAGAAATCACTGCTCCGTGATTACTATTTGAATTCGAGCTCCCTCTCTCCTAGTGGGCAGAAGCTATCTAAATTGTTTTTACTCAGTATAAGGAGAAAGATCACACCATCTATACAGTACATTTCCATTTATATCCTGATGTTAAGAAAAATGGACTCACCTACAGTTCACTAATTCCTTCTGTTATATTGAATCAGGCTTATTACTGTTAACTGTACTAGACATTGTCATGTGCCCTCTCCCCATGTGCAAGTGGAGTTGCTTGAGGGGCCTCCTGCTATTCAACCTCTGAAGTCATTGAGATTTATTTACCTCCCAAGCCTGGCACTTCGCTTGCTATTGTTCTCAACATCTCCTGAACTGCACAGTGCTGTTTGGCTTAGTGGTGCTGTTTAGATGTACAGTGTCAATTCTGCAATTTCTAGACTTTTGTAAGTGCAAGTATAGCACTTCTTCGTCAATCTTCTTGTCACTAACACAAATTTTCTCTTTCTCTCTCTCTGTATGAAAACATGAACTGAAATATTCTGCATGCTTTGTTTGTGTATGTGTGTATGTAAGTGCTGTGTACTTGCCTGTGTGTATGTGTAGAGGTCAAAGGTCAAGGTTAGGTGTCATCCACAGTTGCTTCTCCTTCAGTTTTGTGAGTTCCCTCACAAAAATCAGAACTCACCAGTTCATCTAGATTAATTTGACAGATTAATTCTTGTCTATACTAATCCAGGGATGAGGTTACAAATTTATCCTTTAACACCTGGCTTTTTACATGAGTAGCAGGGAATCAAATGCTAGTTCCCATCTTATGTAGTAAGCACTTAACTGAGTGTTTTTTTTTTTTCTCAACTTATTCATTTGTTTATGAGAAGACATTTCTGAGGGAAAGGCATATAAAGCATTATCTTCCTACACATACCTGAAATATTGGTCACCTTCTGAATTTGGCCCCTTACAGGTGTTTAATTTATCATTCATAAGCACAGCCCCTCAAAACTAAGGACTCACTTATAATATATGTGTAAATGATATGTGTGTATATATTCATACATATGTATACATATAACAAATATCATTACAATTTTCCTTCATATAATGTTTTCTGTGCAAATGATGAAATTACAGTGCTGTCGAGACTTAGAAATGTATATTCACTTTTTTGAGTCTTCTAACTATTCAGAATTTCTTACTAGTTATGTCAATATTTAGAAGTTTTTTTTCTCATTTTTAAAATTAATTTTTAGGACTGTCTTGGATTTTTCTTTTGAATTGTTGACCTCATATGAAATCACAAAACTCACCCCTAGAAGGACCCATGGAGATCACTTAGCCCAATCTCTTCATTGATATTTCTTTGGATTTCACTGTGAAGATATTTTAGGCATTTTGGCCCAGAGGCAAGATGAATTAGCTAAGAGAGAAAATGCCAAGTGTGCTAAAATGAAGTTAGAGCAAACTATTCCTTGGTTTTGAAAGAGACATTGGCAGAAAAAGGAAGAAAGGGAGTTGAGAGCAGGGAGTGAAGCAGAAGCTCCCAAAGGAAAAAAGGTGCTGCAGGAGTTCTCTAGAATTCTCTATAAAATTTCTACATTTGAGAGAGGAGAAGCTCAAAGGAGGGACCCAGAAAGCTAAGGCTCTAGACCTGGGATAGTACTTCTCCAAGTTATGTAGTCTTGAGGTGTTTAAATGCAAATCTCATTTAACCTAACACAGACTCAAAAGTGTACCCTGATGCAGGTCTCAGGTTGCTTCAGCAACAGGGAACATGGGGGATCACACTGACGTATCTTCCTCTCACAATTTATCTACAGCACCTTAGTGGTACAGTGAAATACAAAACTAGATTAGAAAGATATCGTGCATAGCAGTGAAGTTGAAAAGAAGGTCAAAAGAGTGTGAAATTGTCTTTTAGTATCATCCAGAGGCATTGTTCTTAACTTAAAAAAAGTACATTATAGCAATAAAAGTGGAGAGATGCTAGAGCCCAAGCAAGGAAGCCTCAGCTGATTTTCGGATGTATTTATGCTTTTACTATGAATCAGAGTTCCTTTAGGAAACGGTCAAGTTGCCTATTTTCGCCATTTTGCTGTGGACCTGCACCATCTTTAGGAAATCTTTCTTCTAGGACTCAGGGACTATCCTGCTTGATTTCATACTCCAAACAAATGTTATGCTGTGAGGCAGAAAATAAGGAGCTAGAGAATTGTTTTTAATATACACTTTTAGAGACAAATGCTTCTAATTATGTGAACTTCTATATGACCATAACTTATTAAAACATCTTCCAATCTCCCAGCACAAGCTTTTTGCCAATACTATGCATGTAAATTCATAGTCCACTTAATGGAGGAATAGGCATAAGGTTGATGATTTAGCTATTTGTATCTTCATTCATCTTGCTTCTGATAAGGCATTAAAATCACAACTAGCTTACTGCTCTGAAAGTTAAGTGTTTTCTTTTTTAGTTTTATAAGCACCAGAGATTTATTGAATGAACTTTTTGTGAGGGTAGAAGGAGGGAAATGTGTTGAGAATTAGGATTTGTTTTAGGCTGCATTAAGTGACATAGTAAAAGAGGAGTTTTCTGTGCAAAAAGAGAATGGAAAACAAGTGAAAGCTTAATGATGGCCTAAGTAGAAGCTGTGTTAAGAAAGTGAACAAGAATCATTCCAGTTCTTCCACCTGTAGGGACATGAAGAGAAACATATCCTTCCTCACCATTCAGAGCTGCAGCATATGAAAGCAGACTATTATATGCAAAAAAAAAGTTAAGTTATAAGGTATCCCAGTCACATTTGGCAGTGGATTTGGGATTACACCTACAGGCAGTGGGGCAGGTGAAAAGCTTATCATCGGTATCTTCCAGTATGGATCAGAGGAGGACAGTTCTTTAGTTATAAGACACCTACTCACTTTCCAAGTTCTAGAAGGACAGGTGGCATATTTGGTGGCATATGTAGTTAGATAACATCATGTCATTTTATCTTCTAATACGAGCTTTTGTAAGTATGCTTTCTCTTGTCTAATCTCCTTAGCATTCGAATGCCATTCTGGCGTGACAATGGACAACACTGAGAGAGAGAGAGACAGACAGACAGACAGACACAGACACACAGACACAGAGACACAGAGAGAGAGAATATTGAGGAAAGAAATGTAAGATATTAATAGAAGGTTCTGATTTTCTTAAGTACATGAGTGTTAACTAAGGAACTACTTAAACCAATGGACTTTCTAAAGTATGAATAGCATGGGGAATATGTTAAAGTTCTAAGTCAATGGAGTTCATTAGTTTAATAATAAAAATAGCATTAACAATAAAGAAAATTGGGGTTACATTTTCTTTGTGTATTTGAACACAGTGTGATTTAAATCTGAAAATTTACTTCCCAACAAATTGCTTAATATATACGTAAGAAAGGTAGATTATATTTTCTTCTCTGAGACACCTGCAGCTGAACAGAAGTCTGGATATTACTGAACTGATGTCTGCCTGAGTTTATATATTCAGATCCTTAGGGAGTGGAATTGTCTGCTTTATGAAAGAGGAATGGAGTTTTCTATCATGACTAGGAATTTTTCTAAGTGTTAAACAGTGGTATGTTTGGAACAGAGTTGTGGACTAAGGCACAGACATAGTATATATAGAATTTTCTTTCTATATACAGCATTATGAAAAATTGAAAGGTCAACAATAAACAGTTAAGAAAACTTAAAAATGTTCTAACAAATATCAGAAAAATCCTTTCAGACTCACAAGTAAGTTTCCTACAAAGTAAGAGAATAAAGTACAAACTGATAATTTTTAAAATGTGCTACCAAATGAGTAGAAGTTAATATAGATGTCATGACTTTCTTGTAAGATTTTTTTTATTGCCATTTAGGTGAGAATAGACTACTATGGTTGTACAAGCTCACATCACAGACTACTGCATAAAACCAATATCCATGTAAAGATCAGAACTTTGGTGGAAGGTTACCTTGAGAAAAACAAAACACTTATATATCTACTATTCATCAAGCTTTTGTGTGAAAACAATATCTCATTTGCATATATACACATGGTTAGTGTTCAGATCCGTACTGTCCATTTGGACTGGGAGGTGCCAAGTAGCAAATTACTTTAAATACTTTGTAATAATTGACTGAGTACCTGAGCAATTGGCTACGATGAGAATTCCCAGCAATCCCAAGCATGAAGTTTGGACAAACATGAACTCAAAGTCTACAATTAAAAACCACATAAATGCATCCCAGCAAAATGCTTCACAACCCAGGGTCACAAATATTTCCAAAGCTCTAATAACTGATCATTGATCAATTACTTTGTAACATTTAGATAAACCAGGTTTAAACATGGGAAAGCAAAATGTATGTTTTGATAAATAGCTATAACAATAAACAAAAGCCTTTGAGGAAATTAAAATAGCAAATAAAAATGTAATCTGCAATGGACACTATATATATATATATATATATATATATATATATATATATATATATATATATATATCTGTTCTGTCAACATTTCATCATGAAAGAGGGAAGATCTCAAAATGCACTATGCTTCTCTGAGAGACTGTTGAGGATTTATGATGAATGGTTAGAAGGGGAACTACTTTCCTCAATGGTATACTTATAGTCCCTGCTCCATCAATTCCTCAGACATGTGCCTTAGTAAAGCAACCAAGGTGAAACTCAGCATGCCACACACACAGAAACACCATGAAATTTGGACAAAGACTGGTTCAAAAATTTTGTATTTTAATTAAAAGAACACTAAGAATTTGCTTTAACAATCTTTACTGAAAGGAAAATGAAACTTTTGATATATGAAAAACTTATTTTTCCCTAAGCATAAATTTATCACAGAAGCCTGTTGTCGCCTGCTATTTATGGTATTTCAGCTTTTCCATAAAAAAATTGCCATTACTTTTTTCTATGACCGATTTTTAGAATCGTATCTTTGATCTAAGCTGGGAGGGGGTGTGACTCAATTTTGAAAGCACTGGCTGTAGAAGCCCAAAAACTGGAGTTTGCATCTCCCAGAACCCAGGTAGAGGCAGGGGAAGAGGCAGTAGTACAACCATCAACAATGCCAGCACACTTATGGGAAATGGAAGCTAGAGACATCAGAAAGCCTTGAAGTGGCAAACTTACTGACTTGGCTTATGCACCGAAAGAGACCATCTCAAACAAGGGTGAAAAGTATGGGCCAATACCTACATTTTTTTCTCTGATCACAACATTTGTGACTTTGTGCCAACAGCAACACAAACAAACACATAAAAGGAGAGAAACAAATTTAGCAATTGTTTTCAAACACATCTTTGTTTCCTATATTTCCTTATATTCTTCTTTAAGAAAAAACTCGAAAGGCAGTAAAGCATTGAGAATAAAAGTCTAAGAACTGAAAGCAGTCTAAAATAATCACTAATAACAAAGCCAATAATTATTAATTGGAGAGGATAAAGCTGGAGGGATACAGAGGATATAAAAAGCATGTGATCTGGGCTTGGGGACCCAAGAATATAAGCACCCAAGAGGCTGAGGGAAGAGATTTCCAGCTTTAGGCAAGACAAGCAAATAAAAACATGTAAGAGAATGAAGATAATACAACTAAACATGAATATTGCTACATCATTAAATTGTTAGCGTTCATAGGACAGTGCTTGATTTTACAGTTGGAAAAAAGAAGGCTGTGGTTTGAATGTAAATTGTCCCCCACAGGCTTCAGTTGGTACCTCAGTAATGTTTACGAAACCCTTAGGAGGTGGAGATTTGCTGGAGAAAGTAAATCACTGGGTGCCAGCCCAGAAGTCTTATTGCATGATCCACTTCCTGTTTATCTTCCATCTCCTTCTGCCATGTCTTCACATTTGTAGACATTTGTTGCCTATCCCATAATATACCCTTTCTCCCTTAGATTGTTTTGTATTTTTTTACAGTGACAGGTAAAGCAAACTAAACACTAAAACAATCCTTATTTCAAAACTATTTAAATAAAAAAGAAAATAGCACCAAGAATTTGCTTCCTCAATCTTCAATGACTAAAAATTGTAATGGGGAAACGTTATGTGAAAGTAAAAAAAATGGAGAATTTGGGGTTAATGAAATACATTCTCATTTTTATGAGAATCTAAATCAGTACCATCATTTTAAACAAAATATGGGCAATGTCTTACAGCTTAAGTTCTACATATATCCTGCATCAAAGTACATGTTCTCAAAGAATACACATACACATTTGTAGTAATTTAACAAGACATTATAAGGAATGAATACTAAATGCTCATAGTTATTTCCTTCCAAAGAGTGCTAGAAAAGGAGGGAAATATTTTCTTTTATTAAAAATTAAATTATACATTTTAAAATTTTTTTACCAGTTCCCTCCCTCCCCCCTCCTCCCCCCGAACTCCCTCCTCCCCCTCCCCATCCCCCTGTGCCTCCCCCCCAATTCCCAGAGAGTCCTTTATTGTGTACACCTAACTCTCCACTGGGTCCTCCTCTCCGATGACATATAAGGACCCAGTGGCATTTCCATAAGCCCTTTCTCTTGTTCCCCTTAAGCATAAGATCACTACTATGGCTGTCAATCCCTTGCCTCCAGGAGTCTCAGTGCCCTTAACAGATGCTAGACTTTATGAGGGCAACAGTGCGCTGGACATTGCGCAGGGCATGCAAGGTCCCATTACGATTGCTTTGGCCCCAACTATTGTTGAGAATCTTGCAAATCGTTGCTCCTCCCATCCTTTTGCTCTTACAATCTTACCGCCCCCTCTTCCGCAAATGTCCCTGAGCTCCAGGATGGGGAGAGATGAGGCTGGCCTAGTTCTATGTGATTGATATAGTCTCTGAAGTTCTGGATTGTGGTTTGTTGACTTTCTTTTGCAGTTTTGCTGCTCCTGCAATGCCCTTCACTCCATTCTGCTGGGCACTGTATGTCACCCCCTGGCCAGAGACAAAAAGCTGTAAAACTGGAGTCTTGTTATAATAGCACATTCAAGGGTAGATGTAATAAGAGTAGGAAACCTCAGTGAGGGAGGGGTCCATCACCCATTTGCAAAATGATTACTTTTTATCTGCTAGACTATATGCCCTCCCCTTCTGGTGAGATCAGGAAAGAACGTCTGTGAACTTAACCAGGTTTCTCATTACTTACTTGCAGACCTTGATGGAGGCCTATTTTCTCTGCTGTAACATGGTCCCTTCTCTCCTTGTTTCTGGTGTGGCCCTCCTACCCCATCTCTCTTGTTCATAATCCTTGCAATTACTGTGTTACATAGGTTTACTTTTGAGTGTCTCAATGTGGGCTGGGTGAGTTTGGTACTAGGAGCCACCTATTAGGGAGTACATACGGCGCTTAATTTTCTGGGTTTGGGATACTTCACTTAATATAATTCTTTCTAATGACATCCATTTCCCAGCAAATTCCAGTAATTCATCATTTTTGATGGCTGAATAGTACTCCATTGTATAGATGTACCACATGTTTCCTTATCCACTCGTCAACTGTTGGACATTTAGGTTGATTCCATGACTTTGCTATTGTAAACAGTGCTGCTATGAACATGGTCGAGCTTGTGCTATTGAGGCGAACCTCTGCTGCATGGGGGGTTATTCCCAAAAGTGGGATAGCAGGGTCATATGGCATTTCAATCTTTAATTTCTTTAAGAATCTCCAGACGGCTCGCCAGAGTGGCTGTATGAGCCTGCATTCCCACCAACAATGTAGGAGAGTTCCCCTCTCTCCACATCCTCTCCAGCATTTGTCATTGTTTGTATTGTGGATTTTTGCCATCCTGACCGGGGTGAGATGATATCTCAGGGAAGTTTTGATTTGCATTTCCCTGATGGCGAAGGAAGTGGAGCATTTTTTAAGATATTTGTTAGACATTTTAATTTCATCCCTTGTAAAGTTTCTTTGAAGTTCCAGGGCCCATTTTTTAACTGGGCCAGTGTTTTCCTTGGAGTTTAGTTTTCTAAGTTCTTTGTGCACTCTGGACAGTAGAGCTCTGTCAGATATGTGGTTAGTGAAGATTTTCTCCCATTCTGTGGGTTGCCTTTGAGCTCGTGTGACAATCTCTTTATCTGAACAGAAGCTCTTTAATTTCACAAGATCCCAACTGTTGAGAGTTGGTAGCAGTGACTGTGCCATTGGATGTCTGTTTAGGAAGTGTTGGCCTAGCCCAATCAGCTCAAGGGAGTTCCCTATCCTTTCAACTATGGTTTTTAAAGTCTCTGGCCTGATATCAAGGTCCTTGATCCATTTGGAGTTAAGTCTTGTACATGGTGACAAGTACGGGTCCAGCTTTAATCTTCTGCATGTGGAGATCCAGTTCTGCCAGCACCATTTGTTGAAGATGGTGTTCTTTTTCCATTGGATTCTTTGGGCCCTTTTGTCAAAGACCAAATGGCTGTAACTTTGTGGGCTTATATCTGGGTCTTCAATCCTTATCCATTGATCTGTGTGTCTATTTTGGAGCCAGTACCAGGCTGTCTTTATAACTATGGATATGTAGTATAGACTTAGGTTTGGTATGGTAATACCTCCAGCTGTGTTTTTGTTACTCAGGATTGTTTTTGCTATCCTGGGTCTTTTGTGCCTCCATATGAACTTTGAGATTGTTTGGTCAACTTCTTTGAAGAATTGCTTTGGGATTTTGATTGGTATAGCATTGAATCTGTATATTGCCTTTGGTAGGATGGTCATTTTTACAATGTTGATTCTGCCAATCCAGGAACAAGGGAGGTCTTTCCACCTTCTGGTGTCTTCTGCAATTTCTTTCTTTAGGGTTTTAAAGTTTTCATTGTAAAGGTCTTTTACCTCCTTAGTTAGGTTTATACCAAGGTATTTCATTTTTTTAGGGGTTATAGTAAATGGTATGGTTTCTCTCAAGGCTTTTTCACTTCTTTCATTCTGGGCATATAGGAAGGCCTCTGATTTTTGCACATTTATTTTGTATCCTGCCACCCTGCTGAACTTCTCAATTATTTCCAGGAGCTTCCTGGTGGAGTTTTTGAGGTCACTCAGGTATAAGATCATGTCATCTGCAAATAAGGATAGCTTGACTTCTTCCTTGCCGATTTGAATCCCTCTTATGTCCCTTTCTTGTCTTGTGGCTTCAGCTAAGACTTCAAGTACAATATTGAATAGAAGTGGTGAGAATGGACAGCCTTGTCTAGTTCCTGATCGAAGTGGGAATGATTCCAATTGTTCCCCAATGAGCATAATCCTTGCTGTGGGCTTGTTGTATATAGCTTTTATTATATTGATAAAGGTTCCTTCTATTCCTACTGTCTCTAGCGTTTTGATCATAAAAGGCTGTTTTGGATCTTGTAAAAAGCTTTTTCTGCATCTATCGAGAGTATTATGTTGTCTTGGACTTTGGAGTGGTTTACATGATGAATTACATTTATTGATCTGCGTATGTTGAACCAACCTTGTGTGCCGGGGATGAAGCCTACTTGGTCCCCATGAATGATCTTTTTAATATGTTTTTGAATCCGATTTGCTGACTTTGTTGAGAATCTTTGCGTCTGTGTTCATCAGGGAGATCGGCCTATAGTTTTCTTTCTTAAGTGAATCTTTATTAGGTTTTGGGATTAAAACGATATTAGCTTCATAGAAGGAATTTGGTAGTGTTCCTTCCTTTGCTATTTGATGGAACAGTTTAAGGAGTATTGGTGTTATTAACTCCTTAAATGTCTGGTAGAACTCTGTGCTGAATCCATCTGGTCCAGGACATTTTTTGGTGGGAAGATTCGAGATTACTTCCTCCATTTCCTTATATGTTATAGGACTATTTAAATAATTCACAACTTCCTGATTCAATTTAGGTAAGTTGTGTTTACTTAGAAATTCATCCATCTCTTTTATGTTGTCAAACTTCACCGAGTATAAGTTTTTGAAATATGATGTTATAATTCTCTGGATTTCTTGGGTATCAGTAGTGATAACTCCATGTTCATTTCTGATTTTGTTAATTTGGATTTTCTCTCTCTTGCTTTTGGTTAGTTTAGCTAGGGGTGTATCAATCTTGTTGATTTTTTCAAAGAACCAGCTTTTTGATTGGTTGATTTTTTCTATCGTTTTCTTAATCTCGATTTCAGATATTTCTCCCCTTATTTTGCTAATCTCCTCTCTTCTACTGCTTTTGGGATCAGATTGCTCTAGTTTCTCTAAAGCTTTAAGCTGTATTGTTAAGTTGTTTATTTCTGATGTTTCCATTTTTTGACGTAGGCAGTAAGAGCTATGAAAGCTTAGAACAGCTTTGATTGTGTCCCAGAGATTTTGGTAGGTTGTATTTTCGTTATCATTCACTTTCAGGAAATCTTGAATTTCCTTTTTAATTTCTTCCTCAATCCAGTTCTCATTCAGCATCATAGTGTTAAGTTTCCAGGAGTTAGTGTATTTTCTCTTGTTTGATGTGTTGTGGATGTCCAGCTTTAGGCTGTGGTGGTCTGATAGGGCACAGGTTAGAATTTCAACTTTCTTGTATATGTGTAGATTCATTTTGTGGCCCAATATGTGATCTATTTTGGAGAAAGTTCCGTGTGCTGCTGAGAAAAATGTGCATTCTTTGGTGCATGGGTGAAAAGTTCGATAGAGATCTGTAAGGTCCATTTCTTTCAGGGTTTGATTAAGTTCCAAAGTGTCTCTGTTAAGCTTTTGACCTGTTGATCTATCCCATGTTGAGAGGGCGGTGTTGAAGTCCCCAAGAATTATCGTTTGGGGGTTGATTTCCTGCTTTAGACGCTGTAGGGTTTTCTTAATGAATGTGGAGGGGCCCGTATTGGGTGCGTATATGTTCAGTATTGTGAAGTCTTCCTGGTGAATTGTACCTGTGACTAAAATGTAGTATCCATCCGTGTCTCTTATAATTTTCTTTGGTTTGAAATCCACTTTGTCTGATAGCATAATGGCTACCACTGCCTGTTTTCTGCTTCCATTAGTTTGTAGAATTGTTGACCAGCCTTTTATTTTTAGAGAGCGTGCCTATCTTTTGTGGTGAGATGGGTTTCCTGCAGGCAGCAGATTGATGGATTGTGATTTTTATTCCAAGTTTGTAATCTGTGTCTCCTGATCGGTGAATTAAGTCCATTAACATTTAGTGTTATAATGGAGAAACTATTGTTAATTCCAGACATTTATTATGTTTAGTAGCTTTTATAAGTATATTGCTGTGCTTTTAATGGTGTTATATTTGCCTTCTGTTATTCTGGATAGGCCTGTTTTTTTCCTCACGCTTGAGTATCATTTCTAGCATTTTTTGAAGGCCTGGTTTGGTGGCCATGTATCCCTTCAAGTTGTCTTTGTGCTGGAAAATTTTTCTTTCTCCCTCGATCATGACAGATAGTTTTGCAGGATAAATCAGCCTGGGTTGACATTTTTGCTCATTCAATACTTGAAGTATGTCTCTCCAAGCTCTTCTTGCTTTTACTGTTTCAACTGAGAAGTCATTTGTTATTTTAATAGGTTTGCCTTTAAAAGTGACTTGTTTTTTCTCCCTTGAAGCTCTCAGCACCAGTTCTTTATCTTGAATATGGAGTGTTTTAACTATTATTTGCCGGGGCATGCTTCTATTTTGATCGTATCTGTTTGCGGTGCAGAATGCCTCTTGTATATGGATGGGCCTCTCTTTTTTTAGATGAGGAAAGTTTTCCTTGATGATTGTTTGAAAAATTTCCTCAGGGGTGGTATTTTGAGATTCTTGCTCTGGTATTCCATGAATACGCATGTTAGGCTTCTTCAGGGTGTCCCATATCTCTTGGATATTTCTCTCAAGTATCTTTTTGGCTTTAACAACCTCTTCCATTGAGCTGGTTAGTACTCCCACTTTATCTTCAAGGTCTGAAATTCTGTTTTCTGCTTCATTAGTTCTGTTGATAAGACTCTCTGTGGCGTTCTGGGTTGAAGATAACTTGTCTTTTAGCTCAGTTTTAAACTCTGCTTGAGTTTGTTTTAACTGCTCTATGCCACTTTTTGTTTCTTGCACTGTTTTTCTCAACTCCTCCAGATGTCTGTTGTGTTCCTCTTCAAAGCGATTGATTCGATTATGTAATTCCTCCCGGATTTCCTCTTTCATAGTATTGAACATGGTAATGATCATATTTTGAAAGTCGTTATCCTGGGTGAGGCTTTCTTGGCCTTTTTCCGCGGGTTTGTTCTGGTTGGAGTCTAACATTATGGGATTAATTTCTTCAGCGGGAAATTTGTTTTCTTGAGTGTTGCTTCTCATGGATTTGCACTTTGACTTTGGCATTGTCATTTTAACTCTTAAGATCTCTCAATTTCACTCAACTGAATTATTTGGCCGGGGGTCCTGGTGGGCGGGGCCCGAACGGGGACTTACCTAGGTCATGGGTGAGGCCCGGCTGGACCGCGCGTGCGCGTCCCGACCGGCGGCGGAGCGGAGTGGGGTGAAAAGGGAGGGAAATGTTTTCTTATTAAGGAGACAGAATAGTTTTAGTATTACTCCTCAGCTGAACAGGCTCAAGAATGTTTGTTTACATCCACTATATCTTTTGCACAGTTGAAGTTTTTTATAATGAAAATGTACATTTATAAACAGAGCTCTTAATTTGAGAACTTAAAATTATAGAAATATAGTTTAAATGTAGATAATTGCTCAGATCTGCCACTTTCTAACATACTTGAAGAATTTGATTTTCACTGTTCACAGAACTACAAGTTGTTTTAATATCTTAAGTTAGAATTAAGATATCACTTATGCTTTTGTTCACTCATGCTTCTTCCCTTGAATCTGACTTCTACATAAAATGGAGTGTTTTGCAGAGAGCAGAGTACAGGTACCCTGCAGTCATTTGAAGATTTCACATGTGGATTCTAACAAACACAGAAGATTGCTGGGCCTCCCGAATTGTGAACCAGCTACTGCATACTACTACATACTTTTGAAATTTTTAATTCAGCCCCTCACAGATGGCCTACAAATAGTAATTGAAAACAAACAGACATTTGCTGTACTTTGCTATTCATATAAATTACATTAAAAATATATAACTCAAGAGACTCAATTAACAAGTTAAAGCAAGTAGGATTTGCCTCAGTAGCCAGGGTGACTTGTGTATTTGTTAGATTCTCCTGAGACATAAAAAAATTATTAACTTCTCAAATGTTAGGTAGCAGCACAAGAACACAATCCTCCCATAAGAATAATATTACATTCTATATAAAAATTGTTACCTTTACTATTGTTACTTTTAATTATAATTACTTATAATCTATGCAACATTCTTTTTATGTAGAGTAATTCAGGTCATTTAATTTATTGTTATGTAACAAAACAATGAGGTTATTACATGCTTTAATTCATTTGCTATACTTTTTCTTCTTAAAAATACTGTAATCAGCAAAACATTATAGCCATGGAATAGTTTATGCATGTAATTACAATTATGAATGCACATGCAAAAATATATGAATAGACCATACTTGCAAAAACTGGAAAGAAACTACAATCATTTTTAAGGATTGCTTATGAGTTACTTTTCAAGTAATTAACAAAATGATTTCTTATTTTACACTTTAATTAGAACTTACTAAATTACACATAAGGAAGTTGCTGAGATGCATTTATAGTCCTATGTTTTTGTAAAGTGCCTTCTAATCCAGTGTATTGAAATAATGGAAATCATGGAACTTTATCCAAAATAGAACATATATTGGGCCACAAAACAAATCTCCACATATATAGGAAAGTTGAAATTATAGCCTGTACCCTATCAGACACCATCGTCTAAAGCTTGACATTTGCAGTACAACAAACAGCAGAAAATAAACTAACTCTTGGAAACGAAACACTATTATGCTGAATGAGAATGGGCTCAGGAAGAAATCAAAAAGGAAATTAAAGATTTCCTAAAAATGGACAATAATGAAAATAAACTTACTTTCTATGAATAATGTGTCTTAACATGCTAAGGAGCATACACTTATTTATATAAGATTTAAATTTAAGTGCATTCAAAAGAATTTTATTTTTTTTAAATTACCTCAAGTCTTTATTTGGAAAGACTATAGCTTTTTTTATACCGGCAAAATGAAATAACCTATCTCACCCTTAAAACTATAATCTTCTGTAGTTTAAAACTTTTTATACTGTGTTTTTAATTAACTGAGATACACATAAATTTTAGGGTATGTGGTTACAGTTGCTAGTGAATTAATAATTCAAGTTAGTCTCTCACCATGGTTTAATTAGCTCAGTACCTCTCACTCTGTTTCCTATGTACTTAGAATAGTCAGAACACTGTCAAACACTCCAAACCAGTATCAAGGTAACTTCTATATAGGTTAATAATATAGGAATACAAAAGATTAGATTAACTGCATTAGGAGATGTTAAATCACATAGTTTTACAAATGCTCACTAGCATATTTATTAATTCAGGTTTGGTTTATTTTTCAGCAAATATTTGTCAAAATTCTGGCAATGGATAATCATTTCTGCAGGCACTGGTAGAAATTAAGATACAAAGAAAAATTCTTTCCTTTAGGAATGTGTGTTTTGAATTTTCCACTAAATACACCTTCATTTATTCAACCATTCAATTATCTTTCATTAATTATTGAGTGTCAAGAGTTATATTAGGATTCCCAGGTACTAACTGTAGAAGTTATCACAGTGTTAATAAAGAAAGTTATTCATCCTGGGAAATGTGATATTCTTCATTTTAGGATGTGTACCAAATAAACAAAAATGCCTAAAAAGGAATTATTGAAGGCATAAATACAAGTGCAAAAGTATAAAAAATTCAATAGACAGCTGTAGCCTACCAAGAATAATACTAGAATGTTTTTTGAGGAGAAATGGGTGAAATTTTATAATTCTTCTTAAAATGAAACTAGTAGAATTAGTTCCTTAGTGCAAGATACTTTTTTCCCCCAAATCCTTTTTCATTTCCTTCATCTCCCTCTAGAAACCCACTGAAAACAATGCCAGACAACAAATGATCTATTATTGATTTATTTGGTGAAAGTACCACTAGAAACAAAGCACAAGTCAATTTCATCCTTCTTTCAAAGGGATAATATTTTGCAGATAAATCTATATATGAAATGTTTTCCTGTTTCCTTAGGCACTTTCTAACTACTTAGGAATCTGTTGACAATTGTAGTTAATATCCAAATTCTAGAGGATGCCTCACAGCAATGAAATTCTGTTCTCACATATGGTTTGGCTCTCAATATGTAAACATTTATTATTAAATTTTTATTTATTTTGTACCTTTAATTCCTTTTGGGATTTTGAGAGAGGTCTCCCTATATGACTCATGCTAGACTTGATTCACAGTTCTCCTGCCTCAGCCTCCAGAGTGCTAGGATTGCAAGGATATGCCACCATGTCTGTTTATTATATATCTTGTTAAAAGATCATGACAAGTTTATAAAAATATAACAGAAGTATAATATTTCTCAAAATTTAAGCTTTTAAGATGTTTGCAAATTACTTCTAATTTCAAGTGTGGACTTCCCTGATTTTTGCTTTCTCAGACTTTTATTGTTGGGCAGCATCATTAACTTAGTTGGCATGCCTTACTATTCACTGTATATAATTTGAAGGATAGGCCTTTAAAATATTCTTGCTCTCTTTTACCTTCCATTTCATTTTGTATATTCTCTGATTTTACAATATCATATTTACTTTTCTGATCCTTTAATCTTTATATCTTATTTTTAACTACTTTTTATTGTGCCAACTCTCCTTTTATGAAGGTTCATGGGTGATGCTCATTGTTTGTCTTCTAATTGCTTAACAGACACATCAGATTTATTCAAATAAAATGCCACCTCATAGTTTTATTACCTGTTTTTTTGACCAGGCTCTAAGAAATCATAAATAATTTTTCCTGTCACAGACACTTTGTCATGCAGTTTATTTACTTGTTAACAGGTAGCGATTCTCTAATATTTAGCATAAGCATACCAGACAACTTTATCTAGGATACATTTGGGAAAGAGCATAATGTTAGTGCTATTTTTACTCAAAAGTAATGTGCCTGCCTGCCACACCATGATCTTTCTAAACATAAAAGACTCAAACTCCTTTTCTTGTCATTCACAATATTACCATTTACCACCCTTCCTTCCATTTCAAGTACTGCTAGCCATTTGTACTTTCATGGGTAAGTAGTTTTCTTAGCTGCCACCACAGGAAATTGTTCACTTTGAATTTTATGAGATTTACATGGTCAATACTTTAACTTTATTTTGTGATTTCCTCCTTTTACACTGACTCATACGTTGGGTAAAATTTTCTATAAAATCAAAGTAGATGTATTGGTGACCCTAAATTTATGGTACTTCTGAGCTAGAGCACATCAAGTTTACAAGACAGAATACTAGTCTTACTAACCACACTTTACCATTTGATTACTTTGCTTTCCAATGTAAGGAAGGAGAGAGGATTGGACACTTTCAGCAGGTGTTGTTACACTACTTTTGTTGCTCTATGATTCCAAACATAATTTGTGCTTAAAACCTTTTTTGTAATAACTGATTACATACTATTTATTTAGTGGTTGGATATAAAAGCACAGAGAATTGTTATGTGTATAAATATTTAATTCATGGGCTTCTGATAAATTCGGTAGAATCATATAAATATTGCTTCATAGTAACATGCAAGTATATTTAAAAGTTCAAAAGGCTAATTATTATCAGGGAGTTCAATTTTATAGCAGTTAAAAATTTCATGTAAAATTTGTTTATAAGGCAGTGGCTGAAATCTTATGTAAAACATGTTTTTTTATAAAAATTTCTGAACTATACAGATACAAGGTAGCAATTGACATTTGTTTTAGCAAACTGAATTTAGTTACCTATTTCAGAGTCATTTTGTTGTATTCTTTTATCATCATTAGTTACAGGAGTAGTGAAAACATTTCTTTTATAAGAAAACTAACCAAAATGCCAAAAGATAAAACAGCTATTAGAAAGCTGTTTTCTTTTGTCATTTCTCATGTGTCTTTTTAAAAATTGCTCAGTCTAATTTCCTTCTTGATGTACAGTTTGCTATTCTATTTCTGCAGAATGAGAACATTCTGTTCTATTCATTCTCCCACTTACTTTTAGAAACTGCAGAAAGGCTTAAATTAAACTGCTTAAGAATTAACTGCCATTCTTAGGCATAGTTATCAAATATACTATACTCCTTTATGGAAAGTCCCTGGGTGCAGCGCCTTGCTGATGAGTGATTACCAGTGCATTCATCAAAACATTGAGGGAGGTAGGTTCAAAGCTCTGTCAGAATAATGCCCTGATATGCATATTACCTTGCAAGTGAAGGAAGAAAGAAGTAATGTGACCCTCCAGTATATGATAAGATGTACAAAACAGAATGTCTTCGTAGGATCTAACAGAACTCTTATGTTCATTTGTTAATTAGAAATCAATATCAAGTGTTGGTAAATAAGTCCTTCAAGGCTGAAAGCTGTCAAGTGCATTTACTTTTTTATTAATGAAATAGTTACAGATTAATTGTTTTTGCCACAGTCTTCTTTGGTTTCACTGGTGTCCTTTTGGTGATGATTGTGTGAAAGGACTCATCTCTCAGTCATCTTCTATTTTTGAAATGCTGTTTCTTGAATGCCTGGAATGTAGTGGTAAATCCTTCAGCTTATATTTTGTATGTACCACTAAGAGTTGTAACTGGTCATAAAATCTCATAGTGGGTTTCCTTAGAAAGAAAGTCTAAATTGTAGATGTTTAGAGAACAATTGTTCAGGCAACATGACTAGGAAACACACAAGGAGAATTTACACGGGATGTGTATGTTCAGTCTTCGCTTTGTCTGCCAGATTTTTGTCTCACCAGTTCTGGTTGTTCTATTATGTAAAACAAAGAGGTACTAGAAGAATTCTTCATACATTTATCTTATAACCCTTGATCCATGACCAATATATGCATTTCTAGTTCAGACTAATGTCTAAATTGTTTAAGATTAGTGTGTTCAGATGAAGATTTTTTAAGCTGTACAGCATTTTGATAAGTGCATGAATTATTTTAATAAGTAGTTATTTATACTTGGGCATAGTGATTCTCTATAACCTAAAACCAGAAAAGTTGAAGATGTGTCTTTGCGTATCTATTGCTTGTCTTTGAAGCAAGCATTTATCAGCCTCTCATAACTTTGCTTTATTAAAGAGCTCTAAATGTTTTCCTAAGATATTGCAGAAAAACCTCTCGTTTTTCATATTCGTCAATCTCAGGTGGGTGAACATTTCTATGGGGTCTAACTTATTAATAGCAATGTCATATTGATATGACTTATACTACATATTTTCCCAAGAAGATCTAAATTGGCTTGACTGAAGAACTGTTTGTTGTATGTACTTTAATAATATAATACATATGGGTTGAAAAATTCTACACAGTTAAGGCTCTTCTCACTGTGGTTTAGTACAGAGGTTAAGAACATGGATTTCAGAGTGAGACTATTTAGGATTAAAGTCTAGTACTGTGAATAAGCATGTATATCCTGGTAAAAATAATATAGTCTCCTGGGATCTGTTTATTTTAAAATTGAGTCAGAACTGTTTTACAGTGTGGTAAAAAAATCAAATGAGCTAATGACTATAATATTTTGAACAGTAAATAGTTGAATTTATACTATGAAGTATCTAGAAGTAGTGTAATCCATGGACTAAAAAAGTCTTTTAGGATCATATGAAAATTATTTTAATCTGAATAAATTTGTTTTGTATTTGAAAAATGACCAGTAATAATTCCTAGAACTGCATAGAATATATGTACTACTGTCACTCACTCTAGTGAATAACATTCTAATTTACACAACCTCATATTAAATCTTCAAGATTCTAATTAAATTCAAATATTAATTTTTATAGGGTACTTTCTTAGACTGTTATGATGAAGTAATGCTAGAATAAAAATTAAAATAAATTTTGGTTCTCCTTATACAATAGGTTTGCTATCTCCATGATCAAATAGTTTTGAAATAATTTTTCCTAATGTTCTCTAATTCAAGTGTCAGAAGTGTCATGACTTATTTAATTCTACAGCAAGTTTGAAAAGTGCCTTGGTCCACTTCAACCACAGCTGTATCAACATCTATGAGCTCACTCTGGATCGACGCTCATCTAGGCAGCCAAAATGGTTGAAGGGCAGGAAATATTTTCAACTTAGGCTTTCAGTCCTTGAAGGAATCCAGCTTTCAAAACACAGAATCTCCACATGATGTATTCACTTCTTCCACCATCCCAGTGTAAAACACTAGGTTTTCCTTTAGTGATGTTTATATCTATGATAGTGGCAGCTGCTCTGCTATCTGCCTTTTCTTCATCCAAAGCATTAAGGCTGTCAACATATCTTTGCTCCTCATCACAAACTGGTACTACACAATCTACAATTCTCTCAGCATTTCTAGTCTCCAAATGGGTCATTAAACTCTGAAGAATGTTATTTGTATTCCACAATCTAAAAACCTTCAAGCATTTCAAATCTTCTCCAATAAAACACTTCAAAATTCATGCGCCATAGCTAGATTTATCAGCAGTATCCTACTTCTCTGGCACCACATACTGCAGCAGTTTTCCTGTATTATAGCTGACAAAAATCATGACAAAACAACTTAAGGGAAAAAGAGGTTTATTCTCCCATAACTATAGTTGCAAATCTTTGTCCATTTTTGCAGGAAAGTTCACACAAACACCAAAAACAGAGAGAACTGGCCACACCATATTCACATAACAACTGAGGGAGGGGTAATCTTTACTTGCCAGACCTGAATGTCTGGCTAAGTACACAGAAAAATGCCTACTTTTTCCATCAATTTTCTCCATCTTATGGACTAGTCCCACCCACCATGGACTTGATCTTCCCCATCAACTAGAGAATCTCACGCAGGTTTGCTCTAAACTAAATTCGACTACTAATTCTTTACAAATGTGCCCAGAGCTCAAACCCTCAACTCTCAAGTTGACACCTTTATCTAAGACAGTGATCTCTTCAATATATGTTGCCTATAAGTATTTTGCCACTGTAAAAAGTAGGACTATATTGGATATGATAGGACAGGTAGTTGATATACAAATAGAGAGGTTTGTTTGCCTTAGGCACAGTCAAGTTCCAGGTGGCAATATTCACATTCATTAAAAAAATGATGCTTTATATCTCTGAAAAGTTTAACAATGTCAATTTGTGTAACAAGTAAGTAAAATATCCATACAGTCATATTCCCTATACTGAGATATCTCACAGAGAGTTTTCATCTAGCTTTCTTCTCATCCATTATGCATTTAGGATACAGTCAAAAAGAATTGCAGGTTTGAAGACTGCACTGGATAATTTACATCAAAGAGAGAAACCTGTAACAAATGGAAACAACTACTATGTATGATAGAAGCTGAAGTAATGTAAGGTTGTCAGAAAGCTTGAATGAGTAATGAAGGCAGTCAGAATACAGTAATATACAAAGAGGGTTGGGGCATTCTTTTATCATCATCATCATCAAACATACACACACACACACACACCCCAGTTTGTAACCCAAGGATTGTGTGATAGTGTGGTGCTGTGGTGGGAATATATTCAGTGGGCTGCTGAATAGGAAAATAACTTCATACAAGGTAAGAACTCCAAGAATTGAGTTCCTTACAGTGACCCCTGGCAGAGACAATCATGGACAAGTACACAACATAAAAGTAATAGGCAATTTCTGGGCTCTTGTTTGTCACTTGCCTGGTTTTCTATCCCCACTGTCCTCATTTGTCAGATTACTTGTGAACTTTAAACTCTGATAACATTTAGATTCTCTCTAAAGCCAAGAGGAAGAAAAAGGGTATCCCAGGAAGATAAATGAAGAAACTAACTATTGGGTCACCTTGATCCACACCTGTTCTGTAGTTAAGGTGTTTTGCCAAGGATCACATATCATATAGGTTGGTTGAAATTGACCATGTTCAAGCTATTTTCACAGAGAATAAACAGAAGTTTTCTTTTCCATATTGCTTATAAAACATTATCAGGATACTGTTACTTGAATTTAGATGCAGAACACTGAATTATGAATGGTGATAGAGATAATACTGGAATTTGGAATTGATCAAAAAGATCAAATTTTAAACTATATATGAATGAACAACTTTGGATTTAAATAATTTACTGACTGAAATAAAATAAACTGTGAGTTCAATTTTTCCAAGGCAGAAAAAGGTCTAAAAGTTCACACTATCCAACCTTTGGTCAATGAATGAATCTTTGGGATGGGGAGTTGACTCAGTGGTTAAAGTGCTTGTCATGCAAGTAAAAGAACAACATTTTAGATCTCCAGACCAAATGTAATAATGCCAGACTTTAAAGAAGACTGCTTGTAATATAACACAATAAGGGGAGCTTTGAAATTTCCAAAGAAAACTGCCAAGCTGGCTTTAATGGTATAAATGAATTCAGTAGAGACAGGGCCTCAAAGGAATAAGGTCAGGAATGATTTCTTATGTCACCTCACATTCTTCCACATGAATACAAGTTCACATGCATATGTACATAGTTTCACATGCATGTACACATAGGAGCCCAGAACACAAAAAGAAGTGCACATAAACACACTCATCTTCCACACATGTACTCATGAAAATGTAAAGTTCAGAAAAGAAGGAGAATGAATTAGAAGCTGAAAAGAACATAAAAAAAATCAAGGCAAGCAAAAAAACAACTTACAATGCTTTGTTTTGAGAGTGATTCATTTTAACTTGTTAGCTATTGATTCTATCTTTTGGAAAAAGACTTCACATTCCTGGCAAACGGTGACAATTACATATAAAATATATCAAGTGGTCTTCTCCTAACCAAAGACTATGCACCCAAACAAGGGCAGTGAACCTTAATTCAGAATACCAATGACCCTACAATGTTCACTGGCACTAGACCTGCCAAATCTCTCCCTATTCTAAAGCTCAGGGAATCTTAGGAAAGAGGAAGCAACAAGATTATAAGAGTGTAAAGATGAGGGTGGGGTCCACCAATGGACAAAATATTCCATTCAAGTCTGGGCTGCAGCAGCCAGGATCTCACTACAATGTGGTTGGACTTTACCAGACTGCATAGTGGCTGTCATATTAACAAGCCCCCATAGATTAGCTCAGATATCAAGGGAGATGACTTCAGGCAGTATGATCCTTAGAGGCAAGGGATTAGACAGTTATAATGGGTAGTTATAGTGGGCAACTCAAGAAGGGGCCCCAAGATATTCCACAGAGTCTTGAACCATCATTAGTGTAAAACTTCAACTGAAATTCTGAAGGAGGGGAGGGAGAAGTTGGGAAACACTAAGATGTGAGGGAGGGAGGAAAAGGATGAGGAAGAAGAGAGGTGTAGGAGAGAGAGCAGGATAAGGGATAAAAGGGAAGATGGTAAGAAAAGGAGAAAGGAGAAGTAGGGCAGAATGGTACCTATCCATTGAGCTTGTATAACTAGGTAAAAATAAAATTAATTAAAAAAGATAATAAGCAAAACAAAAAAAATATCTCAAGAGGTTCTGGAGATGGCTGAGTGGTTAAAGTCTTCATCTTGCAAGCAAAAGGACGTGGGATTTGGTCCCAAGATTTCAAGTAAAAATGTCAGGTGGATGTGACAGCCCATGTGCAACTGTAGCTATAAAGTCAGAACCGGGAATCCCAAGAACAAGTTGTTATGAAGACTAGCTTTAATGACATGGAAACAATCAATGATGGCTTTGGACAGCACTCTTGCACACACATACAACACTCTCTCACAAATACTTTCCACACACACGTACAACTCAGACACAACACATACACAAAAAAATATATAAATGAAAGAAAAAAGAATAAATCAAGATCATGCGACAGCAGACAAAATAGGCCACCATCAAGGACTCCATCAGGATGGAGCCAAGGGTGGTGCAGGAGCAGAAAAACTGAAAAAAACAAATCAACAAACCATAATTTGGAAAATCAGAGACTCTACATCAACCATCTGGAACTAGGCCAGCCTAATCTCTCCCCATCCTAAAGCTCGGGAAATTTGCGGAAGAGGGGGCGGTGAGATTGTAAGAGCCTAAAGATGGGAAGGAGCAACAATATGCAAGATATTCTATACAAGTTAGGGCCGAAGTAATCATAATAGGACTTTGAATGACCTGTGCAATTACCAACATATCATTGAACCCCCAAAGTCTAGCATGGATAACAGGCACTAGGATTCTTAGAGGCAAGGGATTAACAGCCACAATAGTGTTCCTATACTAAAGGGGAACACAAAAAAAGAGCTCTAGGCAACGCCACTGAGTCCTTACACCTCATCAGAGAAGAAGATCCAGAGGGAAGTTTGACATGCACACTAAAGGATACTCCAGGAATCGGGGAGAGGAGGCACTGGGAGAAAGGGAAGGGGGAAAAGGAAAAGGAAAAGGGAGGAGAGAGTAAGGGATACAGGGAGAGGTGGAGGGAGGGAGAGGAATGGAGTACTTATCAACTTTGTATGAGTGGAAAAAATAAATTAATTAAAAAAAGATAATGGTAATTTTGGGTATATGTAAAACTGAGTTAAACTTTATAGGTGTTGAAACGAATTTCCTTGTGGCAACAAACACATAAATAAATTATCAATACCTATAGTATGGATAGATTTGGCATTTTATGGATTGTAAAACTACATAATGCTATTACACAGCTTCTATTAATTATTATGAAAAGATTCATACTTAGGTGAGGTTATCTGGACAGGATAAGAACTTAGAGGAGAGGCATGTGTGAAGTATTATGTCTAACTGAAAATTGGGGGAATAGAAGTGACATGCATATAAACAAAACATATGAAGAATTGGTTAAGAATAAAGACATTGCCTTTGAAATTAAGGATTCATCAGAAGATAAAAGGTTACAAAGTTTAGGAATTAAACAATACCAAGTAATGGATATGCTTATTCCTGATAAATTGTTGGTCAGAGAGGAATTAATGCCACTCACACAGTACAGACTTTTAATAGCGTTCTTGGTTTGTCCCCCAGAAACTGACCATAAGATACTATTACTAAAGATGTAATACACAAGGATAACAATACATGGACAAGAAAACACCAGCTGAAACTAGTGGAGAGTAGCCATAGTACCAGAAATTACTATGGACATTACTTAAGGAGGAAAGAAATCAATAGTTTAATCAATCTGTGCAAGCTACAAGCTGAAATAACAGTCACCCTAACAAGAGAAATGATCAGTGTAATAATGGTATACATCTCAAGTGGACAATCAACAGTTCTTATTGAACTTAAGACCAACTTGTCAACAGGGAGCATGTTCCTGGTACTGTAAACTAGAACAAGAATCAATAAAAGGGGAAGACATATGTCCTATGAGGAGTGCAAGCTATGAAAGTTTATCTATAAAGACATTATATCAAATTGCCTTTTAAATAACTGACATACCCATTGGTTGGATGAGTGTTCAGCAGTCAACTTAGAAGTTTCCTCTTGCAATAGAAGGTATTAATTACAGAAAAATGTAACTAGCCAAATTTCAGCAAATAAATGACCATGGAATTTTCATCCCTAAATAGGACATTTAAACCTCCACCTCCTTACCCCAAGACTCAGGAACATCAAAGAAGAGGTAGTAGTAAGATTGTAAAAACCAAAGTGAGGCAGGAGTGGATTGTGGATTACATATTATTTCCTGGACACGATGGGGCTGTGGTATTCTTGTTTCTACTGTAGCTATATGCATTTCTGTACCATGAACACTGGAATTGTTCTATCAATATTTTACCATGGAAGGGGAAAAGTCTCATGAGACCTCATACCTATCTGAGAGATTGATGAGGGTTAATACTCATGGGGAGGAAATTGAAGATACTTTCTTCAAAGATATGTCCACTGATACATCATTCATGCTCTAGGAGGTACTCAAGTACATGTCATCAAAAGCAAACCAGATAAAACCCAACAGGCCACACATGTTAAAAGACTTAAAATAGGAGGGAGACTCGACAGAGGAGAAGAAGGATTGTAATGAGAAGAGGATTAGGGATGAGATTGAGGATTAAGGAGTGAAAATATAATATATAGATAGATTTACTGATAGGAGCATTTTCCTTCACTCATCCAATTTTACGCAAGATTTCCACTGTATGGGGGGACTTATCTCTTTGAGTTCCTCTATAGTCTATGGAGGCATGTTGACATGTCATTCATTATGCAGGTCTGGTAAAGACAAGTCTCAATGCAGTGAGTTCCTATATGCAGCAGTTCTGCCTTGAATGGAACGTTTCCATCGGTGAACCTTCCCATCTTTAGGTTCTTACAATCTTAGTGCCCCCTCTTCTGTGAGGTACCCAAAGCCTTGGGATGGGGAGAGATTAGGTTGATTGACAGTGGGTGAACCTTTCTAGGTACACTGCATTATGGTTGGCCATTGTTGTCTACTTCACTACTCTTCTACTCCTTTAGGCTGCATCCTTTCAGGGTGTTGAGATCCTCTACTTCTATTTTAGAAGAATATTTATTAAGTTTGCGTGTTAAGTATTCTTCCAATCTATGAGTATAATAGCAGGTATTTGCAGGTCAGTTTAATTTATTGTTTTCCTATGCATAGGTTCGTTGGCTTCTTTTCCCTATTGATCTATTTCCTTCTCTTTTTCAGGTTCTTGTTCTACTTAACAGTAACAGGAATGAGTTCAATTCTAACAAGAGTGTCTTGAGTCAATGAGAAAGCTATTGGTTGTCTCTTTGATACTCATGCCATATTACACTGGTGGTCACTTGTTGCCATGATTATTTTGATTGAGACTTGCAGATCTCATGAGTTGATGAGGCCTGTGAGTATTTCTTACAAGCACACATTGTTGAAGTTAAATTTGAGTGTGGCAGAACTATCAAGGTCAACAAGATAGTCTTGACAGTGTGGCATGGGTACAGTTTAGCACTCTTGTTCAGAGTTTTGAAAAAGAGCAAGTAATCAGGCAAAAAGTTGTAAAAAAAAAGTAGTTCAAAGAAGAAAATGTAATTACAGGGGGCTGGAGAGGTGGCTCGGGAGTTAAGCCTCTGCCTTGCAGGTGGAAGGTCCTGAGTTTGGATCCTAGACCCCACGTATAGACGCCAGGTGGAAGCGGGGGCGGCCTGCGTTTCTGGTCCTGGTAGGGCAGAGGTGGAGGTGGTTCATGGCGGTTCCCGAGTTCGCCCGTGGTTCTACACACTCACACACACACATGCACACACACAATTGAATAAATAATAATAAAAAATTAAAAAAAAAAGAAAATGCAATTATAAATTCAAAGAATTGAATCAAGAAGAGATACAGTGCAAAATGGCAGCTATTATTAAACAGTTTAGCTCAATTAGTAAATTAAAGCCTGGTCTTCACTAGTATAATAAAAGAGGCCCTACTCTAAAGGCCTCTAAGGGTAAAATCCTCAGGGAAGTTTCCTACATGTAAGAATGAAAATTCTTGGGGCTGAAGAGACTGCTCAGGGGTTAAGACTCTGCCTGGAAAGCAGAAAGTCCTGAATGTGGATTCCAGTTCTCATGTAAAAATACTGGGCAAAAATGATGGTGGCCTGTACTTCTGACTCTGGAAGTCAGGGCCTAGGAAATCCCACAGCAGAGCAAAAAAGAGGTAGAATCAATCCAGGATAACTCCTGCAGTCACCATTCAGTTTCCATAGGCACACACAATGCCCTCTGATATAGAAACACACACGCACATACACACACACACACACACACACACACACACACACACACACATGCATACACTTACAAATGAGGGCATGTAAAAATAAATGCATAAATAAATAAATATTTTTTAAAAATGCAAATTCTTTTGGAAAGGAAGAGCTAAAGGGTCCAAAGGACCTCCAAAGCAAGGCCCAGGAGAAAGGTTGCCTACATTCAATATAGAGAAGCTTAACCAGCTGTGAGTCAAGGGAGTCAATCTCCAACCAAAGGTTATTGGAGAACTCAGCAACATCTTTCACAACATGGTTTTTTTTTTTTTTAAGCTTAGCTTTATAGACATCAAAGCTGCAAGAGGGAAGAGGTCTCGAATCACTCCTTCAAGATTTCAGAAAATGGCAGAATCCAGGCAAGGTGTGGCAGGAAGCCTGCAGCTCAGAGGTCCAAGAAGGGCAGTTTGTGTTGTGGACTTAAAGCTTGGCTTGCCAATAAGAAGTGAAAATGTTAGAGAGGCTGTAGCCAATGTAGGACATCTATCAAGTAGAGTTGTATACCATGAAAGGAGCCAGTATAAGAGAGTGGTGTGTTCTACCAGGAATTGCACTGGAAGGGTGGAACCAAAGACCTTTGGAACTCAGGTGATTTCAAGAGGTTCATCTATTCAACATGGAGTTACATGATCTGGAGTTTGTACTTTTGGTTTTACATCTTTTTATTGATCAGTCTTTCTTGGATATGCCCCCATTCTTCCCTTCTAGATGGAAATGCTTATTTTGTGTCATTTTATGTTAGAGTAAGTAATTCACCTTTTGGTCATTACAGGAAGCTTTGTACTTTGGACTTTTAGACCATGTTGCAACTACTAATGTAGTCAGTATTGAGACATTTAAAGTTGGGTTAAATATGGTTTGCATAATATGATGGCAATGATCCTATATGGGCCAGGGTGAAATGTCATGGTTTGAAATGTGTCCCCCACAGACTTGTGTTTTGGAAGGTTGTGGCACCTTTAAGAGGTGGAGCCTTGCTGGAAAAAGGCAGTCACAGGGGGCAATCCTTTAAATAGATTAGCCCTATCCTACTTCCAGGAGACGTATGCTCTTGCAGGTGGCAATCTTGAAGCTCTCTGTCTCCATGAAGGGCGTGAGCTATCCATCTCCATCTTCTGCCATCTGCCCATGCATTTTCTGCCTTGAAATACTATATGTTCCCTCTGGAACTGTAAGCTGAATAGATCTCCCCTTTTCCCTTAAGTTTCTTGATTTTTGTGTGTTATTCCACAGCAACAGAGAAAGGTAACCAGTACATAAAGAAAACAACCAGCTTACTAAATGTGCAAATTAATCAGTAATCTAGAACTGTATCAAGATTACATCATTTAGAAAGAAATATACTATATTTAATAAGCTGCAGGATTATTAAATATGCTAACAAATTAATCTGTAAATCTAGAACTGCACAAAATACCAATATTTCTTAGTCCCATCTTTAAGGATTATAATTTTGATCAATAGAAATTTTTGATATAAAAGAATGTCTTATGTATATAAAATATACATAAATAATAGTAAAAACAGGTAGTTGGCTGACATGTAGATACACAGATCGATGAAATTAATAAATTCCAGAAAAAAACCAATGTACATACTGCTGTATGTTGGTTAAATGACATTTACAAATCTTCATTAAAGAGATTATTCAACAAATTATACTTTGAAAATAAGCCAAATGTTTATTTAACACTTTCTATTCTTTTAGAGATTCATATATGCACACAATGAATTTTGACATTTCCACCATTTTGACCAATCCCATACTGTCTCCTTTTCCCACTGCTTCATGTTTTCTCCCCAGCCAGTCTCTTATCCACTCTCCTGTTCTTTGGCTCTTCAGCCCATTGAGTTTCATTTGAGTTGCCTGTACTGGTCTGCGCTTGAACACCTGGCTGGAGCAACGATGATATGTTAATGGAAGTTATTACCATACGTTCTACCCCTCTAGCATTAGCTTTGGAGCATCTTTGAAGGAGGTGTGCAGCCTCCTGATATCTTTCTTCTTCCCTGGTGAAATACTATTAATAGATAAAAATACTTCTCAGATCTTAGGTAATTTAACAACTCTAGCAAATTCATGCATACAGTCTTGCAGTTATGTCAATACAATATTGTTTGGCATCATTCTCCCCATTTTCAGGCTATTAATTCTCATAGCTTCTCTCCTAGAATGTTCCTGAGCATTGGTGTAGGGGGAATTTAAGTGAAATGGAATGTGATAATTTATAGAATCCTATACTAACCAATGAAGTTGGTTATGTTGATAAAAGATTAAATTATTCAATGAAAGCATATTTTATAAACACAAAGAAGATATTGAAAATTAGATTTTCTAAATAAGATGGAAAAGCCAGAAGATATGTTAGGAAGACCTGATAGATTAGTTGTTAAATAACATGAAAAAGATCCTGTTATATAAGATAGGTTATATAAAAGTCAAAGTAAATATTTTGGGAAAATATTTTTTTAGTTTCATAACAATAATGCTATAATTATATGTAATTTATTATAAATCTATTTCATAGATATAAATTTGTGTATTAAGGATATTAAGCCTATTTTATTTTTAAATATCCTATTTCAAGCACTTTATGGTACTTCAGGTAATACGAATATTGTTTAAATTTTAAATTAATCTATCGTGTTAACTATGTCTGATATATATTGCTTGTTCTTTCTTTATGCAGTGCTGGGCTTTGGCCTAGCGTTTCAAGCACCAGAGAAGCCCTCTCTCTCATGGCTACATATTCAAAACTCTCTCATTTTGACTGTATATACATTCAAAATGTACACACAACCTTTGTATTTAGTTTTAATTAGAAAGCACTCAAAGAAATTATTTTGATTGTGACTGGAGAATTTCTTTCACAGCTTGAAGTTTATAATTCAGTTTTGTACATAGGTCATGATTGTTACAAAGCTGAAAGATTACAATGTTAATGTGCATGCTTCCTTTAATATCTTGAATGCTTTTGCTAAACTAGATAAATATTTTGTTCATTTCATCTTTTGGTGACATTTCATTTTTTGGCACACCGGCATTGTATACTGTTTTTAACTATACAGGTAAAACTTTTACCATTTTACAGTCTCATTTTAATTTGGGACTCTTTTAAAACACCTTTTTATTTTACTTTTTTGTGTGTCTATTCTAGTACCTTGAATTAGTTTGCTCATTGAACCTATGAAATTTGTTTTAGTATGTGATTGGATAGGACCATTATTCATTTTTTCCAAAAACTCCTAAAAATGTTCTCAAATCTTTGATTTGGGAAAAGATTACACTGAATCTAAAGATTTAATCTGAACAAAGTATGTCTTTTCATTAGATCTAGTCTTGCCCACTATTTGATAGCAAAATTAATTTGATGATTTTTTTGACATAGTTCCCTATTTTATATATTTACCTGCATGTATTTTGTGGGGATGGTGAAATGTTACTATTGTTAACAGGGTATTTTCTATTTTGTGGTATCTTCTGTATGTCTTGTATGTATAGTTATCTGCTGGATGTATGTGTTATAAAATAATATATCAAGGATTATAATTTTATATCATTTAATTATGACAATAATTTTATTATAATATATTCCCTGTGATAAGAATACGCAAGTAAACTGAAGCAAAAATCTCTCTCTCTTATGAGACAAACTCACTCTTTTATGAGACAAGAATCTAGAAAATATGTGGACCAGACAGTAAAGTGTCCATACCCTTTCCATCTGAAGGTAGTAAGACACTGAAAAGGAGAAAAATGCCTTAGGTACTACTTCTTTGTACACTAATTCCACAGCAGAAAACACAGATCTTATTTCTAATAATCTCATTCTTGCAGCTTCTATTTTCTTTAGTTCTTTTAAAATATTATTTATTTATTTACTTAAGAGAGTGGAGGGATAAAGAGAGAAAAAAATCAAGGATGCCATTGTGTATGAGTAGAGTTCAGAGGACAACTTTGGGAAGTCAATTCTCCTCTTTTACTATGTGGGCTTCCAGGGAACAAATGCAGTGTGCCAGTTTTGTGGCCTGGCTCCTTAAAAAACTATTTCACTGGCCTCTATTTTCTGCATTTCATGTATTCAATATTGGAAAAAAGAATTAGGAAGGATGAAATAATTAATATACCACCTTCTGATCTAAACATTACATTTCATTTCATTAAAGTTTGGCCTAAGATCAGGATATTTAAGGAATGCACCTAAAGTTTGTCTGCAAGTGGTGTTTAGTCCAGAATACCATGCTGTTAGTCCAGTTATGACACTGGACCACAGACCGATGCAGAATCAGTGATTTTAAGCTCTATCATTGATGCATGCTTATTTGGAGATCCGTGTGGAGATTCCTCAGAAAGTTAAAAATGGAACTACCATAGATCCAGTTATATCACTCCTAGGAATATTCTCAAAAGACTCTACACTTTATTACAAAGATCTTCTCCATCTATGTTCATTGTAGCTCTATTCACAATAGCAAATATTGGACTCAGCCAACATGACATCAACAGAGGAATGGATAATGAAAATGTGGTACATATACACAATGGAATATTTCTCAGCCATCAGAAAGGATAGGCTTATGCAATTTGCTGGTAAATTAATGGAACTAGAATATTTGATATTGCACAAGGTATGTCAGACACAAAAAGGTAAGCAATGTATGTTCTCTCTTATATGTGGATATTAGCACTGATATCCTTGTAGTTATACTTGGTTTGAAATTACTGTAAGATTCTCCACACTAGTTAGGGCCGAAGCAATCATAGTAGGACTTTGCATGCCCTGCGCAATGTCCAACACACTATTGACCTCACAAAGTCTAGCATCTGCTAAAGGCTCCAAGATCCTTGGAGGCAAGGGATTGGCAGCTACAGCAGTGTTCCTATGCTTAAGGGGAACACAAGAAAGGGTTCAGGGAAATGCAATTGGGTCCTTGTACATCATCGGAGAGGAGGACCCAGTGGAGAGTCAGGCATACACAATAAAGGACTCTCTGGGAATTGGGAGGGAGGCACTGGGAGATGGGGGAGGGGAGGGGAAGCAGGGGGTTCTGGGGGAGAAGGAGGGAGGGAGGGAACTGGTCTACCTATTGTTTGTATGAGCGGAAATAATACTAATAAAAAAAAGAAATTACTGTAAGATCCAGAAAAATTCGAAAGGGACCGATGATGAGTGGGAATGTAGGAAGAGAAGATTAGAGTGAAACCTTTTTCTTTACAACTTTTTTTAAAGGTTTATTATTATTTATTCAATTGTGTATGTATACGTGTGTGTGTAGAACCACAGGCGAATTCGGGAACCACCGTGGACCGCCTCCACCTCCTTTTTGCTTACTCTGCCTTGGAATTCACAGGCTCCACCTACCAGGACCAGAAACGCAGGCCACCCCCGCTTCCACTTGGCGTCTATACATGGGGTCTAGGATCCGAACTCAGGACCTCCGACCTGCAAGGCAGAGGCTTAACTCCTGAACCACCTCTCCAGCCCCTAGAGTGAAACCTTTTAAAGAAGAGATTTAGCATATCATGACAAGTAGAGTGAGGAAGGAAATAATTGGGAAAAATGCGTAGTGGGCAATGAGGGAATGGGAGATAAGAGGACAGAGGGTCTTATAGAAAAACCCTAAGATTGTGGGAAGTAACCCCAAAGGAACCTCCTATGATAGTAATATGTCAAATAAACTCTTTTAAAGAAAGGATCAAGAATGGGCAGTCCTATGCAGAGGATCATAGAGTGAGGATATGGGGGGGGGGTGAGAGACTCTGACCCTGAGCCACTTAGAAACCAGTGATAGGAATGTGACACTTCCTGATAAAATGTTTGTCACGGAGGCTTTGAAGGGCCCCCAAACATTATAGGCTTTTGCCATTGCTCTTGATAGCTCTCCAAAAAACAGTCAGTAAGATCCTATTACTTAGATGCAATGCATATAGATCACAGAACATGGGCAAAATATATCAACTGGAACTTGTCTGAGAACTTCCTCCTTGCTAGACAGCTTTCACAGTACCAAGGAATACTGTAGAAACTACTGAGGTAGAGAATCAATCACAGGCCTTATCACTCATGAAATGCCCAAGTCTCAATAAAAATCACCATGGCAACAGGTGACTACCATTGTGATAGTGGCATGAGAACAAAAGGCAACTGACAGCTTTCAGATTGGTCTCAAGACCAGCTTGTCAGAATGGAACATATTACTGTTACTGTTAAGTAGAACAAGAATCTAAAAAGGGAAGGAGATAGATCAATAGGGAACAGCTGCCAATGAACCTGTAGGTAGGATAACAGTACACCAAACTGCTCTGTAAATATTTGCTATTATACCATGGATTTGATAACATTTAATACTCAGCTTAGAAATCTTCTTCTATAACAGATGTAGAGGATCTCAATATCATGAGAGGATGCAGCCTAAGGAAGTAAAAGAGTAGTGAAATGCACAGCAATGGCTGCCTATAATGTAGAGTACTGGCAACCACAGCAGGGCTCATCCAGAATCAGGTCAACCTAATTTCTCCCATTCCTAAGGGCTCAGGAACCTCACTGAAGAGGGGGGAAGGTCAGATTGTAAGAATCTAGAGATGGGAAGGTTCACTATTGGACAAAACATTCCATTCAAGGCAGAACTGCTGCCTTTAGAACTCACGACAGTGAGTCTTGTCTTTACCAGACCTGCATAATAACTGACATACAAATATGCCCTCATAGATTATCAAGAAATTCAAGAGAGATAAGAATATACAGTGGAAACCTTAGGGACTAAAGCTGGATTACTGAAGGGAAATGCCCCTATCATGGCGGTAGCCTGAAGAGAGGCAAATTGATACCCCATAAGAGGCCTGAACCCCCACAGGAGTGTAAAAGGCAGAGGAAATCTTGGGGCCCATAGAGGCAGACAGGCAGGAAGGTGTGAGGAAGTGGGATATTTATGAAAGGAAGGGAGGGGAATTGGAAGGAGGGGGATGGAGGGAAGCAGGATTAATTACTCAATTTGCTTGTAAAATTAATAAAATTAAAATTAAAGAAATAAAATTTAACAGGAAAAGATTGGTCCCTTTTAACGAATTTGTGTTCCCCTCTAGTTTTCTTATTTAACAAAATAGTCTGCATTCGAAGGAAAACTAAAATAGTCAAATATTGAACTGGTAAGCTAGAAACCACCCTTTTCTTTCTTCATCCTTTAAAAGTAACCATCATGCTGCCCAGTGCATGATGCCTTAATTTTCCAACTACATTAACGAAAATTAAATAAAATTGATAAAGTAGTTCTCCTGCTTGACTAACTGTATTTCAAGTTCTCAGTAGCTACATGTAGCGAGCTTTCACCACTTTTGATGGTGCAAAATAGGACCATCATTGCCAAAGTTTCTGTCCCAATAGTGCTGACTTATCATAGCCATCCCAGAGATCACATTGTGCAGCTGCTTTATAATTTTATTTCCTCAGCAAATATTACTACACTCTTAACTCTACCCAGAATGTGAACAAGGCATTGAAATTCAAAAGCACTTAAGATAATAAGTTCTTCAAAATCTTGTAGCAGACAAATGTAACAACATTGCCATCCTTGGGAATAGCAATATCAGCTGATATTAATAATTACCAATCTATAGGAGAGTTTTCCCTCCATAATATTTGTTATTTATAGATGGAGCAATTATTCAGTTTGCCTTAAAGTGCTAACACATAATTATTTTCTTGACCATTTACTAGCTCAGTATTCATATTTTTTACTTGAGTTTCACAAATCTCCATGCTGATTTTGTTCTCACCCACACAGGCCAGAATTGCTTCCTTTGTAGCACATATCTGAATCATAAATTCTCTTAATCCTTTTTTGGAAAATAAATGTATCTAGGGCAATCTATTTATGTCTTATTTGTCTTTAAAACCTAAGGGTAAACTCTGAACAAAATTCTTTGCATTCAATTTATACAAACTGACCACTGATAAGACAACCAGCAAAATAGTCCAATTCTTCACTAGAGTGTTTAGAATCTTTTGTTTATATGAGGTTGCTGGAAAACTCTGTTTTCTCTCACAAGAAAGATCAGTTTCTCTGAGTTTTCATACACAAACCAGAGAAGCATCCCAAGTGCCTCTTCTTCCTCTTATAATAACTCTCTCTTGACCCACATTTAATAAGAATAACATTGCTTCTCAATTTACAAAGCACACTAAATAGCATGTCATCTTTCCTAGGAGTCATGCCCAGTTCACTAATTTCACTTCTCCTCAATTTGTCTCAGGTATTTTAGAATCCACGTACCAAATGTCTCAATTTCAAACTGATGTCTAGAAGAATTGATGAGTTCTGCTTTTTCTGTTTTGTAACAAGAAGATCTTGCAGGGTGGCATTATTTCATGAAAAGAGACTAAAATTAACACTGTCAAATAAAAGGAAAAGTAGAATCTTAGTCAAAGGTAGACACAGATGTGATTAAGTATATCTAAGACATTTATCTTCTTCTGAGAAAAGACCTGTCACTTTTGTCTGGCTTTCTACCTGGACTTTTCCATTTGCTGGCTGTCACTGAGTACAACAAATTCTGTCAACCTGAGTGCCTATGTCATGTCAATAACGGTTTCTGATAGTTTCCAGACCCACAATGTTCTTCCTAATCAAGAAAAATCAGACTTGCTTCATGTCTCATATTCACTTTCCTGTCTAGTTAGTTTTTCTTCTATTTCTTGGGATGGATGACTGAAGCCTCTAACATTATAATCTTGAAGAAAAGTCTAAACATGAAAGTTCTAAAATATAATATGGTCATTACCATACAATATATACAACAAGTACTATTTTTAATCATTTTTAAATAAAATAGTGCTACTTAGGGATTATTTTTCACACAAATAGAAGCAATATATTCTACTAATGTGGATGTGACCAATTTTTTTAAACTGATTAGCCTACACATTCCTCATGAGTAAGAAACATTGCTGTTCATTCCATTTTTATCCCCCATGGACCTTGTCTTGTGCTATGCAGGAGCTAACTTTAACAACACAAAGTCCCAGAGACTGGAATGGTCATTTACAAGTTCACTTCCAATTCCCCATCTTCCTTAATTGTCTTATGGAACTGAGTTCTGCCTGGCTGCCCATCTTTCCTTTGGTCCTCCATTTGTCTTAACTGTAGAATCTTATTAGAGGCATTTCTTTTGTACAGAATTCATTAATGAATTGATAATATCAGAGTATAATATGATGCTGCATATGACATCAAAAATGTACTTTCTTTGTATTACTTGTTCTTGTTTGTAAATGTTATAGTACTGTTTCTTATGTTATCTGTGAGAGGTCATCTTGTTTTCATTTGGAGATTTAGCAAGTTCCTAGCTTTCCTATAAATCTTAATCCTTCTTTATATGGTATGATTCTCTTTAGTTCTTGGGCAGAGCCCATAGACTAAAGAAGCGATTAACCTTCTAACTTATTTGGTAGATACCTGTTTTGTAAACTATCCTTGCATTATTTTGGACAGTGAAAGTATTATATCACACTGTCTTTTGTTCACTAACTGTGGCTCATTAGACACAGGTATCAATTTGAGAATTGAGAATGGAGCCCTTAGGCAGATCTATAAGAATTATTTAGCCCTTTCACCCCACCTCACTCCGCCGGTCAGGACGCGCACGCGCGGTCCAGCCGGGCCTCACCCCGCGACTCTAGGTAAACCCCGCCCGCGCCCGCCCACCAGAACCCCAGGTCAGCCCAAAGGGACCGGGCTCCGACTCCTGCCATCCAGCCGAGGACCTCCCCCTGCGCCCGGGCCCCGCCCCAACTGCCCTCGGGTTAAATAGCTCCATGCCGACGGCCCCATCCTCCCATTCCCCACCCTGCTCCGCTGGTCGGGACACGCGCGCGGTCCAGTCGGGCCTCACCCGTGACCTAGGTAAGCTCTGTCCCTGCCCACCCCCAGAACCCCAGGCCAAATAATTCAGTTTAGTGAAATTGAAAGATCTTAAGAGTTAAAACGACAATGCCAAAGTCAAAGTGGAAATCCATGAGAAGCAACACTCAAGTAAACAAATTTCCCACTGAAGAAATTAATCCCATAATGTTAGACTCCAACCAGAACAAACCCGCGGAAAAAGGCCAAGAAAGCCTCACCCAGGATAACGACTTTCAAAATATGATCATTACCATGTTCAATACTATGAAAGAGGAAATCCGGGAGGAATTACATAATTGAATCAATCGCTTTGAAGAGGAACACAAAAGACATTTGGAGGAGTTGAGAAAAACAGTGCAAGAAACAAAAACTGGCATAGAGCAGTTAAAACAGACTCAAGCAGAGTTTAAAACTGAGCTACAAGACAAGTTATCTTTAACCCAGAACTCTACAGAGAGTCTTATCAACAGAACTAAGGAAGCAGAAAACAGAATTTCAGACCTTGAAGATAAAGTGGGAGTACTAACCAGCTCAATGGAAGAGGTTGTTAAAGCCAAAAAGATACTGGAGAGAAATATCCAAGAGATATGGGACACCCTGAAGAAGCCTAACATGCATATTCATGGAATACCAGAGCAAGAATCTCAAAATGCCACCCCTGAGGAAATTTTTCAAACAATCATCAAGGAAAACTTTCCTCATCTAAAAAAAGAAAGGCCCATCTATATACAAGAGGCATTCCGCACCCCAAACAGATACGACCAAAACAGAAGCACGCCATGGCAAATAATACTTAAAACACTCCACATTCAAGATAAAGAACTGGTGGTGAGAGCTTCAAGGGAGAAAAAACAAGTCACTTTTAAAGATAAACCTATTAAAATAACAAATGACTTCTCAGTCGAAACAGTAAAAGCAAGAGGAGCTTGGAGAGACATACTTCAAGTATTGAATGAGCAAAAATGTCAATCCAGGCTGATTTACCCTGCAAAACTATCAGTCATGATCGAGGGAGAAAGAAAAAATCTTCCAGCACAAAGACAACTTAAAGGGATACATGTCCACCAAACCAGGCCTTCAAAAAATGCTAGAAATGATACTCAAGCATGAAGAAAAAAACAGACATATCCAGGAGAACAGAAGGCAAATATAACACCATTAAAAGCAAAGCAATATACTTATAAAAACTACTAAACATAATAAATATCTGGAATTAAAAATAGTTTCTCCATTATAACACTAAATGTTAATGGAATTAATTCACCGATCAAGAGACACAGATTACAAACTTGGATTAAAAATCACAATCCATCAATCTGCTGCCTGCAGGAAACCCATCTCACCACAAAAGATAGGCACGCTCTAAAAATAAAAGACTGGTCAACAATTCTACAAGCTAATGGAAGCAGAAAACAGGCAGGGGTAGCCATTATGTTATCAGACAAAGTGGACTTCAAACCAAAGAAAATCATAAGAGACACGGATGGATACTACATTTTAGTCACAGGTACAACTCACCAGGAAAACTTCACAATACTGAACATATATGCACCCAATACGGGCCCCTCCACATTCATTAAGAAAACCCTACAGCGTCTAAAGCAAGAAATCAACCCCCAAACGATAATTCTCGGGGACTTCAACACTGCCCTCTCAACATGGGATAGATCAACAGGTCAAAAGCTTAACAGAGACACTTTGGAACTTAATCAAACCCTGAAAGAAAAGGACCTTACAGATCTCTATTGAACTTTTCACCCACGTACCAAAGAATACACATTTTTCTCAGCAGCACACGGAACTTTCTCCAAAATAGATCACATATTGGCCACAAAACGAATCTACACATATAAAAGAAAGTTGAAATTCTAACCTGTGCCCTATCAGACCACCATGGCCTAAAGCTGGACATCCACAACACATCAAACAAGGAAAATACACTAACTCCTGGAAACTTAACAATATGATGCTGAATGAGAACTGGATTCAGGATGAAATTAAAAAGGAAATTCAAGATTTCCTGAAAGTGAATGATAATGAAAATACAACTTACCAAAATCTCTGGGACACAATGAAAACTGTTCTAAGAGGTAAGTTCATAGCTCTTAATGCCTACATCAAAAAAATGGAAACATCAGAAATAAACAACTTAACAATGCAGCTTAAAGATTTAGAGAAACTAGAGCAATCTGATCCTAAAAGCAGTAGAAGAGAGGAGATTAGCAAAATAAGGGGAGAAATATCTGAAATCGAGATTAAGAAAATGATAGAAAAAATCAACCAGTCAAAAAACTGGTTCTTTGAAAAAATCAAAAAGATTGATACACCCCTAGCTAAATTAACCAAAAGCAGGAGAGAGAAAACCCAAATTAACAAAATCAGAAATGAACATGGAGTTATCACTACTGATACCCAAGAAATCCAGAGAATTATAACATCATATTTCAAAAACTTATACTCTGTGAAGTTTGACAACACAAAAGAGATGGATGAATTTCTAAGTAAACACAACTTACCTAAATTGAATCAGGAAGTTGTGAATTATTTAAATAGTCCTATAACATATAAGGAAATTGAGGAAGTAATCTTGAATCTTCCCACCAAAAAATGTCCTGGACCAGATGGAGTCAACACAGAGTTCTACCAGACATTTAAGGAGTTAATAATACTAATACTCCTTAAACTGTTCCATCAAATAGCAAAGGAAGGAACACTACCAAATTCCTTCTATGAAGCTAATGTCGTTTTAATCCCAAAACCTAATAAAGATTCACTTAAAAAAGAAAACTACAGGCCGATCTCCCTGATGAACACAGATGCAAAGATTCTCAACAAAGTTTTAGCAAATCAGATTCAAAAACATATTAAAAAGATTATTCACGGGGACCACGTAGGCTTCATCCCGGGCACACAAGATTGGTTCAACATACACAAATCAATAAATGTAATTCATCATGTAAACCAGTCCGAAGTCCAAGACCACATGATACTCTCGATAGATGCAGAAAAAGATTTTGACAAGATCCAACAGCCTTTTATGATCAAAACGCTAGAGACAGTAGGAATGGAAGGAACTTTTATCAATATAATAAAAGCTGTATACGACAAGCCCACAGCAAGTATTATGCTCAATGGGGAACAATTGGAAGCATTTCCACTTCAATCAGGAACTAGACAAGGCTGTCCACTCTCACCACTTCTATTCAATATTGTACTTGAAGTCTTAGCTGAAGCCATAAGACAAGAAAGGGAAATAAGAAGGATTCAAATCAGCAAGGAAGAAGTCAAGCTATTCCTATTTGCAGATGACATGATCCTATACCTGAGTGATCCCAAAAAACTCCACCAGGAAGCTCCTGGAACTAATTGAGAAGTTCAGCAGGGTGGCAGGATACAAAATAAATGTGCAAAAATCAGAGGCCTTCCTATATGCCCAGAATGAAAGAAGTGAAAAAGCCTTGAGAGAAACCATCCCATTCACTATAGCCCCTAAAAAAATGAAATACCTTGGTATAAACCTAACCAAGGAGGTAAAAGAACTTTACAATGAAAACTTTAAAACCATAAAGAAAGAAATAGCAGAAGACACCAGAAGGTGGAAAGACCTCCCATGTTCCTGGATTGGCAGAATCAACATCGTAAAAATGACCATCCTACCAAAGGCAATATACAAATTCAATGCTATACCAATTAAAATCCCAAAGCAATTCTTTAAAGAAGTTGACCAAACAATCTCAAAATTCATATGGAGGCACAAAAGACCCAGGATAGCAAAGACAATCCTGAGTAAAAAAAACACTGCTGGAGGTATTACCATACCGAACCTTAGTCTATATTACAAATCCATAGTTATAATAACAGCCTGGTACTGGCTCCAAAATAGACACACAGATCAATGGATAGGGATTGAAGACCCAGATATAAGCCCACAAAATTACAGCGATTTGGTCTTTGACAAAGGGGCCTAAAGAATCCAATGGAAAAAGAATAGCATCTTCAAACAAATGGTGCTGGCAAAACTGGATCTCCACATGCAGAAGATTAAACCTGGACCCATACTTGTCACCATGTACAAAACTTAATTCCAAATGGATCAAGGACCTTGATATAAGGTCAGAGACTATAAAAACCATAGTTGAAAGGATAGGGAACTCCCTCGAGCTGATTGGGCTAAGCCAACATTTCCTAAACAGACATCCAATGGCACAGTCAGTGCTACCACCTCTCAACAGTTGGGATCTTGTGAAATTAAACAGCTTTTGTTGAGATAGAGATTGTAACACGAGCTCAAAGGCAACCCACAGAATGGGAGAAAATCTTCACTAACCACATATCTGATAGAGCTCTACTGTCCAGAGTGCACAAAGAACTTAGAAAACTAAACATCAAGGAAACTAATGGCCCAATTAAAAAATGGGCCCTGGAACTTAAAAGAAACTTTACTAGGGATGAAATTAAAATGTCTAACAAATGTCTTAAAAAATGCTCCACTTCCTTAGCCATCAGGGAAATGCAAATCAAAACTTCCCTGAGATATCATCTCACCCTGGTCAGGATGGTAAAAATCCACAATACAAACAACACCAAATGCTGGAGAGGATGTGGAGATAGGGGAACTCTCCTACATTGCTGGTGGGAGTGCAGGCTCATACAGCCACTCTGGCAAGCCGTCTGGAGATTCTTAAAGAAATTAAAGATTGAAATGGCATATGACCCTGCGATTCCACTTTTGGGTATAACCCCCCATACAGCAGAGGTTCACCTCGATAGCATAAGCACGACCATGTTCATAGCAGCACTGTTTACAATAGCAAAGACATGGAATCAACCCAAATGTCCAACAGTTGACGAGTGGATAAGGAAACTGTGGTACATCTATACAATGGAGTACTACTCAGCCATCAAAAATGATGAATTACTGGAATTTGCTGGGAAATGGATGTCATTAGAAACAATTATATTAAGTGAAGTATCCCAGACCCAGAAAATTAAGCGCTGTATGTACTGCCTAATAGGTGGCTCCTAATACCAAACCCACCCAGCCCATCTTGAGACACTCATAGGTAAATCTATGTATTACCTACAGTAATTGCAAGGATTATGAACAGGAGGAATGGGGTTGGAGGGCCACACCAGAAACAAGGAGAGAAGTGACCATGTTACAGTAGAGAAAATAGGCCTCCATCAAGGACTGCAAGAAAGTCATGTGACACCTAGTTAAGTTCATAGACATTTGTTCCTGATCATTTACAACTAAGGGAGTATGAACTCACCAGAAGGGGAGGGCATATAGTCCGGCAGATTAAAAAGTAACCATTTTGCAAATGGGTGATTGACCCCTCCCATTGCCTAACGCCATATGACCCTGAGATTCCAATTTTGGGTATAAGTATTATATCTACCCTTGAATGTGCTCTTATAATAAGACTCCAGTTTAACAGCTTTCTGTCTCTGGCCAGGGGCTGACATACAGTGCCCATCACGATGGTGTGAAGGGCATTACAGGAGCAACAAAACTGCAAAAGAAAATTAATGAACCACTATCCAGAACTTCAGAGACTCTATATCAACCACCTAGAACTAGGCCAGACTAATCTTTCCCCATCCTGAAGCTCAGGGACATTTGCAGAAGAGGGGGCGGTAAGAGTGTAAGACCAAAAGGATGGGAGGAGCAATTATTTGCAAGATACTCCACACAAGTTAGGGCCAAAGCAATCATAATTGGACATTGTATGCCCGGCGCAATGTCCAACACACTATTGTCCTCACAAAGTCTAGCATCTGCTAAAGGCACCAAGATCTTTGGAGGCAAGGGATTGACAGCCACATTAGTGTTCCTATGCTTAAGGGGAACACAGGAAGGGGTTCAGGGAAATGCCACTGGGTCCTTGTACGTCATCAGAGAGGAGGGCCCAGAGGAGAGTCAGGCATGCACAAAAAAGGACTCTGGGAATCGGGGCGGGAGGCACAGGGGGATGGGGCGGGAGGGGTGGGGGGAGGGGAAGCAGGGGGTTCGGGGGGGAGGGGGAGGGAGGGAGGGAACTGGTGTACCTATTAAGTTTGTATGAGCTGAAATAATAATAAAAAATGTATTATATATAAAAAAATTATTTAGTTAAGTTACATATTGGTTAAGTCAAATACTGAGTAAACTTGTGGGAGATTATCTAATCAATATGGGAAGACTCATCAGAAGTGGGTGGGACCATTCTCTGGGCATGTGAATTAGACAGAAAGAATTGGTTTAATATTTGGCAGACTGGTAAGGTGGGCAGTATTCATCTCTTCCTATGCATATGATTTGGCTAGTTTCACTGGCTGCTACATTGGTATGAACTCTCTCGAGACAATGAAGAACTTCAACCAGAATCTGTACATCAAGAATAAACCCCTTGTTTCTCTAAGTGGTTTGGATCCTAGTTGCATTCACCAATGGAAAGATGAGACCAGCACATCTGAACAATTAAACAATGTCATGTTGGGGAGTATAGAGATGGTTAAAGGATTGAAGTCTGTCTCACAAGCAAAATTTTGGATCTCCAGGCACCATATAAAAATGCCAAGAAGAAATGGCAGTGACTTGTAATTCTAGCCTGAGAGTCAGAGTATTGGAAACCCCGGGGCAGAGTAATAAGATTGAAGAACAATCCAGGATGATTCACAAAATCATCCTTTGCCTACACAGTTGCACACATGTTTTACACACACACACACACACACACACACACACACGCACACACAAAGACCCTGTTGCAGCTTGCCTGCATGGTTGCTGATAAATGAGCAGCAATTGACTTAAGGGAACAAGGAGTTGATTTTCTTACTGATAGTCCAGTTACAGTCTGTCCAGTTTGATAGGAGAGCATGCACCAACACCAGGGATAAGCAAACTGGCCACACCATCTCTAAGTAATGGCTGAGAGAGGGACAATTCTTACTTGTCAGACCAGCATGTCCATCCAAGTGTACAAAAGGATGCCTATTCTCTTAATCAAATGTTTGTACTTTATTCCAGGCCCTAATCCCATCCACCGTGGACTGAGCCTTCCCCATCACCTAGACAATCTCCTGCAGGTTTGCTCTGGGCCTAACTCAACCACTAATTCTTCACAAATGTGCCCAGAACTCAAACCTTCAACTGTCAAGTTGACACTTGTGCTTAACTGTGACAGACCCAAAGAAAAAGCTGCCATGTTGGTCAAAATACAAAATTTGTGTGATGAAGGAGAATAAAGTTGAAGAAATCTAATGAGCAGCAGGGATACAATACTTATTGTGGTAGTTAATTCTGGGTTTCAACTTAACACACCTGGCATTAACTAAATCAGCTGAGACCACAACTGGCAAGATCACCTGAGACCACCTGAAGACATTATCTGGATAATACTAAGATCAGCCCAAGATCTGATCAGAACTTCCCCAGATCTCATTGCAACCTCCTAGTAGTGGAGCAGATAAAAAGAACCACAGAACAGAATAGAGATTCTCCAGGAATCCAGCCTCAGCCTTTCTGGTGGGTATGATTTGGCTCATCTCCAGCTTTGTCCAGCCAGCCATGCTGCTTCACCTGTGAAAATCTGTTTCCCCCTCTGGAACTGCAAGTCAAATAAATCTCCCTTTCTCTCTTAAGTTGTTTGATGTTGCATGCTCTCACACAGCAATAAAAACTGTTACACTTATTAATAATGATAATAATATATTACAGACTTCATAGGGCTCACAAAATAAATTCTAAAAGTTCTCAGCACAAAATGTTATGTATGTGAAATAATGGATGTTAACTACCTTAATTTAGATATTGCACAATTATACTAAAGTATAAAATATTTTATTTATAAAAGCAAACCAATAGAAAGATAATGTGTTGATCTTCATGGGGGTTGTGAGGGGAAGAGACGGTTGTGAGTTTTTAGTCCCTTCTGATTTAGACATAAATATGCTATTTTACATGTGGGTTGATGAAAGGTTCTAGTGTGTTTCCATACTTGGGCTCATATGTACATAACCCTGCAATAGTCTTTTTTAAAATTTTTTTTATTTATTCAATTGTGTGTGTGTGCGCATGTATATATGTATGTGTGTCCTGAGTTCGGATCCTAGACCCCCGTATAGACGCCGGGCAGAAGCAGGGGTGGCCTGAGTTTCTAGTCCTGGTAGGGCGGAGCCTGTGAATCCCAAGGTAGAGTAAACAAGGAGGAGATGGAGGCGTCCATGGTGGTTCCCGAATTCGTCCGTGGTTCTACACACACATACATACATACACACACATACATACACACACACACACACACACACACACACATGAATACACGCAGAATTGAATAAATATAATAAAATAAATAAAAAAATAATTATTCAAATGTCCACTATCATAATTGTTATTCAAACAAGGTCCAGAAACTTTGGATAATGTAATAAGCAAAAAGATCAAAATAAGAGTATTTTTATTGGAAAGGAAGATAAAGTATCCTGATAGATTGCATAGAGAATTAAAGCAATATGTTAAACAACTTTTTACCTAATAAAAGAATATGGCATAGTACAGAATATGGGATAAATATAAAAAAGTTCCATGAAATATCAGGTAACTAAAAATGAAATTATATTTCAAATCAGTCTACCAACAATTAGATATAAACCTAACAAATTTGTAGAAAACTTTTTATTGGAAACAACAATGCTGATGAGCACACTCAAGGACTTGTTGCTCCCTGCACAGAAGGAAATGCATATTTAGTACTTTAAGTTCAAGTAAACACATGTTGGTCAGTCATTGGCCCTGTGGGAAGCATCACTGTTGTTTGGCTAAGTGAACAGAGCTCTAAACTGTCTTTCAAATATTTATGATTATACCCATAGATTAATGATGTTTTCAGCGCTAATGAGAGAAGCCTTTTTTAGAAAATGTTAGTGTATACAGAGACTCATGGCTGCTCCAGGTGTTGACAGTAAGTAAAGGCTGAATGCACAGTCCTAAACAGAGCATTTATACCATCTTTTCTAATATTCAGAGAGCACAGAGAAAGAAGGGGCAGAATGAATATGAAGCCAGAAGATAGGAAAAGGGACTGATATATCCACTGATCATAAATCAGAAATTGCAATAATATGTTCACAACTGTGGTCAACTGCTCTGGGCCTCCAGAATGAGTTGGAGAAAGACTTTAGGGTCCTTACCCTTCCCTGCTAATCTATTGGCTGCTTATGATTCTGGGAAGTGTGAGTGAAGATTCATTGTTTTTCATTATATATATATTTATTTGTTCACAAGCTTGCAATGAATAGTTCCAAACGCATAGTCACACAGAAAACTATGGCTTAACACAGGCAGAGTGTTTGTATTCATTGTTATTTGCAAAACAAAACAAAACAAAAAAGCAAAACACCATGAATGTGGAAAAGGGATTTGTAAGGGGTGGGGGAGTTGTCTAAGGTAAGAGATAAGAGAAGGTGAGAATCAGAACACATTATATCTGTGTATGAAGTTGTCAAAAACAAATTTAATAGATTAAAATGAAAATGAAACAGTGCTGGAGAGATGCCTCCGGGTTAAGACAGTCTGACAAGCAGAAGGACTTGAGTTTGGATCCCAAATCCCACATAAAAACCCTAGGCAGAGATGGAGGTGGCCTGTACTTCTGGCCCTGGTGGGAGGAGCCTGGGAAATTCCAGAGCAAAGGTTAAAGGTGGTAGAAACAATCCAGGATGATTTCTTTTAAAATTTTTTTTTTTTTATTCAATTGTGCGTGTGTGCGTATGTATGTGAGCGCGCATGTGTGTATGTGTGTGTGTGTAGAACCACGGACGAATTGGGAACCACCATGGACGCCTCCATCTCCTTCTGCCCCGGGATTCACAGGCTCCGCCCTACCAGGACCAGAAGTGCAGGCCGCCCCCGCTTCCGCCTGGCGTCTATACGTGGGATCTGGGATCCGAACTCAGGACCTTCTGCCTGCAAGGCGGAAGCTTAACCCCTGAGCCACCTCTCCAGCCCCAATCCAGGATGATTTCTGAAGTCACCTTTGTTCCTCTACAGGGACACACAGTGCCCCCCCCCTCTTTCACACACGCATGTGTATGCAAAAATAAAAAAAGAAAAAAGGAAATCATAAAATGTCAACGACATTAACAACAAAAACAAAAAAATCCAGGTTTGATTTCAAAGAGGCAATCGATCTAAACACATTTTACCTAATTTCCATATTTCTATAAGTCAATAAATATAAGAAAAATTGGTCAACGTGATTAATTAAAACAAAAAGGAAAATTAAGTCCAAACAGAGCTATCAACTCACTCCATTAAGAAGGTATATTTTTGAAAGGACAAAAAGAAAAGCTTTCATGTCAGGCTGTAGAGGCAAAAGAAGTCTTAAAGTCTCAAGCATTGTTGGTGAGAATGTAAATTACCAGCATTAGAGGATATTTTTCTAAAAAACTCATACAGGAATGTTTATTGTAAATTCATCCACTGTATACTCAGAAACAATGGATTTGTCTTTAAGCCAACAAAATGTTAACAAGCTGTAGTGTGTCCATGTCAAGAAACACTCTTTGTAAGAAAATGTAATATGGAGGCATGAAAAAGCCTGTTTTTCTCTCCCAGGAATTGTTCTGAGTGGAAAAGGTCTAGGCAAGCATATGCTTGAAGTGACTAGTTATAGGGGTGGAGAATGGGATAGAGGTCAATGGCTAAGGACTGAGTTGGGGCTGTGGTTATAAGGGCAATTCCATCCTGATGAAATGTTCTGCATTTTTGACTGCACCAAGGATAACACCCTGCCAGCTACCTTATAGTCATAAGCTGTCACAACTAGAAATAGGTAGAAAGTAACTGGAAACTCCTTATTTTTAATCTTTTGCCATTATATTTTTTATAACCTCAGAGTGTAAATGCTTAAATAAAGACTGGAAATAGGAAAAGAAATCCCAGAGTATGGGGCATTTCCCTAAAGTTAATAATTCAAAAGATTTCATTTTAACCAATTTCATATTAATGAGGTCCAAGTAGTAATTTTCTTGCATGTGTTCATAAGGAAGGACAATGTATAGGTATTCAGAAGATACCTTTTAAACACAACAAAACATGACTCAACTCAGTGCATTCAAGTAGGTAGTTATAGTAGACATGAGGTCAGCTCTTATTTAGTCTGTTTCCTCATGATTTACCTCACTTTGATAATTATGTTAGTAATACTGAACTCTTCACGCTCTGGAAACTTATTTGTATGCACAATTTAGCTAGAACAATTACCAATGAAATAATATACATTTATTGTCTTTAAAGGCTCAAGAAGAGCTGGTGAGATGGCTCAAAGTAAAGATGCTTGCCACTGAGGCTGGTGACCTCATTTGGATCCCTAGTGGGAAGGAGATGTTCTCTGATTGCTACATGTGTGTATTATCACATGTGTGCTGCTAAACACACAGGTACACAAAATATCTAAATAATACAAAACAAACAAGAGAAAAAAGCAGATGCCAAGACAGCAAACAGGACTTTATTCATTGCGTTATTTTTTATCATGTATTATTTTCATTTCGCATGCTTTTTAATAGTTTTTGAATATTCTATTTATTTGTTTGAGAGAGAAAATGAAAGAGAGAGAAGGATGGAGAATGGAGAAAAGAAGGGAGAAATGATAAGCATGCATTTCATGGCACAAGTGCAGGTCAAGGGATAACTTTCAGAAATCAGTTCTCTCCTTCCATCATGTGGGCTTCCAGGGATAGAAATCATGTTTCTAGGTTTGAAAACTCTCATCTTACCCACTGAGTTATCTCTATGGTCCTACTTTTTAATAATTTAGTAAACAGAGTACACAATCCTCAAGGCTGATTCTTGTCTGAGTCTTAACTGGGTATTCATCATGGTTTTCTTACAACATCTTCACTAGGCATGCGATACACATTTCTGATTACTTGATTAATTGAAAGCTTCTCAATTTAGCTATTTCTGGCACTTTTTCTGGAGAAAGAAAAGCATGTATCATGACTTTCTAAAGGGATAAATTGCCATCAGAGTTTAAACATTTCTTCAGCCACACTGTTTCTTTCAAATATGTCACCCTGTGGAGAATCTTCTTTTAAAAAAAAAAAAACTCATTCATTTTAGTGTGTGTTTGTGTGTGTGTGATTGTATTTGTTTGTGTGTGTGCACGCACTATGTGTCCTCATGGAGGACCAGTGGTGACTTCAGGAATTATCCTGGATTGGTTCTACCTCCTTCTTGCTTTTCTCTGGGGTTTCCAGGCTCTGCCCACCAGGACAGGAAGTGAAGGCCACTGCCCTTTCCACTCACATTTTTTTTTTATGTGGGACCTGGGATCCAAATTCAGGAACTTCTGCCTGGGAGGCAGAGTCTTAACCCCTGAGTCATCTCTCTAAATCCTGTGGGAACTCTTTTAGGCACAAGGGTGTATGTGGAAGCAGAAATATGTAACTGTTGGGAGCCACAGATGTATTTAAGTCTGCAATAATATTTACCTATCCTACATCCACATTGACATACAGCTGTGTTCATGTTCTTGTTGCAGAATGGAGGGCAAGTAATCAAGAAGTGAAAGGTAGCACTTAGCAACCAGGAAAACACTATAGTGTCCCTGCAGTAATCTATCTATCTATCTATCTATCTATCTATCTATCTATCTATCTATCTATCTATCTATCTATCTATCTATCTATCTATCATCTATCTATCAACAGATATAGATATTTCCTATGGATATATGAATACCAGCATAATAAAAGAGTTAAAATCCCTTCTTAACCTTCAGTTTATTTAAAAGCTTAGTTGAAGTGAAACCATGCAGAATAAAAAGTTATGAATTATTCAGCAAAGCATAAATTTTTAATTAATTTTAAAGTGAAAAATAAAACTTCCCAAGAAGTAATGTATGGTCTGCAACAAGGGGCTTTATAATCAATTACATTGCAGGAGTTATTTTCATTCTCTTTCTTATAAAAAAATTTCAATGGGAAATTCTGAAATGATTTAACTTACAGAGTGAAATATATAGAGATCAAACTATATTTTCTTTTCTCTACAGTTGTAAAATGTGTAGGTTAAATGTGATGTTGAATTTAAACTAAGAACTCAAAGCTCCGAACTTTACCCTGATCTTGGTATCAGAAGTTTAATATCTTTAATTATTATATATAGGTTATATTAACATCTTTGACTTTCTCAACACTAAGGGGAATTTCACTTTACTTAAAGTACCAGATAATGTATATATGGATGATGAAGATACGGTTAGATGAATGGATGGATGGATGGATGGATGGATGGACGGATGGATGGATGGATGGGAGGCAACAGTTAAGAACTGGGCAAACAAAACCCAGTTCAAATGTTGTGTTTGCTGTTAAGTAGAAATAGCTTGCAAAAGCTTTATTTCCCTATCCGTTAAGAGATGTACTAATTATATATAATTTTAAATACTGCAACTCATTGAAGAGGTAAGAATACATGCAAAGGACCTAACAGGATACCTGGCATAAAGTAACTACTCAATTAATCTTGGATTTGAGAATTAAACAATATTCTTCCTGAGAAGAGAAAGGAGTTGCTTCTAATAGGCAACTAACATATAGAGACATATAGAAATGTAAAGTCTCTTTACAACCACAATGTTTACACATAATGTAATGAATGCTCGACAGCCTTTGAGATGCCTCCAGCATCTGACCTACTTATTAGGAAGGGAACTCCAATAATCTGGCATTTACAGAGGCTCTGCTTTCCTAGACAGAGGAAATTGCATAATTAGTGATTCAGACATTGTATAGAATGTTTTTAATTACATTAGAGCACTACAGTCCTTAAAATTGTTAATTGCTTATATTTCTCAAATTAATTCTTTCTATCACAATACAAAAATCTCAAATCTCCAGAATAATTCCAACAGTAAATTTTACAAAATATGTTTTCTAATGTACACAGGAAGCAATGATCATGCTTTAAAAATCCATTCAAGATCATTTTGAATTAAACAGTACAAATAAGAAAATAATACAGAAATATTTTATTTTGTATTTCTGAAAGGTCTGTGATAATGTAAAAAACCATCATACACCTCTGGTAACTGTGATTTCCAATTAAGTCGTAATCAGATTATTGTAGTTTCCATTCTTATTTATTTTTCTTTTCCATTTTCATATGTTTGTGTGTGAGTGTATGTACGTGTATATATGTGCTTTGCTTGTTTATATATTTGTAAGATTGTTCACTCACAAATGTGTGCACATGTATTTAGAGCCTGAGGCTGACTTGAGTAGTTATTCTCAATTGCTCTCCCATTTTATTTTTCTTTAGACAGGGTGTCTATTAGAGCTCATAGACAGGGCTAGTCTTCCTAGCTAGCTTACTCTGATTATTCCCCTCTGTGGGGACTAGCCCTCAGAGAGGGAATTTTTATGTGGAATACAGCAATCCAAACTCCATTCTATTTTTTTTAAGGGTAGCCATCTCTCCAGGCCAGTCTTCTGTTTTAAATATCGCACTTTAGGGCTGGAGAGGTGGCTCAGGGGTTAACCCAATGCCTTGCAGGCAGAAGGTCCTGAGTTCGGATCCTAGACCCCATGTATAGACGCCGAGCGGAAGCGGGGACGGCCTGCGTTTCTGGTCCTGGTAGGGTGGAGCCTATGAATCCTGGGGCAGAGTAAACAAGAGGGGGCGGAGGCGTCCATGGTGGTTCCCACACACACACAGGCATACACGCACAATTGAATAAATAATAGTAAAAAAATTTAAACATCACATTTTGCAGGGGAAATTGTTAGACTCAAATCTCCAAGTCAAAGGCTAACAGAAGGTTCAAAGTTTGATCAAGAGATTCTGTGAACAATTGGTAAAACAATCAAGAATATCTAGGAGAAGATCTTTAAAGGGTACTAACAGTAAAACCCATATTGAAAGATGTTGGATAAAAAAAAAGAATTAGATGAGTTTTGTTGGATAGAACAGAGACAAATAAATTAAGATTATCAAAACTTGTATAGAAATTGGGTACACAAAAAGGAAAATGAGTTGCACAGCTGCGGAAAAGTGGGCTTCCTGGTCACTGACAGGTTCTCCCTGGTGATTTGTTCACCATGCTACTCTGTAGGCCAAGACACTGCCAAGATCATTTTATATAGTCTCTGATTTTATAGTTCTGGAACATTGAACAAATGAAGCTAATTGTTATTGTGCTCTGATTAACTTCAATCCTCAAAAAATCAAAAATTTTTGAGGAGTAAAGGAAACGTTTGAAGAACTGTTCTAAATGTGATGCTCTCAAAAACATTTTGTGAATTTTGTTGAATTAAAAATCTAAATTTAGCTAGGTTTAAGTATTGATTTTGAATTTAGATTATTACCTAGAAAAAAATCAATTATCATTTTCAATGAATATTGTCAGCATTGATAAATATATCCAAAAAACTACATGCTCTGTCATGAGAATTTTCTCTTTATTATTGCTCATGTGATTGAAACCAACTGAGAAAGTTTTCTGAATATTTGTTAATAGGTGCTTATTGACAGGCATTTCCAGTCAGGTAATTACACACACCAATATTAGGTAATAATAAAAGTAAAAGATCCAGAGTCCATGTTTCAAGAAGATGGAAATTTCATTAAGACATCATTTCCACTATCAATTGTTAGGTAATTTGCCAGAGATTTTTCTTAAACTATTCACTAGGAAACCCTCTCTAGAGAAGAGCATGTTCTATGAGTGTTTAAGAAATAAAGATTACCACGGTCTTCTTTGTATGCTAAAGATTTCTGAAAGATTATAGTAATTTTATCACAAAGCTTTTTGTTTTAAGAAAAGCTCTAATCTACATAAAGGTTAATAGCTAGAGAATAAAAGAATGTCAGAAAAATTGAAAGTAAATTTTAATTTTAGTTTTTCAATAATAGCTATGTAGTACTACTTTGAATTTCCTGGAATTTTTATATTCACTTGCTACTTTTAAGTCATTTAAATGTTAACCACCTTACTTAAAGTCACATTCCTATGTATAATAATCCTGTGTGATTTCCTGTTCTGTCGCTGCATCCAAAAGAGGTTCTCATGAGAACTTAGTGAGATAATAACACAATGAGAGCTCAGAGCCTGAGACTTGGCTTCCTGTTATTGCTTCTATAATGATCTCCTGCCATAAGGGGTGTGTGTGTGTGTGTGTGTGTGTATGTGTGTGTGTGTGTGTGTGTGTGTGTGTCTGTCTGTCTATCTGTCTGTCTGTCTGTCTGTCTCATTTTCTGTTTGTGAGATAAAGAATATGTGAAAGAGGCAATATTCAATTCAAAATGTTTATTTCAAGTCTAAGCAAATTCTGCCATTCCTGTTATTTTATCAGATCATAGCTACACTTGCATTAACATAAAGGTATAGAGCAGTAACATTACATCTTTAGTACAAAATGTCATATTTTTTTTATAATATACTTACACGATAGCGTATTCTTAAATAGATAAACCAACAAGGCATTAAAATATGAAGAGACTCTTTTCCTGAACTTTATATTCTTTTTGATCTTAAATAACTGAAGAGTTTGACCACTAGCATATAAGTGAAATATATCTCATTGTTTTCATTGATTTTTTTATTTGATGGTAAGTTCTCAAAGAGTAGGGGGATTATATTTCTTTGAATATTGACAACCTAATACAATTCCTAGCACATTGTAGTAATTTATGAGAACTTTAAAGAATTGTATATGACTACAGTTCATGCACATTTCTCTATGGCCATATGGGATGTAATAAATAACAGATATGCTCAGTTAGTTCTAAAGTAGGAAGATAAAAATTCTTTTTCTGTATGTGAAAATGATACATGTAAAATTTTTTAGAAATTACTTGAGCATTTGAAATTCTTTGTGTGTCTTTTCCATTATTCAGAACCCAGGTGATCAGTAATATTCATGAAAGCTATGTTTCAATATGTGTCCCCCATGAATCATGAAGGAAATTCTAAGAAACATTGGCGCAGGCTGCTATTGCAACATGAATATTTTCTATCAAACAACTCTTATTCATTCCTAAGACCTGGGTCAGGTGATCTCATGAACAAGCAATCTTTAACCTTACTGACAAAATGTATTTTCATCTCAGGTTTCCATAGAGCATCAGGTAGCTGTCCACATGGAAACTGCCTTATTTGCCCATTTTCATCTTAAAATAAATGCAAATATTTGTCTGCCTGTTTCCCTACTAAACGTTCAGCTCCACTGAAGCAAGGATCATGTAGGACTTGTATTGATTGGTACAGCATAATGCTAGGCATATAGGAGGCATTCCATCAATATTTAATGAAAGAGTGAATGACCAGGAAGAATAGCCTGGCCTTAGGCATACTGCAAAGGATTTTAAACAATTTTTCTTTGGACGGGTTGCTTACAAAAATATATATTAACCATTTTTAATAACTAAAGTTAAGCACAGTTACTTTTCTATATTCTTGAAATCAGTTCCAAATTTAGATATCTATAATATGTGTCATATAGTAATGGCAATGGGTGATTTTTAGAAATATGATATTAACCAAATAAATGTTTGCTTCTTAAACTTATCTAAGTTACTCTGGTACTAATAAGAAATTCAGAAGCCAGTGAATATCAGTCTTGTGTGGCAGAAGAAAGAGTCAAAACTCATAACATCTTTGGGCCAATATAAAACCATACACTGGCCATGCATTCTTATGAAAATTTCAGCTTTCTAAGTCATCACTACCATGTGTAGAAACTGACAATATCATTTAGCATTGCTATAAAAGTTAAATAAAATAATTTTAATAAAAGTCAATGAGTGATATCTAGTGCATTTGAAGTTTCTTTAAGAACAACTTCAATATTTTAATGAAATTATAATTATTTTCCCCTGTGTACTACATGAATTTGGAAAAGCATTTAGAAATATGTAAAAAATATATGTGGAATGAAGAGAGTGTATGTGTGCTAGTGTGTGCTAGTCATGTGGACATGACTCAAGATACCTGCCTCTGTACTATTCATTCTGCTTTTGTTTTTGTTTTTAGTTAACATGTATGCATATACCATGGATAAAATGACTTCTTTAAGAAAAGGATTTTATATTTTCTAATTTTATTCTCATAATAAAATAGAAGTTATAATTCAATCCTATGTATAAACTGAGGCTCAAAGCCAAGTCTGATTCAGATAAGTCTTGAATTTGTTTTATTAGAATTGAAGTGCATGGAATAAATTCATAAAGCTCTTGGTTCAGTTTTATTTTTACAGGATCATTCAGACCTTTGTCATTGGAAAAGGATGTTGCTGTCTTCACAATTCAAACTTGAGAACCATGCAATCAAATTATCTAAAAATAATCATAATATTTAAAGGAAGTTTATAATTAATTTTTTAAAACTGTCCACATTTACAGGTCTCATTGGCTGTAAATTTGACACACCAGGTAAAGCACAACATATTAATTCTAGGAAAACTACACAAACTGAATACTTAGACTTGCTCTGTTAACGTGCTAAGTTCTAAACAATGTAGTCTTGAAAAGAATAGAGAGAAGAATTGAGTAAGAAAAAGAACTTTAAGTCATCCACACTGAAAAGCATGTAGCTAAATTTTGTATTTCCAGATGGCATAATGATATACTGTGAAAATTCTAAGCCTCCCACAAAAATAAAAAAAAAGATTTTCTTAAAACCAATGAACAAAGGATTGCACAGATGGCTCAGTGGTTAAAGTCTTTGCTTCACAAGCAAAATGATGCGAGATTGGATCTTCAAACCATTCCTAAAAATGCTGGGCAGATATGCCTGCAAGCTGTATTTCCAGACCTTGAAGGCAGTGTGGGAAACCCCATAGCAAAGGAATGGGGAGGTACAGCAATTCAATATATTACGTTTGTCACCCTTGGGCTTCTATAGACACAATCAAGTACACTTTTGTACATACACTAGCACACATACACACACAAACTCACACATACACACTCACATATATATGCAAAAATTATATTCCAATGCTATTGATATGAAAATAGCACAGTATTAATTTAAAGATAGACAAGGACATAAAGAAATAGAACAAAGAAAGTACACAGACATAGATCCATGTACCCACATTCAATAAATTATTGACTTAGTTGTCAAAATATAATAAACAAAAAAATGAAAATCTTTTCAATAAATGATGTTGGCATAATTGATGTCAAATTTTGGCAGTTATTTTTAGATGTCAACTTGACAATTGAGAGCTGTCCATTGGTACACTTCTGAAGAATGTAAGACAACTCTCTTAATGTAAGACAACTGTCTGAGTAATCTGGTAGTATGTTATCTAATTGATATGAACTCAGATTATAGAATCTAAAACAATTCTCTGGGCAGATGGATAAAATGGAGAGAGATCACACTGGAAAGTGTACCCTTCACTCAGCTTTTTTGGTGGATATGGTACGGCCAGTTCCATCAGTATCTGTCTATAACTCTCCTATAATAATGGATTAAACCTTGCTTCCCTAAATTATTTGAGTCATGTATTTATCACAGAAAGAGAAACTGAGAAATACACTTTACAAAATATGAAATTAGATTGCATTCACTATCATGCATGAATCAACTCAAAACTGTTTAAAGTCTTTTGATACTGAAGTCCCCTGATATTAGTCTGAGCACTATATTTTTGGGATATTACCTATCAAACATATCCAGCTAGGTAAAAAGCTGGATATTGAGAAATAATTCTGTAAAAAAAACTAGAAAACAATTGGATAAGAAATGGAATAACACAGTGAGGAGATAAAGTAAGGAAAAGAAAAAAACATGCAATGAAAATATGATGAAAGCACCAAAAACAATAAGTAACTTGTATTAATCATGTTTGTGTGCTGTGACCATGTTTTCTGACAAAAAATGACTTGCAGAGGTATGATTAATCTTGGCTCATCGTTTCAGAGGGTATAATTCCAACTTACAGTTGAAGGCCTGATGATGGGAATGTGTAACAAAAGCTTTCCACATCAAAGCAGCAAAGGAAGCAGACACCAAGGCCAGAGTAAAAGATCAGCTTTATAACCCCTAAAGACTTACTCTTAGTGAGCAGCTTCCAATAGTCAAGTCCCATCTTGTAAATGTTTCTCAAGCTCCAGCTTAAGAAAATGAATTCAAAAGAGGAACATTCAATAAACAGATTTTTAACTACAACAGGGCTCAAATCCATAGCAAGAGCACAAATAATGGAATTTAAAAATGGGCAGAACCAAAATAATTGTTTAAAGACTTTCTTTTCTTGTTGCTGTGACAACTAACAGACAAAAACATTAAGGATGAAATAGTTTCTTCTGGCTTATAGTTTGAGGAAACAGTTCATCATTGCGAAAAAGTCAAGGTGTCAGAAAGGCAACTGGCCACCATATACCATGGTCACAAACAGAGAAATGAATTAATTCATGCATTCTAGGCTAGTTCTCTCCTTTATTTCTATCCAGGGCCTCCACTAAGGAATGGTGCTATCACAATGGGAACTAACAAGCCACATGATAAGCACTTTTGCTATCATTTTTGTATACTATTTTCCTTTTTTGTATTTTTGATCATTCTTTTTATGATTTTTTTATCATTTAATTTGCCTACCTAATTTTACACTTTTGGAAATTGAGGGGCATGCTTCTGGATTACAATTGCTTAATTAGGATTCAGTATTATAGCTTAAAATTTTCTGCCCAGATTACTAGTCATTCCTTGCCATTATTCTTCATTTACATTTCCTATAACTCCCTCCCCTAAAACCAATCACCTTTCTTTTCTCATAACTTGAACTTTCATTTAGAGCTACTTATCCTGGGAGTATTTACAAAATTGCAGTGATAAAATGCCTAGGAAAAAAGCATTTAGATAGCAAAGGTTTATGATTCACCATTTATATATACAGTCTATCTTACCATAGAGTCAATGTGACAACAGGCAATCAGAAGCAGAAAGTGATGAATGCATGTACTCTTCTTGGTTTCTCCTTTATATGTTGTCCAGAATCCTAGTCTGGGAAATGTTTCCAGGTACAATTCCTCCCACAACTGATCTGATCAAATTAAACTCCCACAAACATATGCAGAGACTAACCTACCTTAGATAATCCCTCATATATGCACCCAGATACTTTTTTCCTAGATACTTTTTTCTGTTTACCATAAAGTTGATTATTGATATGAACCATCACAGCATTCAAGTTCCTTGATTTTCACAATCAGAGTTTGCTCTTTAAGTTGTACATTCCTTGATTTTTGACAAACACATCATTACTTTTATCTGTCACTATTGTATTTTTGATGATATTTGCACTATGCTGAGTGCCTAGTGCTCCACTTATCCATCCCTTCCTTCCTCTGAAGTCATGTACACCCATTGATGTTTTTATATAATAGTTTTTCCTTTTCCACAATGTCATGGACTTTGAATTATGTGGTTTCTTTCAAGTAATTTCTTCACCACTTGATGATAATACGCATAAAGTTATCTCCATGACTATGATAGTCCCCTGAAATGTATCTGCCAGAAAGTAGGATTAAATATTCTCCTACTAACCTGAAAAAGAGTCAACTTATGATATTTTATTCTCAGGTGTAGCCTCAGTACATCTAGATAATGGGGCGAGATGGCCTCTAGGAGAATCATTAAACTGTAATACTATCCTCTAACCAGATCTATTCTGCTAAAGGGCAAGCAAATGGCAGCAGGCTCCTAGATTCAAATTTTCTTTTATCTATGATGCCAAAGATCTCTGCCAAAAGTATCAGCTAGAAGCCCTGGAGAAAACTTTATCTCCAAATAATGATGCCTTCAAAATTAAGACTAAACAGGAATTTCATCCCTTACACCTCTTTCCTTGAGACTAAACATGGTCCATATAATCCAGAATCAGAATTAGTCTGCCCTCTTCAAGAGATATCAAATGCTTTCGGATCAACTCAGGCACATATCCCTTTTTCCTTGAAAGACCTGACCTAAATTAAAAAGGACTTAGGAGCTTTTCTGAGGACCCAGATAAATTCATAAACGTTTTGCAAACTGAAAGGGAGGGGAGAGAGAACCAGGAAAGAAAGAAAAAAGTCCAACCTTGATATTCGCCCTAAGAGAATGGGAAAGCAATAAAAACAAAGCATGCCCAAGTAGACAATCCAAAATCCCTTCAGACAGGGAAAGTAGGGGGAGGGTGGGATGAAGGGAAATGCTTTAAATACAACCAGACTAGGACCTCTGAGAAAACTTCCCCAAGGACAAAAGGCTCTCTTTTGCCCATGTTCTGATTGTAGTGAAGCCCCTCCATCAGGAACCAATGATTAGGCTCCAGGAAAAAAAGGAATTTTGGTGTGGATGACCAGAAAAGGAGAGCCCAAATGCCAATTTGATATAACATCTTGAGAACTTCGGGCTAACAGGCAATTGGGAAAACAATTTATTCCTTTTTTCATAGATAGGGGAGCACAATTTTCAGTACTGAATTTTCTTCCTGGGCCCTTGTCAACCTCCAATTTAACTATAACCTGTTAGGACCAGGGGAGTGCCAGGTTTAGCAAAGTAACTACTGAAGTTTCTTATATACTTAAAGATATGACCTTTAAGCATTCCTTTGTTTACATGTCTGAATGCCTTATAATCATCTAGACCTAAGGAAACATTTTAGTGCTGTTATACTAATGTATTCCCATCCATGGGATTAAATTCATAGATGTTATAGCTAATTAATCTATTTTGGAGGAAATTTTAATACAAACCCTTTCTCAGGTATGGGCCTATTCCCAAAACATGGGTGAACCATAAGAGCCCTCCCAGTAAAGATAATGCTCAGAGACCTGCAGGACTTCCCATAGCACAAACAGTAACCCCTGTAATCAGAAACTAGAAGAAGACTGATTCAGATTTTCACAAACCTGAGATTTGCCTTTGAAAATCTTGGAGGAAAAGGAAAACTAACTTGGACGGCTCTGCCTCAGGGATTTAGAGACAGTGCTCTTATATTTTGGCAGACTTTCGAATGTGACCTTGCACCTTTGCAGCTGCTGGAAGAGAGAGATCTCCTCCACTGAGTACTGCTTTTCACTCCAATGCAAGACAAATACAGTGACCATTCCAGGCAAAGTGATCTCGTTACCAGCTCTTGTGTATATCCACAGTAAGACCACTAAACTTGTTTTCTTTATGCAATCTGCCTTCCTAGTTATAATGGCTTAATCTTTATGTTTGGTTCTTGTAGGCTTAAACTATCTGCTTTGGATCTTCTAGATTCATACCATAAAGCTTCAAAGCTTTGGAGCTCTGAATCTCCTTCCTGTATCTCATAGATGAGGACCATTGACTGCTCATACTTCCTTTGCCACAATTATAGCAGGAAGTAGTAAGAAGAGTCATGGACCCTCAACCCTGAGGTCCTCATATAAGAAAAAGGGCAAGAATTAGGCAATTTAGAGCAGCCATGCTGGATGGTCTCTGATGGTCTTCAAAGGTAATCCCCTACTACTGGGATTACCCCAAAGGAACACACACTATTCTGAAGGAACACACCCTATTAATCTGGAGGAACTGACTCTAATCATTCACAGAGATAGTCTCCAGCTAACTCCAATCTTCTGTTTATGAATTAGAGATTAGTTATCTATTACAAATAAACCCTACCTTAAGGATGGTTTCAATATTAACTGGGTTGGGACCCAATATGAAGAGGCTACAGAGAAATAGAAGAACAAAAGCTCCAATGAAGTTTGCAGAAACTGGAGCTAACCAATAAAGAAAAGCTGCTTTTCCTGGACCAACCTAAGGATAAATAACCTTGACACAGGAGGCAGTCTTTGGCTGTCTTGCCCCTCACAGACTGCATGTCTGAGTTCCTTTCATTTCACTTGCTACTCATGGATTCCATGCCTGGAGTCCATGATTTCTTCTCAACTATTTTGTCCCTTGCAGATTCATGTCCGTGAGTTCTCTTCTTTCTCTCCTCAAATAAGCTCTGCCTTAATCCTCTAAAAAAATTGAGAGAAGAAAACTGTCGATATGACATATTGATCATATCATATCTAGATTTTTAAAAGATTTTGTAATGAAGACTGAGTGAAGTACTAAAATGGTAATCAATAGACATAAGCAAAATAGATAATCAACATCTATTATCAATAGATCTTTTTGTATAGTAAACTTACATATTACAACATTGTTATCATCAGTCTTTTTCTGAGTTTGTTTGCATTTCAATGTAGTCTTTAGAATATTTTATGTAATCATAGTATTTTCAAACAAAGAATATTTTATTTTTTCCTTCTCAATATTTTCAGACTTTACTTCTTTACCCTGATGCATTAATGAAGACTTCTATTTGGAAAGGAAATGTAAGAGGAGAAATCTGATCTTAGGGAAGAATTACTCATTTCTCATAATTAATAATGAAGACAGTGGAAGATGTGCCTAGATAGACACTTCCTTTATTAAGTTGGAGATGTTACTCATTGTTTCTAGTAAAAGATTTTACTCATTTTAGATTCTTTCACAATTTTCTTTATGTCTATTGTGACATTTTTTTCTTTTAGTCTTTTAATGCCAAATATGTTATGAAGTATATTTTGAATGCTGAACTTACCTTGCAAATTACTTATAGGAGATCTTACTTGGAATATTGTTTTATGATACATTATGCTTCTGTCTTTGTGCATGTGTGTGTATGTGTCTGTACCTATGTGCTGTGTGTTTCTTTTGTGTGCTATGTGTGAGTGCCCATGTATAATAAACCCAATTTTTGCAGGGACAATAATTATTGATCATTTAAAATAACTATATTTGTATTATGTAATTATTCCTATGTGTTTTAGCACTTTGTATCTTTCAATAAACTTCATGGACATTAACAAAGTTAAGAACAGAGATATACACAATATTCTTTATTTCCCTTTTGATGTCCAAGGGCTCTGTAATGATTTTATTTCTGTCTTGTATTTTGGATCTTTTCTTTTCTTCCACTGCTTGGGACCTTACCAGTCTTATTAACATGCTCAGCAACATTAGTTTTGGGTTTTGTTAATTTTCCTTTATTATATTCTTATTTTTAATACATTAATTACTTTGATTTCAGTTTGACATTTTTTCTAGTTTGTAAAAATAGCAGCATAGACTTACGGAAACATTTTAGTGCTGTTATACTAATGTATTCCCATCCATGGGATTAAAGTCATACATGTTATAGCTGATCAATCCATTTGAAATTTTAACACAAACCCCTTCTCAGGTATGGGCTTATTCCCAAAAAGTGGGTTAAGCCATAAGAGCCTTCCCAGTAAAGATAATGCTCAGAGACCTGCAAAACTTCTCATACCACAGACACTATGCCCTGTAATCAGAAACTAAAAGAGGACTGATTCAGATACAACTTCAGATACAGATTCTTTCATAATGGAGAGATCATTCCAGTCAGTCCTGCTAAAAAGTCTTTTTCAGCATCCAGCAAATTTATAATATCTAGTTTTAATTTAATTTTTGGTCAAGATTTTCCTAATCTCTGTTGATATTTACTTCAAGTTATATGTAGGTCAGAAATATGCTGCCTATCTTTCAGTCATGTAGTAGCTTATTTAGTATCAGGGATTTTTTTTCCAGTTATTTTTCTTTTATTGTCTTAGTTCCATTGTTGAATGTCCACATAATTATACAACTCTAATTAGTATTAAACTTGCTAAGTTGTGTTTGTTCCCTCAAAAATTATCCCTGTTACTGAGAATTCCACACCAGCTGGAGAATAATGTAAATTTAGTTGTTGTTGATGAACATAAATTACATACACTTGGTCAACTGTGCCATGGAGGAAAAATTACATTCTTACTAATTATCTGCCCACTTGAAAAACATCCATTCTTTTACTTTATAAATTAATTCAGTTCCTTTCTAAACAGTAGCAAACAAGGAAGATGCATACTTTGTGAAACTATACAAAGAGGATTCAATATCAACACGATCTTCAAGTAGTTTATTTAGAAATCAAGACCAACAGATGGCATAATATCTGCATATCACACAGATATTTTGTAACTGGATTATCACTGGAATTTCCTATTAGATTCCAGAAGATCTCAGATTTCTTTCTTTTCTTGCAGATGTGCGGATAAATGTCCACAAAATGTTCTGTACAATGGAAAAGCTTGGTCCTTTGGCAAAAAATAATATTGCTGTAGTTAACTATTAAGTATTCACTTATTGACAGACCTGATATGGTTGTGCTTTTATTAGTCTACTTGGGAGGATGACGTAGGAAGATCGCAAATTCAAGACCAGCCTGAGTGCGTGAAAAGCCAACTCAACTAGTGAGAGCCTTTCTCAAAGTGAAAAGTACAAAAGAGGATGGAGATGTAGCTCAGTGGCAGAGAGCTTAAGTGGTATGCAAGAAGAATTCCTGGGTGTTTCCAGTACTAAGGAACAATGAATGATTTAGTAAGAATGATCTGTCAATGTTAAAAACTCAAAAATTAAAATTCTTTAAAAATTTTTAAAAGCTCTATTTTCTTTGCATGTGTGTAAAAGAAGGTCTGGTGAGTTCCTGTGAAGGTCCAAGGGCAACTTTAGGAATCATCCTGAATTGCAGGACCTCCTTATTGCGTTGATCCTGGGTTTCCCAAGCTTTACCAGGGCCAGAATTACAGTCCTCCATTTCTGCCTGGCATTTTTGCATGTGATCTGGAATCTGAACTCAGGTCTTTTTGTTGGGAGGTAAGGATTAACTCATGAGTTATCTTTCCAGCCTCTTGAGAAGTGTTGTTTACAAAGACAAGGTTTCATGTAATATTCTGTGTCAGCTAGTCACAAATAGAGAATATACAGCTCTATGCTCTAGAGGTTGTCATATGCCTGAACCGGTGAACACAGAGAAGTGCTCTGTGAATGGAAACTTTGGATCTTTACTGTTATCTCACAGTCCACATGGGAGGAACTTTCCAAATTATTGATAATCACTGTTAAAAAATAGATATTAGCTATTCCTGAGTGGAATTGTTTATCTAAAAAGCAGATAGCAGCAAGCAAGAAAGCTTATAAAAGGTATTATAGAGGTTGGAGAGATGACTCAGGCATTAAGACTCTACCTCACAATCAGGAGGTCCTGAGTTCCAATTCCTGCTCTCATGTAAAATACGCCAGGAAGAAATGGAGTTTAACTGCACATTCCACCTTGGTGGGTGGAGCCTGAGAAATCATACAGAAGAAGCAAAAAGGAGGTAGAAGCATGTCATAGTTGCAATTTTGATGTCAACTTGACAGTTGCAGACTATTTGGAGCACAGCTGTGGAAGGTTAATGGTTAGAATGGCCCCTGAAAAAGTCTGCAGGTACTTGACTGATTGCTGTGAAGAACCCAGCCCATAGTGGGTGGTACTTTCCAGTGGTGAACCAGATAATAGGAGGTGCAAGGAGGAGGGACTCATTCTTCCCTTATCCGGTGTTGACTTGTTGTGCAGTCCACTCTGTGTGTACATTGTTCGCCTTTAGAGAGTCTGGCCTTCTTTGTTGTTGCTACAGCTGCCTCCGTTCTTGACTGACTTGAAGCTTCACGTTTTCCATCACATTGTTGCTATTCCCTCTGCCTTTGGAGTCTGGTCTCTAGGTCTTGCTGCTGTTTGCTGTTCATCGCCGACGTCGGAGCCCAGGTGTTCTTCACCGACGTAGGAACCCAGTGTCTTCAACAAAGGCAGAGGAGCAAAGGCTTGAGACCTTCTCAGGTTCTTTTGGCTTTGTGGAACATTTCAGCCAGGAAAAAGGTTGCTGTGGGCGGCTACCTTGAAGGACACTAATTTTATTGTGAGTTTTTTTTTAATAAACTTATTTATACATATTATATTCTATAAATTCTGTTTCTCCAGAGAACCCTGACTAATAACAAAGCAATTCAGAATGATTTCTGAACTCATTCTTGATCATTCACAGGGATACACAGTGCCCTCTGATACGCACATGAACACACAGACACACACACATACAAAATAAAATTAAAAGGAATTACAGACATAAATTAGGAACAGCATAATATTGTTAATAGCATAAAGTAAGTGAATAAATATGCCTGGGGACGCTATTTTTTCCTGATACTTTTATGAATTTTTTATGATCATAAGTGGTCCTTATCTATAAAAAAAAAGTCTACACTTCTCCATATCATGAATTTTTGGGTTAAGTATGGTATCAACTGCTAATGTCTTGGAGGCTTAATTTCTGTGTTATGGGTAGGGTACTGTGAATTGAAAAGGACAGATAAAAAATATCTCAGTTGGAAGCTATTTCCGGTAATGAAAATCTCATAAATTTTATGAGATAAAGATCATGTAATACCAAGAAGACATCCTCCAGATTTAGAAAGGAAATGAAAAGTAAGAACTATCCAGTGACACTGACAGATGTTCCCAAAGAACTACTGTGGCCTCTCTTCAGTGACTGCAGCTGCTGTTATAAGAGGTCTTGATACTAATTGGCTTTGGTTCTGAAAAATGTTTTAAAATTTAATCTTTTATTACATTTTTATTACGTTTTTTGCCTAATTATACAAGCTCAATAGGTACCTCCCTTCTTCTCCCTCCCTCCTTCCTCTTTTGTCCCCCATTGCACTCTCCTCCCTTTTCAACCCTCACACCTGTTTTCCTTCCCTAGTCCTCTCTTGGTGCTTCCTCTTTCTCTCTCCCATTCTCCACATCATCTGTCCATCCTGAATTTCCCTCTGAGTTCTCTATACTAGTAAGGGTTCAGGACTCAGTGGCACAGCTTGGGGTCCTGCTGCTAGTATGGGAAGTCTATTGTGACTGTTTAACCCTTTGCCTCTAAGGATCCTACTACATGAAGCCTTCTTCCCTGTGATCTGTGCTAGACTTTGGGGAGTTTTTGACATCTCAGCCATTGTGTAAGTCAGGCAAGGTCCAATCATATTGTGGTTAGATCCTGGTTGCTGCAGTCCTGACTTGTGTGGAGTATCTTGCATATCGTTGGTCCTCCTCATCTTTAGGCTCTTACAGTCTTACTGCTCCCTATTACACAAGGTTCCTTGAGTTTTAAGATGAGGAGAGATTTGATTGGTCTGGTTCCAAGTGAACATTGTAAGGTCTTTGGTATTCTGAATTATGTTTGGTTATTGTTTTCAGTTTTGCTGTTTTTGCACTGCCCTTGACTACATCCTGATTGGTTGTTGAGGTCATTTTCTAACCAAAGATAAAAGACTGTTTAAATGAAGATCTTACTATAAGAAAAGTCTCAAAGGAAGATAGAAGAAAAGTAGGACACAGCAGTAAAAGGGGTGAGTCACCCATTTGCTGGTTGGTTACCATTTCACGGCTAATCCCTATAATTAAATCATAAAATGGCCATCCTAACAAAAACAATATACAGATTCGATGCTATACCAATCAAAATTCCAAAGCAATTATTTAAAGAAATTCAGCAAACAATCTCAAAATTCATATAGAACCACAAAAGGCCCAAGCGAGCAAAAACAATCCTGAGTAATACAAATACTCCTGGAGGTATCACCATACCAAACCTTAATGTATAATACAAATCCATGGTAATAAAAACAACTTGAGTACTGGCTTGAAAATAGACACATAAATCAATGGATGAAGACACAGATATAAGCCTACACAGTTATAGCCATTTGATATTTGACAAATGGGCCCAAATCTCAATGGAAAAAGAATAGCATTTCAAAAAATGATGCAGGAAAAATTGGATATCCACATGCAGAAAATTAAAACTGGACCCGTATTTGCATAAAATTTGACCATGAATAAAAATTAATCCCAAATAGATCAAGACCTTAATGTTAGGTCAGAGACTAAAAAACCCTAGTTGAAAGGGTAGAAACTCCCTTGAGTGGATTGAGCTAGGCCAACATTTCCTAAACAGAAACCCAATAACACAGGCACTAGAACCAACACTCAAAAAATGGGATCTTATGAAATTAAAGAGCATCTGTTCAGCTAAAGAGATTGTAAGCTGAGCAGAAAGACAACCCAAAGAATGGGTGGAAAATCTTCATCAATCATACATCTGATAGAGCTTTCTATTATCCAGAGTGCACAAAGAACTTAAAAATTAAACTCCAAGGAGAAATTTAACCCAATTAGAAAATGGTCTTCAGGACTCAAAAGAAACTTCCAGGGTCAAAATTGAAATATCTAACAAATATCTTAAAATTTAAGCTTTTGCACCATTGTTGTATGATTTTACAACATAAAGTAATTAGATTGTATAGGGATTGTCAGGCCCAAAGCCTGCTCTCTGGATGATACATTAGCATCTGAAATGGGTTGTAGATAGAAGCTCCTTTCCTGGGGGGTTGAGTTTGCCTCTTGTCTGCAAGACAATGGCAGGCCTAACTCCTCTCCTTGGGAGTAGAGATCATCTCCAGCTAAGTTCTTGGATCACTTTTGTTTCTCTTAGAAACTGGCTGGACTATTCCTCCCACAACAGTTCCTTCCTGCTTATCTGAGACATGCTTATGCAAGGACCCAGTAACTCTGTTTTGAGGCAGACATTGTCCATTTCCTTCTAGTAACAAAGTGTCATGCCTGTTATACTCTATCTGGAGACATCATGTCTGATCCCAAAGCAGGTAGATGTCACTCCTACCTTTTCTTTGTTAACCAGAATGTATACGTTTTACATAATCCTTAAAGAATTTGACCCTGTTCCTTAACTGTTTTCCTATAAATACTATCTATGTTACAATAAAGATGGCTTGGATGATGGACATCCTAGGCTCCCTCTGACCCAATGCCTGACCAATTCCTACCCCTCCCACTTCTTTTCCCTGCATGAAGTCTAGGCTCACGCTGGTCCGTGGGCCCAGACAAGATTGTATTAAGTTTTTGATTTTTTGTGCAATATTGTAATTAGTTAGGATTTCTTTTCCATTTTTCTACTTTTATATCCTACAATAGCATTTATAGAATATATTAACGTAGTTTTATACATATATTACTCCAGTTTAATTAAGCTTATTTTCAGGCAAGGAAAACTGATGAAAGGTAGTCAATATATTATGATGTATGACATTTTTCCACTAGGCATGAAATGATGTCATCTTGGATTTTTCCCATGGTTTTTAACCAAGAAAGATATTTTATACTTAAAACATCTTATTCTAGAGAAAGAGCTCAGAAAGAAAACATAATTTTTGATATTAACTAGATTAGGAGGGGCTCCTCTGAAGGTTGTCAAGCAACTGAACAATTGCTGGGAGATTCACTTCAAGCCAAGATGACCTAGCAGGTCCTAGCAGGATCTAGCAGCCAGCGGACGCCTGAAACAGACACAGCTGGCTGTAAGTTATGTGGACAGTTCTAGAGATGTGGGTTCTGTGAATTTCACTTAGGCTAAAGTATACTTTTTGGTGATGTAGTCACCCTGTTCCTGTTAATTACCTTAACCTGTATTCCTATAAATAATACCAATAAGCTGAGTGGTCCACCAAGTTAGATTTTGATGTAATTAGTTTGATTTGACATCAAATCACTGTCTGAGTGAATAGATTTGTGAATTATGTCTCCCCAGGAAAAGTGTTTTACAGCATTAGTCAATCAATCATATGATCTGCTAATGGAAAAACACATTTTAATCCTAAGTGAAAGTCTGATTGAGCTAACAAATCTAACCTCTTTATTTAGAGCGCTGGTATGTTCTTTCACACTCTGTTTTATAGCTGTTACCTTCAGAAGTATTCTCTCATCACCTTATTTTTCTTGCTCTCAATAATCTAGAGTCTCTCCTTTACCTATTGCTTGCATGCTCCTGTTAAATTTGCATGTGTGCAGAGTCTATAAAGTCACTGAAATAAGAATCATGATCTTTTTTTCATAAAAATTGTATATACAAATTTCCACAAAGTTCCTGGCAGTTATTCAGCATACAATTGTCAGTCCTTAGAATTAGCCAATTAATTAATGTGAGATAGTATAAAAACATTGAATTCGAAATCAAAAGGCATGAGCTTATCCTAGTCTTCTGGCCCCTACTTATAGAATAAAGCTATTGAACATGTCTTGGCCATAATTCTCATTTGTGATAAGGATGTAACCACATTGCATTCCTTGCATAGTGGTTATGGGGAGTAAGACAACAGATGGATAGTATCAGCACATAGCAGGAACTTGGTAATTAGTGGTTATTGTGGTTGCATGCATCATAGCCTGGAGCTGCCATTTCTACATCTATAAATTTAGTAAATCAGTAATTATGCTTCCTACAAGTTCCGTGATTAACACAGAAAAGGCAGAGCAGATGCTTGTTGGATATGTGTCCTTGGAAATCAGTCTTCTAACTTTCTTGCCATGATACACATGTATTTAGTTTATATGTCTTCATAGATATTCATGTTATGCTTCGCCAATATTTGTGTTTTATTTTTCATATTTAGACAACCTAGAATAGATTTAGGTCACAGTACTTACCAATTTAATAATTACTTTAAATACTAAGTAGAATTCTGGTTACTTACTTCCCTGTCAGGGTAACACATAATTTTGATCATCACTATATTTTGCTTTAATAGATATATTTCTGAAAGATGGATCATCCAGAAAATCATCCAAAACTTTTTGGTTCACTCTAAAAATGTTGAAGATAATTCAGTGATCAGCCAAGAAAACAGAAATTAGAATGCAATTTCAAACATCTGTAGGATGTAGACTAGAATTCTGAACAAGCACCAGTAAATGCAGTTGTGAGGTACAGAGAATGAGTAACCTCAAACAACATGATACAGTAACAGTGATGACAGGGAAATTGTCCCAATATGAGATGCAGATAAAATGCGGAAGTAAAATTGATGAGATTTTTTCAACACAGAGATATTTAAAGAAGAAACAACTTAAAATATGATTATTACATATGGATTTGAAAGGAAACACTATCCTACTTATGACTTCTGCACAAACCTGTGTCTTCTTCCTGGCTTTGGGAAATTTGACTAAACTCTTCTAGTCAATTTCTTAGTCTCAAAATCTGTAGCAATGTTATGTTTTCCTCTCTGTAAATTCTCCATATTGGTTCAACTCCTTAGAGTTATGAACACCTATTTAGCTGCATTCTTGCCCCAAATTATTCATTTATTTCTTTTTCCATGTTATTCTTCACCCTTTTGCTATCAACTTTTCTTCATCCATTTTGTCTTTTTGCTTTAATTGCAAAACACTTTTGAAAGATCTTTGAACTGATGTTGACTGTTTTGGTGATTAATTTTGATTGTCATTTCGATGGGCTTTAGAAACACTATGAAGGCTTATGTAGATTATGTTAATTGAGGTGGTACAATTCACTCTAAATGTGTGTGGTACCATTCCATGCACTGGAGTCCGAGACAATAAAATTGAGTTGAGCGCAAGGCTTCATCTCTCTATGCTTCAGACTGTGGACACAATGCAAAGTCCTACCAATCCTGTGACCATATTTTCCTTGTCATTATGGTTTGTATCCCTAGACGTATAGACCAAAATAAATCCTTCCTTCTTTAAATTGCTTTGGTTAAATGTTTTGTTGCTGTGAGACAAATTAAAATGCTTTCCTACAAAAGAGAGTATAAGCACACATATAGCATATTATATCTGCAATGATTAGAAATTATTAAGAGTCCTACTTTTAATCCTGGACACAGCTATAAATAAGAACAATTGTCTTGATAGTACTATTTGAATTGTAGAAGTGATAATAACAGTTATCAGTCAGTGGGTACAGTCATGCATCACAAGTTCTAATGTGTCCTTCACTACCTTCTTCTCTTTTAGCCTCATGAACCCATTTAATAGAAGGTGAGACTAAATGATAAAGAAGTTATATGACTTTAGAAATGGTACACAATTGGTTTATAGTGAAATTTAAATATAAATCTACACCTAATATAATTATTTCTTTCTGTACTACAGATTGTCATGATGTTTGTTTAGGAACAACACAGAGAAAACAGGAAATAGCATAGATTTCTGCTACAAAATGAAATGAAACAAAAGTCTACTTGTCATTGAATAGATAGCATAAATCACCTTTCTAAATAAAATTTTAGGTAGCAATGGGCAATAGTAATTTCAATCAGTATACAGCAAAATTTGCAAGTTTGCCCACAAGATCTTTTAGTGAACCATGTAGCATATCAACCATATGAAATGATGCCTATCAGTTAGTGGGTTAAAACTTATCCTAGCAGGGTTTATGTGGTGTCAGCTCAGATTTGCAAGTGCTAAATATTTTAAGTATTTCATCATTAGCCAAAATAAAGAATTTGGCCAATTAATACTTCTTGTCATTCTCTCCACTTTATTTTATAGAGTCATACTGAATTAACATTTTCCCCATGAAATCATATTTCTGTATCTATTTCTAGAAAAGCATTATGAAAAATTAAAGCAGGCCTTGGATTTAGGACATCATTTTATATGTATAACATTCTCTTAAATTTCTCATTTATTACCTTAAATTCTGGTAGAATATAATTTATTTAAAATAATCTTAAGATAAATTTTCGATCATAAGTCAAGTCACATCAATTCATAAAGTACCCAAATGAGTCTACTTTTCTTCAGTTGTTAAAATATACAGTTCTTATACCATAGTATGTATACATATGTAACATATATATGTGTACAGATATGTATATATATGTATAATTTTTGCACTTGTCTCTGAATACTTCCACATCCACATTTTAATTTCTATAAATAGTTGCAGTTGCTAGATTTATATTCTAACTATTCCAACTAATTTACAATTTGAGATTTTTGTAATTACAATTCCTTCTATATGGAGCACTTTATTTTTTGAGTGTCTAGTTATCATTCAAAACTTAATAAGTTGCTGGACCTAACCCCTAGATAAATTTAACCCTTTGTTCCTTAAAACTTTCCTAAAAAATCCAATTTATTTTTTCATAGTACCCATTGGTGTTCACAGATATTATGTTTATGCATTTGTTTTGTAATCTGTGCATTCCTTCTCATGTTACAATGTACTCAGCATATTAAGCATGTGAATTATTGACTCTCTCTGTACTTTTTATTTACTAAGTAGTAAGGAAAACACTGTAGATACTCAATACACATTTGTGGTATGTAATGAATCCAATAAGTATTTTAAGATGTAGTTCTTTTACAAAAATACCATACATATGTTACTACTTAATATTCATTTACAAGAAACAATATATCACATCTTAATAAAAATTTACTTCTATTTTCAGTTGTAAATCATTAATGTTCCTTCTTCAAAACAAACTATCAATTTTGATGAAGCCACTAAAAGACATATTTAGTAGATTTATTGATTAACATCCAAAAGTAGGTTAAACACTTGGAGGTGAATATAAGGGAGGCTGAACCTATGATTAACATCCAAAAGTAGGTTAAACACTTGGAGGTGAATATAAGGAAGGCTGAACCTAGGAATACCACAATTATATGAAATTAACAGCTATGCTAAAACTATCTTCCAAACCCACACTCACAGTGAATTTCAGTTTCAGCACTTAGTGGGTGTGTGTGACAACAGATAAAGTCTTGAGTTTTCCAAATTTGGAAAATCTGACAAGATAGAATGCAAAAGCTCAAGAGGCCATTTTCCAGTACATCCACTTAAGAAATGCAGACAGTAAAGACACTATTTTTAAAACTCTCTACAAGGTGAGGGGAGCAAAAGATTTTCTTTGAACATTCAAAACCAAATGTCATCTCCAAAAAAGGCGTGTGACCCAAGTTAAAAACTGATGAATTATCTTCAAAACACACATGTGCAATTAAATTAGTCTAAAACATGCAAGTTGTAAAGACACTTGACATAAGCATTAGCTACTCTCTCTAGAAAACTAAATTAATTTAGCCAGACATCAAAATAGTTTCATTAATGAAGATCTATTGTTCACAAGTATACGAGAATAGCATTAATTAAGCATAAGATAGAAAAATGTATCATGAATGAGATACAAAACCATAGCTTGAAGCTATAAACTTTTAGATTTTAAGAACTGGAAATATCTGAGAAAAATTACAAAACAAAACATTCTTAAAATGGCAATAGCAAAAATGCACTGCACTCTTTCCATAATCTACAACAAAGGATTTTGTAAGATTTTTCTATAAAGACATATTAGAAGTTTAAGAATAGATTTTATTGTTGAATTATCTCAATATTTTGATTAACAAAGGTCATGGAGAAATCAAGGTGAACCTGATCTGGAAGCTTCCTCCTTGAATACCATAACATCCTATGCTGGCTCTTGGGGGAGAAAAGTCATCAGCAGTCCTATATAGCTGTGACCACTGAAATCTACAATAGCAACTAACCTGTCAATAAATAAAAATGATGCCATAGTGACATGAATGTTATAAATTATTAAATGGTAACTGATTACCTTCCTAATTATATTTAAAGTCCATTCTTAAAAAGGAAGCTCATGACTGTAAACTTAAGTTAAAAACCTGTTGTTGGGAAGTTTTAGGGCCTATGGTAAGAATAAACTACTATTTTTTTGCTATATACACACAGTATCAAAGAGCCTTCTAACTATACATTGCTACACTAGTAGATTAGTGCAGCTCTCAGCATTCAGCCATGAAGTTCATTTTTGTAATAGAAAAAAGAGACTCCCAACTAGCCAGAGTGCAGAGAATGAATTGCCATGGAGGGCTCAGCCCTTTGCATGTCAAGTCGTATGTAGCAGGAAACATTGTGGAAGAAGGGGCAGGAAGACTGTAAGAGTCAGAGAGTAGGAGGAGCTATTTTACAGTGTCTTATGATCATGAATCCATGGATTCATGTTTTGTGTTTGCATGTACAAGATTGGGCCTGTCATCATGGAAAAGAAATGACCTCAGGAAGTACGTTCCTCCATGAGGACTATTGATTGTTAATACTGGCTGTGGAAATATCTTTATTCAGTGGTACAGTCACTGATATACACATCCCATCATTCATCAAGTTCCCAGGTACATGCTAATGTTTGTAACCCTTATGGAACTCAGTAAGTCACATACATGCAAAATGTGAATGTAGGAGGTAGTATAGTTTTGAAGAAATTTTTCAGTTAGAAAATAGGATGAAAATGATATAAATTACATGTATACCAACATTTATTTGTCAAAGACAAAATGTATGCAAATATCAAAGTGGGCCTAATAAAAAGTTATTATAAACAGCCTACCTACATGTAGACACATTGCAAAGTGTACAACACAAAGTCAGGAAGTCAAAAAATATCTCCAAAGGAATGGCAATTGTACAAAGCAGTAGGACTTCTTCACCAAAAAAAAAAACAATGGAGTAGATACATTTTCCAGTTGCTGAAAAGATCACAATCTATAATTGAACATTCAGTAACTTAGGATTTTTTCTTTCAATGTCAAAGACAAAATAAAAATCTTGTAGGAAACAAATTGTAAGATCTAGTAAGTGAGAAGTTTCTAAAGCTTCAGTTGTCTCTGGAGTGAGTTTTGCAATCTTTGCCTTAGGGAAAGAAAGCATTCTCTCTTCATATTACCCTGCCTCATCCCACCATTCTTCTCTCATTGAGACTTTTCTCCTTCCCAAGAAGTGGCCTTCATAGTTAATGTCTTTTTATGTGTGTGACTCACTGAGTGTAATAATGGTGGTCTACATTATTATGCTCCTGGGTTTTGCTGGAACATAGATCATATATCAGTAACAACACATGGAGCATCCCTCTTACGCAGCTGACATTAACCATCATTATGTACTCTTAAGAAGGCCACGGGCATATCGATCCTTCCTCAATCTGTGATGTGTGTTAATGGACCCAGTCTTATGTAGGTCTTGTGCAGATGAGCACAGCTGCAGTGACCATGGATACAGACTATGTAGAAGGTTATAAATTTTAAAAAGAGGTCCCTGGGAAGACCAAAGTAAACTAACCAATATTCAATTTCTTAAGTGAGAAATGACAAAAGCCTTAGGATGTAACTTTTTGCCAAATTTGGAAGATAATCCTGAATCTTAGGAGATTGTTCATTTAGTAATGCATCTGCTGCATAATATGAGAATCTGAGTTGGATTCCCAGTATCCCCATGAAGAAACAAACAAACTAATAAGCAAAACAGGAATAGCAATATTCCTCTCTAATCTAATCCCAAGGCATAGAGAAGAGGATCCCTCGGATTTTCAGGCCTTTTAGTGTAGCTGAATAAATGAGTTCTGGTTTAGTGAAAGTCGTTGTTTCGAAAAATAAGGTAGAGGAGAGTGATTGAGAAAGAGAACCTGTGTTGACTTCTGACCTCTGCACACATGCACAAGCACCTGCATGTACACATGTGCACTCACAACCACACATACACACATGCACACGTACGCACGCGCGCGCGCGCACACACACGTACCACAAACACAAAATAAGGAGGAAAAGAAATATATATATATAATCTATGACAAAGTGAAATCCCTAGCAAATAGCCATGGGATTTATAAAGCTAGTTATGTAAAAATTCAAGAACTCTTGAGGCTCTGATGAAGAACAAAATCAGGGAATTGACCAAACAGGTATCTTCATCCACTATGGAACTATAATAATTAAGCACATCTGTGAGAAACTTGTAGTTGAGGCAATCTCTGCATAAGCGTATAGGTGAGTGTCTGATGAGCCAGCTATGAGCCAGTGGTACCATTTCCTGGGCAGGTAGAAAAGATGGAGGGGGCTTGTGCAGGAGCTTAGAATACATTGGCTGAGTTGCAGTCTGGAAAATGAAGTCTGTCCCCTTTTAGCAATCCCTGTGAAAATGGTGTGGCTGTTTACATTGGCTTCTAGTGTAAACTCCTGCATCAAGCTGGACTAAGAACAACAACCAAGAATTAAAAAGAATTACTAAAACTCCCTTGTTCTCCTAAGCTCTTTGATTGTGACTTTATCAGCAATATGTAGACACACCACAACACAAACTTACATCAAAATATATTTTCTTATCTGTTTGTAATAAATACCTGAGCATTTAAATTTGGGGAATCAAAAAAAAAATCAATAGATAGCAGTACCAAATGTTCTAGTTACTTTGCATCCATTGACACTGTAAAATATCCAAAATGTACAAAAGAGAAAAAAAAAACCTGACTGCACAGTAAGCATAGTACTTTGAATTCTGATATCTGAAAGACATGCAACTTCATAGTTTACTCCACCTCAGAGATTTTGAAGTCATTTTAAGAGAAATGTGAAACTAAATTGTGCACATATAAGCACTACGTAGAGTCCCAGCAGCAGCTTCCAGGCACGGGTTTCCTAGTCAAAATAAAAATGCAGTATCCTGATATAACTTCAAAGAAAATAGCCTTCTTTTATTCTATACTATCAGATCAAATTCCATCCTGTGAACCTTGTCATATCTACTTTCTTCATTCTGTTTCCTGGAAAAAATAGTATTTATTCCTAGATTACTAACAAAGATGTAACTTCAAAAAAATGCTTGCCAATGATGCTTTGAAATATTAAAATGTTTTATCTAAATTTAAACTTTTTTAAAAAAATTGACCTTATACCCAAATTTTTATGTTCAACCACCTCATTAGTCTCCAAACTTGTCTAATTTTCTGAGCAATTTTGCTGAATACTTTAAATGAGATCTTGATATTATTACAAATTATAGTTCTAGTGAATTTTGACAGGTTATGTAGAAAAAGGTACAGAAATTTCAGAATATATCTTGAAAATGTGTGTTTAGTTATAGATTATTTATTTTATGCTCACTCTTTTTGCCAATTCCATCACATTTTAGAAAAATATTACCAGAGTATATTCTCAAAGAAGAGTAAATAAATTTACAATGCCTAGACTAGTAAATTTCAATAAAGCAAACTTTACTCATTTAACCATCACCTCAGTCAAGAAAGAAAATTTTATCGGCAGTGCAAAAACTCTTCACACCCTATTCCAGGAACAAAGACATCCTTTTTTGTCTGTTTATTCTTCTAACCATACATTAATACAATTTAACTATGTTGTTACATGGAGTTGTAACTTATAAAATCTAATTCTTGTGTGATATTCCACATTATGTGAAAAATACATTTATCCATTCTAGTAGAACAAGTATAGATTTCAACCTGTGTCCATTATGAGAAAGCCATTTGTGTATGCCCTTGAATGCTTATTTTTGACAAAAATACTATGCAGTTAATATGAATTATTAGATGATAAAGTACACATGTTCAAAGACTATTAGATTGTGACAATGTTCACCCCCTCCTCCGTCCCTCCCCTTCTTTCAGTGCCTCCCCTTCCCCCCCTTCCCTGGAGCCAAACCTCTGAGTCTTCCACCCTAGTGAGGTGTAAAGACTCAGTGGCATAGCCTAGAGCCCTTTCTTGGGCTTGCTATTAGTATGGGAACTCTATTATGACTGCTAATCCTTGCCTGTAAGGATCCTACTGCTTATAATCAATGCTGGACTTTGGGGGGTCATTGACATGTCAACCATTGTGCATGTCATGCCAAGTATGATTATGGCTACTGCAACCCTAACTTGTGTGGAGTATCATTGGTCCTCCCCATCTTTAGGCTCTTACAATCTTTCTGCCCACTCTTCTGCAAGGTTCTCTGAGCTTTAGGATGGGGAGAGATTTGGCTTATCTCTGTTCCAGGTGATTAATGTAGGGTCTTTGGTGTTCTGAATTATGGTTTGTTGATGTTTTCAGTTTTGCTTTTCCTGCACTGCCCTGGGCTCCACCCTGATTGGTATCCAAGGTCACCTCCTGAGGAGCAGGGAATCTGCCCTGGTCCTGATCCTGGGTAGAAAGCACTTTCTGGTTTTAATTTTGACTTGTTCTGTTATTAATCTATGCATTTATGGTCACTTTGGTAATTATCATTTAGAAGTGCCAGTTTTCTATTGTAATATCAAGTTATTTAAAGTCTAGGCCATCTTCTAAACAAGTCATGAACTCACAACAGCTGTGGATACTGATATGAAGGCTACACAGGCTCAGAAAAGAGTCAAATCTCAATGATAAGGAACTCATAAGGCTACTGTTTACCAATGAATAATTGGCAACTAACCTACTCAGAAAGTGAGGGAAGCAAAGTATCTAATTAGTTCTGTTTGTTACACAAATCTCCAATAAATAGTTTCAAACTGATATTCTTACAGAGGATTCTCAATGAATCTAGTGGAACATAAAACAAATCAAGAAAACAGGAATATGGGATGGAGATTTGTAGGATGAAATGGAGCTGACTGGGGTTGGAGGGAGATGATGCAGGGTTCAGAAGATAGAGCAATTAATCAAAGTGTGAAATTTACCAATGAATAGAAGAAAAGAGAAATAAATATGCTTCTTGTAAATCTGAAAATATTGAATATAAGTAAAACACATCATTTACTAAAGTAGGCATCTATATATCAATATGCAAATATCTAAGATGTTAAAAGGCTTATTATCTAGATTAAATAAAAATGAACAATCTTGTTTAGCTTTTTTCAACATTTTCCTTGTGTGATGGTTTGAGATTACAGAGATAAATTCACCACATGATATACAATATAATTTTATAAGCTCAATAAATGATAGCTATGCTATTATTATATATATTTGGATTGAGAACATTGAGAATACTGCTAAGAAATAAAACATTTGAGCTTAAAAACCAAACAAATGGATGAACTGGTGGTTGATAAAAGAATTGGTTATGAACTAAAATTGTAAGCAAACTCAGAATGATCTAGAATGTGATGCAATCTGTGTAGTGTTTGCTGTCAACATTATACAATATATAAAAAGTATTATTTAGTGGATTATTATTTGTATGGATATTGTTTTAAGTACTAAAATAAGAAGTCTTCTTTACCTCTTAAAATTAACAGGTTTTTGTAGACATACATTTGAGATGAGTGGAATAAATTTCCTATAGATTGAAGTCAAGAAAAGCTTTTACTATTCTTATTGTTATTTCTAGCAGATAGTAGGAAATCAAGTAATTTTTTGTGTTGGGTATTTATGTAAATGTTAGATTGATAAAATTCTGTAATCCTAGTAATCACATTAACACTGAAAATAACCAGAAAGTTTCAGCTGAATACAGCTGGAACCTTTCCAGAATGTTTGAGTTCCAAGAGTTTTATGTTTTAATGTAGTCTTTAAAAATGTTAATAAAGGGGCTGGTTAAGACTCTATCTCAGAAGCAGAGAAGATCCTGAGTTCAAATCCCAAAATTCCAGTCAGAAACAGGGGATTGCACATCCAGACCTGGTGGGAAAAACCTTGGAAATCCCAGAGCAAAGCATAAAGGAGATAGAAGCAATCCAGTATGATTCCCAAAGTCACTCTTGGTTCTCCAATGGGTCACAAGTACAATCATAGAAACAACAGCATCATATAGATTCTAAAGGGAAATATTGAAAAAGAATGCCTCTTTGTAGCCAAGTGAATAATCAGCACTAGAGATGTAAAAGAAAGAAAAAAAGACTCCTAATAGAATTGGCAAACAGCAGTTCCCCAGAACCATTCTCCTGCTTGTATAGTTCTCAAAGCAGTAAGAACTGCTATCAAGCATCCATGTCTTTAATCAACTTAGAGGTGGCTCAACAATTAATAACACACTGCTTCAGATTTGAATGTGTAGCAAATGTATTTATTATATTGGACTGCATTGGTAGATGATGGAGATATATTGTTTCAATTCAAATTATTTGTACATTATGCTTTGGAGAAGGGGAGATGTTAAGGCTTAAAATACTCCTTGCGTTAAGATCATTATTCTATATTAATGCATCCCTGATGTGATAATTGCTGAAGCACGTTGAACAGTTTTTTGAGAAATAGAAGCAATTTAGAGACTTAAATACAGACTAACAACATCAAAATATACATGTTCTTGCTTTTATAAGTCTTAGAATCTAATATGAAATTTTCTTTTATATTATTATTCTTACTTCTCATTCATTCAATAATTCAAGTCTTGAGAAAAATACTCCACTGGGTTGTTTTAATTATCTTTCTTTCAGTGAAAACAAAGGCAGGGTTCAGCTTTGTGTTAATTAATGTATTATGCTTAATTTATTTCTGTACCTTCTGTTTCCCAAGTTTATTTGGCCTTAGGAAGTATCTTTCTGAATTTGGCTTAATTTGCTTTTGAAAAAAATACATTTTAAATACTTATTTGAGAACATTCACTTTGTGCTTTCTTTAAAATTTACATAAGTTAAGGGAACGGAGCTGGGGAGATGGTTCAGCAATTAAAGTACTTGTTTTACAAGAAAAAGGACTAGAGTTTAGATCCCAAGATCTCACGTTAAATCCTTTGTTGCGTGTTGTGGCTCAGTTGTAACTTCAGCTTCTGAAGGCAGAGAATGATACTCTCCCGAGTAGCCAGACAAGCTCTACTGCAAGCTCTGGATTTGATTAGAGACTCTCTCAAAGAGAATGAAGTTGTAAAGCAATGGAGGATTATTCCCTATTATGAATCTTGGGCCCACACACACATGTACATATGCCAGCACACATATACCATGCACACACACATGAAAACAGAGAAAAAGAATGCAGAGCATGTAGAACTTGATAGAAATCATTCCTATATAAATCTAATATAGAAACAAAAATGAATAAAAATAAGTTGTTTTTCTATATACAGAATGTATATGTTACTAGTTGTCATATGTAGAACTAAATAGACTACAAGAATTCAATGTGAGAATCTCAGAGATTTTTGTCTATTTACTTCCATGATCAATGTAATAAAGAAGATAATTTTCACTAAATATCCATCACTTCATCATTCAAGTTAGGTATGGAAGCCATTGCTTAAAACTAGAGAAAAGAATATATCACGTTATTCACAGGTGAGAGAATACTGGGGACCCCTCCCACTAGCAATGTTAATTGAAGTCATACCCTTATGGAAAACTTCTCAAAAAGGAATGTGAGAGGACAAATTAGCAAGATATATACCAAGCCTGAGACATTTTAAATAGTATAAAGCCAAGACCCATGCTTGGGAATAAATATACCTGAGGGAGAAACAGGGAGGATCACATGATGTGCTACATAACACAGAAGGAGCTCAAGATCTCTAATATTTTCCCAACCACCCAGCAGACTTCGATGGCCTACCTTAGCACCTAATAAGGTCTGTGCTTAGCATATACTTAAATAATAATCCCTCAACACCCCTCATTATTCATTTTTTAGATAATTATTGAAGTCCAGTACCCAGAGATTATAATTATGACTTAAACACATCAGTGCTCTAATCTGTTTGAGCTTATATTTCCGATTAAAAACTGTCAATATATCAATTAATATACCACTAAATATATTCATAAAATGATTCTAGATACAGGTTTTCAAGTCCAGTGTGTGCAAGTCCATAGAAACGATTACTGTAGTGGTTGGGACCCAAACTCCAGAGAAAGCTTTGTGTTTGCTTCACTTATTAATGTGTGGCTCTGGGTTGTTAAATTTGCTTTCATTTGGTGCTTTAAAATAACTACAAGAGTAGTATTAAATATAATAATCTTTAGCAATGAGACTGAAAGTTGAGCTAACAAAGGAGACTTGGGGTTTTGTAATTTGCAGCATAGGATTTCCAGGTTTTGTAGTGAATGGTGACTATTACGTTGATTTCTATCATTCATATTCTTTTGCGTTTATCAGATTCTTGTCATTAACCTTCTGAAGTTGAAACCATAATATTTCTTAATGAAATAATTCATTTTTAGCCAAAGCAAATGGAGTTGAAGTAATTGTAAAACATTAGAGTTTTCCTGTAAAACATCAGAATTTTCTAGTGAGAGCCAGAAAGTAGAAGACAAGAACATTAGAGACCAGAGTGTGACTGAGATTTAGGAACACTACAAATAGCTTTTGGATGATAATGAGTAGAGTAGACATTATTCTCCAATTCAAGTGCATATTGAGTAGTGTTTTCAGAGAGTACACATTTTTAAAATCAACACTAAATTAGTAAAATTAACCAGCTGATGTGCAATGTCCAGAGATTTACAAAAATCTGTATGAACTCATTGTTCAATAAATATTTGTAATGAACCAGTCTCCCTGAATCACGTAAATTTTATCCTTCATTTTAGTTTTATGACTGCTGAGGGTCTCACTGTATTGCACACACTAACGTGGAATTCTTGGTTCAAGCATCTCCTTCATCAGCATTCTAAGTAGCTAGGACTATAATAGTCATAGGCCACTGCTCTAGGCTTATAATTGTTGTTGTTTTTAAAAACCTTTAAGTAAAATGTGAGATATTAATTTAATATTAACGATTTTAAGTATCATTTCATTAGGGAAATTTTATGTTAAATCTCAGAAGTAAAAGTGAAATTAAGGTTGAGTGTTTTTTTGTGGAGGAATCTAGATCCATCACATCACATCCATCACTGCTTTACCCAAGTCAGTTATGAAAACCATTACTGAAAGTTACAAGATAGAGTGTGAAAGCAATCCAAGAAGACCAAGATCTATAGCCTAGAAATGAGATACCAAATGACAGAGATAGAGATTGAATGAACTAGTAGTTTTTACTCTACTGCCAAAACTATAACTAGCTTGTACTTCGGAAGGTGACCCATTTGGAAGCAACTTCCCTTTTGCTCTTTTTACAATGACTTTGTCAAAGCTCTCATTTGAAACATTGCTCATTACTATAATTTTTGCCAACACCAATGATCCTTGCAATTCTTTTTTGTGTCCTATGATTGCATTTCATTGAATATTATTCAGTCTTCATATTAAGTAGCATTAAATAATAATAAACATTAGTTATCTTTTTTCACTTAATTTGCTAATACTTGATGAATTTCTCTATATTGGTTAAGATGTAGATAGCTACATTGTTCTTTATCATTATACCTTAGTCTGTTGCTATCTGCAAGGGAATATCATTTAAGCATTTCATGACTTATGCTCAAAATTTCTCTTTTGAAACAGGATTCATAAACTTATTTGGTATTATGAAGAAATGACTTCCAACTTTATGTATGAGAACATTTTACCAAGTCAATTTTGAATTCCAATGGTAATCCAACATACTAAAACAGACCTTTATTGTTGGTTGAGGTGTTCATCACTTTGTATGAGGTATTGCCATGGTGTATTCAGGTCTTTATTTATATTTGAGATTCTCAATATTTTAATATTGGACTATTTGAAATCTATAATGCCTTACGATAGCAGGTAATGTGGGTGCGTAGGCACTGGAACTTTCCTGGAAGCAGAATTTACATGCTTTACTAACTTGGAAATATTACAATCATTGTACACTAGAAATTACTCATCTGTAAAATGCAAACATGAAGTTTGCATTTATTTCAAAGACTAAATAATTTGAGTATATGTTAAACAATTTTAAATACATCAATAATCATGTAACAGATGTCAGTTATCACTATCATTGAAAAAAATGATGACTTTGCATATAAGTAATATGTTTGTTAAAAAGTGAATAGCTAGTATGATAAATTACTCCAGAATGAGAGGTTTCATAGAGGTTCAAAGAAAGATCTGGAAATTGTGAAATTTGAGGAGTCATAAGGGATGCAATGGTATAAACATAAAACTGTTTCTCAGAAGAATTTAGGATAGAGGCAGGAACAATTATTTGAATGGATCACAACAGTTCTAAGGACTTAAAATTGTATTTTATTCTTTAATCTGATTCTTCAGCTGAGTGCACATGTTTTGTTAATTCAAAAAGTCATAGTTTTATTATTTGCATGCTTTTTTCTTTTCATGTTCAGATAAATGAATGAATTTAAGAGTACATAAAAATAAAAGAGTGCAAATAATATGATAGTCCTATCCGATATATTCGTATCAATGTCATGCCTGTGTTCTTCATGTAGGACCAAAAAACATAATGGTGCATGTCTTTAAAGCAGCTTACTGGAAGCACAGCATGAAGAGTGCAACTCTGAAGCCATCTTCAGTTGCTTACCTAATTATGGTCTTAAAAACAAAAGTGAAGTACTATATGAGTATTGTTAGTTCAGATTTTTTCTTCTGGCATTTGTATGAAGTCAATGCAAGTTTAGGTTTATATTTATGTATGTACTGAAAGTAAAATAACTTCCCACAAGCTCTAAATGTGTAAATGATAAATAATTGTTTATTGGTGTTTTTCTTCTGGACACAACATAGTGCCCTTTACCCTTTTGTCCTAGTTTAGCCAAAAGTACATTTCTTATGTAGCAGTCTGAATCAGTATACCCTGAAGGAAGATTTCTGATGTTCAGAAAGTAAACAGATTATCATTTCCAGGAAGTTTCTGAAACAAACAGGATTCTGGGGGCAAGAGAATCTCCCCAAGGCAAAGAAAAGCAATAAACAACTGCTAGGCAAGGATACATCCCAGGTCAGTCCAATAGTCTGGAGGAAACTTTCCAATGAGCAAGTAATGCTCTCCATATTGCCTTGGGTTTTCTGCTGATGTAGCTGCTGCTTCTATAACTCCTACTATTGCTACTGTAAATAACCCTTTTGTGACCATCACCACTATAGAAAAATAGAAAAGCAGATGCGTTAGCTCGTCATGTTGAACATACAGCCCCACAATGCTCCCTCTTTCATTGAAATTCTCAGAAAAACGAGAACTTCCTGAAACATTTTGTGATTATCTGTGTCAAGCCTAAAGAAATAACTCTGTGATACTGCTTGCTTCAAGGGGGTCATGTTGAACAACACCTCTCTACTTCCTAAAACAGAAAATAGTTACAACTGCTTGCTAAATCTTTGATTTTGCTTTGCTGCTTGCAGATACTAAAATAGTCACATGATAGAATGTGGTTTTTACATTTGAAAACTGAAATGCATCCTTTTGTCAAGGCCTCCCATTAGGATTCCTTAGTGTGTAGTCCCTGATCACCTTCAATAGTCTCTCCTCCTTTGATAAGATGGGTAAGTGTCACAATTCTTAGACACTTGATCTCGTTAAGAAATTTAATTTGCTTTTGTATTTTTTCTAAACTTTATATTTTTATATAGCAATTCCTGATAGCAGGAATTTGAGGTTTTCATGCCAATGAAAATCTGTCACTAAAAATTGCAATCAGGAAGCCTTTTGTTGCCATTACATACTTTTTGCTAATTGCTAGAATTGGTTTATTAATAAGCGTAGTTGTTTTGAGAAAAAGTAGGAATGGTTATAAAAATTTTGGAAACTTTGCAACCAGGAAATATAATTAGTGTACCATCGTTTTATTTGGTTTGCATTTATTTTAAGACTTGTGAAAACAGTTGTATGTTGATGAAGTTGCATGTATTATTTTCAAGACTTGCAAATGTTGTAACCTAAAACACTAAAGAGTTTTCAACAAAATGTTACCCATGGACATTCTGTTTGGTGGGGTTATATATATCATTTTATTTTCTTCTTTGAACTTCCTATAACTTATCCTGTTAAATATGCACGAAATACTTTTGAGATCAGCAGGAAAACAGAAAATTGTGAAGATAGACTTTGAAATTAAGCATACTCTGAAACTTGAAAATTGCAAATAATTCTATTTCTCAATGTAACAAGAGATAATATTGTTCAAGTATTCATTTTGAAAAACTCCAACAATAATTTATTGTCACTAATTACAGTTCAACATAAAGACTTTTCTATATAAGGTTTTGCACTGAATATTCCTTGATTGTATATGAAGGTTTAATATTTTCCCTTCCTTCATATGGGAATGCAAAGAGGTGTAAAAGATGATATAGAGTCGGTATTATTAAGCCTATAGTTAATATTTTGAGCATTGTTGGCAGCCAAAACCAGAAATGATTTTTCTGGTGAATGAACCACACTCCAATGAAGAACTCGACAAGATTGAGATATATGCTGAGTCACAGGGAAATTAGTATCTATAAGTTCAAATCAGAATTTCGAGCTATCTAAATGTATGTCTATCATTTAGCATCATTGAAATATACTGGTATTGTAGGCTTTTTAAAACTAATGTAATATCTTTAGATCTAGAAGAAAAATTTTTCATTTGAAAGTTATGATATTTTAGAACTTATATAGTATTTAAATTATATCTTTAGATTTCTCACTTTTTGGGATACAGGATTTGAGTTAGAAAATTAGTTAGTTCATTCAAGGCCATCTGAATAGAAAGAAGAAGAATCAACTGAAAAACTTTGTTCTGTTCATAGCCTGTTTTCCTTCAGTTTATCTTTATTCAAACAATTCATAAACATTATGTAAATATAAGTTAATATGTCGTCTCCAATTTACTTTTGCTTTTTCTTTTTAAATTCAACATCTACAGGTAAACCTAATTTGTTCCCAAATGTCTCACTGAAAACAATGCAAATTTTCATGAAAACCACTCCAGTATGTTAAAATCACAAACATAAGGTAAAGAAAATGAAGTTTTATCAGAATATAGAATCAATTAGGAAGATTATTCCTTAAACCATAAGTAACTGATGCAATTATCTGTTCTAAGTAGTTTGATTCGATCATTTGCAATGTACACACCTCTCAAAACATCACACCTTGACCCATAACTCTACAGAAATATATTTTTAATTAAAAATTAGACTTAAAAGATTGTATTTATATGCTTAATTTCAATGACATCCATAGTTCTGTGACTCAATCTTAATGTTTTCTGGCACCAGGAAACACATTCTTAGTAATTTGAGGAGTCAGGAGTTACCATGAAGATACTTTTGAAGAAAATTTGGTATCATTAAGAAAATTTTTAATGCATTTAAGTATGGGGTTAATAAGATAATCAGGAAAGATAAAGACAAGCACAAAAGAACGACTGTGGGCATTCTAAAGGAGAGTCACACTTTAGTGTTTCACACTTGGTGGCTATCAAGTCACATCTCAAAGGATTGCTAAGAAAAACTTTGATATTTCCTCTTATTTTTCAATTAACCTGGCTTTATGGAGATGTCTGGGAGCTATATCTTGAGTAAACTTTTAGAAGTAAACTTTACAAGTATCTTCTAAAGTAGTAAACTTTAGAAGAATCTCTCTGAGTTATAGACTATGCAATGAGAAAAATTGTACTGTACAAGACAGTATTCAAGGGAAGCCACCTGTCTTGAATCTGGAACTGAGAATATACCTGAATAATGGGAGAATTTAGAGGAGGAAATATGGTTTAACAAGAAAATGGAAGCAAAGAAATATACAATTAATAGATTGTGTTTGAGGGCAAAAAGAGAAGTGTATGATTTGCAATGTTATTCCCCATGTATTGATAATGGTAAAATGAGGATGGGGGAGTTGTGAAAACATTTGAAACTAAAGGGATCATTCAGCGAGGACTGTTATAGCGCCTAACCCACAGAATAGAAGGAAAACAAAAGTGCAAAGCAGAATAAATGGAAAGTGGATAACAGAAGAAAAAAATCAAACTCAAACCTTAATAATGGTTATCACTCATGAAGCTGATGAAGATATACCAGAGCCAAACAAGACAATGAAACAGGTGTTTCACAATAATAAAGAGTATATGCCACTAGCCTTTGTCTCATACTTTCCTAATGTTACAGCTTAGCAGTTTTCTCTATTGTTTCTATCAAGGCCACATAATCATCTTAATGAAATAAGTCAGTCTGGTCACAGAGATTAAGACTTACAGCAGAGAAGAACATTCATTGGGATACTGAGAAAAGTTCTGTTACCAATGGGAGGATGCCTGCCATCTGGTGAAAACAACATTGCTTGAACGGATTTTAATGTCACTCTATAAACTTCTCTTTCGCAGCAAATGTGTAACATTAATTTGTTAACAACAAATTCCCAACTTTGAATGTCTAAACTTAAAAACATGTTTACATACTTGTTTAGAGGGGTGTGAAAACAAAAATTTTGGATCACATATATCCAAAGCGACTGACTTCTTTGCCAAGGGGAATAATAAATGTACCATTTTTCACGTTTAAGTCTAAGCTTTGCTGATATTACCTCTCACATTAATAAAAATATTTTATTAGCCAGAATTAGCATGTAAGCCATGCTATATTTCCTCATCAGGTACAGTTTAGCAAGTTTAACTAGATTATCTGTATACTATACTATCTATATACTACACTATACCTCATTAAAGATACTCAAAAAGCCTGTGTATAGCATGATTTGGAAATCTCAGGCAAAACAATTTTCATATGAGCTTGGGTCTCAAGAAAGTTCTGCTCTGAATGAAGTGCGTAATACTGTGTATCTCTCCTTTAACTTCAAATTTATTTTTTAAAGTTTATTTTTTTATTTGTGTGTGTGTATGTGTGTGTGTGTGTGTGTGTGTGTGTGTGTGTGTGTGTGATGGCATTGCATGTTCCTGTGGAGGTCCAAGGGTGACTTTGGAAATCACCCTAGATTGCTTATCTCTAATTTGCTTTGCTCTGGAGTTCCTAGGCTCTGCTTTCCAGGATCAGTAGTACAGGTCACTGGTGTCTTTATGTGGGATCTGGGATCTGAACTCAGGACCGCCTGTTTGACAGGCAGAGGTTTAATACCTGTGCCATCTCTCCAGCACTCCTTTTCCTTTTTCCTTTCCTTTTAATATCTTCTTAATTCTCTCTGATATTGCATATTATTGGGCATATTCCTTCAATTTCTTAAAAAATGGTTTTTTCATAATTTTGAACTATTTCCCCAGACAAAAGCAAATTTTTGAAGCCACTTGTCTTCCTAGAGCTCCACAGGAGGTTTCAACTACTGCTTCTCTGGGACAAATTCATTCTCAGTGAACAGTTTTCTCTTCATCTGAAACCTTAGGTCCCCAGAAAAGCCCATGCTTAATATGGAGTGTTATTTTTAGAGATAAGTATTTCTTTCAAAAATAGTTATAGCTGCTAGTTTCCCCCTGGTTGCCTCTGCAGAGTTATGAAAGACACTGAGCAATGAGAAACAAAACAACTCATATCAAGACAGTTTTTTCTCAGTGAGGAAATTGTCCTTTAGGAAGAGTATGCCTACCATTAACTCCACTTTTCTTTTAATCATTATTTTACCTAGTTATACAAGCTCAATGAGTAAGTATCCTTCTCTCTTCCTTCCCTCTTTCTTGTACCCCATCCCTTTCTTCCCTCTCTCCCCCTACCCTCCTTCCCTCCTTTCTCTGTTTCTCACCTGCTCCCTCCCACTTACCTGTCCATTAGCTTATATGAGCCCCAAAATTTCCTTTGACTCATCTCCTCTAGTGGGAGTTCAGGACTGTGGCATACTCAGGACCTCATTTTGGGCTCTCCATTAATATGGGAACTCCCCTATATTTATCTAACCCCTTGCTACTAAGGATCCTACTGCCTGAAGCTATCTAACTTTCAATTCTTACTACTCTAAGGGGGCTTGTTGACTTGTATGGTCAAATCTCATTGCAACAAGTTCCTGGCTTCTGCAGCCCAGTCTTTAGTGGAATATCTTGTCCAACAGTTGATCTCCCCATCGTTAGGCTTCTACAGTCTTGCAACTCTTTTTTCCCAAGGTTCCCTGAGCTTTAGGAGAGATTCAGTGTCTAGTTCTTGGTAAACATTGCAGAGTCATTGGTATTCTGAACTATAGTTGGTTGTTGTTTTCAGTTTTGCAGTTCCTACATAGCACTAGGCTGCATCCATTTGGGTGTTGAGGTCTTGTCCTAACCAAAAATAGAAGATTGTTTAGAAAAAGGTCTTTATATAAGAAGAGAATTAAAAGTAGAGGGAAGAAGCAGTGAGTGGGGTCAGCCTCCAGGTTCCCAGATAGCTACATCTAACTTCCAGTTCCTATCCCCTCCATGATGGGGAACATATGGCCAGCAAATCAAACCCATCCAAGTCCCAAGTGAACAGGAAGGAAAGTGAGAGTGAGGAGTGTCAGCTGCTCATGATGGTGGCCTAATTTCTCTATTGAGCTGTGTTCCTTTGTCTCCTTTCTCCTGAGGTCTTCTCTCCCCTTGTAGGTATAATCCTTTGTGGTTATATTGGGTGCTACAGTGTCACTATAGTAAAATGATGCATTTTGGGGGCATTATTCCAAGTAGTGATACAGCAGAGTCATATGGCATTTCAGTCCTTAACTTCTTTAGAAACTCCCATACTGATCTTCAGAGTGGTTATAGAAGCCGGCATTCCCACTAGCAAAGTATAAAGATTCCAATCTCCCCAATATCTTCCCCAGCATTTTTTGTTGTATGCATTTTGAATTTTCGCCAGTCTGACTTGGGTGAGATGATATATCTCAGGGTAATTTTGATTTGCATTTCCCTAATGGATAGAGTGGTGGGACATTTTTTAAGGTATGTGTTTGACACTTCAATTTGGTCACTGGAAAAATTTCTTCTAAGTTCCACAGCCCATTTTGTAAATGGGCTCTTTATCTTCTTGGTGTTTAATTTTTTGAGTTCTTTGTGCACTCTGGATATTAAACCTCTATCAGATGTGTGATTAGTGAAGATTTTCTCCCAACCTGTGGGTTGTGTTGTTGCTTGGTTTACAATCTCTTTAGCTACAAAAGCTCTTCAATTTCATAACATCTCATTTGTTGGGTGTTGCATTAACTCCACTCTTGAAAACAACCTTGATTAATGAATGATAGACTGTATTCTAGACAGAACTGTCATAACCTTGTTGTTTTACATTGAAAATGTAGTACTCCATACCCACAGTCTGATGGGCTGAATGCCTACTGTGTCCTTTCCATACTGACTTCTGAGAATTGATTTTTAAGGATTTTTGTGAGACAGAGAAAAACCTATTATTAAACAATAAATTGTAATATGTATGTAAAACTATCTTATTTTACAAAATTTTATTAGTACTTTTGTCCTTTAAATTATTTAATGCCCACTGAATATTTTCAATAGAGGTAGTTTCATAGAAATAAAGTATGTGGAAGTATAGTCTTTTCTCCAAATCTACACTAAGTGATGTCCAGTTGGCTGGCTGAGATTATCCATGTCAGAAATATTTTCATCACAAGGAATATTATATCAGTAATCAGACACTGTTCTTACCCTTCTGCTGTCCATTAGAAAAAAAGCCATTAAACATGTAGATACCACTAATAAAAACTCACTACTGTGAACTAGGAAGAAAAATATGTGCATTTCATCTTAAGCCTTTTCCTGTGTCTCTAACACCAGATCGACAAAAGATGGGCTTCTAAGAAGTAAAATGTCCCAGGAGACTTTCTAGTAATTTAAAAGCACAATCCAAATTGCTTTCATTCAGTATTTCATCGATAGATTTTTAATTATGGCATTATTTCATTGAATGGGGGAATACTTAAAAATAGTTACCCGTAATAATGTACATTATGCTAGACTAATACTAAAGTTTGGAGAATGAAATAAAAACTCATTAACTATTTGAGAGGTTTTTTGTTCCTACCATGCTATTTCATCATATTAAATTAGAATATAAAGCTAACTCAATTTAAGAGGCTTTATTTGAAGTTAATTTACTGTTTTCCAATGAAGTTTTGATTCATGAAAGAACTTAGTTCAACCCGGTTCTTCTGCTGCAAAGAATTTTAAACATGTATCAAGCTATTTTGATAATGAATGCAAACTAGCCTCTGTTATGACTGTTTCTGACCATGTATTCTGTTTTCATTGTCAAATGTAGGTCAGTAGAATGACACTTGACATTGATTTCTCACTAATAAAGGTGTGCACTGGGTCCTCTCCACAAAAAATGGGAGTGACTCCACTATAAATTTCTCCTCTGCCACTCTTCTCAAGGTACCATGTGCATAGAGATTCCACAGCCTCCATAATTTGGAATGATAAAGACAGATTTCTAATAATGGGAAACATGTCAACCCAAGTCTCTTATAGGTTAGTCAGAAACTATTATTTTGTAACCTACATTAAGTATTCATCTACATACCTGAAATCTACACTGAACTTTTTCCTAATTCCACACCTCTGAGAGACTCCTACAATCAAGGAAACCTGGCAATTTCTCCACTATAGGCATTTAAACATGATTCTGTTTTTAAGATTTTTTTTTTAGTTTTTCCTCATATTGTCCTTAAATTAATGACCAAATAAGCTTAAGGCAAAAAGGGGGCTTGCTCTTTCCTGTGATTCTCATTTGCAGTTCATACCAACACTGGAAGCCAAGAGAAGTGATCAAATCATATTCACAGCAGTTGCTGAGAGAGGCAAATCTCCCTTGCCAGTCTGCAAATCTGCTAAAATATGCCAAAGTCTGCCAAACCCCTGAATCGGATTCACCTTGGGCACATGCTTAGGGAATAGTTTCACTCACTGTAGACTGAAATTGCTCACACCAAGCAGACAATCCCCTGCAGACTTGCTCAGGGCTTGCCTCTGACTATTCATTTCTCACAGACGCGCCCAGAGTTTAGCCTTCAGTTGTGAAGCTGGCACCTAAATCTAACTTGCAGACATAGCATCATCATTTTAAATTCTGACCTATCATCCTCACATTCTTTTTCCCAGTTTTGGTTTCTGCTAGTCACATTGCCATTTAATGTGCCACTCAATAGGTACATGCACATGCTTTATATTGCAGAGTTTTAAAAATATCACAGTGTACAGATGCAAAACATGAAGTTGGAATAATTTAGAATGAACTCTTCCTCTGTCACTTCTATGATATATTGTCTATGTAATTTTGATTTTCAGTGTACTTACATAAGAAACAGTCATATACTTCTATCTTGACATTTGTGCATTTTACTATTTTTTTTATTTCTTCCACTCATACAAAATTGATAAGTACCCTATTCCCCTGCATTTTACTATTAATACAAAAAAGTTCCTTTGATAGTGTGACGCAATGTCCGGTACATGATCAGTTTAAATAAAGCATCTCTATAATATACTTGTTATATATACTTATATGTGTATATTCTTATTATATATATATATATATATATATATATATACTTATTGCTGAAGAGCATGTGTTTCTATTACATTTAAGCAACATGGCTCTTAGTGTTTCACTTGCAATCAGTCACAAAGGAATCTGAGAAACATTACTTCTTGCAAAAGAAAAAGCAATGCCTGATACAACCAAGCATTTTGTATTTCCAATGAAAATTTATTTAATATTTTGACCCTTATGACTAAAAATATAAATTTGTTCACCATATATTTTCTAACATTTTAGCATCTGCAACATAATCCAAGCCTAAATAACTTCTAGAACTATTGTTTCATACAGATACCTGATGGGGATGAGGAAGATAAGAAATGAAGGGAGAATATTTATGCTAATTCATTCATGAAAAACCTTTGGTCTGTATGGGCACCCAAGTTTCTTTCCTAATCCAACAAGGAGGAAGAGGAAGAAGAGAAGTAATGTCTATCCTTACAGAATAGAATAAAGTTTATCTTCTTTAATAATTGGCATGATGTCTACATTGTTCCTTAGGGAGACAAAGGTCATGCAGGAAAGTTTCTCTTTCAGGTCTTCCAAAGAAGCCAATTACTTAGTCCATTTTTAGCAGTAGTATTTGCTAGTTGCTAGTTGCATGCTACACTTTTGATGGGTAACTATCAGGCCAATTGTCTTTTCTTCTAATTCCCTTTTTAGTGAAGACACTACAGGGATTTGCTAATTTTCTGCGCATCTACAATGTTCAGTAGAGTTATTTTTATTCACGAAATAAAAAAGCAACAAATATGTTTTAAATATATCTAGATATTAATTTTTAAAATTAAGTCAAGATATATCCTATTACAATAGAAAATATATCGATGTATCTAATTCATAAAGAATATGGAGTGGAGATTGTCTCCTAGTTATTTTTAACTATTATATTTTTTATAGATCACTGCATAATTTATCTTAGTAGAATTTGTTCTCTCATGTTAGTTTTTAATGTTTGAGATGCTGTTTGTTATTGCTGTAGGCCAGTTGTTAAATATTCATTCTAACCTGTAGAGACCTTTCTTTGTGTGAACTTTTACTTACTTGAATACCAAACAAAGAGGCATTTTTTTCCAGCAGGTAGCATAAGCATGCTTTTCATTAAATTGAATCTCTCATAATAATTTTTCAGCAGTATTGAAGACTTTTAAAACTGATGAACTACATGGAAAATAATACATAGTTAGCCTTTTGTAACTATAGTCAGCTCATTATAGAAAGTTCATGAGAGATAGCTTGATTAGTTTGTAGGTTCTTATGGAAACAACAGACTTGGATCTCATATTTTTATGTATTTAAAAGTTCCATTGTAAAAAAGGCAAAATATTCTGTGACCCCATACTTCTAACCCACTGAATTACAATACAAAATTTCATGTAGTGGCGCCTACTTCTAAAAATACCTATTTTTCTTGGCAGATGTCATATTTACTCAAGCCAAACTTGTTTTTTCACCAGTTAATTTAAAATTGATAACATCAGTCACATGAAACATTAGTGGATATGAAGCATTTGAAGAATAGTTAAGGCTGTTAAGGTTTTATAAAAGTGTTTTGTAGAATTAGAGAGACAAAAGAAAAGCCTTATCTATATCATATGTTTCAGTTGCTCTTCCATTGTTTTAATAAATGTTCTGACTCAAGTAACTTAAGAGAGAAAGACTTTAGGGGCTGGAGAGGTGGCTCAGGAGTTAAGCCTCTGCCTTGCAGGTGGAAGGTCCTGAGTTGGGATCCTAGACCCCACGTATATTCCCGAATTCCGTGGTTCTTCACACACACAGATACACACACACACACACACACACACACACACACACACATACACACGCATGCACGCACACACACATATACATACGCATACACACACAATTGAATAAATAATAAAGAAAATTAAAAAAAGAGAGAAAGACTTTATTATGTGGCTTAAGGTTGGAGAGGGAATAGAGGCCATTATGAGGGGAGGGATGTGTAACAGAAGACATGATGACAGAAGTAGGAGGCTTAATTTACAGCAGTCTTTAGGAAACAACGACATTTCATAGTAATCATGGCCAGGTTATCAAACCTCAAGTCATGTTCCAATGATGTACTTCCTCCAGCCAGCTCTACTTAGTACAGGTTCTATAACCTTTCCACGCAGAGCCACCAGCTTGGGGCCAAGTGTTCAAAAAAATGAGTTTGTGGAGACAATACACATTTAAATCACCACACCCTGTGGTATGTTCTGATCCTGATCTAATGCAACCACGACATGATCAATTTTAATTATAGGCAAATAGGATACCTACATATACCTATCATCGAGACCTTGATATTGTCTGGGGGATTTCTTCTTGAATGGATGAGCAGCATTAGGCTTCATAATCAATGTTATATCCTGTCTTCAGTGAACTAAGGATTCTGTGATCTGTGCTATTCATCTTTAAACAAAATCATAATATATAATCTGCATATGTATAAGTGTATGACCTAAGGGCAGAAATACAAGCTTCTATATTTGAAAAATCACTCAAAGTATTTGAGTGGTGTACATGATGATATACTAAGTTTGAAGGGCCTGAATTCACAGCAGGAAGCTATTGTGTTTTATTTCTTTCTAATGACGAACCCAATAGATAAAAGGAAATCTCTTTGTAGCTATGATTTTAATTAATTAATTTTGCTTTCATGATGGGATATTTGGAATATTTCTCTTTTTTTCTGTTGACATGTTGTAGGATTTGCCAGCATAACACTGATAGAAGTAAAATCAGTGTTTGGCCTGAAGAAGGAAAAAAGTTCACATTTGTGTCATTTTTCTCACCATTAGAATAAAAATTTGCTGTGCAAAACACCTGAGATTTTGAACATTCATCAGTAATTCATAATATGAATTACAAGCTAACTCTTGCAATTTGATAATTTCAATTTGACAATTAGCAAAGGAAAGGTATCTAATGTCATTGAGAAAAATAAATCTGTTATTAAGGCATTAGTTTAAATTTCCTTCCATGCTCTGACAGGTCTACTTTGATAGGATTATTGAACCTTGACAAAGAAGCAATGAATATTCACAGATACTTTTAATGTCAAATACTCCTAGAAACTTCCAGTATGTGAATTCCTCACGTGTGGAATCTGGGCTCTTATGAACTTGAAATTTCCTCATTAACTCTAATGTTATACTCTCTGCCATGCATAATCAGAAGGTATCTCCATGGTTCATGTTCTTCCCGGGAATATGTTTCCCAGACATGAAAGATACTGGCAAACGTACTGAGAGACTGTAGGGAAGGAGAAATATTCTTTACTAAGAAGAAATTTGTTTGGAACACATCTTTCACCTAGCCAGGAGTGCAAAAAGATAAAGAATGACAACTAAAACACCACTTAACTGTAAAGTAATTACATTCTTAATCAATGGAGAAGATTCCCACTAAAATTAGTTATACTTCTATTGCAGTGAGGATATGTGAGAGAGTAGTTTGTGGCCTATTGGCTATGTTAACTGTAGAAGTCATCTAATCTTATTTTTGTCATGCATGCACTTTTTTTCTGTCTTTATTCAATAATAATCAGCTGTTGGGTTTGGGAAGAAGAGGAACAGCTGGAGCAGCTGGATAGTTCTCACACATCTCTAAATTTCAGCACAAAAATAGGCAGATTAGCAAGATGGAAAACTAGAAACCTATGAATAACATTTAAAGCAGATCTAAGTGACAAGATATCCTCATGAATGCCCCATTCGAGGATTCGGGGAAGAAACTACTGCTGTCTGACAAGCCACTAAATAATTTATACATTCGTGAGATGAAGAAGGATGCTGTAAGGCTTTTTGTTGCCCTGAGAATTACAAAATAGTCCACATAGCTTAAAGGGTTCATTTGAGAATAGCTGAAATTATATGTGGCTTTTCCTAGCACAATTATTTGTAGTACAGCAGACTCAAGTCATGCATATGTTCACACAAGGGAGGGTCTACATGTTATATTTTTTAAAAATGACATGATAAAGCCCCATACTCCAAGGAAACTACTGCTATGTAGCCATATCCCTATATATTGACAATAGAGCTTATAAAATATAATTTGTTTCATGTTACTGGCTGTAAATAATATTTATCTCAAACAATTCAGGGGAGAATGGGATTTTTATTAAACCTCATGATTCCAGATTCCAGATGATCTTGATAACGGGAAAGTTTACTGGCCAAAGCAGAAAGAACTCAACAAACCATATTCACAGCAATAGTAGAGAGACAAGAAGCAGTCTACATTTCAAGTTGTAAATGTTCCCAAAGATTTACTTCTGAAGTGTCAAGCTGATAGCTAAAACTATCCCACATGTTCCATCTAAAATAGATTAAAGGAAAATTCCATGAAATCTTTGAAAGCAAGATTATATTTTGTACCTTATATTTTGGATAACTCCAAAAAAAGCTATAAAAATGGAACTTTGAGTTAGGAAAGTTCATTTGAGCCGTATCTATTCTCAAAATATAAAATGAATAATGTTCAAAGAAGTTTAAGAGTTTAAATAAGCAAAGGCTTATTTAAATAAGCAAAGGCTTAACATTATGTAGATATCGCATTACTTAAGAAGGTATGCATATTTTTGATGATTGCTTTTTAGATGGTTTTAATATCAATTTTGGAGTTATATGTGTAGTATCATTCTAAATCAGCAATATGACAAAGAGTGAAAAATTGCGGACTATTTTATTTCCATTATTATAAATCCTCAGAAAATAGGATTTTTATTTGAAAAACCTAGAATCAAATAAAGAATCCCAAAATTCAAAATATGAAATCCCTCCAAAATTCAAACTTTTTGAATAGTAAAATGGCGAATACCCAAATGAAAAAGTCTACAGTTAAGCTCCAGAAAGGGCCACACTGAAATTCAGGAAATCTAAAAATATTATACAATTACAAATTATTCTCAGATAATATGAAAAGTTTCCTGTGAAAAGATTTAGTTCTCTGTATAGATATGAACATTAATCCCCCAAATAATATTTTTATCATAGCACATAAAGGATTTCTGTTCTGAAACATTCAAATAAGAGACTGTTGGCTTACAGTAATAATGAGTTCTAATATGAGCTGGAACTTCTGGAGAAAAGTTAGTGTAAATTCATTAAGCATTTATTTTCAGACATATATTTCTGAATTCTATCAAAGAGGTCTAGAGATAGAGAGTAAAATGCAAGGAACATCTCTTGAATGATAAATGCCCTTTGTGTGTAAGGAATGAGAGTGTTATTTCATCAAGAAACTGCTCATTAAAGGTCTGAGGCAGAGAGCTTAAATAAGCTCTAGAAAACTTGACAAATTGGGGCTAGAGAGATAGCTCAGGGGTTAATACTCTTCCTCACAAGTAGGAGGTTCAAATGCCTAGGAAATCCAAGAATAAAGCAAGGAGGAAGCAGAAGCAATCTGGGATGATTCCCAAAGTCACCCTTGACACACACAGCTCTCTCTCTGTCTCTGTCTCTGTCTTTGTCTCTGTCTCTCTCTCTGTCTCTCTCTCTCTCTCTCTCTCTCTGCGAGAAAATAAATAAATAGTAAAAAAAAGAAAAAGAAAACTTGACAAATTGGATATTGAATACGGTGTTAACAGCTAGGCATTTCAGCTAACATATCTAATCCCAACACTTGGAAGTTCAAAGCAGAAAGGTCAGGATTTTGAAGCTACTCTCTGTAAATTTCAGGTAGACCTCATCTCCACAATCAGTCCATCAGTCAGTTAATCAATCAATCAATCCAACAAATAAACAAAAAATGAAACTGGCAACAAGTAAAATGGCCATAACAAAGGAATCAAGCACCTTATATAAAGATGACTCCTCTATCCAAAGTGGAATTACTTGAGTTACAAAAATGATTAACTATAAATAATGAAAATATTTATATGTTTCAATTCATAAGGTTAAATAACTGTATGTCACAAAATGAATTGGTCTGTGGAGGATGATAGAAAATCAGTTCAGGTTATCTTAAGAATTGGTGAGCAACTGGAAACATAGCTAACATTGGCTCTTGGCTTATCCCATTTATGTGGCCTTTTATATAAGAACTATACCACTGGCTAGCTAATAGCAGATAGTAGAAAAAGCTCTTCATAAAACTGATTCAATTCCATCTACCTTTGAATAGACTCTTATAACAAGACTCTAATTTAACAGGTTTTTATCTCTGGACACAGGGTGACATCCAATACCTATCAGGATGGAACCATGGGCATTGCAGGAACAGCAAAACTGAAAAAAAATCAACAAACCATAATTCAGAACATCAGAGACTCTATAATAACCACCTGGAATCAGGCCAGCCTAATCTCTCCCCATCCTGAAGCTCAGGGAAATTTGCGAAAGAGGGGGCGGTAAGATTGTAAGAGCACAAGGACGGGAGGAGTCATGATATAGAAGATACTCCACACAAGTTAGGGCCAAAGCAATTATAACAGAACTCTGAATGATCTGCACAATGACCAATATATCGTTGACCCCTCAAATTCTAGCATGGACTAAAGGCACTAGGATCCTTAGAAGCAAGGGATTAACAGTCACAATAGTGTTCCTATACTTAAGGGGAACACAAGAAAGAATTCTAGGAAATGCCACTGAGTCCTTACACCCATCAGAGAGGAGGACCCAGAGGAAAGTTTGATATACTCATTAAAGGATGCTTCAGAGATGCGGGGAGGGGGCACTAGGAGAAAGGGAAGGAGGGGGGAAAGGAAAGGAGCAAGCGGGGAGGAAACAGGGAGGTTCAGGGAGGGGTGGAGGGAGGGAGGGGACAGGGGTTCCTATTATGTTTGCATGAGCAGAAACAAAAAAATTAAAAAAAAACAAATAATTTTGATGAAAATTTAAAATTCTATATTGTATTATTACCAACATATTCTGTAGGAAAAATCAAACATTACTATTATCACTTAAATTAAATTCTGGGTTTTTGTTTTGTTTTGTTTTCCTCTCAAGGAAAGAAACAAACTGATTCAATTATTGTACAAAAAATATGTGCTAGAGGGCTAGAGAGATGGCTCATGGGTTAAGACTTTGCCTGAGAAGCAAAAGGACCTTAATTCGAATGTCACATACCACATAAAAAGGTCTCTCAGAAATGGCTGTGGTCCATACTTTCTGCCCTGGAAGACGCAGCCTGGAAAATCCTAAAGCAAAGCAATAAGGAGATAGAGCAATCTAGATGATTCCCGAAGTTATCCTTGGGCCCCCACAAGTACACACAGTGCCCTCTTCACTAAACAGAACGAAAATACCAGAAAAATAAAGAATTCAAAGGAGAGCATATGGATAAAAAGAGATATAAGTTAAGCTTAAATTGTAGAGTGTGGTCAAAGCTACATATACAATAATGCACCTGTCATCTATGTCTTATCTACCACGTATGTATATTAATCAATCCTTTATTATCTATCTTCTGTCTCTCATCTGTATCTATCATATAGCAATCTATGTATCCATCTACCATGTATCAATCTTTAATAAACCTAAAACTAAAAATAAATCTTAGGAATTGAAGATGTTAAAGCCAAAATAATTAGTATTTTGAAGTCAGATATAAAGAATATATGTTAGATTTTTTTGTGTTATACACTGTTTGGTGCCTTTTCTGTATAGGTGATTCATTTGATATTAAAGTAGTTGCAAATGAAATAACAGTAACTTACTACTAAAATGGTCCAATGATTTTGCAATTAGCTTATTTTTCTAAGCACATTTTATGATTTTTATTAAACTTTTCTGTTACTTTCTGAACAAATTAGTCATATTAGTTGTGTCTCAAATTCTGAACAATAAAAATAATTATTTTCCCAAGGTACATCATGGTTAACAGTCTGAGTGTGAATTTTTCATTCTCTTAAAATAAATGCCACCACAATTTGCTTGCCATTTTATTAGGACTTCAGTCACATGCAAAGTTCCCATATGAAAGATGCATAATAAATCAAAGTATTCACCTCTCTTTTCTTTATTTTTCTCCCTTAAGTCTTTTATCCTTCCATCTTTTCTATCCTTCACAGACACAAAATATTTAATTCTTTCAACAAGATATTTTAATGTACATTAATGGAATACAGATAGCAAGGAGAGACTATTAAGTGAATGCATCCGTCTGTACATAAGCTGTAATCCAACATTTAATATTATGAATGGAAAGCCATAATAATTTGTAAGCATAAAATCTTTCATCTTAATTATTTTTTTGCACCTACAGTTCTTTTCCTCTGAATCAATGATTTTTTTTGTATTGGTTTGATTTATAGTATAACTGTAATAGTCTACCTCATTTTTATACTTTGATTGCATAAAATTTTAACAAGTTTATAAATATGCTATATAAATATGCTACATTCTCAAAGTTTTTTAAATTTCACCCAAGAATGCCATTCCTTTATTAATTAGACCAAATTAGGAACCTCTGAGAATTGATTCATTTAAGTAAATACTTTAATCACAGTTTTTATCTGTGTGACAAACTACTCGACTGACCCCCCTAGAAGGACTTAATTATTTGCTCATAGTTTCAGAACTTTCTGTTCTGGCCCTTCATGCTGCCTGTTATCTCACTAGCAAACATTGCCTAGCTCCTGGAATCTCTCACATTTTGAGGTTTCCTTTCATCTTTTGCTTAGCTTTCACACCTTCACACATCACCCTCAGAATTTCAACACCTTTCTGTGGTCAGGCCTCATAGTTCTTCCTTTAAAATCTGAAGGAAAGCTCTGTGACTCTGTAACTCTTACATTTGTCATATCTACAAAACTAACATAATGTGGGTAATGCCAAAGCCTGCCATCAACTACAGCAGTAACTAGGATCCTTCAGATCACTGAGAGTACTTTGATGGTTGAACATGGAAAATGTTTATTCTAAACACCATTTAATATGTTGTGTGAACTTCCAGTGCTGTCTTCCCAAAGGAAAGTATTTCAAATGAGTTGAAATTTTATGCCCCACAGGGAGCATGAGGTAAGAACTAATCAATGTCTGGGACGCCCTGATAGCATCTTTTTTATTTTCTCAATTCCAAGTATTGGATTCTTTTTTCTATCTCTCATTACTTTAGCAAATGTACATTCTTTGGCTTTGGTTTTGTATGTATTACTTTTTTGAATAAATCTTCACTTCATACTCTCCTATTTTATCTTTGTTATCATTTCTCAATATAAACTTTATGGAAAACAGTCAGTAATACCAATGTCAAAGTCTGGATGCTCACCTGCTTTGAAAATTAGTTAGTTCATCTTCATAAATTCCAGTTCTCATATAACTTCAGATCAAGGGCAAAATGTAGATAAGTCTTTCTCATTCTTGTTCCTTTGTTTTGTGACATGCCACATGGATATATTTTAGTTCAATTTGTAAGAATCCATTTCCCATCCAAACCCATGAGCACACACTGGTGTCTGTTTGAACTCCTTAGTGTGGTATGATCTTCCATCAGATTCTTCCACTTAGCTCTTCTTACATTATTCTGTGCTATCTCTAGACTGGTGGAATGAACAGTTTGGACAAACTGTCAAAATTCTTTTCTCTTGAGGCTGGAGAGGTGGCTCAAGGGTTAAGCCTCTGCCTTGCAGGCAGAAGGTCCCGAGTTCGGATCCTAGGCCCCACATATAGACGCGGGGCGGCCTGTGCTTCTGGTCCTGGTAGGGCGGAGCCTGTGAATCCCAGGGCAGAATAAACAAGGAGGAGGTGGAGGCGTCCATGGTGGTTCCCGAATTCGCCTGTACACACACACACACACACACACACACACACACACACATACACACACACACACACACTTGAATAAATAATAATAAAAAATTAAAAAAATTCTTTTCTCAAGGAGTTTGAAGGCATCTAATCAGGTAGTCTTGCAGTATTAAGAGTCCTATCTTATTCCAAATTTCTATATAATTAAGGCTTTTCATTGTTGAAATAATGTACTGACATACAACTTTATAAGTCCATTATGAGGAGAAGGTATTATGGATTAATACTCGTCATAATGTAGTATCCAAGGAAAACAGAAAAAGAATGCCCATTCTGCGATGGGCTTAAATCTTTTCACACCTGTAATTCTATCTAGGTTCCTAGCCTAGGAAATGATTCCACTCACATTCAGAACAGGTCTTCCTCTTTCAAGCATTGTTTGGAAAAAACCTCTTCAAATCAGTCACATGGATGATAAAATATTACTATCATAAGGTAAAATTCAAATGCTGACCATCATGAAAATAAATTAGATTTGGATGGAACATTCCTGTAGTTCACTAATAACTTCTTTGTTCATTCAGAAAACATTTGTTTCATCTCCATAAGCAAAATTTTTTCATTTGTAATATGTAGAACATATAATAAACATTATGAAAATACATTTAAAATATTTGTTGCATATATGGTATGTTTGAAATAATAATTAATATCATTCATATATTAAGCATAATTTTTCTCAATTTTGTGGCTTATTTTTACCAAAGTAGATTTAATGTGGAAATAACTATTATTCAGGAAAATATTGTCATTGGTTGAGCATATTTGTAGGTTACTTTTAAATTGACCAAACTGATGTCTTTGATCCACAACCAATTCCCTTCATACTCTGGTATCCACGATTTAAGCTTAATTTTGAGTTCATTCATGTTGTCACACACACACACACACACACACACACACACACACACACACACACATATACAACATATACTATATATATTGTGTATATTGTATATATTTTCATATATACACTTATACATATAATTGAGTCTTTCTGTTATACTCTTACATTGGAGGAGCATTGAAGACTCAATCAAGGAGCTTCTTTCTTCAATGGAAGATGTTTTGTTAAAGAAAATCACAGATGGAAAAAGTGGAGAAAACAAAGGATGGAAGATGATCTAACAGAACATTGCAGAAGAGGGAGATAAGATTGGAAAGGCCTGAAGGGCAGAAGGAATATGACCAGACATTATCTTCTGAACATCAAGGGCTATCACACCAATGAAAGCATAGTGTGTGTGTGTGTGTGTGTGTGTGTGTGTGTGTGTGTGTGTCATATGGACAGAGAACTCCTGTGGCCCTACAAATCTTTGAGATCCTGAAGAAAGTACTGAAAAGGTCAACTCTGACTTGGGGAGGATGTTTTCCTCAGTTAAATATGCACTGATAATATGATTTACCTTCCAGCAAGTGCTTAGATACATGTCATCAATGGCAGCCCAATGAAACCCAAAGTGCAACTCATACAAAAAATAATAGGAAAGAAACGAGCCAGGAAGAAGAGGATTGTGGTGGGAAAAGGAGTGAAGATAATTTGGGGATTAAGGCATGAAAGTTTCATAAATTTACCATATGCACATATGAAAAAATAAAAGAATTTTAAAAACTGAGTATTATTATATTATATTATATAGATTCAAACTTTCAAATAGCTTTGAAACTCTTGCTTACATCTTTCCTGAATAAACTTATTTTGATCAAAAAGATTAGTAAGTAATGCAACAGATTTTCTACAGCAACCTACAAATTGCATCCCAAATACGGGTTATTTTCATTCCATACTCAATTTCCAAATGTGTTAGATTTATTTAATTGTTCTACCTATGGTATCCTTGAGAATTGACAGGATGTCTTTTTTTTTCTTAAATGTATTTATTTCCCTTCAAAAGTGATGTGTACACTGGCCAACCACATCCATGTGGTAGGCAAGGGAAGACTGCAAATGAAAGCCACATATTTTCATCTTCACTTGAAACTTGCTGCTGAGTTCTTCTCTTGAGATTAGGAAAAAAACATTATGAAAACATAAGATTTGAATGACTAATGGGTAGTCTATAATCACAATAACTAAAAAGTGGTCCACAGTTCTTGGTGGGCTTAGCCACCTTTCTGATACTGTTCTAAATAAGATAGGAAACTGTTCTCTGAAGAGAAATTCAGTTTTATTTCTTTAATAGCATGAGCTCATTATGCTCCTATCCCACCCATTTCTAAAGTAAATAAGTGATATGTGATATATACATATACATACATATATATACACATATTTATATGAAAGCAAAACATGATATTTTGTGCTATGAACAGTTTTTGAAGTTGGCATCTACCCCTGTAGTGTGATTCCAGGGGCAATGAAAAGGAATCCAAAGTCTATGAATATTCAGATAATTTCTTTCCTTGCTAAAGACCTCCTAATTAATTTACAAATACCTTTGGAATAGAAGAAGTTTCACAAGTTGAGACTGGCTTCCCTATAACTGAAATAAGTTCTCTCATGTCAGAAGTGAGTTGGAAGGGTCAGGGGCATGGTAGGAACAACATCTCACAAATAGCAGCCAAAAGAAGAAGAGACATTTGAAGAAAGAGAGAGAGAGAGAGAGAGAGAGAGAGAGAGAGAGAACACTTGACCATTTTTCATCCACTTAAAATCTTGCTGTAGAACCCTGAGACCTTTTGAAGCTCTGTAAGATGATAGACCTCAGAAGGAGAATGTCAGGGAGGCCAGGGAAACCCTGTTCTACCCAGTTTCTCTACTTGCCATCCAGTTGTAAAAGATTATGATTTAAATACATGTTTTGAGTGTCCATGGGAAGGTACACAGGACTGGACTAAACGTGAAGGCATTGCTATTCCTTACCTTCCACACAACTGCTCCAGAATCATGCATGTGAAAAATGCAAATGTTTATAAGGAGATTCTTCTTTTAAAAATTCATTACTTTTGACTGTCAGCATATTTAAAAAATGAAGATGTTTCCAATTCTTTGAAACTAACAGAACCTGTTTCTTAGTGATTGTGTCAGAGGTTTAAAAACTGTTGCTCTCAGTTTTTTTTTTCCTTAACATTTAAGAATCTGTTCCTTTTTGGAGTCTGTCAGAAGCTTTCAACAAATTGAAAAATTGTTGCTCATTCAGTTGGATTTAGATTATTTTTTTCTTTGCTGGATGAACATAACACAACAAATCTGTTTGGGTGTCTTCAAAATCAGAGTTTTGGCTTATTAAAATAGTTAAATAGCAGTTGTTCACTTTAAGGGCTTGAGGTGGTCCTTCAGAATTGATGTGATTTTTCTGTTTGTTCTATGCACCACACCAGTAATTTCACAAATGACTGGGCCTATAGTTTTTGATATAATTAGACACTCAGTTTGTAGCAAATGGTAGACATGCTCTACTCCTGATCCTTTTAAAAGTATTAAAGTACAGTGCATGAATTATTACAATTAAACCTCATTCACACATCTGTCTTAAAATATTTAGAGATTACTTTTAACAAACACATTTTTCATAATTGTCTATTCATGTTTTGTAAATTGTTTTATAAGTGCTTGTAGACTAACTAAATTTTTGACCTGGTTCAAATCTATATATGTATTTTTGTCCTTTAAAATGCTTGTATTTAATGTTTCCTGTCCCAGAAAACCAGAAAATAAGGAAATTGACAGAAAGGAGAAAATCTAGTTTTTTCAAAGGGCTATTTTGAGATAGGAAAAATTTCATCTTCAAAATTATAATCTCGTAACTCCTCAACACACTGCTAAAGTCCAATCACTAAACAATTTGAAGTAAGGGATAAAGAACAGAATTTAACTTTACAAATATTACAATCAAATTAAAGGCTCTGTCTTGGTTCTTGATAATATTATACAATTTAAACAATTATAACTTTCTTTGTGTTTACATATGTGGATTTGTGTGTGTGTGTGTTTGTGCATATGTGTCTGGGGTGCACAAGCATAAGTGTATGTATATACATGGAGGCCAGAAGATAGTTTTAAATGGCATTACTCTGAAATGCCATCTCTATTTTTGAGACAAGTTCACTGATTAGCCTTGAGATTGTCTATTAGTATAAATTGATTGGTCAGCTAGCAAGAATGATACTCCTATCATTGCCCCTTATGTGTTGGGAGTTAAAACAGATATTTTAATGTGGGTGCTTGGGAATGAACTCGGGTCATCATGTTCTATAAGTGCTTGCCAGTAACAATTTCTTACCAGCTGAGCCATCTTAGCAACCTTCCAGTTTTGATTGTCTGGACAGCACTAAATAGAGGAAAAATATTTCCAAAAGGTCAATTCCTTTTAAGGTAAAGAAATAAGAGTCAGTATGAATCACAAATATCATTCAGTGTATTTTATTTTTATTGTACTTTGTTTAATTTTTTAATATGTGTGTGTATGTTTGCACATATGTGTGCTTGGGTGTACATACATGTGCAGACATGTGTGCAAGAGGACACCTGCGTGTGTGAATATGGAGGTCCAAGGCTAACATAATAAAATCATCCTGGATTGCTCTTCTAATTATTGTTTCGCCATGAAAATTCCCAGGCTCTGTCATTCAGGGCTGATATTATAAGCTGCCACCATATCTGCCTAGGGATTTTTCTTACATAGGATCTAGAGATCTGAACTCAGATCTTTTTGCTTGCTTTAACCACTGAGTAATCTTCCTAGCCTCTTTTAGGGTATTATTATTGTTGTAATGAATTGTAATAGTACTTGTAACATTCTCCTTGGAAATAAGATTTAAAAAAAAACACGTTAGTATTTGTTATTCCCTTCCTTTTTTCTTAGGGCACTAAAATTGTCTTATTATTATATCATATTATGCACAGCTTATCCACAGTAGCAATAGAGTTTGTATATAAATTTGATTTGTCATATAAATGATACACCATCAAGTACAGACATCTGGTTCCTACCTTGAATATCATACTTTATCACCTTAATACAAGCAATGAATTGTTGCACTTCAAAGGATATTATTACTCATTTGTTTAAAAGGCTAAATAGCCTAAAAGTAATTCCAACAATTATGCAATGATAGTCTATCAGATAGCACTGAGAAGACCTGGTATGAAAGTACTCAACATATGTTCCAATATTTTAAGGAAAAGAAGTTACTCAGTTATGTTATTATTCCTGCTTTGACAACAGTGTGACTTTAATTCTCCTTTTTCCTACTACTGTCATACTCTTTCTTAACACTTCTTTTACCAGATCAATTAATTTTTATTTTATTTTATTTTATTTTATTTTTATTCTGAATGCTTAACTCTGAGCATGTTTCTTCCATGTAAGGCAATTTAATACTCTTTGATAATAACAATTAAAAGTATCTGCATATTTACACTAAGAGGCTACATGTTCCTTAAGGGATGTGGTTTAATTATCTTTGCAAATGCAGGATTCCTCCATTGCCCTAGACCTCAGAAGGGACTTCACAAATGAATGCTGGTCCAAAGAGTGTTTCTATAGCATTTGCTCAAAAAGGCAGGGAGACCCTGGAGTATCATCAGGAGAACAGAAACAAATTTTTAATGATGAATACAATGTTCATCAGAAAGAAGAAACTATTTTGACATTTGACTATACTTGTAACTTCAAATAAGTAGTAAAAACAGAAACAATAGCACTATTAAAATATCATATTTGATCATCACATACAAATAATTATTATTGAAACTTTGTGTTCAATAAACATGGATTACTCCAAACTTAATAAACCAGAAGAATGAGACCTTGGGTTCTGATTCAACCAGCATAATGTCATTGGTGAATTTAAAACTTCGCTTTACTTCACAAAGGGACACAGTCACATGACTGTATTAAGTATGAATGTGAGAGGATGAAAAACTTGCAATGTCAGAGAAAGCAGTGGCTTGATAAATATATTAGCATTATTTTTTTATTTTGCACACGTGTGTGTGTGTGTGTGTGTGTGTGTGTGTGTGTGTGTGTGTGTCAGAGGGCACTGTGTGCCCCTGTGTAGGACCAAGAGTGACTTTGGGAATCATCTTGGATTGTGTCTACCTCATTTTCGCTTGGCTCTGGGAATTCCAGGCTCTGTCCACCAGGGCTGGAAGTATTGGCTGCTGCCATTTCCACTTGGCATTTTCTTACATGAGACCTGGAATCTGGAATCTGAACTCAAGACCTTCTGCTTATGAAGTAGACTCTTAACACCTGAGCCATCTCTCAAGCCCGATTGTTATTCTTATAGAGTAAAAGGCTCTAGCTCATTGAAATCCAATGAAATATAAATGACACATTTCTATTTCACGCAGATAGCATTAAATACTATACATAGTATCTATGTAATTGTCAATCTCTTTTTAGATACACATGCATTTCACAACTAGTAAAAGAAACAGAATAATGCAAAACTTAAAGTTTAACTACTTCCCAACTTTTCCTGAAACTTACATTGACTTTTTCAAGACAAGATTTACCTGTCAACACAGTCACCACTGTACTAAAAGATTAACAAAAGCTACTTGAAATATTGGCTGAATTATCTAGTGGCTAGAACTTCTATTACTTCTGAGACATGTATGATCTCAACATAATGCCATACACATGAAAAGGTTCTTTAATCAAGCAATCATTTTATCAACTACTCAAACTGTGCATGTGTGTGTGTGTGTGTGTGTGTGTGTGTGTGTGTGTGTTTGTGTGTATAATTTAAGAAAAAAACAGAGAAAAGAAAACTGAAAAACTTCCTATTAATGGAGGGATAAAACGTTTCAAATATGTCTGTTTAAAGGAATGCTATGATTTTTCTTATTCATATATCTCTAAAGGGTGACAACAAAGAATATAATATTAATAGGTACATGTGAAAACCTATATAATCAAGTATAGTAATATTTCCCACAGTTTTTGATGTCATAAGATGTCAGAAATTATGCTTGAGCTTAACTAAATCACATTGTACTCCTGTGTTTAGCTCCTCTGGAGAAGTGTATCTTTCTAGGATGGGCAAGTGTTAGTAAATTTGAAAATTAAAATTTATAAAATCATGGCAAAATATTAATATGAATTTGATAATATCCAATAATAATAATGAGAAAAGTCATTTGGACAAGCAACTCCATTATTAAAATTTTACAGAAAGCCATTATGGACATTTTTGTTTTTCCTCCCATGAGTGTCAAGAGTTATAGGAAACATTTGGTATGTAGAAATCACAGCCTTTACTTTATCAGTTGTGTGCTTCCATTCACACACTGCATGGTCAATATTTCAGAGGCACTGGAGTTTTTGAAGGATTATTTCTTTTAAATATGGAATCCAAGTGTCCATAGTTTCACTTAGTTTGAATTTGTTCCTTCAGCTCCAAAAAACAATTAAAGAATCCCACAAAGGACTGGAGGGAGACTTTCTTTCAGTCTCCTTCAGATTACCTGCTGGTTTGAACATTAACCTTAACAGCTGTCTCTATCACAGCAGCACTTGGTTTCCCTAACAATGGAAGAAGACAAAGTATGCAAAGATACCAGAAAAATACACAAATGCATTTTCTTGTTTCCTTTCTGAAATTCTGATCTCAAATAGAGTTGTCAATAAAGAAGAAAGTTAAAGAAATTTTACAAACAACCTTATATTTTGACACACTATGTTCCAAAAAAATTAAGATAGGTAAAATGCAAAATAAATGAAATCCATTTATTATATTTTAAAAAAGAGTGTAAATGTAGATTAAGGTACATTTTGTTGGTCATCAATCATTTTATAATTTTTCACGGTGCTAGGAATGAACCCAGGGCCTAGTACATCCAAAGCACTGTTTGTAACACTGAGCTAGGTCTTAAAGTAAAACTCATTTACATTATATCATGTGTTTTTTTTTTAAATTCCATCAATTACAAGCCATGCTAGAAAAAGAGAAAAAATGATGAGACAGTATTTCCTGTCATCTACAGAACTTATCTTAAATAGGTAACTGAAAACAATGTGTGTGGGTTGTGGCACACAAGGCTGATTCCACTGGACTCTCAGTGACACACCCATTCTGGGAAATGGGGCATATTCTTAGGCATCTGTCTTAAAAACCAAGGAAATCTGTTCCAGTGAAAGTAGGTACAGGATAAAATAATCAAAGATATTTCAGAAATAACAATTTGTGTTAGTGAAAAGTATAATGGCAATTCATTATCCTTATTGCCCTATTAAGACACAGGGGTATACGGAACTTGAGCTTACAAGGAGAGCCAAAGATGGCATAACATTTACTTCTCAAAGCAGTGAAGTGAAGATGTGAAGCCATTTGTCTCATATCTGATAACTACTTAAGTACTAGAAAGTCATTTCTGCCTCCTTTAAGTTTTTCAGAGTCTAGATTATGAATATGTGTTATTATTATCAGTAGGTATTGATGCTCATTGTTATGAGTAGCTGATAAATCAGATTTCAGTGTATTGCAAAGGACTGGCAAGTCTCAAGTAGTTTCAGCTTCTAAGTTGGTCTCTGTCCTTCTGACAACTCACTAAAAGGAGGATCCAAACAAAAAAATTGGTATTGAGTAACGAACTAAGAAATATTTTCTTTCTTATCAGTGAATTTTGAGACCTAAGTTGAAAAAGAAAACTAAAAATGCATTAAAAATTAAGTTTAAACACTTTAAACCAACTGTTAAGCGGTGGTTCCAGCTGGAAGATTTATGGTGCAATAAAATTAGAAGTTGGAAAGAAAACACTCCACACAAATGTACTGGATTTAAAAGTCAGACTTCACATTTCAAAGTTCCTGATATTTTAGATGAGCTTCTGCTGTGCATACCCACAGAGGTGTACTTTCAAGCCACAGAGGAGTGCTCGCCTAAATGTAAAATCTTCTGTGCTCCATTAACAGATAGACGTTCCTTGGAGACTTTGCTGGAGGCCACTGTTTGCTTGACCAATCTGGGGAACTTGAGAAACAGAATTCAAGGTCCCCATTTAATCAACAAAGCCTCAAGGAAGTTAAATGTTTATAAATTTGAAAAACTAGCTGGAAAATTATAATCTCTTGTGTGTGTGTGTGCGCGTGTGCGTGCACACATGTGTTGTATGTGAGTGGATGTACACTTGTGTGGTTATGTTTACAATATGTTTTGAGGGTGTGTACATGTGGAGACTTCACGAATCATCCTCATTGCTTTGCTCTGGAGTTTCCTAGGCTCTGACCTCTAATGGCAAAAGTGCAGTCAGTAGTCATTTCCACACAGCATTTCTGTATGATAGCTAGGGATCTGAACATAGATCCTTTTGTTTGTGAGGAAAAGGCTTTAATCCCTGAACAAGCTCCCAAATCTCTTTACAGTGGGTGCAGTGATTAGATGGTGATGATGATTAAAGAATGATGGTGATTTTGCTACTTATGATGGTGATGCAGATGATGAGAGGAAAATGTGTATTCAATGACTGTTAGAACATTTGTACGTATTATTAGATCCTCATAAAAACTCTATGCAAAGCATCTCTTTTACTTCCAGCTTTCAGAAGATAACACTGAAGTTCTCAAACATTAGATAACCTGAAAAGATAACATCTAACTCATAGTCAAGCCTTGTTGTGTGTTAAGATATGTCTCATTGCAATGCTTTACACTTAATCATCTTGCCATATGGCATGATCAAGGGTGGTCAATCTTCTCCAAGTATCTGTCATTTTTATGGCAAGTTTTCACCTCTGAAGAGGACAGAGCTGTTGATATACTACTTGCCCTTAAATGCTTCCACTGATGGAGAAGAAGGCTTGTCACCCACCTGTGACTCACAGCTGCCTGTAGGAGGGAAAAGCTTTGGAATAATGCCGATTCACATAGGAAATAAAAACTATTTAGAATTGCCTCTGATGTCTAAAAAGGCAATAGCCACAGTCAGAAGCTGGTCTAGCCATTTAAATCCACACTTTATTTTTTTTACAGTGTGTGTTACCAAGACCTTTAATGAGCACAGTTGGAGTGGGGAGTTTTCTATTTCTGAAAGCCAAGAACAGCTCCAGTTTCGTGGTGTTCCCTAGCAGCATGCTAGAATATGCTTTCGCATAAGCCCAAGGACACAACCTTACAGCATATCTTTTGACAGGCTATTTTTTCCTTTACAAGTTTTCACATTCAGAGAAAGTCATTTGTTCTCTTTGTATTTGGAAATCAGTGGAAGTTAATCTGAATCTATGTGACTCTGAACAACTAATTGATTTCATCTTTGTTTTAGTATTGACTCACGCTTCACGTTATATGCAGGATCTCAGCTGAAAATCTTTAGACTTGAGAGAGAGAGACAGCACAAAATCCATAAACTTTTTGTAAAAGGTAACAACAATTGAGATCATTAACCTTTAAGGAGAAATTAATGGCACCAGGTGCCAAGGTACAAATTAAAGTGTATTTCTGCTTAAAACTGGAGAATACGAATTAGCCTTTACCATAAATAGTTAGCACTTAACTGCAGCTTATAAAGTAGCTGAAATAAAAATATCAACTTTTAATGTAATCTTTTGATGCATTGGAAAACAATACCAATAAAGTGCTTTTATTGTGTGCAAAGAACAAATGTTGAGTATCTGTGAAGAATGACCACGATTAAATTCTGCTACAAAGAAATGATGTTCGAACAAAGGAAGTAGAATGTCTATGTAAATAGGGTGGATATGAAGAAATATGTAATGAGTACTCAACAAGGTAATGTAGGGTAGAGATCACACAGAGAAGTGGCATTGTTTAGAACCTAGATTACCATCTGCTGCAACTCTCCCATTTCTCTGCTCAGGCAGACTTACGGCACAGACCATTGAACAACCATGCACTCCCCATTCTCAAGGTATTTGCAAATGCTTAAGTATGTCAAGTGGGCTTAAATAACATTTTCATTAAATTTCTTCTTAGTCACCTTATTTAAAAGGAGAACTTCCAAAACACCTCTCCCTTTCCTCTTAACTCATATTCATTTTGAATACAGTATAGTACTCTCTTACTTAATATATCATCAATTTCTTCCTACTAATTAATACTTATGGGGAGGGAACTATCATTGTGTTTGTTTTTAATTTTAGACATCATACAGCATAGAGTAGGCACTGAACAATTATTTGCTGAAAAGTAAGGAATTTTGAAAATGTTTAGGTATATACCCTCAAGACAAAGAATTTAAAGATAGAAGACAGTACCTAGTGCATTAACAGAGTCCCATATTAAGGTACGTTTAAATGTAATTGTGGGTAAGAACTATCAGCTATAAACCAGAGAACAGGAAAAGAATTAAAAGAATGAACACATTGAGGATCAAAGTCCTGTGAAAACTGAAGAACACAGACCCATGGGCATAAGCAGATTAATTAGCTTCCCCTTCAGAACACCTTGATCTGAGATTTAAGACAGAATCAAAGGAGGGAAAGATGAAAGTTTAAATATGAGACTAGTGAAAAGGAGGGAACTCGTCACCATAGTCACTGACCAAAGAGGAAAAACACTGATCAGAAAATGCAATAGGTATTCCACAGAGTGCCAAGAGAACTGGTGGAAATAAATGGAATGCATTTAATCAGTAGTGAGAATTTAATATGTTATTTAATATGTACCCATTCGTTACTGTCATAGATTTAAAAAAAATGAAATACCACTGTAGATACCCTACAAGCCTAAGGCAGAGAAGCAGAATCACAGAATTGCAGATGAGACAGCTGTGTGAAAGAATAAAGGAGCAAACATCTTTGTAATCAGGCCTACAAAGAAGTAATTATGGATGGTGGCACTTTTAGCTCCTGTTTGGAGCTATGACTGACAGCCATGTTTAGTCTTTACCACAACGTAAAGTAGGCAACAGCATGTGGAAACTCATCACTGAAACTGTATCTAGTCCTCATTCACTCTAAAGTTCCAATCTTGGTTCAATTGCATCATCTATAAAAGGTAATAGTATGCTGATCAGGTTAAATAATGCCTAACCATTAATTTTAACACAAGTAATAATCTAATGGGTTCTCTGCACCTAGTTGCTCATTCCAGGATGCTTCTTGAGCAAAACTCTGAAAAGAAAAAAACAACCTCTCAACCCAATGTCTCTTAAACACTTCATTTGCTCAATAAACTCAGAAATAAGCTGCTGACCATCTGTAACAGTGTTTTGTTAAGACATTGGTTTTTCCACTGTTGATGTACAGGTCTGAGACCTATGTCTATTTTTCTCATCTGTAAGGAATCAGCTTTGAACTTTCTTTATTATCACCTGATTGATGAGTTTTGTCCTTTGACACTCATTTCTCCCTATTTCATTCACGTTTTTACAAATCTTCCTCCCAAAGTCATGTTCTTTTTTGTTCTATTAGATTTGGGACTACTGTCTCTGTGGGTCTAGTAGACTCTTTCATGGATACACAAGTGGACATTTTCATCCTCTCCCTTAATCTGTTAGCTGTCCATCATTCATCAGAACTTTTTAGAACCCTGTGAACATCACCTTATAACTGAACACTGGTATGTAGCTTCACTACATAGGTTTAACGCTGATAGTGCAATCAAGTTCATTTTACTCCCCACTTCTTGTGAAACTATCCTGTACCAGTCTTACTTAGATTACACTTAAAAGAGATTACACTTAAAACAGTGTAAGTCACACTTTGCTTTACTTATTATCTCCATTTAGAATAAATATCTTTGTTCTTATCTTTCTAACTACTAGTCCTTCTCTTAATTTCCCACATAAACCCTTCCTAAGCACTTCTTTGTCTTCCTGAGTGCTTGCAGGCAACTCTCCCTCTCTGAAGTGCATTGAATTTAAAACCTGTACTTTGTAGGCTTCCCAAGTGAATACTTGTACCTGCCAAATATGCACAGTATTGATGACTTAATGTTGGTAGTTTGGCACTAGAAGCCAAAGGGATACAACTGTGTCATCCATAATGTACACTGAAAGGGACATGACCTTCTGGACATGCATGACTATCAAAGAAGAAAGATAACAAGAAGAAAAGTAAATACAATGGGATGAAACATACAACCTTCCAAAGGTGACAGTGAAGAACTTGTTACTTATGCATTCAGAAAAGGTAAAAGGTCAAAAAAGTTTTTATATGTACTGACAGGAAATAAAGCTAACATCCTTAAGCTATCTGCAAGATGCAGCAGAGTTTTTGAAAGCCAGTTGCTCAGAGTTAAATTAGCAATCCCTGTGTGCACCCTAGAGAATTACAGTGAGTATGGAGATTTCAGTAGTAACTGGATCAAAATGTAAAACTCAAATACAAGATAATAGTTCTAGCGTGATAAAAATAAAATGATTTGCCATTTTAGCATTTTCATGCGCATATGTGTGTGGGTAAAAACACGTGTTTGTGGGTACATGTGCATACGAGAATGTATGTTAAAACCTGAGGTTGATATTGGTATTCATCCTCCATTGCTCTTCAGCTTTAACTTTTGACACTGTCTTTCTAAAGAAACGCAAAATTGGGGGCTGGAGAGGTGACTTAGGGATTAAGCCTCTGCTTTGCAAGCAGAAGGTCCTGAGTTTGGATCCTAGACCCCACGTATAGACGCTGGGCGGAAGCCGGGGCGGCCTGCGTTTCTGGTCCTGGTAGGGCGGAGCCTGTGAATCCCGGGGCAGAGTAAACAAGGAGGAGGTGGAGGTGTCCATGGTAGTTCCCGAATTCACCCCGTGGTTCTACACACACAGACACACACACATACACATACACACACATAATTGAATAAACAATAAAAAAAAAAGAAACGCAAAATTTCCTAGATAGGACTAGTTTGGCTAGCTATTTTACTTGGGGATTCCCAGTGTCCATTTTTGGTAGCTGGAATGACATGCAACCTTCATTCCTTTCCAGGCTTTTACATGGGATATCGGGGTCTAAACTCTATCTGGCCCTTTTTTTGAGTTGCAACCATTTTAACCACTTACCAAGCTTCTCAGCTGAAGCTATTTTTTTTTTTTGCACAAGTGTCTGGGTAATCATTGATAAATTATAAGCAAATTATCATTATTAATATTTGGAAGAAAATCCTTTTTTCAGTGTCATGTTACAACTAGGATCAGAAACTCAAAACCTTCAAGGAAATTGACAAGCCTGTACAGAGGGAGGAGAGCAACTTGACAACATACATGCTGTGCAAAATTGCAGTTGGCAGCAGGGATGTAAGCATAAGGGTGAGAGCTGCCTTCTAGGAGCTGCTTCTACTTTGGTTTGGTTAATGTTTATCATTTATAAATATGGCCCTAATGCAACCGGATCTTCTGATTTATCTACAGAAGCTGCAAACCTTGACTTTTTAATGTGAAGTTTATAGATTTTTAAACCAAACTCAAATTCTCCTGCATATTATCGGTCAAACAGAATACCCATGACAGGGTCTTAAATTACATTTTGCTATTTTTGCTTTTTATTCCTATGGCCACCATTTTCAGTGTCACTTCAATACCCACAACGAGGGCTGAAGAAGGAAAACCACACCTGTAAGATGTTAAAAATAATCATTATTCTTTTGATAATACAGGTGTACATGGCCAAAAAAAAAAAAAAAGCCTTATCTAAAAGTAGCAAAGAGGCTTCTGAAATGAAATGTGGAAGCGCTGAGGTTGAGGGCAGGAGTGAGAGTGGAAATGCAGATTGCATGATATTCTTGGCCCAGCTTTATTTAGTCCATGCCCTCTGGGCTGCATATATTCCTAAAGCAATAATCCCAATGTCATGGCAGGGCTTTCTGTGTCAGCAGAGGCATTGAAAGACACTATATTTTTAGAACACCTCCACTAGGTTGCTATTGCCACCATTCATCTATTAATCTCTAGCTTTTCCAAGAAGGCACTTAGAAATAGTCTCTAAGCAGTAACACCTTGATAAATATAATTGTAAGAAAGATCTAGCCCTCTGGGAAGTAAGATATGTATTTTTAATCCCCATGCCTCAGTGCAGTCATAGGATCTTCACATGCTAAGTGAGTGTTAGCAGGGCTAAAGGCTGGGTGTGGAGCACAGTGACAGAGCAGATACAAGGTCCTAGTGTTGATATCCAGTCATCCCAAATGTAAATAAAATAAGATTTAAAAAAGTAACAGAAATAAATGAAAGAGAGATGGAGCAGACATATACTTAAAACATTTTACTGAGCCAATGTTATGAAATAGTGCCCTACTTCCACCTACAAATAGCATTTTCAGTAACAGATTTCAAAGGCAAGTTAGCTCATATATTTTTCATCATAAGAATACCTTTTAAGCTATTCTATGCCTCTGAAATCACAGAGGACCTTTTCCTAATGCCCAAAAGTCATGTTTCTCTTTGACAGCTAACATAACTCAAAAGTTAGACAGGCGGAAATATGGTAGGACTTAGAACTTAGACATACAGAGTAAGTTCTGAATGTTTCATTCTGTAACTGTTTTCTTGTTCTTATAAAAGGAGGAGCAGGCAGCAGAACCTCATTTCCTGCTGGGAAGCAGGTTTACAATAGCTGTTACCTTCAGAAGGAAAAGAAAACAAAAAGGAAGAGCGTGAAACAGACAAACAAAAAAAGGCAAATACAATAAACGTGAATACACATGAAAGGCTGCAGTATGACTGAATGACATGAGGGGAATTGCTTCCCACCCCTGTGTTCCCTCTGCCTCCATCCCAGTTTCATTGTTGGACATTTAACATGCTGAACACTCTCTTCACAGAGACACATCAGGGATCCTGTGCTTTGACCACCGCCTGCTTTGCCCTCCAGCACAAGACTCTTTTTAACACATTTAAATTGATTTAGTGTTTGACTGTAGTGTACCTCTTCCCATCATATTTTGCAGCCAGGGAATTCTTTGGGATTGTAAAGCAAATTGGACAATTTAATGTCAGCTGAACAAAAGCAGATTTTTAACACAGAAAGAAGATTTTAGTTTGTATCCTTTTCCCCAGTGAGCTAAGCACACCTGTTGGTGATTTTGGTGAAAAATGTTCCCATTTATTTATCCTCAGTCTCCACAACCCATGTTCACCCTAGAATGTCATTCATTCTCTGGCCCTCAGCATCCCTATATCATTTTTTCCTTCACCTCTGCATGAGGAAGGAATGAGGGAACAGTTGTTGAGACCCGATTGTGAATGTAAACTCATGATAGGCTAAAACTCAAGAATGTAAAACAGATAGCTCTCAGGGCATTTTTTTTTTTTTAGAATGAAGTGAGATGTGGAGTAGGATGAATAAACTATTTATGAAATTCTCTTGAAATAGGTCATTTGTACAGTCTACACACCTGCATCTGAAATTATATTTCTAGATGTATACTAAGATATGGAGTTGAAAGAAAATTGACAACAGTTAAAGGTTTCTGAAGTCCTCCTAATCACTGCAAGTTAATTAAACATGATTTAAACAAGAAATCTGAGAATTTGGGCAATGTTCTTCCCCACTGTAACATGTGGCATCAAACAGGCCTGGTTCTGAGTCCTGGTCATTCTGCACTGAGCTTGGTTCCCCATGGCACATGACAATGAATGCTGCTGGAGCAACTCAGGTTGGATTCGGTGCATCACAAATTGCTATGCTTTCACTGTGCATACAGTTTTCTACTCTTATCAAAGCATGAAGGTTTAATTGTGAAACACAAAAATCTGAATATTTTCCTACTGTCATTTTTCATCTTGTAATTGCCAGAAAGACATGTCTTTGTGTTGGATTGTGCTAAAATATTTTATTTTTTAAAAAAATTGCTTTTTTTTTCTCTCTCTCTTTAGGTCCCAGGAGCTTCAGGAGCCATCATGGGTTACCATACAGACATGGCCAAGTTTTTGGGCACACACAACCAATCCCAAAAATGGCACAGAAAAGGCGTCATGAAACCCCATTCACAAAGGTATGAGTCTCTTAAGGGGGTTGAACCCTAGTTCCTGAAAAACATGTGTTTTTTCCAAGAAGCACAGGGAGGACAGGAAGAAGATCCAGGTGAACAACTCAAAGTCCATGAGCCCCCGTGCTGAAGCCATTAAGGCCCTTGTGAAGCCCAAGGAGGCAAAGCCCAAGGTACAAAAGGATCCCAGTCTCAAGCTCAGTCAGCTCGCCCTCATTGCCCATTCTAAGCTTGGAAAGCAGATTCGTACCTACATGGCCAAGGGTCGCAGGCTCCAGTCAAAGGCCAAGACCCCATCCCAGGCCAAGGTCAAAACCAAGGCCCCAGCCAAAGCCAAGGCTGCAGCTCCAGCTCCAACTTCAGCTCAGGCTCCCAAAGGTGCCCAGTCCCCTGTGAAGGCCCCACAGTAAAGGCCTCTGTCCGCCTTTGTGAAGACAGATGGACTGGTGTGCTTACCCCCTTCTGCCTTTGCAGATGGCTGGTTTTCTGTGTTGTTTGTATAAACCTGAAGCAGGCTTTGCTAAAAAATTGCTTTTAATTCAATGATTTGAGTTTCATAAACACACACATTAAATAATTTTGGTTTGAGATCAGAACAGAATTTCTAAGAATTTTTGAAATGGCTCTAAAAATTCTGCCATTTGGAAGTATTACTTAATGGGAAGTAACCTTCTCAATACTGACCACTACACAATCAAAACATCTGTTCACTATGCAAATGTTCAAGATAACTTCACACTGCAAATTATTAAATTTTTAGCCAAAATGTAATTCTTAATGTAAAAATAAACAAGCCCATCCATCTAACTAAAGTGCAAATTTTTATTCACCTTCAATAATTGGTGAAATTATATGTATACCAAAGAACTGCTTGGAAATAAATATCACTATGGCTTACTCTGAGTAAATAAATCTGCTTGATTTATACAACTATTTTATATATCTGTATTTCTGCAGTTGCCTAAAAGTTTCTCATGTGTAAAGAGGTTGTAGGTGAAAAGAACTTAAGAAGCAGCGTCTGAACTACATACATTGTTTTATAAACAAATATTACTCTGCTAGCATTTTAAAAATTTTTTTTTCTGTAATATTTCAAACGTGATTTAGAAGGCTAATTTAAATTTAATTTAATTCAGCTTTAACACTGAAAGCCTCACTTGTCAGAGCAGTTCACTGAACTTTACCAGACTAAGGAAGGTCTCTTGTCTTTCTTTCCTGGACTGATTCAAACGAGAAGGAAAAGTAAGCACATCTAACTGTGAAATGTCAGCTGGATGCTGTGCTTGCAAGATGTGCCTATCTGACCAAAAACAGTCTCTTTATCAGCGATGTGGAAGGAAAGATGTGTTCAGACTTGAGAACTGATTCAGAATCCTGGAATGACAATTCTTCATACTTTGAGAGCATAGTCACAAGAGAAATATTCATTGAGAGATGAAACTGACAGAAGTTTCTTGTATTAGTAACTGAGACAGAAAGTGCTCAAAGAGAAATGGTGAAACAGGGAAGTGCTAAGAAACTGCTGTCTGAGCCAGAAATTTTCTGATAGGCAGTGAGCATGCCTTGTAGCTAGCAGCAGTGAGCTTTATGGATGACAATTTGATCCCCAACTTCACTAATCTCTAGAACTTTGTTCCATTATAAGAATTGAAGTGAATTAAAAGAACTTTATAAGGAATTTGGAAGAATTACATAAAAACACATACACTAGTTTAGTGACCACTTCTATAATCCAATATAGAGATTACTGAAAGCAGCTGAAAAGTTTATGGTAAATGCAAGCTTAACATCATGGCTGAATATAGTGCTTAAATTCTGATATGCTGATGTATTTTAATTAAAAAAGTCTGCATTTAATTTCTTAAATGAGCAGGAAATGAAAAGATAAGATAAGCATCTTAGTATGCAAAATGTTCCACACAAGTTAGGGCCGAAGCAATTATAATAGGATTCTGCATGACCTGCGCAATGACGGACATATCATTGGCCCCTCAAAGTCTAGCATGGACTAAAGGAACTAGGATCCTTAGAAGCAAGGGATTAACAGTCACAATAGTGTTCCTATACTTAAGGGGAACACAAGAAAGAGTTCTAGGAATTGCCACTGAGTCCTTACACCTCATCAGAGAGGAGGACCCAGAGGAAAGTTTGATATACACATTAAAGGATGCTCCAGAGATGGGGGGAAGGGACACTGGGAGAAAGGGAGGGAGGGGGGAAAGGAAGGAAAAAAGGGAGGAGGGAGCAGAGAGTTGCAGGGAGATGTGGAGGGAGGGAGGGGACATGGGTACCTATTACATTTGTATGAGCAGAAAAAATAAATAAACACTGAAAAAAGATAAGCATCTTAGGATATATAGCTAGAGTATGACATTATGTACTATATAATACATTGTACTTATATTGAGGACACTAGTCTTTCATTTCTGAAGGAAGATATTTTGTTTGAAATGAAGTGTTGGGCCAGAGCCTGCAGGCTCTAGTTTGGGAGACAGATTCTGACTATTTCTGAAGAGTGTCAGTATGGTCAAGTACTTCCAGAATTGGATTTTTTCTTCTCTGTGGAAACATTGTTGGGGACAGCTGGTCATTGAGTCTCTTATCAGACAACTGTCTCTAAGTTTTAAGGACACTGAGTAGAGAGACAACTAGCTAGTGTAAGGTTGAAGGACTGGAAAGAACAATGAGAGGGAAGATGGGAGTGGCTGTCAGACAGAGGTCATGAAAGAATACTCTTTATCTTAATATTTCTGGAAGAGTCTCAGGAATATAACATAATACCCAGACCAGACTTCTTCAGGAAGACCTGCTTCAGTCTATGAAAAACCGAGTAGATATTTTAAAAGAAGGAGCTGATATTTTCTTTAACGGGACAGGAAGATGCACATACTATACTGGTTTCTTTTTTTCTTTTTCTGTAGGACACCATTCAAAGACAAGCAACTTAAGGGAGAAAGGGGAGATTTATTCAACTTACAGTTCCAGAGGGGAGATATAGGGGAACACAAGAAAGAGTTTTAGGAAATGCCACTGAGTCCTTACACCTCATCAGAGAGGAGGGCCCAGAGAGGAGGGGAGATATAGTCTTTTATAGTGGAAAAGTCACGGCTGACTGACAGAAGCTGGCAGACGCTTAAGTCATTACAAACATCGTGTAGGCAGAGAGCTGCAAAAAACTGTCTACTGCAAGAGCAGATTAACTAACTGAAGCAAAGCAGAGCTAACCAACTTCAAGCCCTAACCCCTGTGACTACCTTCTGCCAGCAAGGCTCTACCTCCTAAAAGTGTCATGACCTTCCCAAGCAACTAAAGATTCAGACACATGAGCTTATAGGAGACAACTGACATTTCAAACCATGACAACACATTTCTATTTCAGCAACTCAGCAATAGCATCACAGTGCAAAAGCAGGTCTAGACAATATATAAAACAATGAAATTGATGTGTTTCTATTGTTTTCTGCATTTCATAAAATGATTTAGATAATTTAAAATGACAATATAAAATTAAAATTAAAAATTTCAACTTTTTAAAACCCGGTCCTCCCTAGTAAACTATACAGAAAAAGTTATGGGTGATATCTGTTCCAAGGATACAAATTTGCTTACTCCTAGTTTTTTAAGACTTGTCATAAATGACATAGAAACTAGGAAGATAACCATAATCGCAATTGCTAAATTTAAATGAGTCTTAATCAGAGTAAGCATTTCCAAGGTTTCTATTCAATCTTTACCATGACCCTATGCACTCTGTTAGTGTAGGTTCACTTAGTGGTCCCACTTCTTCAGCCCTCTGTAATCAAGCATTGGCAAGAACTATTGCATCTTTGACTGAAAACTCTGAGAGTACTCCTCTTCTCTTTATTGTAATATGAGCCATATTATTTAATTTGACCAATGATATATTGCAGTTGAGTACAAGGAGATACATGAAGCTTGTTTGAATGCTTCTACTCGGTGCTTAAATCCTATCCTAGTGTGAGAATGTGACAAGAATGGAGGAACTGAGAGCAGAGCAGAAAACCCAACAGAACTGCTCAGAACATCACAGTTTCATTATTGGGTGGGCAGCCATGGTCATGTGATCAGGCTCAGTATTGACCTTACCAGTTCTTAAGTAACTCAGCTCATGATAAACACATCCAAGCTCAGTTTTTCTGTTGTCTGTGACTTATGCCAATGTATACAACTAATGAAACTTTTCAGTGTGTGTAGATTATGTGATATTATTTTGACCAATATATTATATGGCAGGTACCTTTTTATGATATTTCACAAAGCACTAAATTTAACCATATTCTTAAAAGAATTAAAGAAAAACATAAATGATGAATGTTGGAACACAATCTTAAAAACCTTTGGATCCTGTACTGGTTACTTTTCTCTGGTGTTGTGAGACAACATTCAAATAAAACTTAAGCAACTTAAAGGAGAAAAGGAGGTTTATTTAATTTACTGATCCAGTCCAGGGGTATAATCCTTTGTGGCAGGAAAAGTATGGAGGTAGCAGAAGTTGGAGGTGGCTTAAGTCACATCGATCATGAAGACTGAGAGCTGCAAACTATAAGAGCGGACTAATAATCGAAGCAAGACAGGGATAATCAACCACAAAGACCACCCCCCTGTAACCTGACTTCCTCCAGCATGACTCCACCTCCTAAAAAAGTGTTGTTACCTTTCCAACATCAACTAAGGATTCAAAAATATGAGCTCATGAGGGACAATTTATATTCAAACCATGATAAATTCCAACTCTGTGTATTTTCCTAATCCATACAATTAGTAACTGGAAAACAGAATATGTAAGTTCTCCAATACAAATTTAAATTCAAGGAAATATAAAACTAATATTTGATAGGCAAGTCTGCTATTTGGAAAAATAAAAATATACTCAAAGGAAAAGGATTTGAAACATTTTTTTAAGTTTAATGTTTTTACACTTCTCTTTGAGGCAAACAATATAGACTTCCTTATTCACATACACTCTGTGTATTATGAAGGATCATAATTGAGTTTAACTATTGTCCTAAGAAGTGAATTGCAAGTTTTAGTAGACTCATATATGAACACTAATATTAAATAGCATGAAATCAGATCTTATAAAAGGTTAGGTATTTCAATTGTTTTTTATTTAGATTACATTTAATTTTTAGTGAATTCTGTTCTATCTTCTGGATCTGTATGTGATATAGTAGAATGTATTACTTCAAAATTCATTTAAATGGTTGTTTAAAATTTCACAATATGAAGAGTCAAAGTATGGCTGGCAAAAATGTCTCAGCTTGTTTACAAAAATAAATGTGGTTAAGACAAATAATTAGAGTTTCATCCTTTCACTCACATGGTGGAAAGGAAGACCCAACTACTATACAAGCTGTCTTCTGATCTCTACATGTGTCTACACACATACACATACATACACATAGGCACGCATACACCAATAGATATAAAAGAGTACAAATCTTGAAATAAAATTTAATACATGAAATACTTGACAATGTATTATTTCAAAATGATCACTGCCTCATAACAGAGGATCAATACAGATTTTTATGGGAAATAAAATATAGAAAGTTAAAGGCAACCCATAGAATGGGAGAAAATCTTCACTAAATACATATCTGATAGAGTTCTATTATCCAGAGTGCACAAAGAACTTAGAATACTAAACACCAAGAAGATAAATGGCCCAATTAAAAAATGGAATTCAAAAGAAACTTTTCCAGGGACGAAATTGAAATGTCTAACAAATACCTTAAAAAATGCTCCACACTCTTGGCCATCAGGGAAATGCAAATAAAAACTTCTTTGAGATATCATCTCACTCCAGTCAGGATGGCAAAAATTCACAATACAAACAACACTAAATGCTGCAGAAAATGTGGAGAGAATGGAACTCTCCCACATTGCTTGTGGGAATGCAGGCTCATACAACCACTCTGGTGATCAGTCTGGCGACTTTTAAAAAAGTTAAAGATTGAAATGCCATATGACCCTGCTATACCACATCTGGGAATATTCCCCTATAAAGCAAAAATTCACTTCAATGACACAAGCACAACCATGGTCATAGCAGCACTATTTACAATAGCAAAGTCATAGAATAACCCAAATGCCCAACAGTTGACAAGTGGATAAGGAAAATGTGGTACATTTATACAATGGAATACTACTCAGCCATCAAAAAAGATGAATTAATGAAATTTGCCAGGAAATGGATGGAATTAGAAAAAATTATACTGAGTGAAGTATCCATACATAGAAAATTAGACATCATATGTACTTTCTAATAAGTAGATCAAATCCACTTAATGACATATTCAAAGATATATCTCTGTAATACCTATAGTAATCACAAAGATTATAAACAGGAGAAAAAGGGAAGGTGTCCTCCCCCCAGAAATAAAGAGATAGGGGAACATGTTTCAGTAAAGAAAAATAGGTCACCATCAAGTATTGCAAGGAAGTAGTGAAACATCTGGTGAAGCTCACTCTCACTTTCCTTTCTGGTCACTTGCAACTGAGAATGTTTGATCTCACCAATCAGGGAGGGTGTAGGGACTAGCAGATAGATGGTAAACATCCTGTAAATGGGACACTGACCCCCACCTCCTCACTGAAGTCTCCTACTCCTATTCCATCTACCTTTGAGTCTTCTCTTATAGTAAGACTCCCCTAAAGTCTAGCATGGATCACAGGCATTAGGATCCTTAGAGGCAAGGGATTAACAGTCCTAATAGTGTTTCCATATTAAAGGGGAGCCCAAAAAAGGACTCTGGGCTATGCCAGTGAGTCCTTACTCCTCACTAGAGTGGAGGACTTAGAGGGAAGTTTGGCATTCACACAAAAGGATGATCCAGGGGATGGGAGGAGGAAAGGAGGAGACACTGAAAGAAGAGGAGGGAGAGGGGTGAAAGGAAGGGGAAAATGGGGGGAGGGTGCAAGGGGGACTGGGGAAGGGTGAAGGGAGGGAGAGGACCGCAGTACCTATTGAGCTTATATGATTGGGAAAAAAAATAAATTAAAAAATAAGAAAGTTAACTCTGTTTATGTAAAAATCATTCTCATCAAGTGCTAATTTGGATTCATATGGAGCATGAATTTGGAAATTGCTTCAATACTTGCATGTGAGATCACATAGATAAGACAAAACATATAGCTGTTAGGTAATTTGGGAATTAAAAAGATATGTAAAGCACAGCTTTAGAGTAACTACTCAGAGGAATATATGTGAACATTATCAAATAAAAACTAAAATATATGAATAACTTGTGTGTGTGTGTGTGTGTGTGTGTATCCATCTGTAATAACCAAGTATCAACTTTAAACATGGATTCTGAAACTTAGGAAGGAAGAGCCATTGACTTTTACTAACAGTGTCTTACAGAGAAATGGAGGACTTTAATCACACTGATCACCTACTAGCCTTAGTTTCCTTCTTGTATGGATTCATAGTTAGATACAGGTGTCAACTTGACTGACAGTCAAGAATTTGAGCTCTGGGCATATTTGTAAAGAAGAAGCAGTTTAATTAAGCCCAGAATTAACCTGCAGGAGATTCCATAGTTGATGGGGAAGGCCCAGTGGGACTATTGGGTGGGACTAGTCCCTGGGTAGGAGAATGAAATAGAGGGAATTGTTTGAAAGTTCATTCTTTTGAATACTTGGCCAAACATGCTGGTCTGGCAAGTAAGGATTGTCTCTCTCTTAGTTGTTTTGTGGATATGGTAAGGTCAGTTCCCTCAAGTCCTGGTATCGGTGTAAATTCTTATACCAAGCTGGACTATGAATCATAAGGAAAATTGTTAAATAATATAAAACTCCTTGTTCCTCTATAAGCTTTATGGTGGTAGATTTATCAGCAATCATGCAGGTGAAGTACAACAGAATTTGATACCAGGAATTGGGTGTTGCAGATAAATCTAGACATGGGTCTTTTGTGGATTATGAACAGTTTTTGTTGGAAGAAGTTAAAAATATTTGAAGATTTTGGGACTTTGGATTACAAATACCATTCTGCAGAGTTTAAAGGCCATCTGGAATAATGCTTCTCAGAAAGCTGTGAATGGTTGTGAATTGTTTGGTGAAGAGGAACTTAAAGATGATAGACTGGTTTGCTTCACAGAGGAGACATCGATGATGGTGTCTTTGAAGATTTGGATGTGGAAAGGACAGATGGCAGTATAGCTGTAGCTGTTGGAGAAAGGAGAATCAGTGAAAGAAACCCTAGCATCTTGTACTGGAAAGGTGGAAGAAATGAAAAGCACCACATTGAAATTCTGCTCAGAACACAGAAATTCTTTCCAGAGTCAACATAGAGAAGCTGATATAGCTGTGATTCTAGGGAGCCAATCTCCACCTGGATTTCACAGTGAAACTTGGCAATATCATTCACATGGTACTAGTTTTAGAGGCATCAAAGATGTAAGAGGAAGAAGGTCATGGATCACTCCTCCAAGGTTTCAGAGAATGAAGAAGCCAGGCAATGAGTGGTGGGAAGTCTGCAGAGAAGCCCAAGAAGGGCAGTTTGTGCTGTGGAGTTTAAGTCTATTTTCCCATTGAGAAATGAATATGTTAGCGGTGCAAGAGTAAATGTGGGATATCTGCCAAAGAGAGTTATGTACATGGAATGTATACTGAGGATTAGAGATTCAACCTGATCCAAAGAAACACTGTTTGTGTAATTTTGATATTTGAAGAGGAACTAGAATTTCCCAGAATTTTTGGGCCACTGTGATTAAGTGATGAGTAGCAGAAGAGGAACATTGAACTATAGGATGTGGTATTTGACTGGTTGGACTTTATCCTTAACTTGATGTTTTCTTATTTTGATATATACTTCAATTTTAATGTGTTTTAATTCATTTTAATCTGTGAAGTAATCAACTTGATTGACAGGATGCTATGGTTACAGATTTCAAACTTTTAGAATCAAAATTAAATGTATGTTAAAATGTGGAAAAGGGAGGGTTACAGTTTTGAGGTGACATTTTTTGTGTCATGTTGAGAAGGAGTGAAGTGTCATAGTTTGATATAAGTATCAACTTGACAATTGAGAGTTTGAGATCTGGGTACATTAGTAGACAATTACCAGTGAGTTAATCCTAGAGTGAACCTGCAGGAGATTGGGAAAGCTTAGCCCACAGTAAATGGAACTAGTCCTCAGGTGGATGAATAAAATATGGGGAATGTTTGAAAAAGCTGGTATCCTTCTGAATTCTGGACAGACATGCTGGTCTGACAAGCAAGGATTATCCCTCCCTCTGTTATATAGATATGGTGAGGTCAGTTTTCTCAGGCCTTGGTATTGGTGTGGGCTCTCCTCCCAAACTGGATTAGGAACTATAATGGAAAATCATAAGAAAATATACCCCTTGTTCCCTTAAGTTGTTTGGTCATGGTCCTATCAGCAACCATGCAGAGTAAAGCTTACATCACAAATCTGAATATTAGAGTACTAAAAATTTTCGAAAGGCTCAGTAGTTATGGATTCCTTCCCTGTTTAAGTATCACATTAATGACAAATTTTCATTATTAGACTGTAAATACACAAAATGTCCTTAGAGACTGAAAGATGAGAAAAAAAAAAACTGAATTGATCTTCCATTTCACAGATTGTTACTGTGGCTTCAAAATGACATAGAACACACATACTGATAAATTAGAGACAAAAAAGGGAATGTTACAACAGATACAACTGACATGAAGAGAATAACTATATTTTTCCACAATTCTGAAATGAATGAGTAAAGGTCTAAAATATATCATTCTAAAACTGAACCAAGTGAACATAACAAAAATTCAAAACAGGTGTATATTAAAACAATGATATCAACTCAGGAAAAATAAAAAATTTGCTCAACAAAGAAAACCCAAGTGTGGAAAAATTCATGATGATATTCAACTTCCATGCATTCTCTACCAGAAAGAATATCAATCACTTGGTCAGACTTTACATAATCTTGGGCTACTATGTTTATGCTGGAATTCCTTCATTGCTGATCACCATCCATGAGGAATCAGTGGACTTCAGTAAAACCTGCTCCCAGTCAAGGTATTCATGAGAAGAAGCTCTTTGTCAGAAAATAAAATACTGTCATTAAAAAGTGAAGTGAAACCCATTATTTCCGATTTGTTTTATCTAAATGGCTATTTTACTTTGAATCTTTTAAAAAGCACAGAAGTGGATGAAAAGTTGAAAAGTAATAAAGGCACTTTAAATTTGCTTTAAAATATACCACGTTTTTTTAAGGAACTGTTTCTATCAGACATACACAAATCTACACACACACACACACACACACACACACACACACACACCCCTACACATACACACAAATACATAAAAAGACACACATAAATGAAATATACTTTGAGGAGATTTATACTAGAATGTTGTCAGGACACCAAAATAAATTTATTAATTAAGCACAATTTAGTCATAATAACATCTATAAATATCATCTCCATAATTTCCACTTTCTATTGAAATATTTTTCTTGTTTACACAGTGTTCTTCTAGATTGCCCAGATTGGTTTTGGATTTGTGAACTCAAATACCTAGGATGATAGCCATATGCTGCCATAGCTTATAAGCATGCCTCTTTCTTTTTCTCTGTCTCTGTCTCTTTCTCTCTCTTTTTCTCTTTGCCTCTGTCTGTCTCTATCAAATAAATAAGTGAAATATTTTTTAAAAAATGTATATCAATGAAATAAGGTGTACAACCCTTTAGGGATTGAGCTTTTTCCACTCTGTATCATTCCTGGAGCCTCTCATGTAAGTGCATAATTTTATTGCTGACTGGTATTAGTGTTTCATGTTATGGATTATTGGAACATTTTCGGCCATTCAGCCATTGAAAAAATTTAATAATGGTTAAAATAAGACACTTTAAATAGATACAGCAAGAGTTCCAATCAGGCTCACGTACTTTTCATACACTTAGTTTCCATAAATTTCATGGTGAGAGAACGAGTGTTTCTGAGAGAATAATTTTAGCTTCTCATATGTCTATACAGAATAGAATTTTGATGATTTAATATTTTCATTGTAAAATTTAAATGATAGTGTCCTAACATTTACAACATTGAATCACCAGAAATGAATTAACTTATTAACATCTAATTCTATGAAAAAGAATTTTAGTCAGACTATCTACTATTGTATTAGGATTCTAATTTCTGAAAAAAATCACTTTTTAGCAGTTTTCTAATATTTCTTTAATTTTAAGAAAAAATAAAAAGTTGCTTATGTGTGATTTTGTAAAAAAGTACTGCTCCTTTAACAGACATAACCTAAAAGCGAACAAATGGCAGCTATTTTAGGGAAATGTTGAGAAAAGTTACTATGTGGAAACTGACAACAAAAGAGGCAGAACCAGAATGATTTCTTTTTTATTATTGCTTTATATTTGCTCTTCTAACATGTGAATAGGTGATGTTGGTCTTTGAAAAGATACAATTCATATCTACATTTTTATTAAGAATTAATAGATGACAGCTGTAGTGGAAAATGATGTACATATTTCAGTATTCAGTTGCCAAACTTATTGTCAACTGTTGCTATAACTTGGTATTTGTCAATTTGAGATGCAGGAAGTTATGTATATTATACATGGATGATAATCAACAAAGCTAATATATAGATTCAGCTATGCTAACTCCAGAAAATCTACCATTAATTGCTTTTCTATATACCATTCTTAGTAAAGACTCACTTTCTTAACACCAACCCTGGCTCACCCAGATGTTCTTCATTATTCTCAGAACCATTGTACTTGATGTTTCTTATATAGGACCCCATCTATCTATCTATCTATCTATCTATCTATCTATCTATCTATCTATCTATCTATCTATCATCTATCTATTATCTTTCTATCTGTATATCTATGTAATCTTCATAATCTTCACATACATAATAGTCTTATGTGCACACAGCTATAAATCATATATTGATTTCTCAAAGTGGATTTTCCAGTCATACTAAGTTTGTATTTCCTAACAAAGTATAATTTAGCTTAATTTTCCTCCATAGTTCTTTTCATTTGATCTTATATTATTCACCCAGGTATGTCATGACAATTTGCTCCACTAGATTAGTATTTCCTTGACCAATGGTAATCCTCATATTTGAAGGGATGGATAAAGAAGATATTACCTGTTAAGGAATTAAGTGTTATAGTATCTAGATGACTCGTACAACTAATCTGTGAAAACTATTTTCATGTGCTTTTCATTATGAAGGTTGGCATGTCAAACTGCCAACTAGAGAATGGTAGTAGATAGCTGAAGCTCTTGAAATTCCAAACAGCAGTATTTATTTTAAAATACCAAGAACTAAATTTACTATGCACAAAGAAATGATGGAACTTTTCAAAGTACCAATCCAGAACTCTGAAGTGATATTTTCAACTAAATATCAGTTTATAGGGAGACAACATACTGATTGCAATGCCCACCAATTGTATTTTTGCAACAACTTCTATCATTATTTTCAAAGCTTGTGAATGTTTAATTTTAATATATTCAATAATGGATATGTTTTATCTATTTGAGAGTGGACTTGGTTTTGGAAACAGCCAGAAGTCATTTAAAACCCACTGGGGCGGGGGTGCATGGTGCAAGCAAAGCAAGTCTCATAAAAATTTCATCTGAAAGTGATGTGTGACTGTAACATAATGAGACTCTTCTCTTTGCTGATTGCCCATAAAATGTGTCTGGGAGAACATTCAAAATTAGACTGTGAGGCTTATTTTAAGCATCACAATATAGCAAAATGATGCTACTGAATAAGGCAAAACGGGTATTGCCTTATTTCATTGTTTATATTTTGATATACTTGATTAATGTTTAACATATATCAATTCACTTTTATAGCATGTAGACACAGAATTTGAAATGAAATATTTACCACCCTACATTCTCTGAATCTATAATATCTAGTGTTTTTGATTCTGCACCTGGATACCATTCTAGTTGTTTTCTTTAAAAAAAAATCATACTAACTAAGGGCACGAATAAATTCATTTTATCCAGAGGATGTTCTTCTGAATTGTTATGTAGCAACCTAATTTCTAAGTCAGAGTTATATAATTTTAAATACTGAAAAGTATTTGGAACCAAGATTCCCAGCTGTCTCCCAGTCCAGTAATATGTTATTCTCTGAAAAGAAAAGAATGCAGAGAAAACTTAAGTTCTTATCCTCAATTGAATATAAGACAGATGTAAAGTTCAGTCAGGAAATCTGTCATTCTGAACTTCAGGCTCTACTTATGTCGATGTGAATGAAGGACTAACCTCTACAATCTTTCATCCAGGACACTGTTGAAAACTTTTTATTTCATAGAAATGTCTCATAAGTAAATATGCTCATCATTTTCAGCAAAGTACAGTCAAGTTTGCATTAAGAATGACAGTTACATACACAATGAATATTTAAGCAGATTTTTCCTATGTTCTTAATGAATGAAATCCTGTTGGTCTTATATTATAAAAGGTTGACACTTCAAACTGCCAAATATCAAGGGGCAAGAGGACTTGGTCTGAAGTGATCTTGTGTTTCTTGACTTTCAAGTATCCACGGAAAAATCTTATTTTCTTAGGCATAAGGGTTTTGTCATGTTTGAGCATGAAACTTTTTTTGGTATTATAAAAGAACTCTCTGGCTATGCAAGTAGCAGTTTAAAACAGATGGAGCAAAAACCCTAATTTCTACAATTTTATTTTTAAATAGGAATCTGTGGGCTACATACTAAACACTAAAACATGACTTCAACCTACTCACTATCTCAAATTGTTTGCTATTTTCAATCAACAACCTAAGGTTCAATAAAAACAAACAAACAACAAGTTAAAAAATCCCAAGACATACAAAGCCCAATAGAATTAAACACCTGAGTTTTCATATCCCTCTTCATATTGGTAGCAATCTCTCATTGATTCCCCACCAGCTAATTTATAGCACAGTGTATTTGTGTTTTAAGCAGTTCTAGGAATAACCAGGAAAAACATTAATTCTCCAATGCTATAGATCAAAATTTGTTACAAGTATGTAAAGAATAGGCATTAAACAAATGTCATTGCTACTGAAAGATGTTTTTACAAATCCAAGAATCAAGTATTCTGACTTGCATATTTTACACTGGAATTAAGCAGATTTGTATTTTTACAATAGTTGTTTTCTGCAATTGTTTTCAGCAACAAACAAATGACATTCATAAAAACATTATACATTAATATTACAGCTCAAGGAGAACTTTTAAAAAGTATTATGAACATGTGGACTTGGACTTTGTACCCAAGGGAATAAAGTTCCATATCTTAAATTATTCATTCTATATTAACTATATGATATGAAAAGTGAATTATCATTAAAAATTAGCATACTGATATCATAGTAGAGAGCAATGATTTGTTTTTCTCAGAACTCATTTTTTTCTTATTTTTTGTTCTGAAACTGTAAAACAATGAAAGCTGTCAGTCATTTCATGATGTCCATGTAAGCTCAACCACAAAACTAAAGGAAAATGGAATATGTGTTCAATCCTGTGTTTGACAGCCAGCAATGAAATAACAATAAGAGAGATGTATATCTTAAGTTTATTTTGGTCATGAACATCTATCGAGTAAGCAGAATGGCAGTTAATGTGTTCTGGAGAATACCCTACTTTTAAAATAGTAGAGACAACCAACTGTCTTCCATATCAATTTAGACACAGCTTCATGTTAAATTCTCACGTATGTCTGAGTTTATTTCTGTGTTCTTTGCTTCATTCACTGTGTCATTTGTTTCAGTATCTGTCACTATCCCTCAATTTTTCTTACTGTGATTTCAAAGCCTCATAGAGTACCTAATCTCCTCATTGCTTCTAATGTTCAGAATTAATGTTGCCAAACATATACTTTTATTTTATCGATAAATGTTATAATGTCCAGCAAATATTGAAAAATATACACCTAAAATTTCAACTTTGAAGATAGCATTTAATGTATTGACTGAAACTGATTTAGTTTAATTTGCATCTTTTAGTTTTGCATTTCTGGTTTCCCAGTCAAAAAAGCAGAATGTTTCTCAAGTATTTTTAGTATTTTTATGCCTTTAGAGTATTCTTCAATTTTTATCCAAACAGATATTGAACATTCTTTTTACGTTAAGTTATATTTTTCTTACCATCAGAAAATGATGTTTTTTTTTATTTTCATGTACATGTGTGTATGTAACCCATGTTTGTGTGTGTGAGTACCTGCTTGTGCATATGGGGTAGATGCATGTGGTGAGTGCATGTATTTGTAGGTATACATGGTTAGTAAGTATACATGGTTGTGAGTACATGTGAATGTGAAGGCATGAAGATGACTGCTATTGGTATTCACCATGATCATTCATTCACTATACTGTTCTGAGCCTGTGTGTCTAATCAAGCCCAGAGGATGGCACTATGGCTAATCTGACTAATCAGTTTTTTCAGGAGATTGCCAGGCTCTACCTTCAAGAATTGGAATTTAAAAAGGCAACCTTTCCCTCCCAGTATTCTCACATGTGTTATGGGATTCAAATTGAAATTCCTGTATGGCAAGAAATTTAACCACTGGGCCATCTTCCCAATTTTGTCCCTTGTTTTTCTTTATATTACAATTCTGCTAAGGAACTTTAATGCTTAACCTAACAACTTTGTTACCCTATCCTACTAAAAATTACTGGTCATACTTTATTTTATACCCAATAGCATTACTTACAAATTTCAGTTAACTTTTCAATATTTATACATTTATTTTACCCACATATACACTGATTAAACATAAATAAAAAGCTCAAATGTAGGATATAAATATATAATTAAAATTATATAAGTCACTGACCAGCATACACAGAAGAAGGAAGGAAAGAACGAAGAAAAGAAGGATGAAAAAGGGAAGGAAAGAAAAAAGGAAGGAAGGGAGGGAGGGAGGGCGGGGCTGAATACCATTAACATAAATGATCAATTTGTGTGAATCCATAAAGTGTAGAATATGTTTGTTCTGCAGCCATGAATGCAATAATCAGAAGCAATGACTCACCTGCACAGTTTTAATTCCTGGTTATTCCCCTAAAAGATTTATATTTGATGAGATAAAGTTAAATTTTCTAATATCCTATTCAATGAAACATGTGGAAAAATAATCAGAGAAAATTGCTAACTTTCATTGTTATTGATAAGAGTGAAACATGAAAAATCCAGCCCTTCTAATATCTTTCTTCTTGAAAGGCATAATTAATTAAGGAGACCTAATAGCATAGTTAACCTGTTGCATGTGTATTACATAGTATTAAAATAAATATGCCAGATATGACAATGATGGCCTCCATCAAAGAAAATGGTTATTTTCTTAAAAAAGACTATATGAAAAAATATGTTTTATTTAAGGATTCACTGAAAGTGCTTTATTTGGAATTTCTTCTGGAAAATTAGGGTCACATTAACCAATAGCATGCGGGTGAAAATTTATATAATTTGAAAAAGCAAGGTCATAAGCTTAATTTTAGCATTAAATGTGCTTTTCTCAATTTAAATATATTTCTATAGCACTATTAAAATATTTTAATAACATGATAAGATCTGCTTACAAATTTGAAAATGATTAACATAAATGCAAATTTGTTATTGGTTATATACAAAATCCTCAGTTACCTTTGAATGAACCGTAGCTTTTTACTGAAATAATTTAATATATGGTACAAGGGAAGTTATACTGATATAAAGATCTTAAATTTTTTCCAAGTTTTTTCAAATATAGGGAATTGTTTATTGCTACCTTCCCTGTATTTTATAATAAGTGCTGTGTTTTGGGAGTTTCTTTATCATTAGCAAATTTTGCTGGCAATTTCATAAACATTATCTCTATAACTACATATCTATATATGAAATTCTAATCATTCTTACTATACCACCTCTTATGTCCCTCCGTTTCCTGTTATTCCCCTTTCTTCCATAGAAATCTCTTTCCCACTTCCATGACTTTTATTTTGTATCCCACTAAGTTTACTTAGGGCTATCTGTTTCTGTAGCTGCCTAGTACGCAGGAGAGGTGTAGCCCGATAATGTCTTTTGAACATGACAAGACTGCTACTTTCATGAACTCACTACAGTTATGCCTAGTACACAAGACATGCACAAGTCTTAGCATATTACCATTAAAGGGGCAAGCTCAAGAACCACAACACCTAAGAAACTACTGAGATTTAATGCTAGATGTGGGTGAAGGAGAGCTGCTTTCTTCAATTGTATTCCGACTGGTATCTGTGTTTGCTGTTTCAGGCTGCACCAAGTGCTCAGTTACATACCATCAAAAATAATCCAAGAGAAACTTAATGGGCAAACACACAGAAAGTCAAAAAAGAGAGAAAGAAACTAGTAGGTAGAAGGTTTATAGTATAAAAATAGAAAGAGAATGAGTAATAGTAGGTGAAAATGTTATGAATTCATTGAATTAATGTATAACCGCTAAAGGATAAAAACAAATTTAAAAACTACTTTACTGTAATCAAAATACTTAATTTACAGGATTGCCAAAAATCTTTTGAAAAAATGCAATCAGAATATATTCATAAAAAGTTTATTCATTCTTTGTACAAAGGGACTCTACATCTTCTGGAATTTAATTACCTCTTCCAACTGTAAAGCTATTTTATTATAAAAAATTTTATTATGTTCAGTTATGGAAAACAAAGCAAAATATTCCAAGTAATGAAAGTTCACTTTCATAATCATTAAGTCAAAAACCAATATTTCATTTATATTCTATACATGCTTTCAATCAAATCATATTTTTAGAAAAGTGAAAGAAATATCTGACCTGTACATATTTTCTTGTGTATTTCTAAAATAACATGTTCTCTCAAAATGAATAGTCATAATGTACTTTTATGTCTTTAAAATTAGCACGATTATACAATATTATTATTAATCAAGTATGCAAGATTCCTTAAAACTTCAAAATATACTTAAACTCCATTTTAGTCTAGCGTGTGTCTTATTTCTTATGATCTATTGGTTCCTGATAGATGCATTTATCTTTAACCTTGAATTGTACACTTAGTTTCCTTCTATTTTTTTGATATTCACATATGTTTTATTCCTTTATAGTATTCCTCTAAGGATGCATTTTCTTAGAGCTCATGTGGCCCATTTATCCAGTTACTGGTCACACAGAAAAAGCTGATTGATACTTTGGGTCTGGAGAGACGACTCAGTGGTTAAAGCCTTTGTCTCCCAAGCAAAATGATCCCCAGATCCCACCTAAAAATGTCCGGCAGATATGGCAGCCCTGTTAATTCCAGCCCTGGAAGGCAAAATCTGGGAAAACCCAGAGCAAAGTAACAGGAGGTAGAGCAATCCAGAATGATTCCTGAAGTCACCCGTTGGTCTCCACAGACACACACATTCAATTGCATTCTTATGCACTCACATGAATAGTCCCACACACAAAAAAACATACATATGCACACATGCACCCCATACACATATACATAAAACAATCATAATACTTTTGGTGTCATTTTTGAGGAGCCTGCTAAGTAGAACTAAATTGAATGTATGGTCCAAAACAAAAAAAGGGAGGATCTAGAGGGCCTATATTTCCAGTAATGGAAAATTCACCTTGGCAAGTGGCTCTACTGTTTTCAACCCTAATATCTTCATTTGTAACAGGAAAATTCTGTTAGCATATACCTCATGAATTACTTTGATACTTGATATCAAAAATAAATACATAAAACAGTCTGGTATTTCTGTTACTATTTTTTCCTAAACAGGGATTACTCTTGCCAATTAAGGAAAATACAACAACATCTATCTACATAACCAATAATCAAAAATTGGTCAGTGTATGCTCTAAACAGAGGCATACACATGGTTTTTAAAAATTGGAATCCTTACTTAATGGTGTTGGTAAATTTGACAAATTTAGTGGGACTCCATTCCTTGCAGGTAGCCATATTCCAGTGCTTGTAAGATTAAGGGATAGAGGACTTCCGTGGAAGCTGCCCTCAGGAAACTGAGAACTGACAGTTACCCTCAGTTCTCTTGCTAAAAGAATTTTGGTCACAGGATTTCCAATTCTATATGTAATTAAGTAAATTGACTCGGAATGGTCAGTTGTTAGTCAGTTTCAGCTTTCTCTGTCATGCACATTTTATCCTTAGACTGATCACCTGTTTCTGTGTTGTTAGATTATGTTGTTCAATGTGTTACTCTTCCTACTGACAGAATAGTTCCTTCCAACTCATTACCTTCAGGCTTGGCACATAAATTTGCTTTGGTTAGTCACTGTGCATAGCTTGACAAATATGTTCTTTATTTTCCTTCAGCCAGTACAGCTGGAATGTTCTAGATGAGGTCTTTGTCTTCAATTTAGATTCAGGGTGACAATGAAATGGAGGAGAAATGAGAGAAACTCAGGCTTGTGGCTAGCATAAGAAAAGTGAAAAAGATTGCTCTTGAAAGTCCCTAAGTCATTTTCTGCCATGTTAGAACTCAGCCTAAGTTAATCCATGCAGCCTTTTGGCTTTTATGAGCATTTCATTTTCTCAAACATCCCCAACCGGCCTTCCTAAAAAATATTAATTTATTGATCTAAATTCGTTTTTCACAAATGGAAGTACACAAGCAATTTACAAGTGTCCAGTTTTTATATAAATTATAAGTGCCTGATACCTTTTACTATCCACTTTAAAGTGGATACAATTTAACATAAATCGAAGCCCTTCCTTGATATAGGTGGTTTTCATACTAAACTTCAATTTAAACAATTAGAAGTAGAGATATCTACTCACTGAACTTTCCAGTTGTCAGAACAGTAAATTGAGGCTCAGAATGCATCTAAGTATGTGTCTCTTCAGCAACACATTTTTTATTTCATTAAGAATATGCAGACTTAAATATATGTTTATTACAAGCTTAAGTTCTTTTTTTGATATGCTCAGTACATTACAGAAATGTGGATTCTAGGAAGTACTGTCCAAAAAAATTTTATTCTAACAAAAGTGAGTTTCTGTGTTGGATCTGTTTTACTTATGATTAAATTAAATTTTTTCTCACTTGACATGGAGAAATACGATTAATAAGAACTACAATAGCTTCTTTTCATTATGCTTCAAATTATCTATAAAAAGAATTTTAGGGGGGCGTGGAGAGGTGGCTCAGGGGTTAAGCCTCTGCCTTGCAGGCCGAGGGTCCTGAGTTCGGATCCCTGATCCCATGTATAGACGCCAGGTGGAAGTGGGGGCGGCCTGCGTTTCCGGTCCTGGTAGGGCGGAGCCTGTGAATCCCGGGGCAGAGTAAACAAGGAGGTGGAGGCGGTCCATGGTGGTTCTACACACACACATGCATACATACACATGCACACACACACACAATTGAATAAATAACAAATTAAAAAAAAAGAATTTTAAAGTAATGACCTGTACTTTTAGATTATGATTGTCCTACAGTTTTCAGATTAAATGTGTTTTCCTCTAAGAGATAATGTAATTCAGAAAAGTTGATATAGGAAGTGTTTTTATTTGGAAATATTAAGAAGTGTCTGTCCTCATGTTTGGGGTCATTGTAATTTTCCCTCCCATGTGTTTTGGCATGTATTTTTTAATTATTATTTTTGGAGGTATGTCTGTGTGTGGGGGTATCAGAGGGCACTATATGCCCTGTGGAGGACCAGGGGTGACTTTGGGAATCATCCTGGATAGCTTCTACTTCCTTTTTGCTTTACTCTGGGATTTCCAGTGCAGGCCTCCATCATTGCTGCCTGGTGGTGTTTGTTTTGTTTTGTTTTGTTTTGTTTGTGGGACCTAGGTTCTAAATTCAGGTTCTTCTTCTTGCAGAGGTAGAATTTTAACCTCTGAGCCATCTCTCCAACCTGTGACATGTACTTTAAAAGAAAGAAAAAAATCTTACTCCTGTGATTAATCTTTACAGTAAAATTCTTGCCCTTTATAAAAACTGGGCATGTGATAACCTGCCTAAGAGTCAGTTTTCTTAAACAGATATTTGATGTTTTATATGTCAAAATGAACTTTTAAAACCCATTGCACATATAATTGAAAAGTAATTTTGTTTTTGTTTTTTCATACAAAACTATGACCAGAGCTTTTAATACGTGGCAGTATTTAAAAACAAAACTAGCGCTTGGTATGATTCAATAGATAATATGGATACTGTTGAAGTTACTCTGCATAGTTGCTGATAAAATTATGACAAAATTGCTTAATGAAACGAGGGGTTTATTTTCTCATGGTCATCTGGTTACAGTTCTTAGTCCAGGAGAGCATGAACCATCACCAAAGGGCCATGGGAACTGGCCTCACCATATCTATGGGACAGCTGAAAGAGGGACAGTTCTCACTTACCAGCATGTCTGGTCAAGTATAGAGGAGAATTTTCCCTTTATTTTATTCAATGCCCAGGGAACAGTCCCACCTATCATAGGCCGGGCCTTCTACATCCACTAGACATCTCCTGCAAGTTTGCTGTGGGCTTAAATGAAATACTAATTCTCTACAAATATGCCCAGAGTCTAAATCCTCAACTGTCAGGTTGTCACTAGTATCTTAACTATGACAGATACCATAAGGCATTGTCATGGAAAAACACTTGACTAATTTATTAATGAACATTTTTATTAACAAATAAATATATGAGTATAATAGAGAAAAAAGAGAGAAGTTAAAGGGAACCATTCACAACCCGAAAAAGTAGATTTAAATGTTGTTTTTTAAATAAAGAGACTGAAGTATTTATACTGCTTTGCACACAGAAAGATATAAACATCAATAGTCTGTTTATATCTGAGTAATGATAAGCCTCACAATAAGGAAAGTATGAAATTCAAAGTAAAAGGTGTAGTACATCTGCATAGCAAAGCTTGATAGGGAGTCTGCCAATCATTTTGGTGTCGACAATACTATTCATTTTTCTTTATTTACTTTTTAAATAAAAATAATTGACAATTTTATTCTCACATTTTATAATATAATGAAAAACACACATTTCTGTCACATGTCTGTCTTCCAAATTCTGTTCTCTTGACTAACAACAGGAACAGGCAAGCATCATCAGAAAAAGAAAACAACAGGCAGAGAATTATGATCACCTGCTGAACATTAAAAACAAAACAACAGAAAAAATATAATAAGCCTCCTACTCTTCTGTTATCTGCATCCCAGGTAGGGTGGGCATTATCATGGGGTGGGTGGGAGGTTTTGTCATTAGAGGTTTGGGCATCACTGTCAGGGTACCCTACACTGGATGTTCACTTTACAGGAGCAGGAAGAGGGTTCATTATCGGCATCATAGGGGAACCTGTCATGTAGGTATGCCGACATCACACAAGGGCCAGGAGGACCTGGAAGACGAGGACAGGTGGAGCAGAGAATGGAGATGAGGGTATCTTTCCTTGTTGAAATGCAGCTGTTGCTTATTCAGTGAGGCTCTGAGCTCCCTCTTCCATGTATATATGTATAATAGTACACATTCACATCCTGTTTATATTTCCTCCTGCTGAAAGGTGCCTATCTTACAGATGGAGAGTCATGGATGAGGGATGTGTGGGCATGTGACTCCGCAGACCACTGAATTCACTACCATTCTTGAGAAGATCATCTCAGTAGCTGAGAGAAAGCCTTAGGACTCAATGACCTCGTGATCGGGATAAGTGGAATACTCACTGACTTCTGTGAGTAAATAAATAACCATGGAAGAAGCAGATTGTTTGAGGCAGTGTGTATTGGAACTGAACATGGCCTATAATAATAAAACAGTAATGCATAAAAGAACACAAGGTCTATATGTCATCTGATGTCAAATTGTGCAAAGAGTGAGAACTGAGCTCTTGCCTTTCTTCCCTTTGACCACTGAAACAGTCTCAAGCAGAAGAGCTCTTATGGACAACAAAGTCCTGGTAAAAACAGAGGACTTCAAACACAATGAATTGTTCATAATATGAAAGGGAACATCATGATAAAAAGCAATTATACTTCTAAAAAAGTAGGCAAAGTGCTGTCTTTGCACCTGTCTTTTTATGATTTTGAATATTTATTCACTGTAAATGAATTGCAAATATGTAGTAACATAAGAATGTTGATGTCTAGTTCTTTGTGAGTTCCTATCACTTTGAACTTATGTCTTAATATCTCTTAGTTACTTTTTCGTGATTAAAATACTGATGAAAGCAACTTAAGGAGGGAAGTGTTTATTTTGCCTCACAGTTCAAGATATACTGCATCACGATGGGGAAGTCTAGGCAGCAGAATCTTGAAGCAGCAGCTATCCACATAGTTTTTATAGTCAGAGAAAAGAAAGCAGTGAATATGAGTGCTCAACTCACTATTTGTTACAGAGTCCAGGATTCCAACCCAGGGAAAGTTGACACCTGGTAGATCTTAACACGCTAATTAATTAGACTAATAATGTCCAGCACTGGGTACTTTGTCTTCTAGGTATTTTCAGTTGACAATTAACAGTAACCATCACAACACATCAACATAGAAAGATTTAATGCAGAGTATTTTGGAAAATAAGTGACTCAAGGTGACTTGCCTTTTTAGAGTAAAGGGGAGAGACTAAAGATTGAAAAGGAGTCTTCCATTTGGAAGCTATCCAGAAGGTAAATGATCTATTTGTGGCTAAGGGACATTTAAATAGCTCACTTATCACAGGTGAAGTGATATTTTCCAATAATAGGAATTGCTATACTTTCTGCCAAAAATCAGAGAAGTCAGAGAAGGATGAGTCTTGATTATTCAGAGAATGAAAGGAAACATGAAGAAGTGACTTCAGAATTTGAAGACATAGCAAGAAGCAAGAGGTTTCCTTAAGAAAAGGGAATAAATTTTAGGTTGTTCTCTGGAGATATTGTAGGAATTCTACTATTTCTTTTGTTATCATTATCTTCATTTTGTGTTCTTATAGTGGTTGACAGTTAAAAAAACATTTTGAATAGACTCATGTTTTACTTCTGAGATTTTGGCATCTAATGAAGTTTGATGGGGAGGTATAGTCTTTTCCTAAACCAACTGAATTCCTAAAATCCGGATATTAAAATACAAAACAATTATGTTAATAATTATACATCAACAGTGTATGGTCCAACTTCTAATGCAGTGAGAAGAAACAGTTTTACAGAAGAGCCAGAATTTGATGTGTGTAAGTATAATGAATCCATGATCTAACATCACAGTATAGGAAGAAAATAGCTTCTATCTCCCTATATGTAGATTACTTGAAATCAAGTGTACAAGGAGATGGAAATTTGAATCTTACTATTTTTTAGAGAATAAAATTGTCTTGAAAGCATCTAACAGAAAATGCTAGTCTTTTGGAAAATATGGTCTTTATTTTGGGCTATCTTAACTGATGTAGCAACTACCCTTATGCTGCATATGGGCATGGCCTGTGATTGTTGAAATTGGGTAAAAGCAAACTACATGGATTACCTTTATTCCTATCAAACCTTCTGGTTTTAAAATGTTAGTTCCAACATATATTCTTGAAGCTAGACTTTCATTTGAATACTTTCCTGACCTTGAGTAAGAGGGCCCAGAGAAGTAGATGAAAACCTGCCAACTTTAAGAGGTGAGTGTATGGCGTGCTAAGGGATTTGGATAGGCTCTTGGTTTTGCTCATAGATCACAGCAATGAGAGTAGCCTTGTGACTAGTGTATGACAAGAGAGATCACTGGAGCAAGAAGGAGGAAAAAGACATGGCCACAAGGATAATATGAAGGTCAGAGATTTCTAAGCATTCTCAGAATTTGAAGAAGGCTCCAAGGTTCTACTGTCATTCATATGATATGACAGATTAAAATATGCACATTAAGCAGTATATATTAGACAAGTATTCTCCATGAGTAAAAACACACAGAGATGTAAAACAGCAACATTTGAAAATGAGAACTTAAAGATTAAAGTGCAGATATTATTCATCTTCTGTTGATGAAGTTGATAATTGCGTTAATGTTGATGATATTGTATGTGTTCATGTTTATATGTCCTCATTTCTTGGCATCCATGAAGGATCGGTTCTAAGGTCTCATATAGGTACTAAACTCTGCAAATGCGATTAGAATTCCATCGATAATATGCCTTGGCTCTTGATATAATATGCACATTACCCAGCATACTTTAATCTGAATAATATTCACAAAAACTAATGCATGGACATGCATTATAAATTATGGCTAATGATATCATTTTACAAATAAGTGCTTAAGAAAATAAAACTTATATAATGTTCAAAAGAAATGTTTTTTTTAGATATTTCCAGACCATGGTTGGGTTAATGAACATTAATAAAACATTCAGAGAGGGAGGAAGGAGTGACTTCCTATATGTACATGCACAAAACAATATGAAGAGAGAGAAAAAAACACTAAAAGGAGATAGAGAGATCAAGAAAGGCAGGAGCCTGCTGTTAGCCTTCATTTGCAAAACTCCTATCCTTGTGCAACCTCATTTTAAGCAAAATCCTAATGATCCTTCCTTGCAGACTGTCAAGGTGTCTGTCTGCCACAGTTCTTCAGCACTGTGCAAAATCCTTAAGGTGATCACTGTCCTAATTTGACATTTTTCAAAGGACAAGTTTGCCTTGGTGGTTTTTATTTAATCAGGATTCTCCAGAACTTGCTGACATAGTCTTTTAGCCTTAGTCAGGAGGTGTCTGGACTGGGTAGCCTCATGCTGAACACTGCCTAATCTGACCTACTTCCTCCATGAGACTTAAAGGCTGGAACTGAGTGGATGCCAGCAGAGCACATGAACAAATGCTCAAAATAAAGCTCAGACCTCTCTTTGCCCTCCCACCTTCTCTAATACTTGCTGCTATTAGGCAGTTTTTCTTTATTCCTGAGGTCAATCCATAAAATTAGTATAACATTTGTTTTATTTTAGAAAATGGTTGTTTTTTTTTAAAAAAAGATGAGGTTTACTTCAATCTTGGTATAATGCAATAGACTCTTTCTATGAAAACTGTCACTCTACTGGATAACATGCAAATCTCTGGTAGTATCATAAATGGAACAGCACACAGGAGACAGTAGGTAGTTCATCTTGATTTCAACCCCTCTCTTTTGAAACACACAACCAACTTTTTACCATCTTCCACCTGCACCTGCACCTTTGCTAATGTTGTGGCAAACATCCCTCTTGTCCAGGCTGATTCCCTAGGCAGGAAGCCACCTTTCATTCTGGCCAGCACTCACTTTTCTCCTTGCTATGAATCTCCACCTGTGTTCCATGTTGAGAACATCACTTTCCCCATGTTTCCCATGTTGCCTCCCATTCTGGCCATTCTAAAATGTCCCAAACTCTAGCTCACTGGTAGAACATTTTCCTAGCATATAGGAGTCCCTAGGTTCAATCCTCAGTGTTTCCAAGAATAACTAAACAAATACAAATAACATTGAACAACAAAGACAAAAAATTCATCTTTGAATAAAATGTCACAAACCATCTTCAATAGAGACAATCCAGACACCACAGGTTGGGTCAACTCCAGTTTTCATAAATAGAGTTTTACCTGGAATTGCCCATTTCCAAATTCTCCTCAAAAAAGCTTATGTAATCACCCTGCTCTCTCCTTGTCCTAGCATTCCTCCTCACTAACCCCATTCTACTCTGTCAGACAGGCAATAAGCGTGCTTCAAATCTGTCAGCTGATGTGATGCTAAGCCAAGGGTCCAGCTTTATCTCTGAGTATTGCCACTGTAGATCAATAGACTGATCATCTCTATCTTCTGACACACCTTTGACTTGGTGTATTTTTGTTTATTTGCTTGTCTGTTTTTCAGCTATTGTAAGTCACTAGAATATGTTGTGCCAGATCCTCCATGGGACTGACAGAGCAGATAAGCTCCTTCCTACGGCTTTCTAGTTCTTCCTCAGAAAGTAGTATGGTACTGAGGGCATTTCAAGCCTGATAATGGTTCTGCTTATAATGGGATCATTGGCCTTTCTAAGTGTGTTCTATGCATTTTTTTCTGGGTTCCAGAGACAATCAGAGATCTAGGCCCCAAGTTACTTCTCCTATTACTTTTACTTAAAAGAACAGGAGGATCATATGACCTTTGAAAGATATGATCAGACATTTTTAATGTAAATAACATAGAATATGGAGGCTAGTTCATGGCTTATTGTGAACTGAGTTTGATAAGAGCTTATGCCTTTAAAGTATCACACAGAAAAAAATTAACTGTGCTGCAGAAATTAAAGCAGATAAGAAGAGGCAAGTTGTCCATAGACCCAAGTCCTAAGGGATGAGTGTAGAAGTGTCAAACATGTTGCAGCAAGTCAGTAGGTGGGTAACTCTAGGTCAGCGTTACTCTGTACAAGATGTTAATTCAAGTCAGTATTGCTGAGGAAATGCTTGGAAAAGTTGGAACCCTAAGCAGGGATGGGGCAGCAGGTATGCATCTGTCAGTGGTGGAAAAGTATAAAAATAGGAGTCAAATAACAAAGAAAACAATTTACTACCGAAAAATTTACTACCGAAATAACATATTGAATATCCTGGTCTAAAGGGGACCTGACCTTAAATAGCTAATAAAGTAGAGTCTGTATTGAAGTTAGTCTTGTTGGAAGGGAGAGTCCTGATTACAGGGCTCCTTCAGGCACAACAGACACTCTCCTGGAGGACAGAAAACTGGTATCATTTATAGCGAGGCTGGTATCATTTGTAGTTTCCCTGCCTCCTTATTTGAAAAGAAGTGAATATGAGTCTGCAAGTGAGATTGCTGAGCACAAACATTTAGTGAGAAAATACTGGATGCAGAAATAGAGTAGACATAACTTTTTTGAAAACTTTGGAACTATCTCAGTAGGAATTGGAAATGAGACTTGGAGTTCATATATGAAGACAGGCCCTCATGTACTCAGTCCTAGCAAGATGTTTAGCAGAGTTCTAGTTGTATCTCAGTACAGGTTATTTAGGAACTCCTTCAGCTGGCAGGAGTTTCATTGTCTTGTACTTATCCAATCCCTGGTCTGTACTTCAGTTTTTTTCCTCTTACATCTCCATGTCTGACTAGGTCATCAGAACTGCTGTATTTTTAGTGCAAATAACAGATTTCGTGCATTGAAGGGGCTTGTGATTATTTTTCTCCTCCAGCAGCTTCCAGAGTATTCCTTGGTACCGTGTAAGTTATCTAGCAAGGAGGAAGTCCTCGGACCAGTTCCAGCTGATGATGCATTTTGCATGCAGCATAGATGTCTTCTACAACAGATGTAGAGGATCTCAGTAACCTAACAGAGTGCAGCCTATGGCAATAGAAGAGCAGTGAAATGGACAGTCATGGCCAACCACATTACAGAGTACAGTGACTCAGCAAGCCTCACTTAGAATCAGGCCAACCTAATCTTTCCTCATTGGAGAGGAAAGATTCCTCATCTTACAGGAGAGGGAGTTATGAGATTGTCAGAACCTAAAGATGGGAAGGTTCACTGTTGGACAAGACATTTCACTCAAGGCAGGACTGCTGCATCTAGGAACTCACCACAGTGAGACTTGTCCTTCCCAGACCTGCATAATGACTGACATACCAACATGTTCCTATAGACTACCTAGGAACTCAAGAAAGATAAGAACTACAGTAGAAATCTTGGAGTCTAAAGCTGGATGACTGAAGGATGGTCCAAAGAGAGGTAACTTGACATGCCACAGAGACCTGAACCCCCACAAGAGTAGACAAGTCAGAGTGAACCCCAGGATCCATAGGAGCATATAGGCAGAAGGGTAGAAGGGAGTGGGAGGAATTGATGAAAGGAAGGGATGGAATGGGAGAGAGAGGGGATAGAGGGAAGTCGGGATGAGTACTCAATATGCTTGTAAAAGTAGAAAAATAAAAAAAAGTAAAATGACACAAAGAAATTTATGTTATGTTTTAATTGTTATATACATTGTATGTTATTATATGATATAGCATACTTTATAAACACAGGTATATATTTCATATGACATCAATTACCTCTGTTTTATTAATACATTTACAGCTTAGTATAATTCTATACTAGTTAATTTGCCTACTAATTAATATCAGGTTGTAAATTCAATTATGAACTTAAACTTTTATACTGCTGAATGCATCGCTCTCAATGAGCATAAATAACAGGTAGGATTAGTTATCATGGTAAATGTAATTTACATGTGCATTGACCTTACTAAAACTCCTTGTTTATCAGTGCAACTTTATATATTATTATAGTCCTTGCAAAATATTCTTTCATTCTAATCAGTCATTGAAAGGCATGTGTAAAATGCTGAATGCTTTTAGTTTTAAAAAGGTCTTATCATCTTCAGATAATATATTGATTGCCTTTCAACAGTCATGTTGTCTATCCACAGACTCACAAATTCAGAGGATTACCTGAACAGCAGCAGACAAAAATCACATAAAAATTAGACTATCATGGGATTTGATGAGAAGTTGGTGGAGTATGTAGTTGTTAATATAAATTAAAGTAAATACAGTTAATTATAAGAAATAAAATATTATCTTAAGAAAGCTAATTGTTTGTAGGGGATTATTCAACAGTGGTGTAACTATAGGTTTATTGTCCTCCTTCAAGTAAATAACTCTTTACCTGTGCTCAAGCAGACAATCATAATTAAATGCAATAAATAGTATAGCGCAGGCTATATATAGGGGTCAGCTTCACAAATGAAGGCTAAGCTCTGGGCACATCTGAGAAGAATTGATAGCTAAAATAATCCCTGAGCAAGCTGTCAGGGATTTATGATGAAAGACTGAGATAAGATATTGTGAGTAGAACCACTGTCTGGGCAAGTGGGTAAATTGTAAGGAGCTGGTTCAGTAGTTTGGTATACTTTGACATACCTTGGCAGACTCGAAGTTTTAAGAGTGAGCTTTGCCTTTCGGTAATCCTATGGATATGGTCTGGCTAGTTCCCATGACTCTTGGTGATATGGACTCTCCCCCCAAGCTGGACTATAGAGGCTTAAGCAAAAATGAAACCTCCTTATTCTTTTTAAGCTGTTTGGCATGTAGCCATGCATTAACATCATCAGCAACTTAAGGCAAACTGCTTTGAAAACTAAACATTGGTCTAAAAGCTGAATGTTTGAAAATATTTCTTCACATGAATTAGAATACCAATTTAGGCAAATTACCTTAAAATCAGATGAGTGTGTGATTAAATGCAGAAGTTTTCATATTAGACCACACTTCTTTTACTATGTACTTGCCATTAACATGTTGCTAAAGAGACAGAGAAGCCAAGAGTCTTCCTAAGAATGGTGGTACAGTTGGAAGTTTACTAAGGCATAGCTCTTCTTTGCATCAAATAAAAAGTGTTTACAACAAGACTTGGAGCTATGCTTCAGTCACCTCAGGTGGCAGGGATTTATTATTAGGATGTGAATCATTTGATACATTTTTGGAGTAACACCCTCAGTTGTTAGGTGAGATGGAATTTTACTGTTTATTTTCAGCAAACAGGTGCACGTTCTGCAGATCCAGCAAAATCTATGCTGGCTAACATTACCTGTTGTGACTTTTTCACTAGGCAGAGCTTCTTTCGGTTTCACATTTTGCTTTGTTCAACCCTTATTACAGCCTCTTACAACCTCTACCTTATGCATTTCTTTGTAAATTGTGCCACTGATAACTTCTGACAAGTAGAACCAGATAGTCAGGAAGGATAAGTTGAATGGCTCTCTGAATATCATTCCTAGTACTTTCAATTTTGGGCCTTATGCAATTACTTAAAATATAATGTTATTAATCCAAAAGGTGCTCTGCAGGGATGAATTCCTAACAGATAATATCACTAATGAAAAAGGGAGGAAGAAAAAGGAGAAGAAGAAAAAGACCAAATGCATTTCAGATTATATAAGGAAGACAAACAAGGGTATGCTCATAATTAAATATTAAATGCATAGAATGATAGTTAAGAAAAGAAATGAATGGCAGGTTGGTCATTAGCTAAATAAGGAAAATTTGTCTAAGAATCGGAATAAGAATGCAGGCTTGTTTGATAAAGGTGAAAGTCCAGAATCAATAGATTTCTGTTAAAAAATAGTGTGAACCCCAGTCCTTTTTGAGTTTCAATACTTGTAGTATACTTTTTTTATTATTATTTATTCAACTGTGTGCATATGCGTGTGTATGTGCATGCGCGCGTGTCTGTCTGTGTGTGTCTGTGTATGTGTGGAACCACGGACGAATTCACAAACCACCATGGGCGCCTCCACCTCCTTCTGCCCCGGGATTCACAGGCTCCGCCCTACCAGAATCAGAAGCGCAGGCCGCCCCGGCTTTCGCCTGACATCTATACGTGGGATCTGGGATCCGAACTCAGGACCTTCCGCCTGCAAGGCGGAGGCTTAACCCCTGAGCCACCTCTCCAGCCCACTTGTAGTATACTTACACTTTCACTTATACCTAACATTAAACATAACTGTAAACCAGTGTTCTACAACAAGTACGCAATAAAAACAAGAAAAACTGATTTTGATGAAGTACTCAGAATATATCTACAGAACGAACATACATTTTACTAATGGTAAAAAAGACCATCCATTTTCAAAATTATTCAGTATAATCTTATAATAATTTAAGTGCTGTCAAAATATATTTATTTCAAGACATTTTTCTGGTTCTAAACCCATATAATGATTTGATTCAAGTCCTCTAAATGTGGATAATCCAGAGACCATTAGGGAGATTAATCAATTGTTAAAGAATGGAAAGAAGAATAATTCTTCACATATATCACTGTCTGTCAGATTGTGGGAAATGTGATAACTATGTCTGAATGCCCACACCCCATTCACCAGGCAATTACAAAGTTCTACCTGACTAAATACAGGATAAGTAGTCTGAAAATAGTAATTATCAGGAAAGCTTGATAATGTATTTTATTGTATTAAGCAAATATAAATTTTTGATAGTTTCTCTAAGACACATAATTACTGCCAGTAAAACTTAGCATTAAGCAAGAGCCTGTTTCTTCCTTCTGATTCTGTTATTTTCCCTTGCAGTCACTGTAATTAAGCTTTCCCTGGGCAAATAAGCTTCCCTACCAGGCAGGTATTCCCAATTCCTCCTAGCTCTAATCACCACATTCTCATTAACACTATCCTGACAATTTAAATTCTACACATGCAATTTTATCCTAATTTACAGAACTTTTAATTACTATTCTAATCTATGATTCCAGAAAGGAGAACAAGATATCAGACCTGCTGCTATTCAGGCTCCATGTAACATTTTGGCTGGTTCTTTCACAGAGAAGAGAATGATTTAGAAGTCATTACAGTTCTGGTTTATTACCTTTCCTGATCTACTTTTTGATATCCCTGTATCCTAAATGCTCAAAACATGCTTGGTCTCTATAAACCAGTAGGAAACTGAAATTTGAGATTACCCTTACATGATTCCTGGGCTTAATGTGAACCTGAATAATAAAGCCACTAGCACATTTCACATGACAACACACTCCAGTCTAGCCAACAGCAATGAAATCTGAAGCAATTTATTCTACCATTAGTCAGCTCAGCCCCATTGGGCTCCAAGTGTCACTAGGATAGTTAATCTTGGTTGTCAATTTGTCTATACTGGTTTAACTAACAGATTTGCTGCCAGAATACTCAAATAGATTATGTAGTTTAAGATATTTGTAAAACAAAGACCAACCTTACATCTAGATGGAAACTCCTGGTAGCAGACCAGATAAAAAGAATAAGACAGAAGAGCTCCCAGACTCTCTTGTCCTGTGCTGGCAAACATATATTCCATCTTAAATCTATCAGCACCCAGATTATTTAGGCCACCATGACAGATATGGTTTAAGCCACCTCTCTGTTCTGCTACCTGCTATGCCTTCTCTGCCATAATGGACAGATTTTCCCTTCTGAAACCGTAAGGCAAATAAATCTCCCTCTTCCCTTTAAGCTGGTGGTCTTGGTGCTGTTATTTCACAGCAGCCAAAAGAGTAATTGTGACACTTAAAGAAACTTGCTTATCCTTCATCCCCACTGTACTGAACCAACAGTAGCTGAACAAATTCAATAACTGAAAGTAAGTCTTCTGACTTAAGAAATCTTGATTAAGAGGAAAAATGTATAAAACTTTAATAGAAACATGGTGGAAGGGTATAGATACATTTGTTTGAATGTAAGACTCCTGTTAAGAAGTTCTGAAAAAAAATTACTTTATGTCAAAAATAGTAAGGTCATACTTGTTTGCTTACTTAAATTGTTTTGCCTGAAAAACTTATTGCTTGAGACAGCAATATTCTCCACAATGAATATTTTATTTTCTAGGTTAACAGGTATTAAATGCAATAGTACGAAATACTGGATTAGTACACTATTTTTCATTTCTAAAATGTTTTGCATAATCATAATTCAAAAATGTAAAAAGCCATATATGTTTTACTTCTAAGCACAGGTCAAATTAAATCATCAACCCTGACATATCAGTTTGCTTTCTAGAATCATGGGTCAGAGTGGTAATTAAAATTTCTGTAAATCTGGGCTGGAGAAGTGGCTCAGGGGTTAAGCCTCTGACTTGCAGGCAGAACGTTCTGAGTTCGGATCCCAGATCCCATGTATAGACGCTGGGCGGAAGCGGGGGCGGCCTGCATTTCCGGTCCTGGTAGGGCGGAGCCTGTGAATCCCAGGGAAGAGTAAACAAGGAGGAGGCAGTCCATGGTGATTCCCGAATTCGTCCGTGGTTCTACACACACATACATACACACACTCACACACACACACACACACACACACACTAACATACACACGCACAATTGAATAAATAATAAAAAATTAAAAAAACTTCTGTAAATTTGTAAGCCTGCGTAAAGAATATTTTCGTGTATTTTGGTAATGGTATTTATAGGTGCGTGCACATTCCTCTGTGGTCATACTACACATGTTGAGGTCAGAAGACAACCTGTGTATTGTTCTATACCTTCTGATTTTTTGAGGGGGACTTTTTTATTTCTACATGCAGTCATTTCCCCAACTTCTCAAAATCATTATTTTTATCAATGAAAATTTTATGAAGTATTTCATAAATTTTCCATATTATTTTGTGAAATAAAAGTTTCCTGTGCCATAATACTTTTAAATCAACCACATTGAAATTGCTGTCTTTCAACTTTACTTTCTTATGTTATTTTGTCTTTTAGATTTTCAAGTTGGAACAGAAATACATATAGAAAGTAACATTGCTGGAAATAGGCTTAAATAATGTCAAGCCCACTGATTTTGCTTTTCAGAATAATAATTATAATATGACCAGAGCAACATTCACTATCTTTAAATATTATTTTATCATTTCAGTGTGTAAAAAGATGAATGATATGGGAAATAATGTCATGTATTAATATATAAAAAGAATTCCTGAACTGTAGGTCAGAAGGTATTTTTGTCCTAAAATATTTATAGTGAATTGGGCTTCAGTTCCTGAGTGTTCTGATCCCTTGAGGTTCTTTGAGATCCAAGCTTAAATGAACCAGAAATGAACGCTCAAAGCTCATCTCCCTTTGCCAAGCTTTGCATGGCTTCTGCCTGAAATAATAAATCAAACTTGAAATTCAGCCAAGATTGTTGAAAACTCTAATTTGATGAAATCACCAAAGTCCCGAAACTATAATGAAACTTGTGATAAATGTCAAGCAGGTATGGAAATCAGGAAATCAAAAGCCATGAAAGAAATACCCAATACATTCACACAGCCAAAATAGAGCAAGCTATCAGTAAATCAGCTTTACTTCTCTTGATTTGTGCACAGAAAAATTATGGGGATAGCATGGGTAATTAGGATTAGAAACTTAAAAGATAGAATTTTAGAGTTTAATGAGTAGAGACATTCATGAACTCTTTCAAAGTAGGAAGAAATAAAAGAGAGGCAGGGCAAGGCAAATAAAGTGTTTTATTTTGTTATTGTTGTTAATCTTTCCTATTTTATTATGTTATTTTAAATGATTTAGTCTTAGTCATTGATCATTAAAATCTGTTTTCCTGCTCTTATGGAAGTGAGAAATAGAGTCAAACTAAAGAGAGGAAAAAAGGTATCAACTATATTTTCATTATCCATCTTTTGACAGACATTTAGGTTGAACCATTTCTAAGCTGTTGTGATTAGAACAGCAAAGACCACAAGATGACAAGATAGAATGAGCAGTTTCATTTGAATTTTTCCTAATGACTAAAGATAGTGAATATATTCCATTTATTAGCTGTTTATATCTCTTCCTTTGAGACCTCTCTGTTTGATTTCACAGCCTATTGTTTTTTGTTTTCTTAGCATTTATTTTTGCTGAATACTTTGTATAGTCTTGATAATAAATCCACCTATGGGCCTGTAGGCAAATTTAGTTAAACTCAATGAGTCACAAAATATCAACAAACAAAACAAAAATGAGAGCCTTGAATGTAGGAAGGGGACTTGTTGGGAGAATGAAGGGATTCAGTTACAGTGCAAAGGGATGAAAATGACCAAAATACATCACACACATGTAAAAATTTTTATTAATATTTATTATTTTATATATTTAATATTTATTAAATAACTAAGCAATAATAAAAATTTATAATGTATGGAGATTCTTACTTTGTAGGATAAAGATATGAAAAATCCCTATAAAACATTATGAATGCATGCATTTCAGAGTTCTACTCTTTAATTTCAGAATGTTTGTGCTTTCCATTGAATAGAAGAAGGACCAATTTGTATAAAATGAAGTCTTAAAGAGTAGGAAGGCTGACTCTTAAAATAAATTTTGTCTAAGTGGGGTTAGATTTTGAGATGTGAACAGTAGCTTAATTGGAAAGTAACTGAGGAAAATGTAAGAACTCTGTTGCTTTAGTACTAAAAGGATACAATGTTAATGTTGCCATATCATAATGTTGCCAATTGTTATTAAGAGTTTTCAAAAACACATATTTCAAACTTTCTTTGCAAAGAGCAACATTGTTATGTGATTTTTGCCTTCTTGTTGGCTATGAGAAACAATGTCTGTATATATCAATTGACTGTGGATTTTGTGAATATAGAAATGTGGGAAATGTAAATTCCACATTCCATCCATTAGACAAGTTCAAGGGTCTGAAAATATTTTGCTTTGAAAATCGCTGAAGAAGTTACAGCATTTAAAAAAATTTCAGAAAATAAGCTGCACTGAAAAGATGAAAAGCTACCCAACATACCTTTTATTTTCATATACATTAAATTCTTAATTATAATGCACAACCAATAGTCTTATAATTCTACCTTTAAAAGTTCTGTATTTTATATCCTAATCCAGAAAGTTTCTAATAACTATGAACATTACTTTGACAAGTGAAAGCAGAAAAGATGGATTATCTTATATCAGGTGGCTAGATCCACCAAGAACAAGTGTTCATTCTGATTTTTCATCCCTATCTTTCAATGAAACATAAACTATAAAGCTCCCCATCATAGTTTAATGGTACCATATAGTTGGGCAGCTGCACAAATGTCAAAACAAATAGTGCACTTTGAAATCTTTGAAATTTAAAATTTAAAAGCCATGTTACCTTGAAAAGACTTAACACTAAGCATCATCTACTAGACACACACAAAGGCAATATGATACCCTTTCATACTTATTATTCACAGCCTTGAGCAAAAGTAATGGAACAACCCTGTTCCCGGCATGTTATATGACTCCACATATGTAGTGGCTAATTATGACTTCTGTGGATAGGATTTGCTATTATTGCTATTGTTGAGTTCAGTGATATACAAATTAATTTCTTTACATTTTTCAGACAGAATGATGATCTTGAAATTGAGATAATATCTAATATGTTCTTGTGCCCTTTTTAGATTTAATCACACCTTCAGAGTTTGCATGTATAATGCAGAGTACATATGTCATGCACAGAGGATGGAATAAAAACAGAAGACCTTTCATGCATGAGTCCTGTATAAATATAATATTCTTGCTGATGCATTTGGTCAAGCCGGCTAAATGTAATTCTTCCTAAAATTCTAAATTTTTCTTTCAAAATTTAGGTTTGTATTTCAAACTGATTGAATTTTCTAGTATTAGTTTACAAATGATATTCTTCTATAAACTATTCTAAAAAGCTTAAAGATGATGAATATATGATAACAAACATACCTGATGAAATACTGACACAATATTTAACCAGACCCCAATCAGCACACATTTTAAATCCTTTTTGATCACACTGCATTGTCAAAACACATTGCACATGACACAAAGCATGAAACAGATATTCATTCATTCAGTAATTCTTTTTGGAATATATACAAGGCATTAGCTCTTGAGATAATATATTAATGAGCAAAACAAAAATTTCTGTACACATAGATTTGAAAATCTAGGGAGACTGGCAGACAAAACACAGCATAATAAAAATAATTTAAATATTTATAAATCTTTTGTGACTGGAAGTAATATATAAAATATTCAAGATATAGGCATGACAGCTAAGGAGAGAGAGGAAGCAAAAGGCAATTTTAAATAAACTTCTTGTTAAAAATCTGACATTTGGGTAAAAGTTTGAAAGAGGTAGTCTTAAGTTAGGCAACCAATAAAACATCTGAATGACAGTTTGTCAGGAAAAACATACACATGCCAAGTGCATGCAGCAGCAAATACAAGGAGTAACACTAGATAGAGGGTGAAATAGTAGAATTCAGAATGTTTTCATAGGTGCTAATGAATGCAGCCACAGAGGTGAATAAAATTCAATGATGATAGGGATGGCATGAAGCAGAACATCTCTATGAAATGCTTCCAACATAAGGTAGAACAAGAGAAGTGCAGTGATAAGGAACAAATCTCTGTGACAAGGAACCTTTAATTGCATCCTTACTGATGACTTAGAAGGACAGTCACCATAGAGCTTTCCTGTTTTCAAGTGTAAAATTCACTCTTGGGACTTGGGTCGTGTTGTAAAGGTTAATCAAAATATCTTGTTGATATCATATCATGATTCAAGCCATTAACATAAAAGAGATAAAGATAAAAAAAATTAGTGACAGAAATATAGGAATCCACAGGGATTTAGCATTGATAAGAGGTTACATGTTAAGGGTTAGAACTAGATGGAATATAAAGATGAACTGAATCTGATTGAAATCTATCTATTTAAGGCCTAATGCACAGCCTAAAAAATATAAAACTTAGTCGTTATTAGTAGGCCCACAAACATCTATTAGGACTTATACACTTCATGTAAACATGAGTAAAATGATCATAAAATTCAGACATTTAATATAATAGGAAGGGTATGTGCCAAATGTTAATAAGATGTATATAACATTTTCATAGTTAATGTTACATTTAATGAATGATATTTTATAACACTGCTATACTCATGCTAATTTACAAGGGCACAAGAAGTACATGAAGCCATTTATAAATGTTATTGGAAAGATTCATAGCCATATTTAACACTGTGAGAGACTGATATGAATAATTTCCTCACCAGTTACATTTCCATTCAGAACATTTTTTTGGGATGTATGGTAGAAATGTATCAACTTCAGATTATTTTGTTCAAGTTCTTACATATAAGAACAAAAGGGAAAAATGTTATGAGCCTCCGTAGCTATACAGAGAGAAAAAAATCTGAAATATATAGAATTTTTATTGAAAGTCTGTTTCTTTCTTTCCATCATATCATAATAAGTATATATATTCATTTCTTTATTCTAAAATTATAATTAAACTCCCTCCCTCAAAAAGAAATACAGAAATACAAAAATACAGAAATACAGAAAGGAAAGAAGGAAGGAAGGGAGGGAGGGAGGGAGGGAGGGAGGGAGGGAGGGAGGGAGGAAGGAAGGAAGGAAAGAGAAAGAGAGAAAAAGAAAGAAAGAAAGAAGAATGAAAAAAGAAAAAAAGAAAAAAAAATTAAAGGGAGAGGGAAGGAAGGTGAAACATGTAAACCTCATCAGGTGAAAACGCTTGCTATATAAATTGAATAACTGGTAAAAATCTCTTGAAACCAAGTAAAAAGGAAGATGCCATGCATATACACAGCAAGATGGATTACAAAAATAGGCAAATTGGCCAGAAGCTCTAGATCAAATAGACTGAAGTGGCACACTAGTGGCAAAAATAATTGAGAACACATCTCAACAAGGAAAAAACTGATTATTAATCTCCAACATAATTTAGTTTACAAGTCCAGTCTAGTCCCAGAAAAAGAATTCAAAGGGATGATACTTGGAATCACCAGATTTTGAGATTTCTGACCTTTTTACCCTACGTAAGCTGTATCCTAAAGAATTGATTACTTTTTGGGAAAATTTACCATCACAGTGGCATTAAAATTTTACCATTTGGTTATCAATAGATAATATGATTTTAAAGCAAAAGAATGTTACAATAACTCCCCTTTGTCATTTTCTAGCATCACAGAGTTAGTTCTGCTTACTTAATGTATCATTGAAAGAAGTATGAACATTTATATGTCATATATATGAAAAATCATAATTGTCAGGCATTTAAATGACATTTGTTTTCTTAGAATTTTATTTTTTGGACTAGAAAAATTACTCCAGCTCAGGCCTTAAAGACTTTATGAGAATTTCAGAGTTCTACATGGTAGAGCAAAAGATTAAGAATACCTGATTGATGGCAGTGAAACAGTTCAGTGGGTAAACATCTGTTTGCCAACTTGGCAACCTGGCATTTGCTATCAGGAGTTCACATGAATATATGGAAATCCTTTGACATTCACTTGAGAGTTATGGTACATACACATTATTCTCATCATTCTGTCTCTCTCTCTTTTTCTTCCTTGCTTTCTCACATTATCTCTCTTCCTCATAAATAATAAAGTACTTTTAATTTCAATTTCCACTTCTAACTTAAAATTTCAACAGGCATTAACCATTGAGCATCAAGCACTCTTTAATCACCAATAAGAAACACTAAGTTTTAAAGATGCTGAGAATAATGTGTTAATGATCTTTCAAACTCTGTCTTGGGTCATTGGAAGATGGATGGAATTCTGGAAAATGAAAGAATTTTCACCATCTGGTGTTCTTGTAGATAAAACTATAAATTTTCTGTTGCTTAACTTAGTTGCTGAGATTTAGAAAACAGACACATATAATTTTAATTCAATTTGTGCAAAATTTTCCATTGTAGTCATTTTCTTTATTAACAACATAAACTCATGTACATTAGGAATTAGGACTGAGACATACCACAAAGGATGCTCCGTCTTCAGAATCTGAGTCATGAATGAGGTCCTCAGAAGAGAGCAGAGTGTGAGATCCTTATTCTACTCAAATGGGAGTATCAACATTAATACAGTTCCAGGTGGAGCTGGCAGATGTCTGGTGTTCTGTAAGCAAACTCCTTTCCATTTCTGCAAGTGCAGCAAGCTCAGCTGAAACCTTAAATTCTAATTCCATAATCTCTCAGTTGGTATCCTTGAGGAACTGCTGCAGATGGGACAATTCCATTTTTATATTTTTAAATTAGTTGGGAACAAGCTGCTCACAGTTTGCTAATAAGATTTCCTAGATGAATGATTTTAGGTTCAAGAATTACCATTCACTCCTGTTTAAATTCTATTTTAACTTTATTTTCCTCTCTAAAAGATTAGCAATTCCCTGTAGTTGGTACATATTCAGGTTGCAAAGGTTAACGTGCACAGAAATGGCTCCCATGTTGGTAAATGATCAATTGTATTTTCATAAGAATTTCAACTGTGAACATCATGTAAAATTATGGTACTTTCTGTGTTCTTGAGAATAATCTACATAGATCATGAATATGAAGGCATTTTTGAGAAGATGCAAAAAATTAAAAACACCAGAAAATGCAAATGAGAAGCTTCACTAATGATAATGACATTTATTATTTCTATTGAAATATTTTTAACAATGTCCTTTTTCTTCCCAAGATAGAAAATGTCAAAGAAACATCACAATTCCTGTGATAATGAGGATGAAGTAGAGAAAGATGAAAGTGAGGAGAGGGAAAGGCAAACAGTGCTACTGAAATAGGCTGGTGGGGGTGGGGAGAGCAGAAGGATGCTTCTATAATAGGCCAAGAGGCAGCACTCTTACACTATATGCAATTAGTAGAAATGAGAAGAGGGAAAAGACATAAGGAATCACAATGGAAACAACTACATTCATAAAAAGATATAAGAGACTCTAGGAAATATTTTTTGATTTCTATCTAAATGTATATATGGACTGGCAAAAGTTTGAGCCAAGAAAGTTAAAGTACAATTCAGTTTTCAACAGGAAGAATAATTAAATTCAGGTAGGATTTTAAATGGGATTCTCTAGGTAGAAGTAAAAGTGCAGGGCTTATTATGTAAGTTTCTCATTAGGAAATAGACATACGTATTGAAGTGATCAAACAATAGGAACAAGCCAAGGACAAAAATTGCTGAATTTATATAAGGAAATATAAAACCAAGTGACTTATGAAATATATGGGAGAAAAGCAGTTACAAAAGGTCTTGGGAAGAGACGATGTGAAGGATTAGTCTGGAAGAATGTAATGTCTTTAAATCCAAAAGAATAAAACAAGGAAAAAGGAAAACAATAAAGAATAAAACAAGGAAAAAGGAAAACATGCAACTGGATTCAGTACTTAACATAATTCTAGACTCTATTGAGAAGACAGCTTTGAAAGTACTAAGAACAGAAGTCACTTGGCAAGGAATTAATTTTACCCCAAAATAAACATGAAAATTATATAGCTAGTAGGGTTATGCTGGGCTGGTAATCTATCTCTTGGTTCCATATGTATTAACTGTCCTTATACTGGTCTCAGATATATAAAGTTTATTATTTTATGGCTTTCTCCTGATTTATTTCAGTTTAGAAACATTTAATTTTATAATTTTTTCTGGAAAAATAACAAAAATAACTTTCTGAAAAACTGTATTTTTGAAGAGATAATATTTGCTTATAGAACTGATATTAATATACATAACAGTTACAGAGCTAAACAAGTCCCACAGATTAACAAGTCGTAGCCTTATTAATGTAGTATTCATATTGTTTAGTTACATAAAGGGATATTTAGTCAGAATCATTGGGTGAGACTCTGTATACAAATTTTAAGATAAAAATGTTCACATTGAATGGTTTTAGTAACACTAAATAGTGCGATGTTTCTATTTTAATATTCATCAGAAATTTCAATTTAACACACATGCATGCATCTAAATAAATACTATTACTTCACCAGTTGTACTATATGCTATGACACAAAATATTAAACATGACCTACAGTCAACTTTTATTTTGGGAAATGAGGCTGTGAGTTTATACTTAGAACATTTAAATATGAAATTGTGAAATAAATTTTGGTGTGGTATAATGTATACTATAGCTAGAGCAGTATTTCTAGATGTCTTATTTTTGATAAATCAGAAAACTTGACATCACATGGAATATTTTCATTTGTTTGGTTTGGTTTTGAGAAGAGGTTTCAGGTAGCCCTGGCTGATCTCAAACTCAATATGTAATTGAGCCTGGCCTTGGACTGCTGAAATTCCTGTCTTCACCTCCCAGGTGCCAAGACTATAGGCATATGTCACCACATCCAGGTTTAATGAAAATCTTAATATTACCAAAATGACAAGAGCAAAATCACAAGAGAATAGAATTTCTTAATTCAGTTATTCACATTTTGGTTTTTAAAAACCTCGTTTAAGCCTAATATTCCAACCATAATAGAGAATTCTATTTTGGCTTTCATAGGCCATCCACCACAAGTTTAAAATAAACTAAATAGAAAAATTGGTTTCATTATTCAGTAGGCTTCAATAGACTTATAAATTACATGTCCTTTCTTTTTAGAGCCAATAAGAATCTCAATGGCAAGAATAATCAGGGGGAAAGTTTACTGATAGAAAGTCAGACAACTTCCATTGTCCCTGATCCTGTGGACATGAATATGCAATGCATAAAATCAGTGGTTCTGCCCATTTCCTGGCATTCCCAAACATAAATTGAAATATCAGCTTCTCAATAAACTCATATTGCTAAGTCATACTTTCTCTACTTTAGCTTACCTCCCTTTAAGTTTGAGAAAAACTTAATCCTCCAACCTTTCAGCAAGAACTGCATCCTAGATCAAATTTAAACATTTGAGGTCTGGCATTAAAGAATAACAACATATACATAGGCTGTTTTAAAAGTTGAGTGTTTCAAATAGACAATGTAAAATAAAAACAAAAATATAAAAAAATTAATTCTTCACATGGATAACTATATAATCATAAAATTTAAATAAGGCATGAATCAATTTCATAAAAATTCTTCAAGTTAATCATCAAATCCTAAGCAATGTTAAAATTAGGTCCTGTTTACATTTCACTGTGAAATTTACTTTCCTCCATTTGGAAGTTTACAAAGAAAAAAAAAATCTCTCGCTTTAAGAATATTTTTCCAAAGTTTAATTTTAGTTGTACATTTTTCACTTTTAGATTATTATTTTTTATTTGAATCTGTAAAGCTGTGAGAAATGTGGAATAAATTAGTGAGGTAATCATCTGCTGTTTTACCATTTCCTTCTGGTGCCAGCTAAAATTAAAATGGGAATATCAGTGTTCAGAGATTTACAAGTTAGGCATGACTGGAATAGTATCATCTAGAAGACAGGCTCTCAGAGAAATCTTTTAGTACATATTGAAAAGGCAGCTGATTTTAATGATTATCCTCCCTATTCCCTAATTAGTCTATTTAATATATATATAATTTTTTCCCTTTCTAGAAGTTCAGCCTTACTCAGACCACTTATGAAATGAAGTCGTTTTGTTTCTGAGTTTAAATCTGGTGAAAAATACAAACAATAAGACATCTAGATGAAACTACTACATGATCAACTATTTATCAACTTAACCTCACATACAAAAGTCATGTAACCAGAAAAGCTTCTGACCATAGTCGTGTATCATGTTTCAAAATTTCTGGATGAAGTAAGAAAACTGTAATATAAAAATAAGCATTTCTTAAAGAAGAAAGGAGATAGAAGTCAATGAAAATAAAGAGAAGGCTGGACATATCATTCAGTAACAGAGAAAATGCATCAATGGGCTTTAGTTTCAATTCAAATTCTTCACATAAATGAAATAAACAAATAGAGGCAGGATAAGGAAAGTTTTTAAAAGTTTTGAAACTAGAGAATTCTGAAGCCATTTAAGCCTGCTGCAAGTGCCTCAGTAATTGCTTTCTAAATGATAATGAGTATTTGTTCTCACTAATTGTTCTCAACTTTGACACTAATACTTCCAAAATAAGCTTCAGAGACAGGCCTATTAAAATACTGAAAAGTGGCAAAGTCCTGAAGAATCATTATGTGGTAACATTGTATATAGTGTTTCTTGAAACCAAGAATCACCAAAGTACACTAAATAGAAAGTGTCATGATTTTCAGCAGATAGTGTCTTAATGCTAAAGTAAGTATTGTTATGATAGTTAGGCAGGATATTTCTTTATCTTCAACAACTGTCATGGTTATGTACAGGTGTCAACTTGTTGGTTGAGAGTTCAAGCTCTGGGCACATTTGCAGATAATTGGCAGTTTAATTAAGCATTGAGCAAACCTGCAGGAGATTGTCTAGTTGATAGGGCAGATTCAGACCACGGTGGATGGGACTAGGCCCTGAACAGGTGAATAAAATACAGAGAATTGGTAGAGGAAGTTGGCATCCTTGTGTTAACTTGGCCAGACATTCTGGTCTGCCAAGTAAGGATTGTCCCTTTCTCAGCCATTAATGTAGAGATAATGTGGCCAGTTTCCTTGGCTCTTGGTTGATGATTCATTCTCTCCTGCTAAGATGAGCAAACAACTATGATGATTTTTATCAGCAATATGCAGAGAACTGCAACAAAATCCTTACAACAGCTTATAAACAAGACAAATTAATAGAAATCTACACCAACACTTGCAAATGCTTGTTAGTTGAATAAACACTGCAGCATTTTAATTAAAAAATCATGCATTTTCCTTTGTTCTGGTATGCATTGGTTAAGAAAGAAAATTAGTATTCCAATATCATTATTCTGTTTGCAAATACTTCTTCATAATTTAAAAGAATTAACCACATTGAACTAAGTAATGTTATTCATTCAATCTTTAGATAAACTTGTTTTACTTGTAGATTACTTAAATTTGTTGAGTCATTCTATATCCAAAGAGCTGTGATTAATCAGTTTGAAAAATATTATCACTCGGTTACCCTTAACAGTGATTTTAGAAAAAATTATAGTCATAGTTTTGTCTTCTCAACTTCTTTAATGGCATTTCTTGAGTCATGTACTTAATATCTTAATGTGATCATAAGTAATTATTAACTTCTTTTTGTAAGTGTATTGTTCCAGAATTATTCAATATCTGGTATGCACACAAATGAGTTCAACTTTCCTATTATTTATACTTGAAACATCTGCTCAATAAATATTTTCTTTTGTTATTTGTGTGTGTGTGTGTGTGTGTGTGTGTGTGTGTGTGTGTGTGTGTTTTCATTGTGCATTGTGAAGGTTCCCATGTGGAGCTCAGATGTCAGTTATTTGTGTTCTCCTCACTCACTATATACCTTTTTTTTTTGAGACAATGTCTCTCACTATCTATGGATCACTCATTCAACTAGTCTGACTGCACAGCCTAGCTATCAGCCATTCATCTATCTGAGTCTCACCAGTTTTCAGTTTACAGATGTATGCTGCCAGGTTTGGATCTTTATGTAGGTTTGGGGGATACAAACTAAACCTCATGCTATGTAGCCAGTGGTTTACTAAATGAGCCACCTCCAGAGCTTCCTGGATTTTAAATGTATGTGTTTTTTAAAAAACACAAAAACAATCTTTCTGAGAAGCATATTAAAAATAACATTAGATTTGTATGCTAACAAAACTATCTTAAAAGCATTGACACCTAATTTCATTTTTTTGCATTTATTTATTTATTTATTTGTGTGTGTGTGTGTGTGTGTGTGTGTGTGTGTGTGTGTGATATGATGAGTACTGTGTATATCTCACAACGTGCATGTGACATCACCAGATAATTTATAAAAAACAGTTCTCTCCACAGTATCGATTTCCATGGACAAAACTTATTTCAGCAGGCTTGGTGTCTACTGCCTTCATATTCTCAGCCATTTCACCACTGTGTCTTATTATTCTATACAGTACACTATTTACAAGTACAATGATAGCTATTTACATGTTACATATCATTCTAATTGCTTGGGTGTGATTTTAAGTGTATGAGATTTCTAAGTTTGTTCATGCCTTTTAAAACTCTTCTCTGGAGGCACCAGATTAATACACTTTGGTAAACATAAATTTGATTTTAATGTTCTATCAAACAACACAATTATGCTGTGGGCATATGATATTTTTGCAATATAGCTATGTCAATGTTTACCTAAATGTATGGATGCATGTATATGAAAGATTTGAATTAACTAACTTAATGAGTGAAGAAAGACTCACTGTGAGCAGACACTGTAGTATCTGGGGACAGGGGGATAACTACACACATTCTTTCTACCTCTTTCCCTGGGAATTCATCTCTCCTGACTTCAAACTGGTCCCTCCAAAGCTCCTGAATCTTTACAATCTGATCATATTGTAGGATAACTGGATGATTTTCAAAAAGTTCACAGATTAGAAATAAGAGTCTATTGGTCACTCTGTCAATAAGACCATGAGGAAAGAGTCCCCAAAGATAAAAATGACTGTTTCAACAAAGCAATGGAGGAAATCCTGTTGGATTCAGACATTCTATTGGACACATTACAGATTTTACAGCAACTCTACATTATCCATAGGCAAACAAATGAGAAAACTACATGTTTGAGCTATTGCTCAAGTTTTGGAAAAAATAAATAACACAGCCACAATGTGAAAATCAGATAGTCTAACTGCAATACAGTGGTTATTAGCTATAGCTTCCTTACTGTAGAGGAACTTGTACTGAAAAATGCAAGGCTATCACACCACTGAGGAAACAGACATGAGTGGGTGGTGGTATATGTCAATGGATCTGGTTGTTTCTGAGTTACAGTTACTACTCTGCCATTCCTAGAGTTTGCTTGTTTACATATACCTTTAATTTAGAGAGCATCTCCCATTCTTCCAATAAGGCTGATAACTTTTCCTCTTAAACTCATTGAAATGGCTGATGAAATTTCAAAGAAAAGGAATATTCGAAAGATAAGCCACTCTGGGATGGAAGAAGATGGTGTGTGTGTAGGGGGGGACCAGAGTCTCTTTCTACTTCCCAAGGAAAGGAAGACCCTTCTTTCTGCTTCCTTTTCTTTGTCTGTACCTTTGCTTATCATGGATCCCTAATAACTCATTATGTTCTCTGTGGTGGAGACTTTCCATTTTTTCCAGAATACTTTTTCCCCTATAATGTATAATCATTTTCGAATGCATCTTGGAAATAATAGTGAACATGATGAATTCTTGTTCTCAAGGGAGAGGAGCAAATAACTTGAGCTAATGGGGATCTTGCTGGAACTTCTTGGAGAAGAAAACTAGGGCTGGAATGAATTAAATAGTAGGGTAGAGAGGAGGGTTTGATCCTCTGTGAGAATGGAAAGAAAGTGGGTAGATTTTCAGTCTGTCCTGATGTAGTTGCCAAAGAAGGAATGACAGGGAGAAATCAGGGGGATATCTCTCAACAGTGGAAGAATTCCATATATTCCTCATTTAGAACTTATTTTTAATGACTCTTACATTCTGAAGGATGAGCTCCTGAAGAAACATTGTGAAGAGTTTGATAGAATTCAGAAAACTGGAGTTTAGTTGTTGTATTGCCATGCCTCACGATCATTGTTTATGCAATAAAATTGTATCAACTCCTGGTCTTTACATTTCATACAATCACTTGATATAAATGATGATTTTTTTTCTTAATTCTGAAAAGGTATGACAATCTGTAGAGGTTTTTGTAGCCTGTATATAACTAGAATAATCAGTATATTGTGCTAGAGAATTGCTATTATATTGATTTCCTGAACTTAACAAGGTATAAAGGAGGACATTAAGATACTAAAATAATTAATTCAAATAGTGTGAAGATAGAATAGAGTAGCTCAAACCAATTGATCTGTTTTCATTCATTCTCCTCTCTAGTTTTTATCCATTTTCTATGTATAAATGAATAAAATATGTCCTAAGATGCCATCCACTTTGATACATTTGCTTAAACTTCTGTTAATTTCATCTAAATTTTGCAATCGTCTTTCATGAAACAATGGAGAATGACCATGGTTCTCTGAATGCCATTGTCAGTATGAAAATAAGAGCACTAAAATTTTATTACTAAATCAATTTTATTCAATCATGTAATGGACCATTTTTAACCCAGCAGTACTGCCCATATACTTATTTTTGCAACAGGAACTATTCTTCCTTCTTGATTTCCATTTGCCAAGTAGATGCAGTCTGCCCATTTTCAGATAAACAAACATCCTAACTTTTATTATCTTAAATAGCAACTTACTGGGGCTGGAGAGGTGGCTCAGGGGTTAAGCCTCTGCCTTGCAGGCAGAAGGTCCGGAGTTTGTGATCCTAGACCTCACGTATAGACACTGGGCAGAAGCACGGAGTGTTTCTAGGCCCTGGTAGGGCGGAGCCTATGAATCCCGGGCAGAGTAAAACAAGAAGGTGGAGGCGTCCATGGTGGTTCCCGAATTCATCCGTGGTTCTACACACACATACATACATACACACACATACATACACACACACGCACACACACAATTGAATAAATAAAAAATAATTTAAAAATTAAAAAAAAATAGCAACTTACTGAGAGTGAAACAGTGAGATTTTCTCTACTTCTGCTTCCATGTGGAAACTTGAAATAAATACATTGAAAATTTGGTAGAAAACTGCATAGTAAGTATTCTTACTCTCAAAGAGGATGAACATTCCACTGAATGAAGTAGGGGGACAAATGATATTTAAGAAATGGTCTAACAAGCTGGCAAAGCAGTTCAGCAGGTAAGAGACCTGTTTCCAAAACTGATGACGAGTTTGATTACCCCCGAAGTCTGCATGTTAGGTGACAATTGAATTCTAGAAATTGTTGATATTAGCCTGCTTGAATATTCTCTCTCTCTTTAAATCTCTCTCTCTCTCTCCCTCCCTCTCTCTCTCTCCCTCTCAGAAGTCTATGCAATGGGAGTTGGCCCACGTTAGGTTGAACGCATGTTGGACAATAAACCTCTAAGCAGACAAAAAATTGCTACAGGAGAGTTCTACACTAACTCACTTCATTGGTTTATTCATTTGGTATACATTTATTCAGTGCCTGTCATGTGTTCACTGCTAAATATTCTGCAAAGATAAAGCAAAAAATTATTGCCTTTGTAAATATATGTGAAAATAAGAAAATGAAGCAGCAAAACCATTTAATAAAGATGTCTCATGAGTGGTGGTGTGTATGTTCATGAAATGTGAGTTTATGAGGTTTTTTATTATTATTTATTATTTATTCAATTGTGGGTGTATGCATGTGTGCACATGTATGTATGTGTGTGTATGTATGTGTGTGTGTATGTATGTGTATATGTGTGTGTGTAGAACCCGGATGAATTCAGGATCCACCATGGACCGCCTCCACCTCCTCCTTGTTTACTCTGCCTCGGGATTCACAGGCTCCGCCCTACTAGGACCAGAAACGCAGGCCACCCCTGCTTCCGCCCGGCGTCTATACGTGGGGTCTAGGATCCGAACTCAGGAGCTTCCGCCTGCAAGGCAGAGGCTTAACCCCTGAGCCACCTCTCCAGCTCGAGGTTTTTTCATGATTAAAGGAAAATTAAATTAAATAATGTATACAGAACTTCTAAACTTCCTGACTAGTATTTTTTCAAATACTTCAAGTTTTACTTGTTTATATTTTCTCAGCAGAAAATTGGGAAACTATTCCCAATAATATAAGATTTCCTGAAGATTTATGTAAATCTCAAATTGGAGGCACAACACATGATGAATTGAAAAAATCTATAGTCAGTTGGTGTCTCAGAACCTTTCATTTTATAAAAGAACAGCAGCAGCAACTTAAAGACCTAGTGATGCTTTGATTTTATGTTTAGTGTGACCATAAATATTCAAAGCAGAAGGTAGCACTACTTTATGTAAATATTAAGAGGGAAACCAGTTGCAAAGATGTGTTCTTTATGTAATCTTCTGAATTGATTTGTATCAAAAATGTTATATTTCTCATTACCTAAATACTGATAACATTTATAAGCAGTTACATTTATAACATTTGTAAGCTATTAAAGGTATTCAATATACCATCAAAATCTGCTATAAATGCAAAACAATGAATAACTGTATTTATCAGTTCATAGGTGTAAATAATCTTTCCTCTGTAGATGACTCAAGTGCAATAACTAGATCAAGATAAGTAGGCAATAAATAGTGTAGTCTTAAGTACAAATTGCAAAACTATCAATATGTGATGTATTTTGAAAACTAAATTTGTTAAAATACTTAGTACAAAGTAACCAGTAAAACACAACTATCTATAAGTACATGTGATTTTTGAAATGCTTTATTTTATAATTTGTGATAACTTTGCATATCATAAAGTGTCATACATAAAGGTATACTTTCCAAAATAAATTTGCATTGAATAGGCAAAGAAGGCAACATCTTTTGGTTAGTTAACATAATTTTTAAAGTTGATGTATTTTTAAACTGTTAGAGATATATAACCATATAAACATCCAATGGAGCTATAAAGTAAAATCCAAATTATATTAAAATGTCACCATGCTTATATGAGTATTTATACATATCTCATTTTATTTGCTTTAACTTGGAGAAAGATAATAAAAGAATCAAAGAGGGTGTCAACAAAAGAGTAGACTGCAGACAGACAAAACAATTCAACAAGAACGTCTCTCTCAGAACACAAGGTAAAAGTAAATAAATAAAATGTGAGCATATTTAAATTTGGCATACAAGAAAGAAAATTAAGGATCTTTATAGATGTGAAAAAACCATTCATAGGTGACTCTGCATCTTGATATGTAATGAAGTCCATAGTACACACTCATCTATTGTCTTTTCATCTAAATATTAAATGCCCATCATTTCGCTTGATATTTTTCTCAACCATTTAAAGTTTTAGTATAATTTCATATCCCCTTCCATGCAATAAGGTTAAATAACTTTAATAGATATTTTAGATCATATCTTTGGAAGAAAATGAAGTAAAGCAGCATCATATCTAACCTTAAATATAAATGTGAAATAATTTTTGAAGACCATTAGGTTGCATATTTTGGACCTTATTCAGTGCTGAAATCTTACAATTCTATTAACTGAAGGGCACAGTGATTAATATCCATTGTCAACTTAATACACAGAATGAGGTCTACTGTCTCACCTGAAAGAAACTCTCTAGATTAACGACTGATTTCTGGAAAGTACTGTCTTAAGTTAATTGTTATGTGTACCCCCATTTTATAAAGTATCTATAATAGCAGAAAGTACTAGTTTCTAGGCAGGTGATCCCGGATTCCATAAAGATGGAGAGAGTAGCTAAACACTAGCATGCTTACATGTATTCAGTAGTTGCATTCTGCTCTTGATGGTGAATGTGATATGACCAATTCCCCTAACCTCCCACTGCAGAGATTTCCCTGGACTGGTAAACTAATACTTAGAATTGTGAGCTAATTATGAAACCTTTATCCCCTAAGTTTCTTGGGCCAGATATTTTTCTGTAGTGACATGAAGGAAACTAAGTCAAAGATTCCTAATTCTTTCAATACTTTGAGATTCTATAAAATAATATAAAATATTATTTTAAATATATTTAAATACAATAATCACCTGGATCCGGACCAGCCAAATCTCTCCCCATGCTAAAGCTCAGGGAAATTTGCAGAAGAAGGGGTGGTAAGATTGTAAGAGCTTAAAGATAGGGAGGAGCAACGATATGCAAGATACTCCACACAAGTTAGGGCTGAAATAACCATAATAGGACTTTGCATGACCTGCGCAATGACTGACATATCAATGACCCCTAAAATCTAGCATGGGTTACAGGCACTAGGATCCTTAGAGGCAAGGGATTAACAGTCACAATAGTGTTCCCATACTAAAGGGGATCACAAGAAAGCACTCTAGGCAATGCTACTGAGTCCTTACACCTCATTAGAGTGGAGGACTCAGAGGGAAGTTTGACATTCATACTAAAGGATGCTCCAGGGACTGGGAGGGAAGAGGGGGGCATTGGGAGAAAGGGAGGGAGGGGGATGAAAGTAAGGGGAAGTGGGGGGAGGATGTCCAGGGAGGGGTAGAGGGAGGGAGGGGACCAGGGTACCTATTAAGTTTGTATGAGTGGAAAAATAATAATAATAATAATAATAATAATAATAATAATAATAATAATGGTATCATGAAAACAGGAAAAATACAAAATATAATATAATGCTGAAAGTTATCTTCATGGGGGCTAGGATATCTATTCTCTTGACATCAATAAGTTTGCACAGTAGGTGTTTGTTTAATAGGTCTAATATTTAATAGATTGTGTGATGAGGACAAATGGAAATTGTACCTTCTACTATCTTTGTTTTTGATGGAGCTCATTCAACACTATGAAACCTGAACATAAAATAAAATGGAAGAAATTAATGAATTTTCATAAGTTCTCCTGATAAAATTCCCCATTTCTTTTTTATATATTATGTCCTGTCACATGCCACTTCTCACTATCTGCTTTTTTATTATTTATTATTTATTCAATTGTGCATGTATGCATGTATGCGTGTATGTGTATGTATGTGTGTGTGTGTAGAACAACGGACGAATTCGGGAACCACCGCAGACCACCTCCACCTCCTTGTTTACTCTGCCCCGGGATTCACAGGCTCCGCCAAACCAGGACCAGAAACGCAGGCCGCCCCCACTTCCACCCAGCGTCTATACGTGGAGTCTAGGATCCGAACTCAGGACCCTCCGCCTGCAATGCAGAGGTTAACCCCTGAGCCACCTCTCCAGCCCCTCACTATCTGCTTTATCTGTTAAACATTTACTGTTTTATTTGAGTTCCTTTAATAAATTTTAATTATAAGTGGTGTCAGAGAGAGAGAGAGAGAGAGAGAGAGAGAGAGAGAGAGAGAGAGAGAGAGAACAGAACATGCACATTTAAAGGTTTGAAGTTGACTCTGTGCTTTCTGGACAGAGAAAATACACTTTCAGCTGAAGCAAACATTCTCCATACTTCGTACAGGTATACCCCTGCTCCGTCCAGGATTTGTGATCAAATGCAAGATCTTGCACACACAAGGAAAGTACTATACCATTGAACTCTACTACTCAGTTGCACATTGACTTTGTTATAGTTTGGTATGTGTTGTGTCCACCAAAGCTCATCTTCAACTGGTACATTTAATAGTTAAGTATCACTGGAACACGAGTTGTCTGCCTAAATCACTGGATCATCCTACAAATAGATACACAATTGTACAGCTTTCTTCAGAGCTGCTGAAATGGGTCACTATGGGAATGGTCTTGGTATATATAATTTATTCCTGGCATTTCACTGTCTCTCTCTTTTTTTTTTTTTGCTTTGTTTCTTGCATGTTACAGAGTGAGCAGCTCTTCTTTACTTCAAAGTTTCAGCCAGGATATTTTGCCATGCCATGACTTGGTGAGAAACAGTGGAGCCAGTCTATCACAAAAAGAAACCTCTAAAATTAGGAGCCATAGGGAATTTTACCTTTATACATGGATTCTGGGGACTAAACTCATGTCCTCATGTTTGTAAGGCAAGCACTTTTCTGAGTGACCCATCTCTGTAACCCTAATTGTTTTTCCCCACAGATCCGGAAAAGTTCACCTATTATATAATGTTAAGTATAAAGGGATTTGAGCTTTTCCTGAGTTTTAACATATCCGAGTGGTATTCGTGCTCATTCATATATAAATAAATCAAAGTTTTATTTATGAAATTTTTAAAAAATGTTTAATAACTGAAGGACTATTTCCCATGCAATAAATTTAGTCTAGATTTTAATTTTTACATGGACAATTTTATACAACTTTGTCAATCCAGATAGAAATCTTGATTCTAGATATTATTAGAGCTTAGGATTTATGAAAGGTCAGGTGATAAGCTTCAAGATAAAAATAATATAAAAATGATGCCCTATAATTTTTCAATATATAAACTAAATATTTCAATGCCATGTACAAGACATAAGTTTGTTGGCAATATGAACAATCACTTTTTCCCTATTATTAGGTAGTGAAAATTAACCATATCAAAATATCTCTTCAGTTTTCAATTGATTAAAAAATACTAAGTTCCAAAATCGTTAATTTAAAGACTAATTTTGGAGTACAAGCAATTAGTAAATCAAAAGGCTGACTGCCAAAAGATGTACAACAGCAAAATTAAAAATATCATTTTTAGATCCATTAAAACACAACTTTGTAAGCACATTAAAATTGGAATAAAATGAATAAATTTTAAATTGTCTAAGACAAATTTTTAAGACGGACATTAATCTGATGAATTTTGAGTTAATGTTCTGTTCTATAGAGGAAAATGTCACCAGTTTTTTTTTTTTTTCAGCTAGCATCCTGATATCTGTCTCTGAGGTCAAACCTGCCCTGTCTTTTATCTGATGCCATAGCAACTCTCCGATGAGTAATGTCAACAGACTTCCCTCTGCCATTTCACACTAGCCTCTGAGCATATCTATGATCTGGAGAGGAAAAACCAAAGGGAAAGTCAGAGGCAAAGGAGATATCATTGCTTCCAGTAACAATGTAGAGAGTCCAGACACATTTTTTAAAGGAGAAATAAGGGAAGTTATTGCATCAGACCCCAATGCTCCCCAAATTCTACTCAGAGGTTTTACTCAGGAGCAACCTCCTAGATCTGTAAAGTGTGAAATCATGCTGCCAGTGCTTGTCTTGCTCCCCACCCCCCATATCAGCGGTATCAGTCACATAACCAAGCACCATTCCTGCCCAAGGGACAGGGGTCTGGTACACAAAAGGAAAACGGGATGGTCAAAGAGAAAAGATTGGCTAGTGTTGCCAGGAAAGCTTTTCCACAGGGTTCTATGGTTGCTATAGAAACTGCTTCTTTTGTTTGTACATATTCTGAACAGCTGCTTGTTTGGCTTCTGGTTGCAGGGGTACCATGAAGGTAACAGGAGGAAAGAAGCACCAGCAGGCTGAGGCAAAGTAGTTTCTGTAGACAGATTATTCCTGTTTTACTTAATTTAACTTTGTAAGCAATGTTTAGGGTGGTTTCTGAATGTTTAGTAAGGTCTTTCAAAAGATGAATTCCACAGGAGAAAGACCTAAGTAAACTGAAAAAGATCTCTCATGCTAACTTATACAGAATTCTTCCATTGTTCTGTGCCCTTAAGATTTGAAACACTCCATTCTTTTACTACCTCAGATAGGTGTAAACTCTATTCCAAGGCCCCCCGCAGTTATTTTTCTCCTGCTGAGAAAAAAATACATCTTCCAAATGCCCACAATCCCCATATACCTTTCCAAGTCCTAATTAATTCTTCTAATTAGAGCGTTTTTTTGGCTGCAACTATTTACTAAGTTGAATGGCTGTATAAAACAAGTGTAATGAATATGCACAAACTAATAATATTCACAGAATTAACAATCCTGCTGCCTACATGCTGCTAATGAAACCAGCTGATTAGAGATTTTTAGTAGCTCTTACTAAAGAAGTCCATCTCCAAGGTAAAAGCAGAAACTATAATTTTAAGACAGATTTTCTCTAACAACTGTCATTCTATGTATTTTGCATATGTATATGCATATATAAAGCATGAACAGTATATGTATTTAGTATGTATATGCTTATGTATGTATTTAGTATGTATACACATTGCTCTAAGTTCATATGGGATAACAGAAACTTTTGGGGTTAAAATATGGAAGCAAAACAGTAAAAACAGCATCTGCAGTAGGGATAGTCAAATTGTGTGAATATACAAACTTACAATGCAAATCAACAAAAACGAAGGCACAGCTGTGCTTATAAACAAATCAACATTGCATATAGGTGAAGCCTTGTGTTTCTCAGCCCTGGAGATTATGAAAAATGGCAGTATGTGAGCAAAGTAATAATTCTGTATGAAATTTATTCATTATTTGACCCACTAGAGACTTTTAAACTCTGAATTTGCAGCTAAAATCAGGAAATATTTGGTTGGCACAACATGGAGGCTGTGGGCATTCACAGGTGCTACCTATTAACATTCGGTCAATGAAAATTTGATTACATATTTGCCTAAGAAGCCTTACAACAATCCACTAATTTTTTTCTTTTAAAACATAGTATCTGAGTTAACAAATTTTGATTAGTTCAAAATTGAATGTAGAATATATAGAATACAGAATCTGGACATTAGTTCTCACACATATGCATTGTACCTGTCCCTTTGAAGACCCCTGTTTGTACTTGATCTTTCTACCTACCATTTCCTTTTCCTAATATGCAGTCTACAGTCTTCTACAAATAATTGATTGTTTCTGACATCCTAATGTGTACTTTGTACTACTCAGTCTCTTTCACAAAGTATTTCATGATCAAAATCCAGATAGTATGTTATTGTGATTTTCTTCACTCTTTTAAAATGAAACCTTTTAACAATATATAAAGAGACTTGATTTTGTTTCCTTTTTATATAGAGGCATTTCTATAGTAGCATTTTCTACTGTCCCAATTACAAGACATTACATGTTACATCTTCCTTGATTTCTTCTACTTGCTTCCTTTGGCCTGTTGGTCTTTCCTCTGGAATGTACATGTGGCCTTGAGTTATTCTTTGGTGAATTTGGTTTTCTCTTCTGATAGTTGTCTGTTTATATAATTTGATGTTCACTGTAGTAATTGTTATAATAAATCTCAATATAGAAGGTATTTTAGGTGGATATAATTTCTTCCAAAAATTCAGAATGGCTTGCATATAGTTTCTTATCTATCAAAGAAATTGGCTTCTGGGTAAACTTTTTCTTTCTAACCTTCACTCAGGTCTCACATTCTTGCACCTTCATGCAGTCAGTCTCCATATGAATATTTAATGTGTACTATATTTATACTTCTCTTATTACTGTGAGACTACAGTCATACACAACTTAAGGGAGAAAGAGAGATTGATTTTGCTTTTGGTTCCAAAAGGGATAGTCCATTATGGTGTGAATGAAATAGGAGAAGGTATTGGCTGGACACAGAAGCAGAAGGTCAGTTTCAGTAACAGAAGCAACCAAGAAGCAGAGAGTAAGAACAAACTGAGAGGAAACTGGGCTAGGCTACCAATCCTCAAGGCCCATCCCATCTACCTGTGACGTCCTTTTCTCCAGCAAGGAATTACCTCTTAAAAGGCCACAACATTCCAAGCATGGAGAACAGCCTGTGTGTGTATTCATGTGTGTGTGTGTGAGATAACTCATATTTAAACCATGACAATGAGTGCCTCTAAATTATTTTATAATAGTATATAACTGTGAATGAAACTATTACTAGGATACATATTATGGTTAATCATTGTCCTGTTTAAATGTAAAAAGTATTCACTATTTTTACAGAAATCTCTTAGATTGAAGTACCTGTCTGGGGTCATGGAAGTCACCAGCTCAAACGCTTGCCTCTGTTCTGAGGGTCAAGAATGAAGAGGGGAATCTACGTCTTTGTGTCCTATTCAAGCTGTTGACTTACCACACTGGATCTTCTTTGAAGCCAAGCATTTAGCTATATGTAATGATGAACATTTTATTGTATAATATGCCTCCAAACATTGCAACAAATGGTCCAGGTATTTGGAAAAAGGAGTTGATGAATTTTCAATTTTTGCATGATGAAATCTACATTTCTTTTTTCATTTGTTATTGAGCAGTTCCCATATTCCTTGCAAAAATACAGTCTATTTAATTCCAGGCAGCAAATATATTTTAAGACATTGACTCTGAAAGATCCCTAAAATAACACATAATATATTATTACTGCCAATTTCCATGACAAAACCCTTTAACATAAATATTAATGTTTGCCTATTTTAGAAAAGCAAGAACTAGCATGAAGAACTAAGGGTCACAAAGGGTATGTGTAAGAGCCAGAGGGATATTTAAACATTCAAGTTCATCTACATTTTCTAACTTTTAAAAACGACTGTTCTTTTCCAGCATATTTTATCCTTTGACTGTCTTCAGTTTATTGACCAACCATAATTCTCTATTTTAAACTTGTATAGTAACACTAATTATGTGACCTGTTAAGCTTCATAAAAATGAAATAATCTGACAACTTTTGTAATTTTATTTAGGGTATATGCAGTATTGCATGCCTCCTCTTCTTGGAACATATATTTAATCTTTTCTTTTCTTTATCTCTCCCTACCATTGGTCAAAAGAGTTACTAAAGCCAAGTAAGCATTGCAGCCTCAGACTCAGATTCAGTTAAACATCAATTTTTTGGAGTGTAACATCTTGAAAGCCTTGTTTAGATAGCAGAGAATCAATAATGGAGACCAATTGTGGTAGTAATTAAACTAAATATAATTTTAACTTTTAGATTTCCAATATTATGATAATCCCTCCAACACACTTCAGTGAAATCTGCTCATTAAATGTTTATGTGACAGGTGCAAAGTGAGTGAAGAAAGAGACACTGTCAATTCAAATAAAAAATGCAAAAGCATCAATTTCCATAAACAAAAAAGAATTGATCCTAACATATATAAATAGCTTCATCGATTCCTCTCCTGGATCTTCACACCTGTCTTTTTCCAAGTAACCATCTAGTTTGAAGTTTCACCTCAAATAGACCAGATCAGATCGACCACTACAATGACCCTTCCTATGATTTTTGTGTACATAAAACTGTTCTTGTTTTGTTAATATTCATGCTGCATCAGAATTTCTCCTATAGCACGCTAACATGATATTTCTTTAATTATAATGATAGTTTATAAGTCAATCAATGAAGTTTGTCCTAAAAAATCAAAAGAAGAGAGTTCATGAAAGATTTCAATAGGTATGGTTTAAAAACCATATTTAATATGTAACTATAATCAAACTTTTTCCAACTTCTATACTGAGAACTTCTGAGATAATGCTATTTGTAAATCAATGAAATCAAATTCTAAAACGTAGAACTTAAAGAACTAAAAATTATTACTATTTATAGAAGTGTATTCTTTATGTTCCATTAATCAATTTAATATACATTTATGGGTAGCACTTGTGAATAAAGATATTATTAATAAAGGGGAACTAGGATTCTAAGAATTTACATACTTGGAGAAAAAAAATTGTTCATGTTTATAAAAGGGTATTTACTTACCAAGTTTTTGATGTAGATATTAGGTACTTTTTCTAAAGATATCATTATTAGTAAGTGATAAAGACACATTTCCAATAGTTTTGTTTTCAGATTGAAATACTTGTGAGTATTGTAATTGTACCAAATGTATAATTTTAAAAAGGTACCATATGTCTTTATAAGGTGTAACAATGACTGTCAGATCTTGACCTTGACAACATGAACTAAAAGTGTGTACAAATGACAAAGGAAAATGAGGATCTAAGAATCGTGTTAACTTATGTTTCACAAAAATACATATTGGAAAGCACATGAGGTAACCTCAAAACTAAAGATTATGGCAGTGAACTTGAGAGATGGCTCAGGGGTTATGACTCTGCCTGCAAGCAGAGGTACCTGAGTTCAGACCCAAAGTCCCAAGTAAAAAATGCCAGGCAGAAATGGCAGTAGCCTGCACTTCTAGCCTGGTAAAAGGAACCTGGAAAATTCCAAAGGCAAGCAAAAAAGCGATAGAAGCAATCCAGGATGATTCCTGGAGTCACTCTTGGGCCTCCACAGGGACACATAGTGCGCTCTCTCTCTCTCTCTCTCTCTCTCTCTCTCTCACACACACACACACACACACATACACACACACAAAATAAGTTTTTAAATTTTTTAAAAGAATATGGCAGTGACATCCATGCACAATCTGCTAGACTCTAGGGAATTAACTGGGAATAGAGAGGAGTCAACCAATAAGGCAAGTGATGTTGGACAAACATGTTTATGTAGCAAGGAAAGATAGGAAACCTTGGAAAATAGGCTAATGCAAGGGTGTTCCAGAAGACCCACTTCCAATATTCTGGTGCTGTCCTGTGAGTGTGCCAGAGAAACTTTTAAGAAGAGAGTGAGAACAGTGCAGAGGCCTTCCTGGGAATCCTTTTTCAGTGTTAGACTAAAGCAGAAATAAGAAACCTCAGAGAAGATTCCTGCTGACTCAGTGACTGAGTATCCAGGAGCATAGCTTGCTTCTTGCATGCCTTACTCTGGGGCTCCACTCTGAAAGCAGGCTTGCAGAATACTTGAATGCAGAGGGGACAATGTGGGTCATAACATCACCATGTTGAGATGAAAATATGACTGGAAATACAGGCTGAATTAGACCTTCATTCCTCAGACATTTCATTAACACACACTATGCTCCTGATTCTATTCAAAGACCTTGGAATACAGCATCACCACCTAGTAACCTCGTAGGCTGCATTATAGCTTCAGGAATGGAGCCTCAACATAGTTATCACATGCTACATAGCCATGTTCTCATCTCATGCAAATGACCTGGGTCAAACGGTTTCTCTCTGAGAAGTGCAATTAAATAAAATGAAAGGCCAAGACAGTTATCCTTGAGTGTTGAGCTAAAAGTATATACTGATGTGAAGAATGCCATTTTGGATGATGTGCAAGTCAAACAGTGTTGAGAAAAGAAGGTAAGAGGAAAGGGTAGAGGATGGAGAAAGAAAAGATAAGACCACAAAAAATAAATAAATAAGAAAGGATAAAAGGGAAGAGGGGGAGATGTGGTCATTGGAAGAGAAGCAGACGTAAATTGAAAGCAAGCAGCCTTTGAAACAGCAGTGCAGTCTCATATTGGGAAGTGGCTCAGGGGTTAAAATGCATAGCAAGCAGAGGGACTGAGTTTGAATAAAAGGTCCCAGGTAAAGCAACAGGCTAAAATGATGGTGGCTGGGGGCACTTTTGACCTATTATGGGGAGCCTTGTCCAGAGCAAAGCAAGAAGGTGGTAGAAGTAATCCAGGATGATTCCCGAAGTCATTCTTATTCCCCCACAAGAACACACCACACACACACACACACACACACACACCACACACTAAAATAAATAAATAAATAAATAAATAAATAAATAAATAAATAAATAAATAAATAAATAAAGTTTAAAAAAAGAAAGAGCAATGCAGTCTACCACTTTATAATGTTTATTCCAATTTGCAAGTCTCCAGGAAAATCTCCTCTGTAAGAGGTTATTTGCAACCTAAAGATCACTCTGTTATTAATGTAACAAGCACCATCTGTGTGACTCTGGCCTGGGCCTGCCAGGTTGAGGGTAAATATTGAAGGTAAGATATCGGTGTGTGGAGGAGACCGGTGTGTGGAGTAGATCTCTATAAACTAAGCAGTGGGCTGAGTACGTTACATACATTAATGGTGTTCTTTCATTCTCTGAACAACCTAGAGTGCTTGTTTGGATCTTTGTCATTTTACAAAGAGAAAATGGACTAAGCAAAAGGGAGGCAAATTTCAAAAGGCCATAAGGCCTATTAACAGCTCCAAGGTTTAAGTAAGGTTTGAAATAAATGACTGACTGAATTCATGAAAGCAGCCCGTAAGGAAGACAGTACTGGGAAGCCTGCAGTGCCTTTCATGTAAACCAACATGAACTAAGTGGTAGAAATCATACTGATGGTTGATGGGTTACCACATCTACTGTCATGATACAGTTATTTGGGTTCATTTTCTTTGAGAAATAAAGAATTATTAAGCAGGAAGAGTTGATAATATTTATTTACATTTACTGTAATAAAAGAAAATAATACACCTTGAGACTGGGACTCCAAGATCCAAGCATGGTAAAGAGATTTACAGTAGAGCCCTAAGAGAAACAACAAAAATACTCCAAGTATTAAGGGTAAATTTAGATAGAAGCACAGAAGAGAGGGTGAGAGAGAAAGATTGTGTCACTCTTTCAAGAGCATGTGCCAGACATGTTTGAAGACTCAAAAGTTGGGTCACCCATCTCCAGCTGAGAAAGAAAAAGGCAAGGGAGGGCTGAAAGATGGTTTCTGGGAGAGCAAGACAGACTCCTCCCATTTCTTTGTCTTGCCACCAGGTGGATCAATTCCTTAGGAGATGGAAATTTTGCCCAGGTGATTGATCCAGCTGATTAACGTAGGGGCACGAGTGAGAGTTTTTAGTGTTACCAAGGAAATAGGAGACAGGGACTTGCCAAACACTTAACCATTCATAAATTAAAGCAGTTTGTAACTTATCTCTAAGACAGGTTAATGCTATTTTAAAAAGCCTAACTTTAGTTTTTATAGGAAAACTTTTTGGTATTTAGATAGATAAATTTTAAATATGAACAGTTTTTTACAATAATAAGCATTTTACCTAATAAAAAATTCAGCTACAGACTTAAAGACGTATTCTATTGCTTGAAAGTATAAATTACAATACATTAAAAGCAAAAATCTGTATGTATAACATGACTCCGTGAAATGGCCACTAGAGTATGAATTCATGTAAACCTGACCATGCACAGTCATGCTGCATAAGGACCAAAAGATTAGATATAAAGCATTACTCACGTTGGTTTTACAGAAAACATTGACATTCAGAATATCAGAAAGTTCCTGAAGAAAAGAGATTGAATGTCAAGGGATGCACGTTAAGTTATGATTTTCAGGAAAACTTTATATCCACATAAACAGATTGGGGTAAACACTAATTTATCTGCTCCAAAAAAATCAGGGGCTATATGCTGAATTCAGAATCATCTGAAAGACTGAGCTATGCCATGACGAACATTTACTATACATTATCACTGTTTCATGCAGAAGGTTTTGCTATGCTCACATTCTTATTTCTTTTGAATTCTCTAAATATAAAATTTGATGCACATTTCATTGAGAAATATTACAAGACCATTACAGCCACATTATCTAAACTCTCCCAACTTAGATTATATTTAGTAGTATAACTGATACAACTACTTAAGCCTCTGTGATTAATTCTCAATTGTTTTAAAATCAGATGGGCAAAAAAGATAATGTATCCTTTATGACTTCATGAAAATTCAGCAACTAAGGCTCATAAGGTAGGTTGGTGTGTGACTTGGTGTATGTATGTGACTATGTGTAGGATCAGCTTGTGATTTTAAAGTGGGTAGTATTGTGCAGTATGGCCAGTTTGCATATTCACAAAATCTCATTATCAGAGTGTATGCTGAAGTGACTTGTTTTAGTTATGCTTCCTTTTGGTACTTGACTTGTTGGTGGCATTTTGAATGAAATGACCAGTGAGAGAGGAGTAGAATAACAGAGAGAGAAAATTCTCAGGAAGAATTCTCAGTGACTAGATATGTAACTATGTCAATCTAATTACATCCTCAGGTAGCTCTAGAAAGGCAAATAATGGCAGTGTGCATTTATTAAAAGGAAAAATCAATATAAATTGAGATGCTAATTTTTCAGAAAATAATAATTTGATTTTATTATATAATTCTGGGAAAATTATACTAATTGTAACAAATATTTCTGTCATGTTAATGAATCTTTTTTTAACTCATTCTTCAATGCCAAGGAAATTGATTCTATCTAGAAAATTTTCTACCTGGGAAAAGGACAAAATAAATTGGCTGTCAATTAAGGAAGTATAAAATGGTGACTGAATAAAAATGATAGAAGCAAGTTGAACTAAAGAATCACTTTATATACCAATGAAAATTAAATATACTTGCCATGAAATATGCTATTTGTAATGATGGCCTAATTCATAAAACATTTTGAAATGTGACAAATTTAAGGCCAATAACAATACTTGTTTACATTTGCTGGAATCATTGAACATGTCCTGCACAGAGTGCAAGGTATGTAGCATTAAGATACCACTGTGAGATGTGAGCAAAGAAATCACTGTTCTTCCTAAGGTCAGGGGCTGGGACCTGTTATTTTTCTAGTTCCACAAATGTGTAGTTGGGAAAAACCAGGGACTCAAACCCATGACTCTAGCATCTGAGAGTGATATTCTTCATGCCAGGCCACATTTAACACATTTCACAAGTCTAAAATAAAATTCTCTCCCTTTCCCTGATCTCTTGTTTTGGCTTCTGCGATTCTCCTCTTCCGTTCACTTATTCTCTGTAGGCCTTCTACTGATCAGTACCCAAGTCACATGATATTGTCCTAGCTCCTCTGACCTTGCTTAGAAGGTCTTGATCTTTCCTGGAGTAATAGTTCACTTTCCTGCAAATTCATTCACTATGAACAGTCAATCTTGACTACACAGATGTATCTATTAATATTAACAGAAGCCAGTCTTTATACTTACATTATTCATCAGGATTATCTCCCTGGAAAGACAAAGGTAAACAAACTTTCTCTGGATCGAAGGGCCAAATAGGACATATTTCAGGTTTTAAGAGCCAGAGCTTCTGATACTATTCAAATCCCAGTATAAATAAAACCATCTGTAGACACTGTGATAGGGATTAATGTCACTGTGTTCTTATGAAACCTTATTACAGGGGGATAGGCTGGAGTTGCCCTGTAGGCTGCAGCTTGTCAGTCTTTGGTATAGGATAAGCATAGAAGCATAAAAGAATATATAACTTCCTTTATGGTCCCCTGTTCTTCACTTTTATCCTGATTGGAAGCATATGCTCCAACAATTAAAGTTTGATTGTCCCCAGTGTATAAATTCTTTCTCAGGGCAAACTCCCTGCAGAATGTTTTCTGTCTATTCTTGTCTACTTCTGAAACCATAGTCTCTTTTTAATTTCATTTTCAATTTTCAGGCGTGTGTGTTGCACATGTGTGTGTGTGTGTGTGTGTGTGTGAATCCATGCACATGTGTTTAGGTGCATATAGATATATGTATGGGTATGGAAGCCCGAGGTTAATATCTGGAATTATGCTCATCACTCTTCCACCTTTTAATTTTCCTTTTTTAAAATTTTATTACTTTTAGTGCTACATACATGAATATAGTAATTAATATTTTCATTTCTTAGTCCTAAATCTCATCCCCACTTCTTTTCTCCTTACAACCCTTTATGTTCCCTGCCAGACTCCCTCCTATTTTCAAATATTTTCACTTCTGTGGCTACTGTTTCATCTATTTTGTCTTTGATGACATATGTCTGACACGTTTCATGTTCCAGTAAGTGTCATTTTTGCAGTTCACCTGCGTGGTTGCTGACAAAATCATGACAAAGCTGCTTAAGGTAACAAGGGTTCTTAACTCTTACAATTCTTAGTCCAGCTTCACAGGAGAGCACACACCAACACCAGGAATGAGGGAACTGGCCACACAATATCCATGTAACATCTGAAAGAGGGACAATCCTTACTTGCCAGACCAACATGTCTTCCCAAATAGACACAAGAATGACAACTTCCTCAACCAGCTCTCTGCATTTTATTCACTTGTCCAGGGCCTAGTCCTACCCACTATGGTTTAGACCTTTGCCATCAGCTAGACAATCTTCTAGAGGTTTGCTCTGGGCTTAACTCAACTATTAATCCTCTACAAATGTGCCCAGAGCTCAAATGCCTCAGTCATGAGGTTGATACCTGCATCTAACTATGACAGTCATAGATCAACATATATACGATTGAGGAAAGCATTCTTATTTTTCTCATCAGCATTAATCTACATCAGTCTCTCAGAAAGGTGTGGAGCTTCTTGAAATTTTTTTCTGTTTCTAAGGTAAGACCTTGATAGTGCAGTTGCCATGAAGCTATTGTGTGAATATGCATATATGATATTAAATCTCGAATCACAACTATGTCATAGGAGATAATGCATAGCTCTTCATCTACCCACCTCAGGCTCTTAAAGTCTTGCTGACCCCCCTTCCAAGACGGGTGGGGGGTGAAGCTAATATGTCTTATTTAGGAACAAGCAGTTCCACAGACTTATTTTCTACATTTTGGCAAGACATATTTTTCAGTAAAAAAACACTTCTGTTGTACAAGGGGACATCTAGGTTGAGTGCTAAGTGTTCTTCTAGCCTATGGGTGTAACGTGTTTACAAAGCAGTTTGGTGAACTGTATTCTTAGCTAAACATTCATAGACTGGCTCTTCCCTTTGAGACATATCCTTTCCTTTCCCAGGTTCTCGGTTTAGTTTACAGTAACAGGAATGTGTTCCATTCTGACAAGCTGGGCCTTAAATCTGATCAGAAAACTGTTGGCTGTCTCCTTGATACTCATGCCACTATTACATTGATGGTCACCTGTTGCCATTGTGATTGCTATTGCAACTTGCAGTATTCACATATTAATAAGATCTTTGATTACTTTTCTCTCCCCAGTAGCTTCCATAATCTCTCTGATACTGTGTAAGCTATTTATTAAGGAGGACTCTTCAAGCCCAACCCTGGTTGCTCCATGTTTTGTCATCCATGTGTATTGCATCTTTGGTAATATCGAATTACTGTCAGTTTTTGGAGGTCATCCAAGAACAATGGCAAAAGCCTATACTGTTCTGTTTTGTTTTGTTTTGTTTTGGTGGATAGGGGCTTTGAGACCTCTCTAATCAACAATTTATCAATAAGTATCACATACTTACTATATATGTATGTGTATATGTATTACATGGTCTCTAGACAAACCAAGGAGCATGCCATTGGGGCTGAACTGGTTACGTAGTTTCTTGTGGATTCCTAGTCTCTGCCTCCTAAGACTGAAATAACATGTAGATACCACACAGACACCAGCATTTTCTCTGAAGTCTGGAAATCCAAACCTCAGATCTTTTGCCTATACATGAAGTCATTTAAAATGTTGAATCATTTCATATACTTGTTACTTTCCAATCCAAGAGTCCATTCATTTTTACCATCTATCCTTTGACCCACTGGAAGAGCATCCAAACTGCCTTGGGTTGACATCGCCACCTGCTGGCAAAAACTTGAGTCAACTACACTATTTCAATGGTTACAAGCCAAGAGAAATCCTGCACAATATTGTCTCACTGTCTTGTCTCCTTTGCTCAGCTAAAATCACAATTTTAAACTACATCCACTTAATGCACATTAAGAGTGTTTAGATGTACAAATAGATCCACTTGATTATGCCTTGTATAAAGAAAGCAAAGCTTAATCTTCCTCTTTCCATTACCATTCCAAGAAAAGTAATCCTCTATATGATAGTTAAAATCTGCATATGTATACACAGATACGCTTATGTTCAACTTTTAGCTTATTATTCAACTTTTTTTGTATCTAATTTTATGGCTAAAATTGAAATGAAAGACTCTTTTAGTTTTCATTATATTTCGGGGAAGCCTGAGAACCATTAATATGAGGAATTGTACAAGTAGTGTCTTTGCATTAATAAATAACAGTATTATTATATGAATATGTCTGAATACATCTGTGTTCTCTTCATCATATTGAATGTTTTCTGTCTGTTTGCTCTTACATTCTCCTAAAGTTTTAACTTGATAGGAACTGTTATTAGTGCCAATCATTATTACCATTTTTTACTTTAGCAAACAAAAACAAGAGTGAGGCATTTTTACAGCAACAGATTCTGGTCTATGGTGAGGCCAGAGCATGCATTCTGGGATTTACTGTGGTGCATAAAGAAGACCTGTGCTCAGAAACCAAGTGATTGTGTTCACTACTTCTTAATATTTTTTGCCCACACTCCTGTGACCTGGAAGAATGAAAACTGCACTTGATGGGACAGAACAAAGGACACAAAATTAGACTGAAAGTAGAAAATATGGCCATGCCACTGAAGGGTAGAGAGTATTGGTGCAATAAACAGAAAAAAGCATTTTATATTTTTTTAGGTAGATTTCAAGTATGAGTTTTTTTGAACATAAGATTTTCAGTAATTTTTTAAAGTTTCAAATTCAAAGCTGTTAAAATTCAGGGTGAACTTGATCATTTAGAAACCTCATTAATTCAGGGGTTTAAGAGGGGAAAATTACTAATGTAACAAAAAAATCCTCTGTGACTGACCCTTACTCTCCAAAGGAGGCAGCTATGTAACCACACAAACAATAAACAGTCCTTTATATTTCAGGTCTCATTGTCAATGAATGAAAATGATTATCATGAATGGCTTTTTTGAGAAGTTGAATAAAAAAAGTATAGAATAATTTTAAAAAAGATGTTGAAAAGAGGATTGTGGATATTTTGGAGAAACGATTGTGGATCAGCAGGTCCATAGATACAGACACCAAGGCAAACATGTCCAACATCTTCCAGGAAATAGTGGGGTTGTATAGTAAGCCAGACAGCTGAATGAAAAACATTAGGAAATAATTTCAAGATGAAAAGGAAGAGTCTTCTAAGTGACCTTGATGTCACTGAAAATTTCAGCTTTAAAGGAAAACTTGGAAAACCAAGAAACTGAATGAGTGAAAAGATAACTACAAAAAAAGATTCTGAGTGTATATCTGCAAGTCTGTGCTACTACTGTGAACAGAAAAAAGCACAAATAGCTTTTAATATTTGTGCCTTATGGGATGGTCATCAGTACCATGACTGAGGATGTCAGGTGTCTTGTCTTTTTTACTAACTAAATGACTAAACTAGACGTTTTGCTTGCTTAATCTCCCATCTTTGTTTGATTGCCAAGTTCAACCAAGGAGGGACATTATGAGAACTGGGAGATCAAATGCTGCAATCATGTGGACACTAGTCTCTTTTTTTTTTTTTTTTAGCTTTTTAATTTCACAAAGTTTTATCTGTCAATTGTTCGCATTATTTCTTTTTTTATTTTTTTATTTCTGCTCATACAACTTAATAGATACTCCGGTCCCCTCCCTCCACCTCCTTGCTCCCTCTCCCCTTTTCCCCTTCCTCCCCCCCCCTCCTTCCCTATCGCCCAGTGCCTCCTCCCCTCCATCCCTGGAGCATCCTTTAACGTGTATGTCAAACTTTCTTCTGGGACCTCCTCTCTGATGAGGTATAAGGACTCAATGGCATTTCCTAGAGCTCTTTCTTGTGTTCTCCTGAAGTATAGGAACACTATTGTGGCTGTTAATCCTTAGCTTCTAAAGATCCTGACACTAGTCTCTTAAGGGTTACCATGGTAACATTTTGTGATTGACAGATACAGAGTTACAGAAGGCTGCAGCTTCTCCTAACTTCATCCACCATGCATGCAGCTGTTGTTCAATAGCATCCAGGTCTCCATCAAGTGCTCCACTGCTCATCAGAGGCAACGGTTTCCTTTGATTCGTACAAACTGTTTCGGCAGTTTCCTGTGGTAGACAGAAGTGCTCATTTCCTCAGATTGCTTCTCTGATAATCACGGGATCATATCTCCTATTCATTTCCATTGTTGCTATGCTCTAAATTCTATGAAAATACTGGATTCCGTGACAGGTCCATCTGCCTAGACCCTTCTTGGATGTGCCTAATACAGCACATTTTTAAGAAAATATCCAAGTGCTTCAACATTTGATAAATGGATTAATGTTGTCAATTTTAGGGAAAAAATTAAAAACAGGGCCTGGGGATGGCTCAACAGCTAATCCTTTGCCTCACAAGCAAAGGGACTCCAGTTCAAATCCTTGGATCATACGTAAAATGCTAGGCACTTGTAATTCCTGCCCTAGAAGGCAGACTCTGGAATCCCCAGAACAAGCTGAGTAGGTAAGCTAGCTCTAATGAAATGCTATCAGCTTAATCAGAGACTCAGGCTCACAACAATAAGAAGAACAATGGAGGATAAATCCCAATGTCACCTTTTGTCCTCCACAGGCACACGCAGTCAAGTGTGCTCATGTACATACATACGCCGACAGGCACACGCAGTCAAGTGTGCTCATGTACATATATACCCCGACAGGCACACACAGTCAAGTGTGCTCATGCACATATATACACTCACAGATACATTCTCCCACATGGAAATACATGTGTATGTATGCTTGTACTGGAAAGAAAGAAAGAAAGAAAGAAAGAAAGAAAGAAAGAAAGAAAGAAAGAAAGAAAGAAAGAAAGAAAGAAAGAAAGAAAGAAAGAAAGAAAGAAAGAAAGAAAGAAAGAAAGAAAGAAAGAGAGAGAAAGAGAGATAAAGAAAGAAAGAAAGAAAGAAAAAAGAAAGAGAGAAAGAGAAAGATAAAAGGAAGGGAGGGAAGGAGGGAGGGAGGGAGGGAGAAAGAAAAGAAGGAAGGAAGGAAGGAAGAAGGAAGAGAGCAAGGGAAAGAAAGAAATAAAGAAAAACTTAAAAATAATTAACTGTGTATTTTATAGGATATGCATATCTCAGGCCAACAATGTTTTGAGATATTATCAAATAGGCCTCTTTTTTATTGACCTGGTTTTATAACCTGATCTGAGGTTAAAGAATAATACTTAATCTCAACCTCCGCTTGTGAATTCTACCAATTTTGAAATTGAGAGCAGTTGTTGACAGAGATATATTTGTCAGCATGATGCCTCAGCAAACACTTTCTGAAGGAAAGATAGTGTGAGACCAGACTGAATAAATATCCAGTTTTAAATTTATTTTGCCAATCTTTTAAGCATGTTCCCCAAAGAGGAGATCTGTAAGATGATGGAACAATGAGATGTTGTCATTAGAGTTCAGCAAAGTTCCCACTGCTAATAAGACATTTGCATTAAAGAGAACATTTCAAAATGTTTCAATGTGAAATGTAAATTAATGTTGGCTTTGTCCATGAGTGACTCCTCACCTCAAAGTTTTTCTCTTTTTAAATGCAATTGAACACATTTTAATTATAGTTCAAAAATCTCTTAACTGAATGTCTCAGTAAAAGACTTTGAGACAAACTCCAAAAATATATATATTGAGAAGATTTCCTTTGTTTATTTTTTAGATAAAACTCCCATTTAATCTGAACATACATTATCAACAACAATGTAAGTAATAATCTATCTTTTTGGATGGTAGAAGAGCAAAGTCAGTGCAGACTGCATTACCCTGGTTACCAGATCCCTTCTCTCAATTTCTAGTGTTGGGTAAGGAAATAGTGACATTAAGCTCAATAGCTTATTGTCATTTACCTTGAGAAAGGTTTTTCTTTCTTTATTTCTTATCATTAGGGGAATACATGTTACAGTGCACATATGGAGAGCAGAGAACAACTGTGTAGAGTAGGTTCTCAACTTTTTTGTAGAGTAGGTTCTCTACTTCTTTCTCCGCTTTTGTTCAGAAAATCATACTCAGATCATTCACCTTGCATGGCAAGTGCTTTTATCTGGTCAGCCATCTTGCTGGACCTAATTCAATTTTTACTAAAAAAGGTATTCATTCCCTTTCACCGGTTACATAGCTGGTGACAAGGACTAACAGAATTAACTTATTGCTAAATGATTTTGCTAAGTTTATTTAAATCTTCCTTCCAACAAATAATTGCAAAAAGCTTCACCTAAGGAATCCAGAGTAATCCATGAAAACTCAGCAATACTGGACAAAGGACTTCTCAAACTCTCTTACCAACATCCACAAAATGAGTTAGATCTTAGTTACCCTCAGGGTTTCCGAAAAGATCAACTACAGAAAATCATTAAATAACTGCTGGATGTTCTTGCTGCCCACAGTATACAAGAAGATACTGGTACATGGAGAAACTATTAGTTGGAAAATTTCAGCAAGAATTTGGGGGGGGGAGAACCATTTAATAAAATTGACCCATATTACCCAGAGTTTTATTTCAGAATCTTTTATTTTAATGTCTTGACCAAAGGGAGTTCTTACTGCTGAAGTCTCTACAGACTAGACCTTAGGGATAGAGGGTGAGGACAACTGATACAGTTGCTTTGAAAGACCCATAATCTATTTTATCTCTTATAATCATAGCAACTGCATGGCTTGTGAAGTTGGCAGCTTTATCCAAAGATAGGTCACTACTAACTCCTAACTTTAATGTACAATATTCACCTAAAATGCCCTAATCTTTACATACATTTCATCTGAAAGAAACTATCATTGTGTCATGACATTGAGACTACATTGAAAAATATTTTATTAACTTCTATGAATCATATTAAGCTAGGGATGAAGACACCAATTATGCAGCATCTGTTCGTACAAGTAACTGACTTAAACGTAATCATTTTAATGAAATATTTAGATTTCTATTTTTATTGCACCATTCTATTATTATAGCTATTTTATTCTATATTGTTATTCATATATGATAACCCTGCAACACTGTATACCAAATGTCTTCAATATTTTTCTGATATTGCTGAATGATAATCACAGTTTACATGCCCTGACTTCTTCAGTCACTCAAACCTACTTTGCTTTAAACATTTGGGTGAATTTAAAAAGCAGGCTCTCTATTTTGAATTTTATTTGCCTGCAATTTTCACTACTACTTGCTGTTTAGGATACATGTAGAATTATTATTAGTTACAGAGATAGATTTTTGTTTCTGTTCTCACTTGGACCTTGAAATTGTTGCTTTTATAACATGAGTTTTATTGAAACCAAAACAAATTTAAAAGTTCCCAAAGTTTCAAGGATTTGGTTTGAATAAATACTAGTTTATTGCTTTAAATATTTTAAAAGTTAAAGGTTTGAAAATGAAATACTTATACTCTGGTCTCTGTCTAGATTGTATAAATTTTTTAACTTTTAAAAATGAAGTACTTTTGAGTCATAGATCCAATCTAATTAAATATTCTAAATACAAGTATGATCACATTTGAATTCACCAAGTACAAACAACCTTTGTTAATTTGGTAATTTTTTACTTGTTCAAATTTTCAATAATAAATAAATAAATAATAAATATAGAGGGGACATAATAATGACAAGAGGATTTGAGATTACAGAACATCTGTTCAAACCTTGATACATTCAAAGAAGCAAAGAAACCACAACTGGAATTTAGGATACTTGAATGGAATAAGAAATATGAAATTAACAACATTTTAAATAGAAAGGAGAGTTTCACATTATCTATAGCATGTGCCTTCCAGGCTCATGTAACATAAAATGAAGAAAGACACTCACTGTCTGTTGGGGAACACTTGTAGCACAGGCATTGATTTCACAGGGACATCAGCACAGTATAGTGAAATCTGGTACCAGGCTGGTCCCATAGCACTGGGACACTGGTCAAAATTCATGAAACAGGGTACATATCGGTATGCATACCTTGTTCCTATTTTCCATGATGTCAGATTATAGGCCCATTCCTGATGGCCCAGGGGCTAAGACTAATGCAATAGAGTCTATCTGTATTACATCCTAGACCACAGAGACTCATGACTGTGCTCATCCCATGAATACAGTCCAGGACACTACAAGGTCTAATACAAGTCATAACCAATTCAATGCCAAGTGATATGGAAGATATGAGTCCAATTTTCAAATCCCAGTAGGCCCTGTTATGAGGAAAATTTAAGCACCTAGAAACTTATGCATCAAATCAAACAAAGATACAGATTACTTAATGCACTAAGTTTAGCCCACCAGGCATGAGTTACTTCTTTAAGAGGCAGTAGGAGATTTACTTTCCAGTTGTATTACTTTCAGATAATACCACTGATCTAAGTGGAACTCTTGAGGGACTTACTGAGAGAGGGCTGACCCCATTTGAAAACAGTTGGCAAAGTCCTAAGTTGCTGGATTATCAAATGCTCACATACTAAAGTGAGACTATGAGCATCACAATCACACAACACATAGAGCAAAATAAGGCTTCAGTGACCAGTCCTAGCCATCATGGTCTACAAAACCACTGACAAAGAAATCCAAATAATTATTATAAAGAAGCTCATGAATCTAAAAAGTATCTAACAACCAAAGGTTAAAAAATTATATAAAAAGAAAATGAGAGACTATATATATATATATTTTCATAAAACTATGTACTGTGTAAAAGAACCTAACAAAAATGCTATACCGCAGACTAGGGAAGTTAAGCAGTTAAAGCATTTGGCATCTAAGCTAAAAGACAGCCCAGGTTCTATGTAAAATATCTAGGGTGCATGATGCCTGCCTGTAATACCAGATTGAGAAGGAAAAGTGGGGCTCCCCTGTGCAAACTTATTAGCCTGATGATCTCCACAGGCAGGTTGTGTATTTAATTAGAGACACAGACTCAAAACGATAAGGTTGAAGATCAATTGAGCATCACTTTTGGCTCTCTACATGAATACACGTGCATGTTCATGCACACACCACACACATACACTTATACCTAACAACATACAATCATATGCACTCCCATGTACATAGCAGAAAAGGAGAGAGAGAGAAACAGAGACAGAGAGAGACAGAGAAACAGAGAGAGAAACAGAGACAGAGAGAGACAGAGAAGGAGGGAGAAAGAAGAGGAAGTGGAAAGAGGAGGAGGAAGAGAAGGAAGTTTGCAATTTCAAATGACAGACATTAGAATTGCCTAATTTTAGAGGATCAAGAAGAAAAATAAAGAAAAAGTAAAGAAATACTATTGGATTTCCTTCATTTAAGTGGTTACCCTAAGAAACGTCACAGAGATGAAGAGAACACAGTTATAAAATTTGGGTGGATTAAAATGGAGAGTTTATATATGCAGTTCAAGTTACATAAGTTCCTTGGTATTGATTTATGATTGTATTTTATATAAACTTCGTGATAGTCATGCAGAAAAAATTACAGTATACTCACAAAAGATAATGTAATTAAAGTATGATACTACAAAAATAAGTAGATAAAATATTTTTTAAAAAGGAACATAAAAAGCAAAAAAAAAAAAAAAAGAAAGAAAAAGATCAGCAAGACGCTTAGTGGGAAAAGGTACCTGTTGTGCAAGCTTGGCAATCTAGTTTGATATCTGAAGTCCAAGTAAAAAAATAAAAACAGATTCCTGACAGTTGTCCTCTGATTTCCATACATTCTCTGTGGTACTTGTGTGTGAATGTGCAAACATTCACCACAATAATAATGAATAAAACATTTTTTAAAAAAAAAGGATTACAAAGAAATAAAGCAAGAATTAACACAGGAACAAAGAAACTGCAAAACACTCAAAATTCAATTAATGAAACGGTAATGGAAAATCTTGTCAAGTAAATAACTCTGTGAATGTAAATGAATTAAATTGTGTAATCAAAAGACATATATTGTCTTCATGAATATAAAAGCAATCCTAACTATATGCTTCCTATATGATAGTTTTATTTAAGTGCACATGTGCATTGAAAGTGAAAGAACAAGAAAAATATTCTATATCAATAGAAATCAAAATCATCACAGGATGATAAAATTACTGTATGTATAATATTGTTATTAGAGACAAAAAGGTTGGGCCAGTAAGATGTTCAGCAGTAAAGGTGGTTCTGAACAAATCTGACAACTTCAGCTCAACCTCCAAAGCACACAGCTAAAAGGAAAGAACCAATTTCATAAAATTGTCTTCTGATCTCTCTATGTGTACACCATATTATTTGCTTTCTCCCTCTAGGTTTCTGTTACTCTCTCTCTAGCGCTCTCTCTCTCTCTCTCTCTCTCTCTCTCTCTCTCTCTCTCTCTCTTCATTGTAAAGAGAGAAATATTGCAGAAATATTGTAAAGAGAGAAAGAAGGTCATTATACAAGGTTTGTAGGCCTATTTTTAAAAAAGTAATGATTGTGAGTAACTATGAAGCTAACAATGGAGTAAAGCAAATTTAACAGATGTAAAGAAGTATATCACTTTCAAAATGGAAGAAATCTAGACATAACTTCAGCAAGGATGCATTGGACCACGTAGCCGTGTCTTCAGGTCTAAATTTTGAACTCCTTTGTGTGTAATACAGACAAGAGAAGAGCTCAGGAAACAACATCTGTCTCTGACCTGATTTAACATCATTCCAATAAAACAAGCAGCTGTCCATGTATAAAGCTCTAATTGTCAAAAGGAACCCCAAATACTTAGAATGCACTTTCAGGTAGGAGAATTACCATCTAATTAAAAGATAGAGGGGCAATTTACAGGTACATACTTCAGCTCAAGGCTTAACTAACATAGATAAATCAGATGCACAATTTTTGGGGCTCACGAATCCACTTCCTCTTTCTGCTTATAATCAGGAGACTTGCTACAGGTGGTATCACATTTCTCTCCTAAAATACATCTTTACTCAGTCCTGAGCTACATACTAATGCCAAGGACATCAGAGGAACCATTAGTACACTTGCTCTTGAATGTTTGCTGTGAGACTCACACACTGATTGTCAGAATAAGCTCTACAAATATTGGACCATCACTAGCTTCACAGTGTTTATTCTCACATAAAAGTGCATTAATACAATTGTTCACCTAAGGCTATTCCTGTCACACATGAGAAAAGAGAGACTCTGAACGGTTGTATTTGATCCCATTACTTGAAGTCACAGTGTTAATTAAACTTCGTAAGCCAATTTTTATTGTATCATTTATTTCATCCTATTACTAACGTATGATAATGTCTAACTTCAGCTATAATATAGTATGTGCGTTCTAGAAGAATGTGATGGAGAAAAATGACCTTATTAATATACATGGAGGCATATTAACTTTATTTCCTGATATCTTCCAATTTTAATAGTTTTAAAAGTTCTGATTCATAACCTTGAGTAAAACTCATAATCCAAACTAGAAAAATCATAATTCGTAGATTTTTTTTCTTTTATGCCATTTATTATACTCTTAACTGATTTGCCCAACTGGACAGTAATTAAAAGCATTCTTAAGTTTTTAATATCGGTAAAATGAATGTGCAACTGTGGAATTTGTATTCTAGTATAGTTAATTCATCCCATAAATTCAAAAGGACTTATTAATTAGCAACACATTAAGATCTGCCTTGCACATTATCAAAATTTAATGCTGTTTGATTCAAGTATAAGGGTTACCATTAATTGTTACTAAAATATTTTAAGTTATGACAAAATTCAGTGTGTAAATTGGAAAGAAATTGCCCTAAACTTTACACTTTCTGGAGGTTTGATGGTGAAATTGGAGCAGAAAGAGCAAAGGGAAGGAATTGATCAGCAGCAAATAATGAATATGTCTTCTATTAGTTTCATCGTTTCAATGACTTTTTTTTCATGAACACAATGTCCAATTTGGGAGTAGTCACTCTAGTCAAAGTGAGGTGAAATGTGCATTGCATGTCATGTCTTAGCATATTCAGTAATCGGTCTTCAATACTGGAAAACCCAATGTACCAAATTAAGTAAATTAAAAGTATGCCAAACAGTTGGACATATGGTGCTTCCTTCGATTCAGATTAAGACATTGAAGGTTTCTCTGATATGACAATGCACATCATGAATTCTCTCTGTAGTAATCAACCATTTTTCTCCATCTTTATAGAGAATTAGAAGTACACGGTTATAGGTTTTCATCCATAATCTGAGGGGGATTTTGAAAATCTTTATTGGATAGACTCAGTATCTACAGTCACAGAGAAAGTTGTCCATATTGGCCCAATGAGAAAGTCTAGAGCAAAGAATAATGGGAATCTTATCTTTGCAGGACTACAGGCAGGATCTAAGGACTTTATTCCTGTGAAATAAAAAGAAGAGTATGCCAAGGAAAATTTCCTGGAGTAAGAATGCTGCCTGCTCATGAGAAATCAAGCCCAACCAATGAACAGGCAGTAAAGCTGAAGCTGCCAGTCACGGAATATTAAAGAAGTTGCTTGCTTTGAAACCTCACTTTCTATACATGCAAAATAGGTAAAATAATCCAATCTCAAAGGATTCCTGAGAGTGTTAAATGAGCTAATGCATATCAGGGTCAGGATAATTGTTCCTAGCATATTAAAACAGCTGTTAGCCAACACTCCTTGACAAGTGGATCTCACTGAAACAAAGGGAGCAAGCTGGGAGGTTGTAATATTCCATCCAGGGAGATGCAAAACTGTCTGTCTAGGGGAAGCTTACTAAGGTTTCTTTTCCTGTAATCCAGGTGATAGGACAGCAGTGTGGTCCTGCACCACTCACATTGCCAAAAATAATGCAAATGCATGATATTCATGACACATCTATCATCAGGAAAATATTGCAGACAGCAGGTACTATCTGGTGTTCCTTAGTAGCATCTGTGTATAACATCTTTCATGTTATGTTTAGCACGGTCCATATGTGAAGCTAATAAATCACATTTCCCATGCACCGGCAACTGCAGAGTATCTGTGGGGGAGCTGAACATCAATAAAACAGGCTTTGTTCATGTTTGCATGAGAGGCATAGCAGAACTCAGTTTTTAAAATCCTGTTTTTGCTTAACATTGTTTTATTTTAAAATTTTGAACCCAGTAGATGTAACATCTGATTAGAAAATAAGGTCTCAGAAAGCACATGCCCTTACAACTGTGGCCTGATTTATCTTCATTTCAGTAATGCAAACAGCCTTCTATGTATGTAGATCTGAGATACATACCTCAAGGACAAAGAGGTTTGTAAGTACATATCTACTAGGAGGGACCATGATATACTAGAAAATGGAAGGGTAACATTACAAGTATGTAACATTCTCTATTCTGACGTAGAATACGGTAAATGGTTTGCTATCCAGACTGAATGGCATTTATTTGCCAAACAAAATCTCTCACTACAATTCCCATTAAGCAACTGGAGTCTTTTGCTCAGAACCTGACTTTTGCTTTTACCTTTCAGAAAATGATGCTCTGTCAAGATAGCAATGTATGATTAGAACTAGCAATGTATTTATCTTCTCTGTATCGTCCTGTTTACTTTGAATTAAAAAGAAAAAAATGCATGTTACTTAGGAGAACCAATCCACTCATTAATATCCATTAAGGAATAAACATGTCACATCTGAACAGAAATCTGACATTACTCAGAGGGAACTAAAAGTTGTCACAGGAATGAAGAAGCAAGTGTTATCTGGGGCTAAGCAATTACTATAGATGAATGCAATGGATGGAGTGTGGAAACCAGGACTGACTAGACTGGGTCTGTGACAGAATACATATATTCAAGTTTTAAGAAGAAAAGTAGAAGAAAATGTAACCATGGAAAAGGAATCTAGACTATTTTGGACTGCTAGCAATCTTCCATAACCTACAATCTGTCTTATAAACGGGAAAGGTATAGAAATGAGTTGTCTTTTCAGATCTTCAAGCCAGGATGGTGGGCAGGAATGTTGCAGAACTCTTGGGATGCCAAAGTTATGAGACAGGAGCTCTTCATGTCACTCAGAACAGAAGTGACAGCACCTAGATTGGGCACAGGCCTGAAAATGTTGTGATGTTCACGGGGAGATATAAGCATCCTCACAGATGATGGGCGTACCTCTGATGAAGGAATAGGAAACGAGTTGCTCTGCTCACTGTGTGGAGTGATTCATTTCCTAATTGGAAAGGGAACTATTTTTTTATCTCTTTTCACACTTCATAACATTAGGAACTGTGTAAATCATAAGAAAAATAATAGTTCCTATGGTTTGAAGGGCTCTTTAAAGCCCTTATCAGCTTTCCGTAAATAGAAGGCTAAAGTAAGGAGCTACCTATCCTGTGTGCCACATTTTTCTCTATATACATATGTGGAATTGGAAGCATTTTCCTATATGCTTTAACAGAAGCCTCCTTCTTAGAAACTGAGTACATTGAGAAGAAAATAAATGGCATTTTGATATTTTTCATTTTTTCTCTTGAGAATTTCCTGTCCCAATGATTTACACTTGAAAAAATTCAAACAAGCAATTTTTTGTAGAACTTCAAGCATATCGTTATTATAGTATAAAGATAGGATTTTTTTAAAAAAAATATGATGGGGATCAGCCAGATTGCTCAGGTAAATGTGCTTTTCACACAAGCCTGACAACTTGAGTTTGATAAAACCTTAGTTTGATTCTCAGAATGTACGTTAAGATGAAAGAGGATAACAAATCCCACAATGCTATCTTTGATCTCCAATTTGTGCAGTGTCATGCACTTCTCTTTCTTCTTTCTTCTCTCTCTCTCTCTTTCTCATACACACACACACACACACACACACACACACACACAAACACACATAAACACACAAACACATAAACACACAAACACACACCACTGCTATCATCACTATAAATAAAATAAAGTTTTTAAGAAAATTTAAATAAACATGAATTTTAGGGCAGCATGTGTAGATTTTCCCTAATCTTCAATGTATATTCTACATACATCTTCCACCTTTCTAGAACTTTGTTTGCATTGTTCAGCAATATAAGCAATGGACCTTGTCCAAATGCATTATGAATGAAGTTGTGTCTCAACCTGAATTTTGGTCAACAATATCTACTAATCTCCCATGATAGTGCTTCATTGTATCTTCCAAAATATTAAGCAGTATGAAAAACATGTTTCTAAATGTTTTCTAAAACATTGCTTTAAAAACAGTATCATTTTCACAATCGAGAAATTGAAATGTTCCCCAAAGAATGTCCTAAGGAAAGACTTATAAAAGAAAATTTTACTACTATTTTATTCCTTAACGGATATCTATCAAGTATGTCTCACCCGTGGAATGCTAGATGCATGCATACCAAAATAACCATGCCTATGCCTCAGCAGATTTGTAAATGATAACTTCATGTCACTGTCAACAATTTGGTCACCCTGGATAGTAGAATATAAGTGGCCCTATAAAGAAGTAATTTCTAACTTAATAAGGGAGACAGACACATAATCTTACTTGGGAAGTTACTATACAAGAGCAAGAATACTGGTCCATTTAACACACCACACATCTTGGATTTGCTACTTACGACACAAAACTGAAATCTAGTAGAAAACATGGGATTTTGAGTTACTTTTCTTATATAAAAAAAACCTACCTCCATCAATGATAGAGCATATTCCTGTTATATCAAAACATGGGTCACAAAAGAGAATATTTTACTGTGTTCTAATTCAGTAAAAACACAGCTGAAAGCAGCAAGAAAAGTTAAACATATTTGAGAAGTTGTTCTTGCAAAAAAGATTCTCAGTTTTTTCCCTTGAAATACAGCAGAGAGTGTATTTTTTAAACATTTTTCTGTTGGTTTTCTCAACTGGACGCAGTGAGGCAAGAGCACATTCTCTGGGTTTGCTGTTAGGTAGCTGTGGAGCAGTCTGTCACCAAGGCCCTCTGTGTGAAACCCTGCTTGAGGAATAGGCTTCATTTGTAAATATTGAAGAAAGCTTTGTTTTCCCTGAGAAAAAGATGTTTTTTTTTTTTGAACTGGCATTCTACATTTTCCTGATGCTGTCAAGAAATCAGTGCCAAATTGAAAGTCCAAATATAGCACTGTTAGGATCTCAATGGTGTATGTATTATGTTTGAATTTTGATCTTTAAGCAAATTATGTTTTTTCTTGTTTTCCACTTTTGTAGAATTAAATTCATTATTGAGTTGCATAGAATGGGCAAAGTACTTATATCTGCTTGGCAGAATGGCATGCAACATGAGCAACAGTCTTTGAATTTACATTTTAAAGTTGATATTAGCACTGATATCAATGATTTCAGTTTGGATCTTAAAATCTTGATATATACATGCTATTATACATAGCAATCATGTCCATTTTACCATGTTGTCCTATTTGAAAAGTAATATTCCTAAATTCCAAATTCACTTATGATTATATTGAATGAAATATAAATGATCAAGTCCTTTTTCATCCCCAGAATATTGTAAGACTAAAAGAATGGTAAAGGCAAAGTTTACCTGACTTAAGAATCACAGTAGAGCACAAGTGATAGGAAATTGGCTGTCCTTCAGCCTTTCATGTTTGGTGAATCACTGTCTGTGGCTGCTTCTCATTCCAAAGCCTATGCAGGTCGAAGGCTTCATGACTCTTCATTTGACTTTGTGGATGGAACTTCCTGTTCTTTCAAAGCTTATCCAAGGGCAAAAATTGTGGCTTTACATTGCAATTATAAAATATTTTGTTCTACACACACACACACACAAAACACACACACACACACGAACACATCCCCCACAGAGACAGACAGATGCATGTGGAAGAGAGCATGTGGAGAAACAATTCAAAATGTTTGTGTACTAGAAATTATGAATACACAAGTACTTTGCCTTTTGTCAGACTAACAGATCTCTTATTAATCTGACACCTCCCCAAATCCACCATTCCAACTGGCCAGTTTGTTAACATTCATAGCCTTTTACAGATAATCCAAGATGACTGGTGAGAGAACTTGATCCAGTTCAGAAAAAAATGACCAGGAGCAAAAATGAAAGCTTTTAGCTTGACTGGGGCCTTTGTCAAAAGTATTTATAGAAGTTATGTAGAATATTATTTATTATTATTATTAATATTTTCTTTCAAAATACTGTTTGTAATGCAAATTTACCAATTATTTACAACTTATATGAGATAGTTTAACTGTAAAAGTTCTAATTCCAAATTATCCATTAAGTGACCTGTGAAGCATTTATTTTTCCTGCTTTAGTAATGATTGTCATTCCTCTATTACATACTTACAGTGGAACAGTACATTATTTAGTCAAATTACTTATTTTAAGGATGCATTAGTCATGTTTGTGAACAAAAACATAACTTTCTCAACATTAGTGAATAGGAACTTTACTGCGGTTTGCTTTTCTCCATGCTTCAGAATACAAAGCAGTAATCAAGGATGTTGATGTGGATGATAAATTCCTCTGGAATCTTATGTGCTAAAGTCTAGAATGCAATGTGGGCCTTGTTTTAGAGTACCAAAATTACTTCTGTGTGTGACCTGACAATTTTACAACTCTTAATTGTGTGTCAGAAGGATGCTGGAAAAGTAGAATTCAGGGGTAAATAATCAGCAGAAAAAAATATTAGAACTTCAAGATACCTCAGCAGGGAAAATTTTCACAAACCTAAATTCAATCCCCCAGAACCCATGAAAATACCAGACATAGTAGCGCCTTCTGATAATCCAAACACTTCTGTTATTAAGAGTGGAGGAATATACAGGAAAATAAGTAGGATGCTCGCATATGCAACACAGTGACAGAAATAACAAGAGAGAGTCTACCTCAAAAGAAGACAGAAGTGAAGAAACCACTCTTGAAATCTTGTTCGCTGACTTCCACACCCACCATAGCATGTTCATGCCAGCAGTCAAACACACACATCAACAACTCGATTACAGTTTTTTCTATTTCCCATTTTCATGTCTTTTATGTGTGTTTAGAATGTATGTAAATATGAATGTTTGGATCGTGTAAATACTTGGTGTGTGTGTTGGGGGAGGAAAGTGTATGGATAGGTGGGTGCAACACACATCTGCGTGTGTATGTGGGAACCTGAAGTTGATGTCCACGGTCATTCCTAATAATTTCTACATCTTATTCTTTTGAAGCTGAATCTCTAATTAAACCCATAGCTTGCAATAGGGTGAGGATGTCTATCTAGCCTGAGGGTTCTGGGGATTCCCAGACTCCACATTCTGGAGCTACAATTATGGGTGGGCCTCGTGGATAAAGCATCTGGCATTCTCATGGGACCTGTGCATTCAACTTAAGACCTTTTAATGGGTGGCAAGTGCTTTAGCTGATAAGCCATCTCCTCAATCAATAAGCCTTTTTTAAAGAAAACTACTTCAATGAGTAGAGTAGAATGACACGAGTTTATAACAAATGAATACCAAATGAGAAAGTTTATTAATGGTCATTTGAAATATGGAAAAGATGTTTCTATTTTAATGTCATTTTCTTGCTCAGAAATCGCCATGGATTACTTTACCTACTTTATTGCTTTGCTCTGGGCTTTCCCAGGCTCTGTCTTCCACACCCAGAAGTTCAGTTCTCTCATTTCCATCTGGAGTTTTACAAGGCATCTGGGATCTGAACATGGGGTCTTTGGGATCTGAACTCAGGGTCTTTGGCTTCTGAAGAAAAGCTTTAACACCTGAGCCATTCTGTAGACCTGATAATGTTCTCTTAAAAACAACAGGGAATATATGAAATATGAAGTCCGTCTTGTTCTGAAGTGACTTCAGACAATTTGTTTCCTTTCCAAGAATGACAAAGTCAAAATAATCCAGTGTTATAAAATCTGCCACAATGCTTATGACATTACCAAAAGTAGCAGGGTCATCTCAACATTAATGAAGTCTAATGACATGCCTTTAAACCAGCAGAACATTAATCCAGCAATCCTTCTGAGGACACAATTAAACTGAAAGCATTGTGATAGATTAAAATTTATTGCATCACCATGAAAGAGAAGTTATTGGGTGATGATAACCAACAAACATTAGGAGGTAAATTAATAATAATTGCATTTAAACAGTAAGAGTCCAATGTAGTGTTCTTCCTGAGTATTTAATGACCTCATTGTTGAATGAAGGAGACATGTACCCTTAACTTTTCATTATGACTCTTCTTTTTGTCACTTATTAAACATGTGTTGATTTAATGGAGTCTCAAACTATTTATTAGATTGGATTTTGTTTCCTTTAGTAAGAATATTTACTATTTCAACACAATGTGCTGCTTAGTTCAGTGTGCATCAAGACTAGCTGGGTGCTTAAACCTTAGGTTTTTGAGCATTAACTACAGTATGTGATGTGGTATATCTGATGTAAATATATTGGTGTATATATTGGTGTAAATGTGGCAAGCGACACTGACACTATGCATTGTGGAACGGCTTTGAGAAGTACTTGTTTTATCAGTTTTCTAGTAGTTTTGTTTCTTTGTTTACTTTTGTGCTTGACAGTTTCATACATTCATATAATGAATTCTAGTTATATTTGTCTCCATTCTGTCTCATCCCTCTTCTTTCATTGAAACCCTTCCTTCCTACAAGTCACCTTTCTACTTTCATGCCTTCATTTTGTGTGTGTTCACTGAGTTTGCTTGGTTGGTTACATGGGAGAGCACAGACGTGGGTTATTTATTGTAGGAAAAATAAGGAATAAGTGGCTGAGGAAAACAGCACACTTTCTACCTCGAGTTAACTGCCAATAGTCCCTGTAGAAACATTGGACCTTATTTCCCCTCTCCCATCCATGATGTCATGTTAATGGACCCAGTCTTGTGCAGGTGTTTAGTGCAACTGCTATATCTTGCCAAGAAGATTTTTTTGCTACATTATCTGGCTTTTACATTATTTCCTGACCTCTTTAGTGATCTTCCCTGAATGTTAGAATGAGGTCACATCATCCCAGCATGTAAGAGGACTGTCATTTATTAGAGAGAGCTAGTTCTGGCATTGTGTACACTAAGTCTGAATTGCATAGCACCTTATTTATTACAGTTTTTGAGAGCAGAGAACTTGTATTCATTTGTGGTGCAAACTACTATTTCTTAATTCCAGGTCATATTCCAAGCCTTTACTTATCTGACACCTGCAAATAATTCTCAGGAGGCTATTGTAAGTTTTAGCTGAGTAATTTCACTTCAGCCATCGCCTTACAGCAATATTATCCAATAAAACTCAAATAAGCCACAAGTACAATTTCAATATTTTAGTAGTCACAATAAAAATATAAAGGAAAGAGATGATAAATCTTATCAATTACTTTATTTAATCCAATATATACAAAATAATATCATAATGAAATATTCTATATTTTTGCAACAATTCTGAATTTCAAAATCTATTTTATATCTGAATTTGAATCCTAACTTTTAGAATAAATTTAAGATCTCTTACAAAGCAATATGTTTCCTGTAATATAACTATGTGGTAAGGTTTTAACATAAGTGTAATAAGATAATTTCTTCACAATAATAGTATTACAATGCATTATGACTACATGTGTCCAAGTGGTCACCATGACAACACTTTTTTTCTTTTTAACAATAACATGAATCCCAGACCCTCTAGGGGGAGAACTAGAAAGTCCTTTTTTTTTTAATTTATTTTTTCTACTCATACAAACTTGATAGGTATCCCATTCCCCTCCCTCCCTCCAACTCCCTCTGAATTCGTTTGTTCCCTCTCCCCTTTTTTCTCCTTCCCCCTCCCTCCCTTTCTCCCAGTGCCCCTTCCCGCCCCACCCCCATTCCGGAGCATCCTTTAATGTGCATGTCAAACTTCTTCTGAGTCCTCCTCTCTGATGAGGTGTAAGGACTCAGTAGAGAGCTGGAAAGTCCTAAATCAGATGATTGTCTCAGGAAAATTCTTCAGTTTCTAAATAGCTCAAAATCCATTGAGCATGACAGAAAAGGGAGGAACTGTGGAGTTTAAAGACGAGCAGAACCTAATGAGACCAGAGAGACAGAAGAGGAAGAATACTCAGCAAAAGTGACTTTTGTTCAAGAAGAAATCACAGCCAAGAGTAGACCATTTCATGAGCTGAGAGAAATCATCATTCCATTCAGCTCATCATTTTTAGTTTTCTAAAGATTAGCATTTTCAGAAGTAAATGGTATCTTAATTGTAATATAAAGGTAGGAGTAGAAATGTAAATTCTAGAATAGCTACCATTGATAAGCTAACTGTATTTGCAATAATTTGCTAATTGTTTCGGTCCTGTGGGGCATTGTGAGCATATTAGATGTAGTTCTCCATCACCAAAGGTTATCATTTCACCTTTACATATGAAGGTGAGAAGTCATTTTCACAAGGCTGCTTTCTTAGTGTAAGATCCATTTTTGTCTACAAAAAAGACAAAGACCTCTCTCTACCTTATTGCTCCAGTAATGGAAGAGTATATACAATTTTTACCTTGCAAAGACCATTATATTTAGGTGGATTGCCTGGCAAACAAAGGTATTGGCATATTTTGTTTAAATTCGAAAACATCAGTGGAATCCAGCACATGAAGGAAAAGTTTTTCACTTTTACAAATAATTTGCAATGCATTGTTGACTATAGTTAAGTGGGAAGGAAGTTTACTGACACATGGTGCAAATAGAAGCTGCATTTTTGATGCCTGGTGCCCTCTTTCCTCATGTTTGCTCTTACTCATTCAGCCCATGGCAATTACGAATTCAATATACTAGTTCAGACCAATATAGCATGTCACCAAATGTCGAAAATTAGGAAGGAATTTTTCTGCAAAATGTTTGAAAATCAAACATTTGATTTTCAATGTGATCTCATTAACTTTATTTAAAGTAAAATTATTTCCTTTTTCCATGTATTTTTGGAGTAGTGTATGTGCTTATGTGCATGTGTGTGTTTGTGTGTATGCACATATGTGTGCGTGTTCATGTGTGTTCTACAAGGGATTGTAGAGGGCCAAGGTTGAAATCAGGACACTCACCCTATATCAGCCTTCCACCTATTTTTTGAAGTTGGATCGTTAATTCAACTCAGACTTACTTATTTGCTAGTCTACCTAGACAACTTGATTTGGAGATTCTCAAACTTGTATTTACAAAAGGAACACCACACCCTGCTTGCTTGGGATCTGGAGATCCACACTGCTGGCCTTTTCCTCATGCAGCAAGCTTCTTTAGCATGGAGCCATCTCTCCAGCCAAGTGAAACTATTTCTGAAATTTAATAATACAATTATAACCTTACTATCTAAGAATGTAAGGATGTTGACTAACAAAATGTTAAGACTACCTATATTTACAAAATGTATTTTTCTAATATCACTGCTTCTATGTAACTGTGTAGATTAATAAAATTATTTCAATATTACTGTATTTAGTTAACATGTTTTGGAATAACAGATCATTCTTCCGCACACCATCCTGAACACAAACTTTAGAATTAGGAGCAATTCCCACTATTAAAAATATTATCATAAGCCACTATTATTTAGTTCTTATTATGTGCTGTGATATCAGGAAATACTAAATACCTTTGAGTTATAATTGCCACAAACTGTTAATATAGTTCATAGACTTCTTTATAACAATAATTCATGAGTAGAGAGTAGGCAGTTATCAACAGCTGTCATTACCACTAACAAAAAGGACACATTCAGCCTGCTAAACTTCAAATTCCACTATACAAAATTATAATTATTATCTGCACTGCACTTCACAATGGTTTCTGAAAGTTAGCAGTGGAAGGAACATTAGTTACAGAACCAGGGGAAAGGAAAAGTTGTATTAATAAAGGAATATTTAGCTAGCATTTCATTAAAACTCCACAACACTGACAATACTGGGTTTTTCAATGGAATTTTTGGTTTTGATAAAATTAGAATTGTAGAAATCAGGATCTCTACTCCTTAACAATGTGAAGAATAAAAAATTAATAAAAAGATTGACATTTAAATTTGTAAAGAAAAATAAGATAAATTGACAACTAAGTTAATTTGGTAATCAAGCTATTGCAAAATAAACTCCATGTTTGTAAATGTAGGTAATTATTATGATAAGAACTAGAAGTAGTAGAAATAATATTCAGAAAATAGAAAATATATCAAAATATGATGTGGATATAGAAATGGAAAACAAAAATGCAATTGATCAATACTAAATGGTATCTTGGAGGGAGAAAAAGACAAAAAAATACACAAAGAGGAAAGGAGGCAAAAATGAAAAGAAAAGAGAGGAACAAAGAGATGAAATTTAAAAAAGGAAAGAAGGAAGGGAAGGCAAGGCAAGGCAAGGGAAGGCAAAGGAAGGGAAGAAGGAGAGGAAAGGGAAGGGTGGGGAAAGGAAGGGAAGGGAAGGGAGGGGAGGGAAAGAGTAAGAAAAGGGAAGGAGAAGAAGGGGAAGGGGAAGGAAGGGGAAGGGGAAGGGAAGGAAGGGGAAGACGAAGGAAGGGGAAGGGGAAAGGAAAAAGGGAAGGAAAAGGAAGGGAAGGGAAGGAAAGGGAAGAAGGGAATGGAGGGGAGGGGAGGGAAAAGGAGGGGAAGGGAGCGAAGGGAAGGGGAGGGAAGGGAAGGAGAAGGGAAGGGAGAAGGGAAAGGAGAAGGGAAGGGGGAGGGGGAAGAGAGGGGAGGGGAGGAGAAAGAAGGGAAGGGGAGGGGAGGGAAGAAGGGAAAGGAGGGGAGGGAAGAAGGGAAGGGAGGAGAAAAGGAAGGGAAAAACAGGAGGGGAGGGAGAGGGAAGGAAGGAGAAGGAGAAGGGAAGGGAAGGGAAGGGAAGGGAAGGAGGGAAGGGAAGGGAAGGGAAGGGAAGGGAAGGGAAGGGAAGGGAAGGGAAGGAAGGGAAGGGAAGGGAAGGGAAGGGAAGGGAAGGGAAGGGAAGGGAAGGGAAGGGAAGGGAAGGGAAGGGAAGGGGAAAGGGAAGGGAAGGGAAGGGAAGGGGAAGGGAAGGGGAAAGGGAAGGGAAAAGGGAAGGGAAAAGGGAAGGGAAGGGAAAGGAAAAGGGAAGGGAAAAGGGAAGGGAAAAGGGAAGGGAAAAGGGAAGGAGGCTGAGAAGATGGCTCAGTCCATAAAATACTTAATATGAGAATGCAAACCTGAATTCATTCCCCTGAACTCATGTATAACCAGGTGCTATGTACAAGCCTATAATCTCAGCACCAAGAAGGTGGGCACAAAAGGCTCCCATGGGATCACTGTCAGGCAATCTAGCTGAGTCAGTGAGTTCTGGGTTGAATGAGAGACTCTAACTCAAAATATATTGTGTACATATGTGAATATTCACCCACAATAAATGTAGACACACAAAGTAAGGAGGAAGGAAGGGAGGGAGGGAGACAGAGAGGGAGGGAGGGAAAAAAACCAAAACAAAACCCCCCAACCTACCTAAGGATTCATTTGAACATGGAGTGTATATTGTACAAAATAATTTATGGTTGACTTGCATTAGTAAAACTTGAGCATGTCTCTGAAGGCAAATAAATTCAATGGATATAATATGGAAAAGTGTTTAATTCAATGTTAATGTGACTTACTCCTATTTACTCATCTCTTCTTTATGTCTATACAAATATTAACTGATTGTGCATAGAGGCACTTTAAAGTCTTTGACTCTATTGATGCGGAAAAATCAGTTTTTCAAGTAGAGTTTATCTGTGAGGAGTAGAATGACTTTCTATGAGACACACACAAAATGAACTCTTATTTTACTTTCTACTAGCTAGTTCTGGAGGATTTTGGTTTATTCATTTTTAATTCATTTTAAATAATCTGTTTAGGTTTACATTGAGAAGCAATCAATCAATACAGGAACAGCAAGTAAAGCAAAAAAAACTATTGACCACATACTTTAACAGATTATGAAGCTTTTTTTCCCAAGCTTTCTCTTTCTTTGGAGTATAGATATGTACACAGGCGCACTCACACATAAATGCGTCACTATATGTATACTTGTACATGCAGACATGTATATAAGAATCTGAAGCATACTTTTACATAAAATTTTTGAATTAGTCTGCAATTAGTTATGTAATAGAATATAATATTGGTTTCAGAATATGGCCCCATGGAAGAGTACTTGACAAGTACTTGACAAGACCCTGGGCTTGAACATCAGCAAAGAAAAAATTGTATGTATGTATTAGATAATTGTGGTAGCAAGCTAACTACGGATGTCAGCTTGACAATTGAAGGATTGAGTTATTGAATTAAGTGCTGAACAAGCCTACAAGAAACTGTCTAATTGATGAGGAAGGCCCAGTCTATGGTAGGCTATACACTGGGAAATTGGATAAGATGGAGGGATCTGGTTAAGAAAGGACATATTTTGATATGTAAACAGACTTGCTGCCTGGAAACTAAGACTTTCCACTCTCTCATAAGTCCTATAGATATGGTATAGTCAGTTTTCTTGGCCCTTGGTGTTACTATGAGCTTTCCTGCTGTAGTAGTTTGCTTTCATGGTTGCTGATAAATTCACCATCAAACAGCTTAAGGAAACAAGGGGTTTATTTTCTTATGATGCCTAGTTTACAAGTGTTTGTCCATCTTAGAAGGAGAGCTCACATAAACAGCAGGGCTGAGGGAACTGGCTGCACCATCTCTACATAATGGCTGAGAGAGGGATGATCCTTACTTGCCAAACCAGCATGTCTGGCCAAGTGTACACAAGGATGCCAACTTTCTCAACCAGCTCTCTGTATTTTACTCCAGGGTCTAATCCCACCCACCATGGACTGGGCTTCACATCAGTTAGACAATCTCCCCCAGGTTTACTCTGGGCTTATCTCAACTACTAATTCTATACAAATGTGCCCAGAGGTCAAACCCTCAACTGTCAAGTTGACACTTGTGCCTAACTATGACACCTGCCAAACCAACCTAAGAAATTTGACCAGACAATTGTAAATTAGAATAAACCCCTATTCCCACTTAGGACATTTTGTCATTAATTTGTCAGCCAGCAACATGCAGCAAACTGTGACAAGAATACAACAGAGAGAAGTTTTTCAAGGAGTGAAATCAAGGCAAGGTTTCCCAGTATCATCACAGTAGCACTGATGTGGTTAGTGGAGTTTTCTCTGTAATATTTAACACCCAGAGAGTGAAGAATGATTTATACACACCAATACTTAACAAATTTCCCTTAACAGATTTTCTTCTAACCCATTAGCAACCAATGTCAATAGATAGAAATATATGACAATATTTAGGTGGACATCTTCTCATCCTACAATACCATGGTCAAAGTTTTACTGATATGCAACTTAACCTCACTAAAAGTAAAGCTCTGTTTAGTACTTATAACTACTATAATGACTATCATTACTCACTTCAGATGAAATATGTGTCAGACTTATATGTTAGAACTTCTTTCTAGAAAAATACTAAGACTACTGAATATTATGAGAATTATTACTTTGAAAAGGTTGTTTTTTTCAAGGGTAAGGATGATAGATTTCTAACACTTTTATCTCATGAAAATAATTCCAGTCATTCTGAGGGTGATATATAAAAACAGCAATAATTTTAAATTGTACATATTAATTATCAGAGCAGAGATAGTCTGGATTCATATTAAGTCATTTAGTTATTTTATAGTTGTTTTCTTTTTTTAAATTTATTTCTGCTCATACAAACCTAATAAGTACCCCCATCCCTTCCCTCCCTCCACCCCTTCCTGGACCCCCTTGCTCCCTTCCCCCTTTTCCCTTTCCTTTTCCCCTTTCCCTCCCCCTCTCACTCCCTATAACTGGGAGATATAGATGTTGCAATTTTGTAGCTCATGCCTAATCATTTGTCCCAAATGTAATAAAAATGTATTATATAATAATAGATAAGTAAATCTTCACCACCACATTCATAATTAGATTAAATGCATTGAAAGCAATAGATATTCGACTTTTGACATATGAAACAGATTTACTAGACTGATAACACACCTCTAAAATGGAGAGATCACATCAAATCATGACGCAGACTCCAAATCAGGAAAATGACTTTCTGAAATCTTTCATCACAGAGTCACTGCCCCATATAGTAAAAATCAAAGGAGACAAGACTAGGCACTGTATTGTACGCATTTGCTGGAGTAGAGGTCACCTGAAATCAGCAGAGATGTCATGTTTGCAGGCCTATCCATCTTTAGTCCTTTTAATACCTCATGCCACTTCCTAATGTGAGTAAACTTGTGCCAGGAAATACCACTTTTGGGAGAGTTGGTGAAAAAACTATTTTTTAAGTTTAAAATGCTTAGCAGATATGATTTTATGCGTGTCACTTTCCTTTTAATCTGCATATATCACAGTGCAGAATGTTGAAAATGAATTTAAATTTAGTTCTAAAATCTGATGCAATATGTGCCTCTAAAACTTAGTGTCCCAGTTTATCTTAAAATATAAAACCTTCCCTAGACAAATTAAACACAAGAACATCACATTATAATTGGTCAAAAAATTTTATGCTAAAGGCCAGCCTCCTATCTCTAAAAGTATGAAGAGTTAGCAGAAAATATTTCTGTTTTTGCATAATAATGTATTTTTACTTGAAAATAAAAAATGTTTGTAATCAATCTATCTTGACAGACTATACAATCAGAGTTGGTAATAACATATTTTGTGATGAATTACTTCTTGAAAAGAAATAAAACATAGATGTTATTTGGTGATTATTATTCATGCAAGTATTAATATTAATTGCAAAAGGAATCAAGAATCACATATACTTTTATAGCTCATTTCTTTTTTTAACATTTTTTATTATTATTTCCGCTCATACAAACTTAATAGGTACACCGGTTCCCTCCCTCCCTCCTCCTCCCCCAAAACCCCTGCTCCCCCTCCCCCCACCCCTTCCTCGTCATCCCCCTGTGCCTCCTGCCCCAATTCCCAGAGAGTCCTTTAATATGCATCCCTGACTCTCCTCTGGGCCCTCCTCTCCGATGACATACAAGGACCCAGTGACATTTCCCTGAACCCTTTCCTGTGTTCCCCTTAAGCATAGGAACACTACTGTGGCTGCCAATCCCTTGCCTCCAAGGATCTTGGTGCCTTTAGCAAATGCTAGACTTTGTGAGGTCAATAGTGTGTTGGACATTGTGCAGGGCATGCAAAGTCCAATTATGATTGCTTCAGCCCTAACTTGTATGGAGCATCTTGCAAATCATTGCTCCTCCCATCCTTTTGCTCTTACAGTCTTACCCTCTTCCGCAAATGTCCCTGAGCTTCAGGATGGTGAGAGATTAGTCTGGCCTAGTTCTAGGTGGTTGATATAGAGTCTCTGAAGTTCTGGATTGTGGTTTGTTGCTTTTCTTTTGCAGTTTTGCTTCTCCTGCAATGCCCTTCACTCCTTCCTGCTGGGCACTGTATGTTACCCCCTGGCCAGAGACAAAAAGTTGTTAAACTGGAGTGTTATTATAAGTATAGCTCATTTCTTATTGGACTTCCTCTTCAATATATATTTCAAATGTTTCTAGTAGATAACTGGAAAATTTAGAAAACTGAAGTAAGGAGAACTGTTATTGGGTATTCGAGAATGCATGGACAAGATGGATTCTGAAAAGATTTAGGGCCAGTTAATGAGAACTAGTTTGGGGTGTCAAAGATGTGTGAGCAGTACACAGAAGCCATTGCACTCATTCTTACACAGTTTTCTGGTGATAGTTCCAGATTTCCTAATTTTATAGTTGTAAATGAAAAGTTAATGATTTTGTTCATGGTAAAATGACTTGTAAATAGAAGAATGGAAGTTCCTACTTAGACCTGGGAAACTAAATTATTTTTAGGTCATGACATAAATCTGGCAGAATGAAGTGAATTATCTTATTTTATTTACTTGATCTTGACTGCCATGCACATTGTTATAAAAACACAATATTATTCATAATGAATTTGCAAACAGTACAGAAACGATAAGAAAATAAGATAAAATCAGCCCAGTTTGTAAAGGGCAGCTTGTGGTAGACAATTTAGATATGCTGATCTCTGGGAAGCACTTTTTTTTTTAAAGAAACTGATCAGAGCTTAGACCTTTAGATCCCGTATAAATCACTCTGTAGTTTTGGTCACCCAACTGTAATTCAGCTTGGGAAGACAGAGACTGGCTAGCCAGATTAGCATCATGAGTGAGCTCTCAGTTTGATTAGAGACTCTGTCTCAAAAGAATAAAATAGAAGAACACTGGAATATGATTCTTGATGTCAACTTCCAGTCTCTTGTACATCCTCACATATGTACCCACCCACATGCAAACATGCATACACACACACATATGCTCACATACATATACATGAAAATAGAAAAAAAGAAGTTTAAAGTGGCAGTGATGCTTTCAGAATGATAAGTTTCAATTATTAAAAAAAAACATACTCAGAAACTTAGAAGCCACTATCCCTGCTATAGAAAATAGACCCTTCAAGGGACAGTTGAATCAGGGTGATGTGAAAGGGTATAAGTCATACAAACTGGGCTAGTTCAAATTATTCATCAGATCAAGAAGTCAGTTTTAGGACTCATAAATATCAGAGTCTATTGCAGAAGAAAAGAAAACTGAGAGAAATATGCATGAAATTAGAGTGTATAATACTTCAGAAAATTTGTTTCAATAACATGTGTAAAGAACAATGTATGGACACATATATGTAATATTGTTATTTTATACATATGATCATAGTTACAAAAGATGGGTAAATGGGATGATATAGTGTGGAGACAATTTATCAAGGCTTCTGGAAACTTAATAAAGCAAAACTGAAGAAGCAGAAAAAAATTTAAATCTTGAAATAGTTAAGCAAAGGAGGTACAGTAAAAACAAGGCCAAAGTGAGATTGCACTGGCAAGGAAAGCCAGATAAGTAGAGGGAATGCAATACGTACCAAGAAAAAGGGCAACATGGAGACTGCCCCACACATCTGTCTAGCAGATAATGTTGGACTGAGTTAACAAATAATAGAAAATTTCACTTCATAGTAAGTAGTCATCCTAGTTAATCCTGTTCATACAAGATATTCCATATGTATAATAAGATACTACATGAAAAACAAAATATGAAATAAAATATATACTGTATTAGTTCATGGGTCCTTTGCTGTAATAACTGCATGACTCAAACCTTTTAGGGAAATAAGGGCATTTTCATTTATGTTCATGATCCTAGGTTATAGTCAATCAACTTGACAGGTGCGTTACCATCTGGTCCCAAGGAAACTGGTCATATTTTGTCCACAGAAAGAGGTAACAGAGAAGCAAAGACCTAAGCCTACTTTTTAGATCTCCAATCTGCCAAAATCACAGTTCTCTCTCCACCTTATCCACCTGCCCAGGGAATTGTCCCACCGTGAGCTATGTCTTCTCATATCAATTGGACAATCCCCACAGGCTTACTCAGAAGCTTGCCTTAAGCAAATAATACCACAAATACCACATTGATGCATTAAAACAACTAATGTATTTATATATGATATCTTGGTCATTATCTCTCGAATTTCCATTTCTGTTTCTCTCTGAATAATGCTCAACTCTCCCTAGCTATACCAGAGCTGTGTGGCCACCACATAACCTGCTCCTTCAAGTTCCTGCTCCTTCAGGAACTTCACAGGTCTTCAGGAACCTGCCTGTACCAATCTTCTGCAACTAGTCCTTCATACATGGATATTCTTCATTAAAATTTGGGATGAGTTTGATGTAAGCCCATGTGATAAAGGCTGGTGAATTCTTCACCATGTAAGTCAAAACCCAAGTAGATCATTATCATGGCTGTCAAATTTAAACTCCCTTTTGTTCTTAGATACATAGTATACCTTTTCATTGCACTTATAATGAGCACAAATTAGTTTATCCAATTAATTTACAATGAAAATGAATAACATGATACATCTGAAAATTCAATGATATTTTACTTACATGTAAAGACTTCTGAAAGAGAATATCATATGTTATGGTTGCATGGGAAAAGACTCACTATATTATGAAACATCTGAAGCTTTCTTCCATATGTGACAATTCACAATTTATGAAAATAGACCATAAATGACAAAATATTTGAATAGCATGCATAATAGAACTCTCATCTATATTAATTAGTCGGTTTTAACCAGACTATATTCTTTAAAGTCCTTCCACTCATATACACTTAAGCACAACTGGAAGGGCATTGAATGAGATCATAACTGGTAGGACAGCATTTCCTGGGATAGGGAGTACTCTTCAAGGAGTATATAAAAGATGAGTTCTGAAATTGTACTGAATGAAACACAGACACACAAACTCCAAGTGCAGCTGTAATGAGAATGTATGATCCTTATTTAATTTTTTTCTCCATGGTGAATATGAATTATATTCATAGCATCTATGCACCTGGACATAAAACACAAGTGTTTCTTCAAACTATGTAATAGCTCATTACTCCAAGACACCTGCAAAATCTTATAAATTCCAATAAATCAGATTCACCAACTCAAATGCATTGGTATTCCAAATCATTTTTAATGTTCATGTAGCTGCTACGTGAGATGAGTTGCTTTCTTATAGTACTGCAATATAATGCCTTGCTATTTTAATATACAGTACAGAGAGCAGTAGCTCTTCTCAGGAGAATTAAATCAATTTATAGATTCCTACGCTTCATGAGTTATACTTGGATAAAAAAAAAGATGTCAGGAAAGGTTGTTTTAGAAGCACCACGAGCACAAACGAAATGTTCAATGAGAAAATCAAAAGCTAGATGATTGCCTCCAACTCAGTGAGAAATACTGATTTGAAATTCAGTCAAGGTATTCCTCATCTTCACAGAACGGAAACTAAATCTTTATTGATTCTTGCAAGAATATCGCTTGTTTGAGAAAATGAGCATGAAGATTATGCTTTCAGTGTTCAACAGAAAAGGAGGCATTGTTTGAAAAACTGGAAAATATGGGCTCCGGTTCAGATGTCAAGCAACCTTTGGCAGTAATTTTGCAGAGTGAAGACAAGGGACTGGGGAGATGCCTCAGTGGGTAAAAGGCTTGTCATGCCAGTAAGAGAAAACCCACATAAATGCCTATTAAGTACAGGGATATAGCAGTTCTCTGTTGCTGTGAGACCCCACTGAGGTTTAAACAAATTAAACAAGAAAGGGAGATTTATTCAGTTTATGGTTCAGATGGGAAATACAGTCCTTCATGGCAGGAGAGGCATGATATACTGGCACAAGCTGGAGGTGACCTAAGACTGACGATAATCAACCTTAAGGATCATTCCCTGTGACTGTCTCCCTCCAGCAAGACTCCATTTCTTAAAGGTACCATGACCTTCCCAAACAACTAAAGAATCAAACACAGATGTCCTGTGGGGGATATCTCATAGTTCACACCATGACAGGGGGCTGACTGTTATTTTAGCATTGCCGAAACAGAAGAATTCTGGGGAAAGTTGGGCTAGCCAGATTAGCCACTACTGAACTTGAGTTCAGAAAGAGACACTGCCTCAGGAAACAAGATGTAAAGCACTTGAAGAAGACACTGGAAGTCAACCTCAGGCCTCCATACACTAAGCACATATATGCTCCTCCACACATACGTGCACTAGAACACCCCACACACAACCACATGCATACTAAACACGTATATGAACACTAAAGAAAAAAAGAAACTGGGGAGAAAAATAAGAGGGAAGGAAGAGACAGAAGGAAGGAAAGAAAAAATAGACAGGAATAGAGGCAGGCAGGAAGCTGGGAATTCTGGCAATCTTTGCAGGGGAGTCAGTCTTTCGGGTCTTGAAGCCAATGGTATACATTTTAATAACAGTAATGAACCAGTAACCAGGTACTTAGCATCTTAAAAATGCTTTGTTTCTACAGCATTTAACTTTAAGGTAGTATTGTTTAAACTTGACTTGTTTTCCAGGAGGCTTAATCTAGTTACTTCATCAAAGAAACAAGGTCGGGAAGGACAAAGGGGCCTCAAGTATTAGCTTCCACTTCTGGAAAAGTGTATCTGTTGCTGGGAACAAAGACCAGCTATCTCTAGACAGAAACACTTTTGTCAGTCTAGCTATCAGTAGATGGCCCTCACACAGTGAGAGGTAATGAATTCCAGGGCTTGTGCCTTTGTTTCTGAGACAATTAGGGTGTTCTGCTATCCATTATTCATCACTCTAGCCTCAGATCCAAATGCAACAGTAAACATATCTAAGGAATAGCTATTTTCTCACTAAAGAATCCATCCTTCTAGGTCTATGGTGTCTATTCTCAGATAACCCTCTTGAACTTAAACCTGCCAGGTTTCACTGGCATGCTTCCTTCAGAAGGGAGAAAGCAGAAAGCTTCCTTTTGTTCCTTATTTTTTAATGTATACACCTATTATTCTCTCCTAAGCAGGAAACAATTTTCTACCCTTCTTTCTACACTACAGGCCCATGTATTATGGACATTTTTTCATATTTGAATCTTTCCTCCTTCATCTGCTTCTCTGCATGTTTTTACTTTGAATCCTCCAAAAATTCAGTGCCTTCATGTCATGATTTCACAGAAAAAAGTGACTTTCCCAAATATATTAAATTTAAAACTGAAAATCTTTATTAAATGTTTACAACAATTAAAAGATAAAACATATTTGACCTTCTAACTTATTTTGCACATGATGTTTCATTTTAGAATCAGAAGAACAAAATTATCAAGGTGAAGTTTTCTGTTTAATAAGAATGCAAAAATTCCCAATAGAAGTAATAAAAAGTACAATGTTTCAACAGTGGGACAAATGATTCTTCTAAGAAATATACAACCATGGGTTCAACAAGCTCTGGTCAGAAAAAAATGATCAGCATTTAGCCAGAACTATCTTTATGATAACAGTGAGAAAATATTCCAGTACAAAATCTTTAGAAAGGTCTTGGAGAGATGTCTCTGAGAGATGGCCTAGTAAGCAAAAATACCTGAGTTTAGATCCCCAACTCTAAACATGAAAATGTTGGGGAAAATAGCTGTACACACATGTGCTAGAAGGCAAAATATGGCAAAGTAATAGAAGAGCAATCCAGGATGATTTCTGAAGTCACCCTTAGACTTCCAGAGACACACACATACTCAAGAGCCCCCTGGTATGTACACACACGTGCACGCACATGCACACACAGACACAAACAAAAGAAAAGAAAAAGAAAATCCTTGAAAAATGAAATGATGCATGTGTACTGTGCACTAGGGTTTATACATTATTTTGATTTTATTTTGAAACTATTAAAATGCAGGTAAAAAGGGAAGTAAAGCATATTTGAATAACATGCTAAAATATGCAACTTGGAAAAGAAAGGTTTGTCACTGACTGATGTTAACCAGTTGACTTCAATGTCAGTCTCAAAAGTCAAAATATGTTACCTTTATGTCTAAAACATGCCTGGCCCACTACTAAGAGTCATCAATAAACTTTTCTTTGTAGACATATTTGTGAGCTCAACCCCTCTTATCTTTTGGCAATATCATATTAATGTCAGTTTAACTTCAAGTTTCAATATGTTTTGTTTCAATCTTCTAAAAAAGTTAAGACTCTCAGGGTAAAAAGATTGCATGTGTCTTCTGAACATGTCGTCAAATGTACTCAACAGCTTGTTCTGCTGAATTAAACCCTGATTTAGAAATTGAACCTGTGTTCCTATTCTCCAAGTTCCTTTCTTCACTGGCAACATTTTGTTTCAGTAGAATGTTTCAGATATGCATCAAAGAAAAATTGACTTTCATTACACTGGTCATTGCTGCCCTTTCTCATAATAGAATTTTGAAAACTCTAAGTAGAAATCAATAGGAAGCACCTTACTCTGAAGGTTTCACAGATTACTAAAGATCCATTTGCTACTTAAGTATGAAGATGATTCCTGAAACAACACTAATATATCATTTACTAACACAGGAAAGAATTAAATGTAATTGGTTTAGGTATAGGTTTAAGAGAATGAAATACTGGAGTTAAAGCTATGACTCACCATGAGTACAGGGATTAGAATGGAGAGTAACCGGGTGATACATATATAAGAAAACAATAGACATGGTTCCTGTGGACTTCACTAAAATTTAAACTGGGACCATGGAGACTAAACGGAACAAATCACTAATCAATATTTGCTATCTTGACTTCTTAAATCTTAGAAATAAATCTTGGTTGGTATATCAAGCTAGTTTTAAAAGTTTTCAACTTGAAAATTAATAAATACCAGAAAATGGAACATGGACTGTGGTATTTATTGCTGTGATGAAAAACTAAGCAGTACAGGGCTGGAGAGGTGGCTCAGGGGTTACGCCTCTGCCTTGCAGGTGGAAGGTCCTGAGTTCGGATCCCAGATCCCACGTATAGACGCCAGGAGGAAGCGGGGGCGGCCTGCGCTTCTGGTCCTGGTAGGGCGGAGCCCGTGAACCCCGGGGCAGAAGGAGGTGGAGGCGTCCATGGTGGTTCGCGAATTCGTCTGTGGTTCTACACACACACACATACACACACACACACTCGCACGCTCACATACATATGCACATATGCACAATTGAATAAATAAAAAAAACTAAGCAGTACAATACCGACTGTAGGTTAATTCCCCTATATATGAAAGTGATTACCCAAATAAGCAAAATCAATGTGATCATTTAAGTCTCACTGCAATCTGTAATCATTGAATAGTTACAGAAAAATAATCTGATACTAAAAGTACAATAACTTTATTAAACTGAAGCCATGTTTACTTAACAAAGCAAACCAGTAATTTGAGGATATATTATAATGTATTCAAACTGAGATAAGCATGTTCCCTATCAAATTATAAATGAATCATTTGCACCATGAGTGTGCTCCATTTACGTCACTGCATTCTGCTTTCACTCTAATTTTTCTATAATTTCAGTTCATTTTTTAATTAATTAACTTATGTTAATTTCAGTTCATTTTTTAATTAATTAATTTATGTATGTGTGTGTGTCTGTGTGTGTGTGTGTATATGTCTGTGTGTGTGTGTTGTCTATGTGTATCAGAGGGCACTGAGCATTCCTATGGGGCCCTATGATTCCTATTGCTTCTACCTCCTTCTTGCTTCTCTCTGGAATTACCCGGGTTCTGTCCTTCAGAGCCTTAAGTGCAAGCTGCTGCCTTTTATACCAAGTGTTTCTTTTGGGAGCCGAACTCAGATCCTGCTTTTAAGGCAGAGTCTTAATCCCTGAGCCATTTCTCCAGACTTCAGTTCTATTTTTCTTAAACCTTTTGGAAACATTCTGCTTATTTGTTTCAGATAGATGAGAGACAGAAACACAGAAAGAGGAAGGTGCACATGAGACAAGGCACATGTGTGGGGGTTAGAGAACAACCTCGTGAAGTTAGTTCTCGTCTAACTCATGGGCTCTAGAGATGGACTCATGTCACCAGGTTTAACCAATGACTCATCTCTCTATCCTCTACTTTCCTTCATCATTAAGTTTTATATACTTACATCTACGTGATGGGTATCCTTTTATTTTTGTAGTTGTTGTTCAACAGTTTAGGAAGTATCACTCATTTATTATCAACAAATTATTCTTACTTAGTACTAATTTATATTCCATGTTATGGCTGTACATTAGTTTATTTACTTTGACGGATTTTATTTGCCAGCTTCCATATTTGGGCTAGCACAAACAAAAGCTATGATAAAGTTCTCTTAAAATTTATCTATTTTTAATGTTTAAACCATAGATCTATAAGAGGAAATGGCTTATTATACAATGCTTAACTTCGAAGAGAAAAATTAGTTTCCAAAATGGGTTTACATTTGAAACAATAAAAACATAAGATTTCAATTGTGTAATTTCACTGATAATTCATGAACAGCTCAGTCACTCCAGTCTCACTGATATTTAGTATGTCAGACTCCATTCATTTGAATGTTAAATAAGATCTCATCTTCATTTTTTGTTCTCCTTTGCTTACTGGCTGTAACCTATTGTTTCCTTTTAATTCACTTATTAGTGTTTTTATTACTGATTTTAGACAAGCACATATATAATGCATATATTTATATATTATATTGTACAATTTATATCCATGTATGCACATCATAATATAAAAATTTGTGTGAAATACAGTCCAAATGCTTTATTTTGGACTATGTCCAGCTTCTTTATTTTTTATGGTGCTATGGTTTTGTCCATGCTAGACAACTATATTGTTACTACCAAGCAATATTCATACCTCTTTTATGCTCACTTCTAAGTATTCAAAAGTTTTAGCTTTTTTTGAAGTTCAAAATATATAAATCAAATATGTTTTTTGTTCATAGTACACATAGGCATCGAAATACTGTTTTTTTCCTACATATTTTTCCATTCATTCAAAAAATTGTAGAAACGACTTGTTTTTCTTCATCTAATTACTCTGGCACTATTATCAAACGTAAATTCATTGTTTATTTGAAGATCTCCTTCTATGTCCCATAGATCAAACTACTCATACTTATAAACTACTCATACTTATACATGTGCCGCAGTGCCATTATGAATGCAGATTTTTTATCTTTCTTACAATGACATCAATGACCTTTCAACTTTGTTCTTCTTTCCTGTTTCTGTTTCTATTTAGATAGTCCAGATCATTTGAGTTTCTTTTTTTTTCTCTCACATTTTATTTTTTTTCCTAATCATACAAGCTTAATAGGTACCCCTGTCCTCTCCCTCCTTCCTTCCCTTCCCGGTCATCCCCCCTTGCACTCTTCCTCCTCCGCCCTTCCTTTCACGCCTCTTCCTCCCTTACACTCTCCAGGTGCCTCTCCCTTCCTCCTTCCCACCCCCTGGAGCATCCTTTTGTGTGAATGCCAAACCTCTCTCTGAGTCCTCCACCCTAGTGAAGGTTCAGGACTCAGTGGCATAGCCCAGAGCCCCTTCTTGGGCTCCGCATTAGTATGGAAATTTTATTATGACTGTTAATCCCTTGCCTCTAAGAATCCTACTGCCTGTAGCCTTCTCCCCTGTGATCCATGCTAGACTTAGATGGGTCATTGACATGTCAACCATTGTGCAGGTCTGGCAAAGTCTAATTTTGACAGATCATTTAAGTGTCTATGATTTTTTATCAGCTTGGAAATTTGGGTCTGCTGTCATTTTCATTAGAAATCTAGATTAATTTTAGAAGAGTGGACATCTATGTCACATTGGGACATGGAGTTCATGTACATGAACCAAATCCCATTTTCTCATGTCATTGTTAACAGCCTTAAATTAATTGATGACTGTTACAGTAAGAAAAGCTTGCTTATTTTGGTTAAACGTACCCAACTGATATTATTTAAATGACATTTTAAACTTTTTGCTTTCCTTTTTTTGTCATAATTTGGAAAAGAATGGCATACTAAGTGGACAAAATTACCGGTAATAGAAAAAATTGACATTGGAGCCTCCAGGAGATTCTCAGTGAAGAACATGACATGATTTATATTGTTAAACATGGCAAAATACTCCAACTTGAATCAAATCCTGAGAATTCATCAAACATCTAAAGTGAACAACTTAAAATGCACATAAAGCAACATCAGCGTCATAAAATCTAATAAGGCTGCGAAGGTCACTAGGGTTCAGGAATATCTAAAAGGCCTCTAGGATAAACTGTAAGGCAATATTCTTATTTAAATCTTTCCTTGTGAAATAAAAATATCCTAATAGGATACAGGGATTACAAATTTTAAAGTCAGCCCATATCAGTATGTAACATTTGCCCAATGTAAAATTTCTTAAATTTGATAATTAAGTTACAGTTATACAAATAATTATATTATGGGTAGGAGATAAACTATTATGATATTTACAGATGAGAGATCAACATGTCTGCATGTAAATTAAATTGTTTCATCAAAATTCTGAATAGATACAAAAATAAATGCACATACACTCTCTCTCTCTCCATTTAATAGTATAGTGATTGATAAACCACAGGTGGCCACTTTTAAACTTTTTTTTAAATTTTTTATTATTTATTTTTTATTCAATTGTGCATGTGCATGTATGTGTGTGTGTGTGTGTGTGGGTGGGTGTGTAGACCCACAGACGAATTCGGGAACCACCATGGACCACCTCCACTTCCTCCTTGTTTACTCTGCCCTGGGATTCAAAGGCTCCATCCTACCAGGACCAGAAAGGCAGGCTGCCCCCGCTTCCACCCAGCGTCTATACGTGGGGTCTAGGATCTGAACTCAGGACCTTCAGCCTGCAAGAAAGAGGCTTAACCCCTGAGCCATGTCTCCAGCCCCTTTTTAAACTTTTAAAGCAGTTGAATCTATACAAAGATTATTCACCACTGTATTTTTTCAATTCTTCTGTTGGTCACGAGGAGTGCTTCATGTGCTATTGTTTACCATGAATAAATTTTCACAAGGGCATGGAAATTAAAAGAAATTCTAAAGATTTATGCTTGTTTTGTTTTCTCCCCAATCATAGTCAATTAAAGATGGGAGAGTATCTTTAAGCTAAAAACATAACACTCTGTGTTTTCCATCTCCCCATGCTGTACAAAAATCTGTGATGGAATTACTTATACCTTGAACCTTTATTTAACAAACACCAAAGACATACTATAAATCAGCAAGAAATTGGATGTGAGCAAGGTTCAATTTCTCAGAGTTCTGTTGTTCTAATTATATTGTTTTAGTTACATTTCATCACATGCAATGACCTGAACAATAAAGCTAATTTACAAAAGTTTTGCTGAATCTGGAAAGCAGGAGTATATTCCTGTTTTTTATAATTCACACAGACATTTTTTTTTATTTTAGATTGTAACTGCAAATTTTAAAATTGTTTATGAACCCAACTTTTTCAAAAATGATTTCCTTTTTCTGCATTTTACAAAATGACAACAAATATGAGAATTTCAGATGTATCACTGTAACTTTCTATGGAAAATTATTTCGATTTCTTAGTTTGAGTTTTTAATGTCTTACCACTCCTCTTGAAGTCTAAAGAGTTTAATTTCTACTTAGCTGTTGAGAACATGTAAATTGACTTTTCATTACAAAAATCTTAGCTATTAATTAATATTTAACTGTTTAATTTTCTAGTTAATTTCTGATAGCATTCTGATAGCATTCTCTTGAATTGCCATTAACCTCAACTTTTCTGGAAATGACACTCTACTTAATAAATAACTTTCAGAATAAATTTTATACAAGATGAAAGAATAGGGGCTGGAGAGGTGGCTCAGGGGTTAAGCCTCTGCCTTGCAGGCAGGCCCTGAGTTTGGATCCTAGACCCCACATATAGATGCGGGGGCGGCCTGCGTTTCTGGTCCTGTCAGGGCGGAGCCTGTGAATCCCGGGGCAGAGTAAAACAAGAAGGAGGTGGAGGTGGTCCATGATGGTTCCCGAATTCGTCTGTGGTTCTACATACACACACACACATACACACACACTCGCACACACACACACACATGCACAATTGAATAAAAAAAAGTGCAAATAGATTTTAAAAAAGATGAAAGAATAATTCTTTCATAGGATTATAAATTTTCCTAATACATATATCCAAGGCCTGATGGGGAGGCTGAAGGAGAAAACAGACAGCACATACTTTGTGCATGCCTGTGATTTAATAGAGTTTGAGATCAAGATCCTTTTCAAAGTCAAAGATATCCTGTAATGGATTGTTGGCATTCAACAATGAACTCAATCTTTTTCCTTAATTCTGTGGCTGCTCTCCTGACTCACAATGGTTCACAAAACGGTTAAGGTTAATTCCCTTCACTAAGAACAACAACATGGTATTTATAGAGGGATTCATTTGCAGTCTTACTGCAAAGAGGTCAGCAGGTGCAGTGTTTTCTACTTTGTTAGCTACCATCTTTGTCCACATAGTAAGCATTTTAGGCATTGCAGGAATTAGTAACTTGAATTTTTCAACTCATTACTTAGGGAAAAAACTCCCAAAAGTTCATGAAACATGATACTGTGGAACAGAATACATTTAAAAAGAAAAAAAACTGCTACTGAATGCTATAGGATATACTTAAAGGGCAGACCTTTGTACCACTTGGTAGAACAATGGATATAATTGATATTCTGATTTAACTAATATAAAGTGATTATTAATGTATTTCTTCCTTTTACTCGAAAAAGAATCCTTCTTAGTGTTAGAAGAAGACAGATCAGTGTGTAAAAGTGTCTGCCACAGAGCCAATATAGGAACTGCTTACATTCTTACTGAACAACACGTTTTCATTCTGCCAAAAGGAAACAGTGAAAGGCCTACTTCTGTACACAGAAGAAGAGTTGTGGAGCCTATATTTAGATATTTGCATGTATGTATTTTCTGAACTAGATGTTTGTGGTATTTCTGAAGTCTAACAGTAGAGGCAATTATCATTATTTTCCCTGAATCCAAAACAAGGGAGAGGTGAACTTGAGTTCCATGTCATTGAGACAATCAAGGAAGTCTTCCAAACATGCAAGTTTCTGCAAAGCACCTGTAAGAACTGTTTTAAAAGACAACTGTACAGAGAAAACTGCAAACATCCAAGTTTCCTGGAGTATCACACCCAAAATAAGTCTCTTTCCCCAGAATGATACATTGTAATGTTTTTAAAACTTTAAAACTAATTTGACTTTTATTTACTGATGTCACAATTTGGTTCTATATTTTACCCAGTTGCAGGAATACAAATTTACTCTTTAGTTTGACAACTATGAACTTTTAACTCAATTCCTGTTCTCATTTTTTAACTCTTGTTTATTAAATATTATTGCACTAAGGTGGTATCAAGAATTACTGTAAATTTTTTATGAGTAAAAAACACTTTTTCTCTAATAATCATACTTTCTATTAAAATAATCTTCCTCCTCTCATTTTTGAAAGAGTTATAGATAAATAGAAGGATAATTTTGTGAAGAGATTTTTGATATGCCTTGGTCATCTCCTAATCCGGATGCTCATTCTAACATCCTCGACTAGAAGCATCAAACTTCTTTAGTTTGGTCTTCAATCAGGCACGAAACTACCACTGTGTCAAAGTGAATGATAGATCAAATTCCAGCTTGTTTAAAAGTGTACCTTATGCTTCAATTTAGTCAGCAATTTAAAGAAATACCTATAGAGCAGCTATTCCATGTCAGACACTGTGCGAACAAAGATCAATTTAACTGATTTCTAAAACCTTTGGAGTTAATTGGGAACCATCATGCTGCATTTTGTGATGAGATTACCGTGAATGAAAAATCAAGGTCTCTACAGTCCTTGCTCTGTTTCCAGAGGTACCTAAAGCCCAAAGTCTAATACCCTGCATAGCAAAAGGTAGTGTTTATATAAATACACCTAAGGGGAAAAGATAGGAAGCCTCCAAATTTAAAATACAAAAGTCTTTGAAATGCAGAAATGATTTCCATTGTTTTATGAAGACAGGACTTGACCTCAAAGGCATGAACTGTGTATGTCACAGTATCTTCATGGAAATGGGGAGGGCTGAGGCAGAGGAGCAAGCAACAAGCACTGGCTTTTAGAGGAGATCACAAGCGTGATCTGAGAATAAAAATTATATACCCTACCTGGACAGCCTTGATGAAGTTACTGAGCAACACATTTTTAATCTGCCGAAAGGAAATAGCGAAAGGCCTACTTCTGTACACAGAAGAAGAGTTTTCTAAATGAATATTTTAGATTAGCACCAGCATATTTCCATAACATAATAAATGACAGATATTAATATAAAGTTCTCAAATCATACTCTATTATTTAGTCATCCTTAATTTTAAAAATTGTATATAAATTCCCAAAGACAGTTTAGCCTAACTGATGAACTTATTAGAAAATTACTGCAGTGTATGAATGTAAATAAAAAATGGAAACCAAGAATAAGAGCAAAATTATTAAACTTTGATTATTAAAATAATTTGAGATTAAGGAAGGGAAGCTTAGTTTAATTCTGGAACAATAGGATCATCAGCAAATAGGTCTCACTTGGTTATATTATCATGTCATTACCATAACAACATATTTCTGTTGGTTTTGAGCACGTTTCCTGAAATGTTTAAAAGAAGTGGACCCATGTAGCATTGTTAGAAATGAAAAGTGAAATAACTTAGTTTTCTTTTATTGGTCTTTTCCGCGTATTCCCTCCTGTATCTAAAATGATTAAAAGATCAAGTTCTAACTCTATTCTTTATACTTGAAGTACTTATCACCATCCAACAGTTCTTCAAGTGCTACATAATAAGTACTTGCAAAATTGATTTTGTCTATATTTTTATACTTGAGACTGTCATTTCTGAAACTGAGCTGGAGCTCTCCCAGATATTTAAATTTATTTTCTAATATAGAAAGAAAATCAAGATGACATTATAAAACTCTTCCTTGGTAAAGATCTTTAAAGCGGAAGCAATTTCACTAACATTTCCATAATGTGAAGACTAATAACTCTTTAATATGAAACACTTGCCAAAGGGAAATTCATCATTGAAATTATTGGCATCCTCCAATGAGCTGGTGATTAAAATAAACTGTTGTATAACCCACACTATACATGTGTCCCAGTGAATATATTTGAAGTAATGAATGTTGGTAGGTATTAAATTTTAGTAGGACAACTTTTGTTCACTCTAGAAACACAAACTGAGAGAAGAAACAAGCCCAGCAATTTTAGATATGAACTAACTGGTTAATAGGCCTATTGAGTTTGAATGTTATTAGTGACATTTCTCTGCATTTCTTCATTCAGGGAACAAATTCCTAGAACAACAAATTAAGAATCCATAATTCCCCCTGAGCCTCAACTAAGTGATATTCATTATAAAGAACACCTGGAGGGAAGACCTGATCAGAGAGAGAGAGAGACAGAGAAAGAGACAGAGAGAGACAGAGAGAGAGTAAGAGAGAGAGAGAGAGAGAGAGAGAAAGAGAGACACAGAGAGAGATCAGATTACCTGAGCCCTGCAAGTTTGGTTAAGGAAGGAGCCTAGATGAGAATGATCTGTCTCTGGGTTTCTCTCCACTCTTCAGTATTAGGGCACTGAGAAATTTAAATAAAGCTGACAGTTTACTTATTATGATATTGTTTCTATTGCATGGGATTTTCCTCACTTATTTTGTGATTTTCAGCATTTGACATCATTCACATTGAATAAAAATATCTTAGTTCTGTTTCATGCTAGTTACCAACTTTTTTTTATTATTATTTATTCAATTGTGCGTGTGTGTGTATGTATGTGTGCGTGCATGTGTGTATGTGTGTGTGTAGAACCACGGACGAAATTGGGAACCACCATGGACGCCTCCACCTCCTTCTGCCCCGGGATTCACAGGCTCCGCCCTACCAGGACCAGAAGCGCAGGCCGCCCCCGCTTGTGCCTGGCGTCTATACGTGGGATCTGGGATCCGAACTCAGTACCTTCTGCCTGCAAGGCAGGGGCTTAACCCCTGAGCCACCTCTCCAGCCCCTAGTTACCAACTTTTATGGCCAGTACTTTATAAGTGAGAAATTTTAACTTAAGTTTTATTAGAAGGTTTGAAGAAACAAGACTAAATAAACATCTTTTTTCCTTATTCATAATTCTCATTACAGTTTATATAGACAATAAGAAACACTGAAAATCCAATTAATTTATATAGAAAATACACTAGTTATAATGTTTACTTCTTTAAATGTTAAAGAATTGGTATAGTTTCTGAGCTTGAGAAACATTAAATTGTAAGTAAATTACAGAACTAAAATGTACATGTGATGAAGGATTTTTGAAACTGTGACTCTACTGTAAGAAGGGGAATCTAATCAGGTCAGTCTACTATTGAGTAGGTTCTCCTTGCTGCCATATTATACAGTACTCTTTTTTCTGTAAAGAAGACAACAAAGTGCTTCAGATATTTTCTAAATATGCTTTTTCAATAAATATTTGGGATTAAATTGGTGATAAGCTATTATTTTTACTAGGTCAGCTAAAATGAAAAAAGTTACCAAGTTTTACTATACACTTGAAATTTACAGGTAAATACCTTCCCTCCTATAGTATACAATTTAACAGAAATACTAAGATGATTGCATTGTTATTAAATAAATGTAATGTTTTGTTCAGCAGTTGCATTTCTAGAAATATATATAAAAGAATAAAGTGGTACCAGTGTGAGGATGGGCGCTCAGTTTCTTAGTATGATTATACAATTGCATGAGGTTAGAAATTACAATATGTTAAATCCCTAATAAGATATTTTGAGCGCTATGCTATTCCCCGAATACAATATTTTTGGAATATCAAAATAACTTCTGAGCTGACTATATGATACTCTTACATAAGCATTAAAATATATTTAAATTCAGGTTAAATGTCTTAGTGAGATAAGAAAAGTACAGAGGAGTATACTATTGTCCTCATCTTGAAAAATGTCCAAACATACATTAATACACATATTTATAGAAATTGAAATAGAATACATGCCTCCATCCATTAATGGATATCATGAATTTGAAAACTATTTTTTACTATTCTCCTGTGGTTTTTTATTTTCAACATGAAACTGAATACTGTTTAAAGAAAAGGAAGGAAGAAGAAAGAAAAAGAGAGATACAAAGAGATATATAGAGAAAAAGCAAAAATCCTTGCAGAAGTGGTGACATGTTGTATCAGGGGGTGAGTGATGGTGTGTTTTTGACACTGTACATATTTTACACACTTATTTCATGACTCAGGGTTTTCAGGAACGATTAATAATGATAATGATAATACTGATAATAATAATATAACAAAAATAATAGGAAGGAAAGGAAGGTGCTGAAAACAAAATGAATTAATTGTGGTGAGAGACAAATTAATAAGGACGAGACTCTTTCTAAACTATAGAGAATGACAACAAACTTGATCTCACAATATATTTAAAGTTTTGTAAGTGGTAATCATGATTCTCTCTGGAAATGCAGGGAACAGGAAATGCAGGGAAGGCTAGACTGATTTACAAACTTGCACAACACACTGTGAGAACAGAAAGAAATTCTTGTTTTTATTGACTTGTAGATGTATATCATCAAAATCATTAATGATCTCAACATGAGTTACCTGGCTGAATTGATCTAACATTCATATTTTACCTTCCAGGCTAACTGAGAAGATAGATTAATTGTTTTGTATTTTAGGAAGTATAGATACTTAACCATTATAATATTATTCTCTTTCAATGAACAAGCAGTAGCGATACTTTTTTTTTTACAATTTTTATCACTAGCATATAACTGGAATATGATATTGAATGAAACAATGAACAAACCTTTTTCAGATCCTGTTACTTTTCAAATATATTCATCTGTAAAGAGATGTGCCTGAATTTCAATTCATTTTTTATTCTTATGCCATTTTCTCTAGTTTCTTTAGCAAATACCTTCATAAGAGTCTTCAAATGTCAACTGTTGAGTGGAAAAGACACATACAAAAATAATGACTATAGCACAATGTCTTAGCTATCCTAATAGAGACACAGACAAGTATTAGGTACTAATTCTCCTGTGGGAACTAGAGAAGACATGGAAAAAAAGCTGAGATTTTAGCAGTACAGAAATATTATTAAAAGTGGAAAGTTATAGGGGAAGGTTCAGAAACAGGACATGAAGACTAAAGACAAAAGAAGGAGACACAGAGGGAAGAACCCTGAATGTGGTTGTGGGAGAAATTCAGACAAACAATTGCTAAGTCTGACATTTGAGCAAAGATGAAGAGCATGGAATGTGTTTTAAACTAGAGTCTCTAGATTTGGTACACTGAAGTTCACCTTTTAAATACTATTGGTGAATTTTGATAATGCATATAATCTTTCCAAGAAGGAAAGTGTTCTTGTGGGAGGGGAAGAAAGAAACGACATTATATATGTGAGATTTTTCCTGGCTTCCTAACTAGACAAATGGCAGTTGAAGGACTCTTAACTAATTTTGTTAACCATATAATCTGTACTCTAAAACTCAGATACTTTAAGGATAACAGAGTATCTTTCATGATAACCAAGGATAATGATCATCACTGCCCTCATTCTACTACATTTATCACATTACGAGATAGAGATTAACTTTGACTGATGAAGCAATATCTTAGAATTATAAATACTTAGAATGAACCACATTAATTGGTGCAAATTAAATTGATTATGCCAACAATTTGCATAATCGATTAAATCTTTGATTAGGAATTAGAATGACAGCATGTTAGATACAGGAAAATGAGGTATGAAAAATACACCAAGGGGATGCAAAGACAGCCTAGTAGGTACTTGAACTTCAAAAGCAAACATGGAGATCTGAGTTTAATATCCCACCATCCACATTAAAAAGTTAGGAACACTAATGAATGCCTGAAACTCCAGTGCAAGGTGAGGAAGGAAGACAAAAAGATCATTGGGGCTCGTTGACCTACAGCTATCTCCATGTTCAGCAAGAGACTTTGTGTCCCAAGGGAATAAGGTGGAAAATAACAAAACAAGACACCTGATATCCTCTTCTGGACCGAACATGTGTTCACACTTATAAATCCATTAAATGTACAGCACTCATGCAGATCTTTAAGTGCAGAGTCTGGATGTGGTAAACTAGAGCTTGTAATCACAAATAAGCTCATATCCATCTTTCCATGTGAATATTTATAGCTAACTTCTCTGAAATATAAATCAATTAATAAGAAGAAAAATATTCATCTTGTGGGAGAAGATCTATTTAGGTAGAAAGTTACAGCCCATGTACAATAGCCTTGTGGAATTAATATTTGCACTAGTAACGAGCAGGTGATTAATATGCTAAATAAAATACAAGTTATTTTTCAGAAAGAAAAAGTAAGGGGCTAGAGAGGTGGCTCAGGGGTGAAGCCTCTACCTTGCAGGCGGAAAGTCCTGAGTTCGGATTCTAGACCCCACATATAGACACCGGGCAGAAGCGGGTGCAGCCTGCATTTCTGGTCCTGGTAGGGCAGAGCCTGTGAATTCCGGGGCAGAGTAAACAAGGAGGAGGTGGAGGTGGTCCATGGTGGTTCTCAAATTCGTACGTGGTTCTACACACACACAAATACACACACACACATACGTGCACACATGCATACATGCACAATTGAATTAATAATAATAAAAAAAGAAAGAAAAAGTAAAAGAAATTTTACTGTAGTTAAGAAAGCTAAATGAAAACCTTATTTTAAATTATATACTTGGCAAGTAACATAACAAAGTTTTAACATTGATTTTTGTCAAATAGATATCATTTTAACTTTTATATATAAGTGCAAAATATCTTAAGATTGTGACTTTGAAGTGAGATACTATGTAATACAAATGAGCTATTTTTGTGTATAAATATCTAATTTAGTTTGGCCTAGATTTGTCCTTGATTTATCTTTTCAGAAATTCACTGAAAACAGTAATTTATTCCTTAATCTTTATTATCATGGGTCATTAGTACGGATTTCATTAAACAGAATCTATAGAAATCACTTAAACTTAGAAGTCTATATAGAAGGTGTAAATAGCCCATCTAGCTTGAATCCATGCACTTACTGTGTTTTTCAAAATCAATGTTCCAAATGAGAAGAGCTAATATCTGATCAAGACTAACAGAAGGTAACAAATTCAAGCACTGAAAATGACCCCAAGGTAAGAAAAACAGAGATAGAAATCTCAAAACATCGAAAAAAAAAAGTCAGTCTACAACCTTGAGAAACTTTCTACTGTAATAATAAATACTTTTTCATTAATCATGTTGCAAGACTACTCAGGTAAATGAATTACAGGCGTGTTGGAGGATCTGGGCTCACCCACCTTAGCCTAATGTGAAAGCTGCTTGCAAACCCAGCCAGCTAGGCAGAAACTACCTCTTCTTACATGCCTCCTACAAATCACTGGTCTGCTGTCAAACAATAGCTACTTCTATTTTTTTCCCCTTTCTGAGTAAACAGTAAGGTAGGACATTCTACCAACAATAAAAATCACAAAAAAATAGACAAGTTTTTATACAAGCAAACCTATTTTTAACAAGGAAATAGTCACAGGGAAATTCCTGAGAAAGAGAATATCATTCTTCTTAATTAGAATTTAAATTTAAATTAAAGGGGAAATAAGAGGATTTAGTGGTCTGGTTGGTTATAACAATTGGAGCTTCTATTTTTGTTTTTTGTAATTCACCTTTAACAAATAAGAATGTGTCTTTCCTAATGTTTCAAAAATAGGACATATTTTCTCTCTATGCCAATTAATATTTTATAGCTACCTGATTCTATTGTTTCTCAGTAGATAATATATCAGACAGCATACTAAGAGAAAGAAAACATTCATATGAAAATCAAAGTCAATAATAATTTGATTAATGATTAACTTTTTTGAACTTTACACTCCACTCTTTTGTATCCTTGGAAACAATGCATCTTTATTGATTAGGTAATCTCAAGGAAATACTAAATAGTGCTAGGTGTAGTGATGTGCACTTGTAATCCAACATGTAGGTAGGTGGCTGAAACAGGGGATCAGAAGCCTGAGAACAGTCTCTGAGTACATCACCAGTTACAAGCAGGACTGAGCTATAAAGCAAAACCTTGTCTTAAAAGCAAACTGAAAAATGAAAAAATAAAGATGAATCAGAGAGTGCTAAGATGCTATACTAGATATGAAATATCAATACTGTATAAATTTACAGTAAGTAGTGTTACTATGTAGAATAGCAATAAAATTAAGTAAGAAAGAGCAGAAGAGATCTTAGCATTTGGCCAGTAAAGATTGCTGGAAACATTACTGAGGGGCAAATGAGGGACACTTGGAATAACTTGCTTATTTCTGGTGAATAAGTTCTCTTTTACTTTTCATTACATATTTTCACTATTATTATAGATATATGTTATGAGGATGATTTGATATCTTACAATATTAGGCAAGTAAAAATAATTAATAAATGAAAGCTAACAATTTGAGAGATTACTTAGATGTGATCACTTTAAGAAAAATCAAGATATTGTGCAGGCCTAATGAGAAGTCTCATTGCAATAAGTTGCTTGATGCAGCAACCTTATTTTGAGTGGAATGTATGACTGACATATCAACTTTACTCCATAAACTACTGAGAACCTCTGAAGAAATAATTACATGTAAGGATAAGCTTGGGGGCTAGAGCTAGACAAGTGAAGAGGAATTCCCCTTTCAGTGGGTCTACTCAGAAAGACCACTTAATCTGCTATAGAAGCCTGAGCCCCTGCTAGAGCAGACAACATGAAGGGACCCCTGAGGACCAGACAAGCAGATAAGAAAGAAAGTGGGAAGGAGAAGGATGGAATGGTAAAGGGAGGGGTGGAAGAGGAAGGGAAAAGGAAGAGAAGAAAGGAGGGGGAGGGACCACTCAGTAAGTTTATAAAACTAAAAAAATACAAAAGAAAAAAAGAAAAATCAAGATCACACATTTCACCAACAACTCAATTTCCCCAGATCTGTTCCTTGTTTTTCTAATTCCTCAATACCTCTGCGTATTTTGATTTCCTTTTTAAAAATGATTTTTATTGAATGTCCATTTCTTATCAGACACTCTTCCATGTTTTCTGGATTCATAAATTTGTAAGAATTTGTTGTGTTCAGAAAATTAATATACAATATGTAATACATATTAGATTTTTTTATTATTTTATTTTTCTAGTTTTACAAGCATATTGACTCCCTGCTTCTCTCCTTCTCCTTCCCTCCCATCTGCCTTCCTTCCCTTTATAAATCCATCCCACTCCCTCCCAACCTCCTGTCTGTCTACTTCTATGAACCCCAGGTTTCCCTCTAGCTTGTCTACTCTTGTGGGGGTTCAGGCCTTTTGTGGCATACAAAGTTGCCTCTCTCCAGGCCACCCCACCTTCATTCATCCAACTTTAGTCCCCAAGAGTTCCACTGTATGTTCTTATCTCTCTTGAGTTCCTCTAGTTATTCTATAGTCCATGGGGGCATGTTGGTATGTCAATCATTATGCAGGTCTGGTAAGGACAGGTCTCACTGCAGTGAGTTCCTGGATGCAGCAGTCCTGCCTTGAATGGAATGTCTTGTCCAACAGTGAACCTTCTCATCTTTAGGTTCTTATAATCTCACTGCTGCCTCTTCTTCAAGGTTCCCAAAGCCTTAGGATGGGGAGAGATTAGGTTGGCCTGATTCTGGGTGAACCTTGCTAGACTACTGGTACAATGCATTATGGCTGGCTGTTGCTGTCTGCCTCACCATATTAGATTTTTTATAACAACATGTAACCCACTCTAGACTTTACAATGGAATCAGAAGTTAAGTGGTCAGTGAGTCAGTGCAGCAAGCAATGAAGGCGTCAGGAATGAATTAGCACACATACACACACCTGCAGACACTCAAGCATGGATACCCACATGAACACATACAAGCACATACGCATTTCATGCACACAAGCACACAAGTACACGCACACAAAAAATCCTTTAGGGCTATCTTTGGAAAAATTATATTGGTTTCTGAATGGTGAGAAACAGATAAAAAGACAATTTAGTAAAATATTTTCACCAATTTATTATAGGTAAAGGAGAACTTATGAGGGGTGAGTATAAAGTCTTCTGAGCATGAAAGTACATTACAAAATAAAAGCAGCAAAACTTTTCAACAGTCAACTCTGATCAGAACATATGATTTGTAAAGAGAAATAAACTTAGCAATATGTCCAGCTAATTGATCTTTACTGAGTACATTATGGGCAAGAAAACACACCACAAATAATATTATGTCCTTTGCTGTAAGTAGCATGTTCATTTAGTCTACAGAAGCAGATGTTATAATTGAAAATATACGAGAAAATGAGATTAAGGTGCTAAGAAGATAAATTTGGTCAGGCTCACCTAGATTTTGGCAGAACTGAAAATTCAGCTTAGTTTCTCTAATAATGCCTTTGAAAACTCAATACATATGAAGGCTACAAAATGCCACATAAAAGACTAGAAGTGTAGCCTAAGAATTTTAATGACTCATGATTTTGCAAGTTCTGCCATAGGTGCCTTGAGAAGCAGGGAGACAAAGTCCTTAAGGGCTTGAGGGCCATCAGTTATGAATTATGTGATTGGTCCAGTGACTCAATCTCTCTGGGTCTCAGTGTTCATTCTGTGAAATGGGAATAAGATATGTATTTATGGGGTTGTTGTATTCTTTATTTAATATGTTAAACTTATTCATAGTGATTTTTGGCCTCAATAAATAATCTGTGTATGTGGTTCATACTTCAACAATAACCCTTTTATATCACTGTGAGGAATGGTTTGGAGAGGAAGGAAGCTGGATATTTCCATACCTCTAGAAAAAGGGCGTCAAACTGAGGTTACTGAGGTATATGTGGCAGTGAATGGAATAGCATCATGAAGTATGTGATGAACGATGATTTAAGAAGAGGTACAGAAAGCAAACAGAAATGTCCCCATTCCAATGGGCAGATAAATGGTTAGACCTTAATGCTCTATGTTCTATCTGTTGCTTCTATGTATTTCAACTATCCAAGGATCCCATGGTTGACAACAACTAATTTAGTATCTATTTATAGCAAACAGTCAAAACAAACAACAAAACTAACAAAACCCCTTAGAATCCAGCAGAAACTAGCTTCTCCATCTAAGCAAAATGTATACTTCTGACTTTCATCTAATCCTGTTCACAAGCCTTTGGATATAACAACTAACTAAGCAATTATCAATGAAGAGGAATGTATTGTCTCTTTTTAGCACCATAGTCCTTAAAAGCTGGAGGATAATATAAATAGCTGGGGATTTGAATTCTCTCAATTTTTGAGACATTTTATGTTCCTTGGGACAATGAGAAAATACAGTTTTCACAGGGTAGGGAGGACAATTTCCTAAGAGTGGCTAGATTAGAATGAAATACGATTGATCAAGGATATCATCCAGAATGCATGAGAAAGTTAGAGTTAGTGAAAGTTAGATCTGGGAAAGCAAATGACTTTTAAGATGACTGTTGTCATAAGATTCTACTGAATAAAACATGGAAAAGTAGAGACAAGAGAGCTAAAGTGACACTGAAACAAATCTGAGGCGGCATACCCTCTTGGAAGTCTTCTCTCTTGCATGGATTACACACATATAAAATATATTTCTATTTCTGTCTTTAAAACTGCCATCTGTGTCTCTACTACACAATCCAAGAATTAGGAGAACTGAATATATTATGCTCCATAACACTTATATAAAAGTATTATATTAGATATGTTTATATGACTAAAATTTTAACTGTACTGCATTGCTTCCTTAAGAAGCCATTATTGCATCTAAGTGACAAACAGTCAGCAAAGGCATATATTACCAGTTTTATTTGAGGTGGATAATAGAGGAAGAGTAGGAACTGATTCTGAATGTTGCAAGTTTTCCATATATAGAAGAAGCTTTTCCTTTTATAATTCATGTATTATTGTTGTTGCTGCTGTTATTTTACAAACAATCTCGTGGAAATATCCATACTTCAGAAGATTCAGAAAATATTCCTACCATATAAATACTATGCCCCAGGAAGACCAGCAGAATCCTCCTCATTTCCTTCTACTGTGCATCCAATGTGTCATTAAGGCAGAGGTTATATGTGGGGGGGGGGTACATGTTTACCTTTAATTGACATCCAACCTTTTTAGAAGGTCTTTCTTCATAATTCTCAGAGATGAGGAATTTAATTTTGTCAAAGCAAGACCACCTCTGAGTTTGGTAAACAAAACATATCCTTTGTTCCTTTGTACAAATCTTCACCAGGCAAGAACTGTCCTAGTCATACTCAACCTTCAGTTATTTAAAAACTGCTCAAAGATAAGGAAAGTAGCACTATGCATTTCTTATCTTCTAAAACAAAATTTCAATTGTATTGTGTTTGGAAGCATAATGTTACAATTACAGGACTTCCCTGACTGATCATTTGTACATTTTAGGTCCCACTTTCCTACTGCATAATGAACTTCTATGTCCAGAAGATATTTACATTTGTTTTTAATAATTGCTTAAAGTTATTGAAAACTTAAAGTTACAAACCTAAATGTATCTGAAGAAGTTTGGCCTTAAACTGGCTATATCTGTTCCATGATACACCCAAAACCACATGACAATAAGTGAAGCTCATGATAACTAACCTATTACTTTATTTCTTTTTTCCTATCCCTGTCATTTAAAAGCTCTGAACTAGAAAATATCTGTGTTTTCTATTTCTCAATCACTGTGGCCCCAAAAGTTATTTTTAACAGGAAGGTATCACAGTATTAAAATACATGCTCGCCCTTATATAAGCCTCAGCATAATTATAGTTTTGTATAATTAGAGTTCCATGTCAAAAGATTTACAGCTTTATCACCTCAAGCAATATTCACAGCTGCCAAGAATGATTTATGCAATAATGACTTAAACTGTAAAGTAGAATTCTCAAAGGAAGGGCTGTCAAATATTCTTGCTGCAAATAAGTGGTTTTTAAGAATTGATACCCTCATAAACAGCAAGTTCAATTGTATCTATCTGAATGAAATAAAGGGGGCAAGTAGGAATAGTTGCTTCCCAGTAAACTAAGGACCCCAGGCACCACATTAATATGGACTCCCAGCATACTTCCCCAGCTCAAACTGCTCAGGAATTTCTGTGTATGTCTGCAAATAAGCTTTCCAAAAGAATGTTTGGCTCATGTTTTTTACTACTCTATCATGAATGAATGGAAAATTCAGAAACATAACATCTCAACTTTTGATTATCTTTCTCATTGTTTTCATTACATGATATTTGTATACATACCTGTTAACTACTGAATTAAAAATAACTGAAAGAAACCATTATTGAAAATTAAAAAAACATGAAACTCTCAAATGTCAGTGAGCTCGTTTAAAAAATCTTAAGTAACTTTGAGAAACAACCTAATGAAAAATGTTGGTAATTTTTATTTCTTTCCCCCTGCTTCTATGGATTCAGAATGACTGGCAGAGCAATAGAGGTGAGACTATCAGAGCTTTTCAATTTTGCAAGTTCTGACTGATTTTACATTCATCAAACAAATAACACACATATCTCTGGAAGATTGCATTCAATGTATCTGAACTAGTAACAAAACCAAAAGTTTACCGCATTCAAAGCAAAGATGAATGACTGTTTCTTTACAGTCACCAAAGATGTTTCAAATTAATCATTTTTCTTTAACTGTAAAAACATTTTGTCTTATTCCTTCAAATTTCATGTATCAGCTAAGCTAAACAGGCAGATTGTTATTAAATATATACTCAAGTTCTTTAAGGCAGAGTCTTTAAAAAATCAATAAAAATATATTTGACTTTTCTATACTTACACAGGCTTCCAAAAAAAGATTGTTTATAATGAACAGGGGGGTATTTGAATTCATATAATGAACAAATTACACAGATTGAAATTTAAAATAGTTAATGTATTAACATCTTCAATATGGAATATTTTTGCCATCATATTTGTAATAGTAAATCATATATATGTATATATATATACATTTAAAGAGGATAGATAATAATATACATATATATATAATTCCTTTATTAGGTGTTCTAGATCATTTTGTAGTTATATTACAGGAACTAACTAGGATTCAAAACTTCAGCCATATAGATCTTTTGTAATAAATAACAATTTCTATTTTAAAACATTCTGTACATTATACTTTGTATCCAAGTGACTTAGTCAAATCAAATTTATTTCATATTTTTAAGTTGAAAAAGATTCTGTATCACCTTGAAAATATAATGAACAATGGTGAGACACCAGGTCCTGAAGAACCACAAGACCATGTTATCAAATACATAAGGCTGACCTGGAACTTCAGACATCCAAATTATTAAAGCTTCCAGTAGCCACCAAATAGACAAAACAGATAAGTTGCACTTGAGTAGTAAAACATCAGTCTAATAAATGCTTCTAGCTAATAAAGCAATTATGCTATTTAGAATATAAAATAGTAATGATTGAAAGATAAGTTTAAAGTGAGCAGAATTTAATAACAATTTCTGTCCTGCTCGATAATCATGTAATTGCTTTCATTCCAGATTGATACAAAGTTACACAAACCTGTTTTTCCAGCAATTCAAGGTTGCACATACCCACTCAAGTTCATACTAATGGAAAAATCCAGTAATTGAAACTTGCATATTTTTATTATGCAACATTCAATCATTAGGAAATAACAGGAAGAGGTTAACTTTTGTTTTAGTATTTTTCTCTATAGTATACCAAATGATCATTCATATTATGATATAAACTACAGTACAACATTCATTCATCAAACTTAAAAGGTCTCCAAAATATGAACAAATACCTTTGTGCCTCATTAATTTCTGCAAATAAAACACAGAGAGATACTGATGCAATATTGGAAAAAATAATTTAAATGTGTCTTGAAGTGTTTTACTAAAATACCACAAAGTCTATATATATGAGAATGTAATGCCACACAATGGTTGTATCTGAGTATTCATACACAATAACTCATATATATACATATTCAAATAGTCATATAGATGAGTTATTGTACATTGGATGTTTCATGTTGGTCCTTGAGAAAGCTTGAAGAAGATGATGTATCTTGAAAACTGAAATATGAGCTAAACTTTGAAATACCAGTTCTATTTGAGCTGTAAAAGTGAGTATAATAACTCTACAGAATCATAATTCCTTTCCATACTTCTAATTTTATGATAAAATGTTCTGTCTTCTATATTTCATATTTTATGGCAAAGAAATAATCACCAGTTTGAAGAACCACACATTCATATGCATCAAGCTTGATCGTACATAAAAACCAGTAAAAGAAATAAGAGGTGCTGCTTATCAACACCTAAAGAGCCAATGAACAATTGTAACTTCAGTTCCTTTAGTTTTGTATTATAGTTTTCTAGAAAACTTTGCAAATATGTCATAATTCAAGCAAATAAAATTGTTTCTCTCATATTACACACATATCAGTGCAAATAACAAACTGCTGACCTTTATGCTATTCCTAGGAGAAGCAGTGTTCAAGGCTGACTGAGGTCATTTTTGTCATCAGTGACTTTAAGTTACTACACTTCCTAAGTATTTAAGGAAAATGCCCCTATTCAAAGAAGAAATTGCCCTTAAATTTCACTAATATGAGCATCCATACTTCTTAGACATTTAAATTTTAAGCAAATAACACATCTTTAATTAAATATTCGGTATTTCTCTACACATGAACTTTGAGTAACCAAAACTTCTTTTCAAGGGAACCCAACATAAAAATTCCTAAGCAGATAAACTTTACCATTTTTGTGATAGTAGGTGACCTCCACTTTCCTCTCCTCTGACCCCAGCAGTGCCTGGGCAATTTGAGCAATATCATGCCTCTTGGTCTCAGGCCCATGGAGAAAGTCGCAGGTGCAGGGCTTCTGCATGACATCTGGCCTGGAGAAACCAGTCATCTCACAGAACCCATCATTGCAATAGATGATAGCACAGTTCTGCACTCTGGCATTTGCAATGATAAATTTCTTATCTGCAATAAAAAGAAGGCATTTCTTTAAAAAAAAAAACTTCCACCACAGTCTTATAAATACTAAAGCAATTTGTTGCATAATAAGAGGTCTGAAATGCAAGTGCTTCCCTAAAATGCTAATTACCCAGACCTTTCTATGAAAAATAAATCACACACACATACAGAAAGAGAGAGAGAGAGAGAGAGAGAGAGAGAGAGAGAGAGAGAGAGAAACTTTAAATGCGAGACTAGGGGCCATAATTGATTATAGCAGAAAGTATTAAGAAACCACTCTTCCAATTGTAAGAACAAAATCTCCAAAATAGACTAGTTCTCAAATTCTGCAATGCCTGGGAGTCCTAGTGGACATGCAGGCAAGCAGCTGGCCCATGGATGTTTTCAGAGTGCCATTTAACCGTAAGATCATATTTTCCTAAGCCAGAAAAGTGACGCATCTTGTAACTATCACAGTTCTCACTGCAACTTTGACTGTCCCTTAAAATACAACTTTCTTGATGTAATTATTATTCCTAAATTTCTCTTTTCTTCAAGTCTGTAAAGCATACTCCATTTATTTGTAATTTTTAAAGACAACTAGCTTTAGTAATGAAACTACTTCACATTTGTTAATTCAATAATGTGAAGTTTACTTTCATAATGTATAGTTTCTCATAACACAAAATGTTTTCTCACATAGGTAGTAGATATCTCAGCACCTTTAATATTCTTTTACTGTTAGAGAAACTAAATTTTTGTACGGTTGTATTTTAATACAAATAGCTTTAATTTTGATGACAAACTGCATTAACTATTTTCAGAAAGCAAATGTATTAGAAGGGATAAGTTTATGTGCACATAAAGTATCAGATTCTCCTATAACAAAGTACAATACAGGGAGAAAAACCTTAAATTCACAACAAAAACGAGTATTGGTATAGATTTAATACAGAATATAACTTGGCACGTACAGAATTTTTAATGACTATATTTATTTAAAATAATTCCTGGTAGGCAGTCCGCAAGAGCACATGAAATTTCTCTATATTTAGTCTCTGTGGAAATTATTCATTGAACTTAAATATTTAAATTTCCTGATGGATCATTTAGGGGGTTAATAGAGAAGCACATATACTTCTTTGAACAGTGAGCTGTTTGCATGGGAAACAACCACACGGTTTTCCCTAATTCTCCTGTTTGGCTTATATTTGCACGGATTGCTTACAAAGTTCAGCTCTGAGAGCCAAGTACCATCAAGACAGCATTCCTGTCCTTCCAGGGCTCTGCAGCTTTCCAGCATCGTACTACCATTATATGATGTTGCTCTGACACTCTGGCTCCACTAGGTTCCTGACTTTAAAAAGTCTACCATGAAAGAGCCTTGAAAACATCAACCCATGTTATACCATGCACTTTCCCTTTAAGGTAGTAGAATAGTAGCACATTAAGTAGCAAGACAGATAATGGAGCTCTGCGAGAGGGGATCAAATTGCTTTGTACGATGGAGTCTGTAATCTAAAATGTAAATCAAAATTAATATCAGAGCGAGAACATTCCCGCTGCCATTCGAACTGCCTGGCTCGATTTCACAGCCTCTTAACTTGACAGCCTGGAGTTGCCGGCTCCTAGCTCTTCAGAGGCGGATGCCAAGTGCACTACCGAAGCCCAAAGCGAGCTGGAGCGAAGAGAACAAATGAACTTACTTTGCCCTTCAAATTTCCGGATGATGGTCCCCAGGAACGTGTTCTGCGGAGCCACATGCCCCCTGCGAACAGGCATGATGACCCCGGGCTTCGCCGAGCGCGCGGGGCTCGGAGTTCTCCCGGGATCTCTCCCGGGCTAGAGGCCAGGCCGGCACGCCAGCCGCTCTTTGTGGCAGCGCATCCTCTTCGCAAGCCCGAAATTTCTTCCCATTAGCACCACTTCGAGACACCCGCGTTCCCCACCGGAGTCCAATCCATTCCTCTCGCCTTTCCGAGGGTGCCCCGCGCCGGACTGCCGCGGGTGAGAGGCTCGGGGGTGGGGAGCCCGAGGAAGGCGGGGTGCGCGAGGTGGCGGGGGAGGGCCAAGGCGGCGCGCTGGAGGCGGGGTGGGCCGGGGGGCGGGGAGTCACAAGGGCAATCGATCTGTTTCTCTTCTTCCAAACAGCGCCAATTTCCCAGCTCAAATGGGCTTTAACCTGGCCAAGCCCAGGCCCTGTGGCTGGCTGGGGAGGGGTGGGGTAGAGGGTAGAAGACTTGTGCGCCTTTTGCAGGAAGGGGTAAAGAAAAGGAGGCTGTGGTGAGGGTTGACTCTGTCCCCGCCCTCTCCCCTACATAACACACACACACACACACACACACACACACACACACACACACAGAGAGAGAGAGAGAGAGAGAGAGAGAGAGAGAGAGAGACTGAGAGCCTTTATCCCAAGAGCTTGGGCGCCGCCAGAGCCAGAGCTGGAATTACTCAAGCGTGCTTTAGCGGAAGGCAGCCAAGAAATCTCCAAAACTCAGTAACAAACAGCTACTCTGGGAAGGTGATCTCCGTGGCCACTAGCCACAGGGCTCTCTCTATCCTGAGCTCCTCACGCCGCAGTAGCTAAATTACTCTTGGCGGCTGGGAAAAGACAGGTGGGAAATCAGTCGTTCAGTGAGTATTTCCCAGCTCAGTTGGCGCTTGGGAGTTTGAAGGTTGAGGATGGGCCACTTAAGAGTGAAGGTGATTCCCAGGGTGTAGGCTTGGGTCCCCCAGCTTCTAAGAGGTGGGCGCTGTAGCCCCGGTGGGACTGTTCAGCACTGAGCTTTGCCTGGGAAAGATCGAAGACTGCTCGCACCACTGAACATGCCCAGTTTCCTTGCAGAAGTCCCTGAGGAGTTGCAAGATTCTTGGGATCCTGGTCTTCAGGTGCTATTGGTTGTGAGAAAGGTAAGAAGGCCAGAGGTTATGCAAGACACTGGTGGAAAAAGAGGCAAGATTTTGAAATGGGTGAGGCTAGGTACCAAGGGGAAGAAACAAAAGGTGGGTGGGGCTAAGAGTTAGCCTCCTGTGACCTCACATGACACTCACTTCCCAAGTATACCAGCCACATCTTTCTGTTTCCTCCATCATTTCTGAAAGAGTGCTTGCTTAGGACAAGGGGATGGGGAGGGGAAGTCATGTTTCTCTGAGGCTGCCAACGAGGGAATCTCCTGGTTTACACAAACTCCTGTTCAAACACTTCTGTAGATATTGGGTGTGCAATGTTCTAAGGTGACAAGTCATGCTAGGAAAACATGTTTTCAAAGTTGTTTTTCTAGCTTTTGTTTTTCTTCCGTGCTTAGTTTGCTTCATTTAACAATGTATCTTCTTTAATAGCCCAATCAAAATTCCTTTATGTTAAAGGCATTTATCTAAAAGGCCACCACTTCTATCTACACAGCAGAACACACATAAGCCTGTGGCTTCCAGCAGGCAGTAAGTGTGATGAGGGGGTAGAGGGGGGAGAGGGAGTGTTGCCTGTTCACCTGCTCTGTCTGCATAAGTCAGGTTCATGTTTTCTCATCCACAGTCTCAATGCTGAAGTGAAATATTGAATATGGGACTAAGAAGAAGGGAGGTACACGTTGACAAGTGCACAATTTTTTGTTTCATGGTCAAGAAACCATACACAAAAATCCAAACCAAAGCAAGAATGGAAGAAAATCTGTTTCATATAAGAGTACTAATGATAATGAATCTAAGGACAGATACTTCCTAAGAATCTGAAATTTTCCTGTTAAAGTTGAATTACTTTAAAAAGAAGCAGTCTATGAAAACCTCTAGATTTTCACTTCAGCTTTAACTTTCCTGTGTCTGTAAAGTCTTCTTACTTGGAATGTTAAAAATGCATGCTTTCCTGATGCATGGTTTATTTTCTCCTGTTTTTCTTTGTAAGTAGATCGCTCTGTCATTCTGTTTTCTAGCTGCAGCTGCGCTTTCAAGAAGACAAGAATTCCTCTTCCAGATGCAGAATCTTGCAGGATCTTTGGAGCTATCCACGGTGCTGAATCTGACATTGCCTTTAGCAACTACTTTACATAAAACCAACCACAGACAATAGAACTGCAAGTGGCTCTGATATGGCATATACCCCAGTCTTATTGACCAAATGCCCACAGAAGCAGAGTGCTATTTTTGCCACATTTCTAAAGTACTCTGCTTTTGGATTTACATTTGTAACTAAATCCAAGGTCACCCTCCTCCCAAAATCAAGGACTCCGAAGAAAACAACAGACTGCAAATTGTCTGTTTTGTCTCTAAAATTTCTAAATTAAGCATCGTGGTCATTAGAGTTTCATTGATACAACACTACAGTAAGTTGTAGAGAAAATATGTGGCCAATAAAATTTTAAGTGTTACATAATCTCAGTGAATTAGTACTATTTTTAGGTAATACTCATTCTCTAGTATAGTCTGAAATATAAAGGTTACCTACTACAGTATAATGCATGTTTACATACAGATTAGTATAATGTTTCTATTCATGTACATACATTAAATTTTATGGAGTGAGTTTGGAAATCATTTAATTCCACTTTCTTTAAAAGTAAAAGTGTCATCCTGTTTCTTGGAGTTGTCATTATAGCTTTAATTGAGAATGATTTCTGTTTGTATTTGGTAATGAAGTACATGATAAAGTTCCATTGTCTGTTACATATGAGTAAATTTCATGGGTTTCATATTTTTGCCCATCATACTTAGCTCAAGATTAAGTATATTAGTGACCATGCAAAAAGCATAAAATATTCTATTATTTATATATTGTGACTAATGGAAATGATAAGAAGACATAAGGCATCTTGCTTTTAAATTATCCCAACAATCATATTCATGAATCATGTACTGGTGGAGACAGTGAAGAGAGTACTTTAATCTACACTAAGTCAATAATGGAATGGCATCTGCTTCTGTTTTTTTTTATTGGAAAATCATTTTCCTCTCATCCCACCCTCTGTGAAAGTTAACCTTAGATCTATTGCTTTTAAAAATGTTCATAAATATTTTGTACATTTTAGCATTTTGGAAGTTTAGATATTAGACAAATTATGCAAACAGAAATATTTAAAATTTATCAAGTGTGTATCATAATGCCTAGCATGTTTTATTGCAAAAAAGATACAGAATAGATTAAAACACATTTTTAAGATTATTCATATTATCTGAAAATCTGCAAAATTTTACATTTGTTCACATTTTAGTAATGCCTACCATATAGTAAGTATTCAACAGATTTATTACCTGCAAAACTCTCTATTCATGTGTGGTAATGGATTTAACTTAGTGGTAGAACATGTTTGTTTAGTATACATGAAGCTTTAGGTCCAATTTGTAGCACACCATAAGATTAATGAAATCTTAGTTAAGAAATATACATTAGAGTGCTTATACATTATTTACTGTTATTCGAATGTTTAAGAAGATGGTGATTTTATGGGATATTTAAGTGACATGCTGATTGAAAATATCTTTCTAATTTTAACTAAGTGACATTATTTTAGCATTTGCGTTTTTGAAACAATATATAAAATGATATTTATGTAACTTTATCAATTTCATAAAGACCACATTATATATCCGATGACCACAATGCATATTTTCTTGTCCACTTTAATATAGCCTTTAATTCTAACTGGATACTTTTTTCATTTTTATATGAATGCGTATAGAGACTGAATTCTTATTTGTATGCTTGTTTTGCATATGTTAGAAGCAAAAGTATGCATGTATATACACATGCATATAGGTTGATATCAATAATCAGGAATCAGGAATATTTGGTCTTCCAATTTACTTTTTGAGGTTTCTATTAACCCCAGAGATTTCTAGTAGGATTAGTCAAATTATAAAGCACGCTCAGAGGATTTCCAGGCTCTGTCTTTTGGAGAGATGGAATTCCAGATAGCTGCCACACCCAATGGGTATTTTAAGTGGGATCCAGATATTAGAACTGAGGTATGCTTGCTTTCATGGTAAGCACTATAGCTGTTTAGCCATCTTTACCTGCCATTGCTCAATATTATCTTACTAACTGAATCATATTTAACTTAAGAATCGTTTCACTCTTCACTTATTAGTTAGATAGATTTGGGATTGCATTATAATATGCAGTTCAAGAGTCTCATTACAGGCAGCAATTTTGAGGTCATCTATTACTGTGAAGTTTGGAACATGAAAATGGTAAAGGAAAGACTGGGTTTCAATAGTAAACTGTTCTTTATGTCTTTGTAATAGAAACTAGAGCCTGCAGACATGGCTCAGTGGGTAAAATGTTGTTGTGTAAACATAATGGACCTGGGTTTAGATGATTTACTTAATCCTCAGAATTCAGAAAAATCTTGACTGATCTTGGAGGTTTTACAGCCAGCAAATCTAGGCAAAACCGTGAGCTCCGAATTCATTGGTTTAGAGATGCTTATCACATATGCCTAACAATTGGAGATTTATTACTGGAACCCATATAAAAAGGGAAGGAAATAGCTGACTCCACAAAGTTGTCCTCTGAACTATGCACACACACACACACACACACACACACACACACACACACACACAGATCACCATCATCATAAAGTGAATTTTAAAAATATAATGAAAAGTGATGAATGAAAACATCTTATGTCAACCTCTGACCTCCATACAGATTCACATACCACATTGCATACACACATACATACACACACACACACACAATATTTAAAAAATATCAAGTATTTCAGAAATAGTGAAAATATTTTGTAGATAAATTCATTTCTAAAATCATTCAACAATTTCTAGCTTTTAATTTAGTGTGCGAAATAAGAGAACTGATAGACAGATACTTAGCATAAAATCTGCCTATGATGAATATTTATGAATATGGCTGACCTACAGTATAAATACTTTTGTATTTTAATTAGCCTATTAATAATATTAAAATAAAGCATTTAGCTAATTAAGGTTAAGATTGTGTTAGTAGTGTAGGGATGTCTGAAAAAGAAAGGGAGGAATACACAGTGAAACAGAGTCAGACAAAGAGAGATATAGGGATATAAGAAGTAAGACATGGATTAAGTATAGAAAGTGAGAATATTGAAGAGGCTTGAGTACTATTGGAGATTTTAAAATATATCGTTATATGCATGATTATCCCATAATGATAGGCATGATTATCCCATCATTTATATTATAGCTTAAATTTCAGTGTTACAATTTACTTCACCTCATAGACTTTTGATCAAAACAATCTGCATTGTACATTCAATGAAAAGTATTCATATATGATTCATTTCATTGATAATATATAAAATTTACTATAAGAGTAAACTTTTCTATGAAGAGTAGGTGCTGGGCTGGGGAGATGTTTCAATGGTTAAAACCTTTGCCTCCCAAGCAAAAGGACCCGAGTTCTGATCCCCAGATCCCACATAAAAAAGCTGGACAGATAAGGTATTGACCTGAAATTCTGGCCCTAGCAGGTAGAGCTTGGAAACTCCAGAGCAAAGCAATAATGGGATGGAGCAACCCAGGATGCTTCCCAATGTCACCTTCATGCCTCTAAATGGACACATGAGTGTTTTCTTGTGTGTATGCCCATACACACATGTATATCCACCCATATGCAAAACACACATACATAAAAAGAGGGAGGTGCAGAATGTTTCTTCTGCTAAATATTCAATCTGTTAATATGGAAAACAACCTGTTCATATCTGGTGTTCATATCCATCAACGACTAACAGAAAATAGAGGCATAACCTGAACTGAACTGTGCTAACTTACAAAGAAATGTCTATGAATATGTTTATAAAGGTAAAAGTGAATAAACACTCTAGATGAACTTTTGTTATGAACATTTTTGAGATCATTTATTTTTTAATTTAATAAATAGCTTATTACTTGGATCAGTGCAAAAAATTCTTATTGTCTTTGAACAATAAATATATGAAACCTTTTATTAGAAGTAGATGTGAAAACTATTTTAGGTGGCCTATTCATTCTTACAGCCAAATTAATCATTTTGCATAGACATTTGAATAACAAAATTTCCATTGATAAGAAACTTAACCAAGCTATGTCTTATTTTAATTTTTGCAGTTGCTGACATAACATTATCACACAAAACAAGCACTTAGTAAAAATATCTGAGTTGATTATGTAACATTTATTAACTTTGCCTTTTATTTTGAAGGAAGAAGCCCAGTTTGTATCTAACTGATTTTATAGCATGTTCAAGCACTTTAGGCAAAATTATGGGGTTGACTTATGACTGCTATTTGAAGAGCCTTTGGGGAATACACTCAACCTAAGTTTAAAGGCATGAAAAGCTGATTTAGTAATGAAAATTCCCATCATTAAGGAAATGGATGACTGTTTCTGGCTATTATCAGAGGGGCAACTAAGTAATAAAATAAAGTAATTTAGAACTTTTTACTCACTTTTAGCTTTGTACCGACAATTGTTGAATATTGTGGTTCTTGGAACACTTTTATCAAAATTCAGAATTTTGAACTCATTTTGAAGTATTAATGTGCTAAACAACATAAAGTTCTCTAGGTTTCTGTTAAAAGAGATCTTTAAAATGTATATTTTGAGATCATTGTAGGTTCATGTGGACTTAGGTGGGAAGCCATACCATTTTCCATTATCTTTACTAGGTTTCTCCCAATAGTATCCTATTCTGTTACTTTGGATGAATATATAATGGTCTGTACAGTATGACATAAAGGCACTTCTTGGTATGCTGGAAGTCCCAAAGAACACCCTCAGGTACTTAGATTATAGAAGAATCACAGGGGAAAGAACATTACCATGTTTATTATTACAAATTTTAACATATGTTAGTGAAAATATGCAGATTAAAATTAATAAAGAAAGGAGACATAAAAGTAAGATTTAGAAGAAGCAGATACAAATTTTCACATATTTTTCTTAATTTTCCTAACAAGTCACTTACCTGGGATTGAGTATCAATAATCAAGAATTGAGATACGAAGTCCATTGATGATGAACTGTGGGCCTGTGGTCCCAGTGTTTAGATGTCAAATTTATACAGCATGATCCAAGGCCTTAGAGATATGGGGATAATCTCCTGAAACATTATGTTACAAGGACTCAAGGATCAATTCTCAGGAGGTAAGCCAAATGTTCTGAAGGCAAGATAGGGTTTTGAGAATCATGTAGTATTATAAATCCTTAGTCTCTTTGCAGTGAACTTTGAAGTAACAATGTGATGGGTTATTATTGAAAGACCTATAATACTGAAAAGACAGCAAGTCTTTTATTTAAAGACAGTAATTCTTCAATGGATATGATGCCATTTAAGACAGTGCATCACAATTTGGGAAGGATGTGATGGCCTGAACTGGATGTATACCTACAAGTGGTCTCTAATGAAGGGTAGAAATAAAAGTTGGTGAATAAATATTAATTACCAACCTATTCACTTTTCTCTATTGTTCTCTATGATTTTACTAACAAGATTTCTCTTTCCTCATTTTAGATTCACATTCAGTATCTTGGCGACCATGTGTTATTTATTTCAGGATTCCTAATATTGAACATCCCATCTGTCACATAGTGGTATCCAATAAGTGTTGTTATATGAAAGAAGAAAGGAAATTGCACAGGATGAATGTATGAATGGACAGAGAGAAAAGGGACAAGACAGAGTGCAATCAGAGCAGGTACCACATAGAAAAAGAAAATAGGGAGAAATTATGAAAGGAGAAGGAGACAAAAATATGAGAGGGAAGTAAAAAAGAAATGAAGAGGTATGTACAGCAAGAGGAGAAAAAAGAAGGAGAGCAAAGGAGAGAGAAAGACAGAGAGACACAGTAAGAGGGAGATTAGAGAGAAGATAGTGAAGGGTAAAAGAAAGTAGGAAATGATGTGAAGATGAATAAAGATGAAGAAAAGAGAGATGAGAGGAATCCTCAGTCCATCAAACCTCTGAAGATAACCATGTTTACTGCTGTACAATGCAGGATCCAATTAAAACCAAACCACCCAATATCCATACCACTTTAACCTAGATTATAAAAAAAAAAAAACTTCTATCTGCCAAGCACCAATGAGAATTTATTTCTATATAAATATTGTCATTTTTAATTCAGATTGCTACACAAGTATGGTAACAGCTTGATACATTAAAGGTGTCAATAAATAATTGAGTACAAAATAGCATCCACTTCAATGGCATTATAAAAAGTATAAACATCTGTGTGAAGTGGAATGCTGATCAGTGACATAAAATCAATCCTACTTCAAAACTGCTAAGTGGAAAAATAAAGTTCAGTTAAATAGCTTTTGCTTGACTCTTAACCAATGAAAATGATACTTGCAAGTGCTCATTACTGTTAATAACAGTAAAACCCCAGGACTTTATGTATGTGATAATATTTGTTTTACTACTATTCTTACCCCATCTCTTTCACTGCTGATTTTGAAAACTTATTCTTGATCACCAAATGAAACAGGTGAGGGAATTGGGACTGTTACTTACATGGCTTTGGCATTATAACTAAGAGAATTGAGATGGAGAGCAGATTGACTTTAGGTCACAAACTGAGTTCAGTTCAGTTCATTTTTTGTCTTAGAACTAATATGTCAGTCCCCTTACTAACTGCTAAAGTATACTCCTTCTCCAAAATCTGTTAAATTTCTATATTTGATAACTAATTTGAATACTTCTTTTATACTAACACTGCATATCCAAGCTGTACTTCACATTCAAGCACAATTTAGTAAAGCAGTATAGCATTTTGGATCTTGGTACCCTTTTAAATGTCTTTACCTATTGTAAACATATTTAATCTTTTATAAAACAAATTTTCATTTCTTTGCCTCTAATTTGTACTAACTTAATATTCTACCTCATTCCAATAAAATATAATTATGATACTGTATTGCTAACATATTATTTCATGATTGCTGTATTAAATTCTTTTTTCCTATGATGATGATAACATGTTTTTAAAGGGGAGCTAATCTAAATAACAAAACTGTGATGCATGCCCTCTATTGGATTAGTCATTAATATTGTTACCTTGCATAGACATAACCATCAGAAATTATTCTTCTTTACTCATAGATTATTTTTTTCTCTATCTGAAAAAATTTGAATTTCTTCACTTTCTTATCTATGTGATTATTTTATAGATTAATGCCCATTTTGCAATAAATAACACTGGGACATTTTCTCTGCTTGTTGATTTTTCTCTGCCATTTCTCATTATTTCATCAAGCACAATTTGAAGAATGAATTCCTCTTCCAAATCTTTTCATTTTGTTTCATGATATTTTGTCATGAGCTATTATGGGCCAAAATGGGTTTCTCCTACTTTATCCTGTCACACATTACATTATGAAACACACTAAAAATAAGACAGGGAGAAAAAGTCATTGCATAAATGCAAATCTTTGGCTCTAAATGATGTTTTAAGTAGTTCATGGAAGAAACCACCCTGGTGCAAACATATTTATGTGTGGTGTTTTCTACAGTAAGTTTCTGTCATCATTAATGATATTTCTACAATCTGGTACTTTCATAAAGATGAACAACATGGATATCTGTGTTAAACAATGTAACTTTGACATGTCCCTGGAGATTCCAGTTACCTGATTGTCTTTGGCATTGTAAGAAGATCAGTAAGTGAAAGAAGAAGATGAGCTCCTTTCCTGGTATTCCGGTTATTGACTCAGAAGTTAGTCAGACTTTGGCTGTTAAAATCTCTGTTTAGCAGTCTTGGGGAGGATAGCTCAAGCCTTTGCTGCAGGAGACATGGAGATGGTCTATCTGCTACTTGGCTCTTTCCTCACGTTTGTCTTTTTCCTGGCTAAATATTAGCTCTTGTATATTCATGTTCTGAAAGTACCAGGTAAGAGGAATTATGAGAGAGAAGAGGAAGGGAAGAAAGAAGGGAGGAAGAGAGAGAATATACTTGCTAAATCTGTCCTCACAAAACCAGATAACCATTTGTACTCTCGGGAATTCTACTCAGAAAGCATCCTCCCTAGGAATTTTTTTTTTCAACCTAAGTTATCCATCCCTACCTGGGAAGTGTCCAAAGGGAAACTTAGGGAATTTTCATTCAATATCTGAATTTGTATAAAAAGTTTTGTTTTATTCTCTGTTTAATGTAAGTCTCTGAGACAATATTATCCTGTGTAGCTTATGAAATATATTCATTATCTGCTGTAATTCCAAAAAGAAAATTTCTTGATAGCAACATCTATACAAGTGTTTTAGTGACCCAGTATTATAAGAACTTACATTTCCCATAGAAATAAATCAAAACCATGGTTGCTAATAGTAAAAAAAAATGACATCTAGCAGGAAATGTTCTTGAGGAAATGTCAAATCATATTAACTGTCATGTCATCTATACTCATAAACAGGTCTATTCATCAAGATTAAATTTCTAGATTGCTTCACATTTTTCATTCTTTCTGTATTATACTAGGAAGTATAGTGATTTTCTAAAAATGCTAATGTTAAGAGTTAATCATGAAATGGGATCCTATATGCTGTTTCATTTGATATGACTGATAGCTTCAGTATAGTTTTCAATCATGCCATGAACTTTTGAAGATTATATACACCTATGACTGTTTTATCAAAAAGATAACTTCAAAATATATGAACTTTCACAAGAGTGCATAAATTATTCTTGGTTATGTAGGTCTGGGTAATGACTTTTGCAATGAATATTTATCCCATCAAGTTAAAGAACATTTATCTATCCTTACATCAAGTTTATTTCAAGAGAATCACTGGTAGTATATCATGGTCATTTTAGTTCATTTAAGTTAAAAATTTTTACCAGCATATGTTATTTTAACAAATGGGTTTATTTGCTTATAACTCCTAGTTTGTATGATTTGTTTAATAGTATAATAACTTTAAAATACATGGGGAAGAAAAGTTAACTAATGTGCACAAATTACTCATGAGAAATTGTCATTATTAGGACACTTTCAAAATACAAATAAAAATAGAAATCATTTATACTTTACTAAATGTTTGAAGAAGTGCATTAAAATTGAATAATCATTAAAACACGTTACATGTAAGTACACAACTTGAAATCTATAATGGTTTGAATGTGAAGTGTCCCCTCAGAATTGTGTATTTGGGGGCTGGAGAGGTGACTCGGGTTAAGCCCCTGCATTGCAGGCAGAAGGTCCTGAGTTCTGATCCTAGACCCCATGTATAGATGCCAGGCAGAAGCGGGGGCAGCCTGCGTTTCTGGTCCTGGTAGGGTGGAGCCTGTGAATCCCGGGGCAGAGTAAACAAGGAGGTGGAGGCGGTCCATGGTGGTGCCCAAATTCGCCCATGGTTCTACACACACACATACATACACACACATGCATACACGTACAATTGAATAAATCATAAATAATAAAAAATTAGAATTGTGTGTTTGATTACTTGGTCCTCAGCTGGTGGTATTGTTAGAGAAGGCTATGAAATATTAGGAGATTTAGCTTTAATGGGACACCATGTCACTGGGGTTTCAGCCTTCAGTTTTGATAGCCTGGCACCACATTTTAACGTTGTCCTCTATGATTCTCCTATCATCCCTTCTTTGCCTGACACCATTTGTTCCTACCATGATGGGCTCTATCCCCTATAGGACCATAACTCAAAAGATTAACTCTTTCTTCCTAAAGGTGCTTATGTTCCTAACATTTTATCACAGCAATAGAAGAGTAATTGAAGCAGAATTTTATATCAGTAATGGAGTTTTTGACATTGACAATTAGGACTTTGAAATGATCTGTCCTGTGGGAAGTCTATAGAGAAATCTGGAACCTTAGGCTAGAAAAACTCTTTAGTCTTGGAACAAAATTTAATGGGAAATTCTTGTGGAATCTTACAAGATTATAATGCTGAGGGAAATGTCAGTGGAGGTCTGGCTCATGACATGTTTTAGATGGGAACAAAGTCTGTACAGGGAATTAATATGTAAGGGGTAATTTGAGTGATATTTTGGCAAAGAGATTGGATGCATTTTATGCATACATAGAAAGCTTGCCTGATGAATTAAAATGTAATGTACATTTAAGCACATAGGTGACCTCGGCCCCTGTACATTCTATTCTATTATTTGCTTTGTCTACTGTACTCTTTTCTCTACTTCTTATGTTTGTTATTCTCTCTCATCCTTTCCAAAGAAGCAAAAATACACAAATACTCATTCTTCACGGATCAGCTCAAACATTTTTTACTTATCTGAGCATTTATTATTTCTAAATAGTATTTTTCTAAATTCTAACATCTAGGTACCGGAGGAGTTAAGTTTTTGCCTTGAACTGCAATGTGCTTACCCTTCATCCCTTGCTACTACAGAATTGCATTAGAAGATTCTTCGGAATATTATTGTGTCTTGTCTATTTTTCCTACCATCACAACACCAAGCATGCTGGTTTGTACATGATATATAATAAGAAAATTCAGACTGACTATATAAAATTAAGCAATGGTAAGTAATTATTTTAAGATGCTATCCCATAAGATTCATTCTTAGTCTTTAAATATTTTCTTTTTCTTTTTTATATTTCTTTATTTTTTCACTCATACAACCTTGATAGGTACCCCATTCCCCTCCCTCCCTCCACCCCTCCCTGGATCCCTTTACTTCCTCCCCTTTTCTCCTTCCTTTCCCCCCTCCCTTACTCCCATTGTCCCCCCCCCCATCCCTGGAGCATCTTTTATTGTGCATGTCAAACTTCCCTCTGGGTCCTACTCTTTTTCTTAAAGTTGAATATTTTAAATAATTTACAAGCCTTGCCTGTCATGACAACAAAAATTTTTTAGAAACTTCATGAGACACGGAGAATTAATCAGACTTAATAAGAAGAGCTAAGTGATACTCAATGAAATTTTTGAAATGAAAATAATTAATGAAGTTTATAAACATAACATTTGAAAAACACCTTTGAAAGTCCTGTTAAAGCCCTCGGTTTATCATGGCACTACATAAAGTCACATATTATGTGAAGTATAACACCCAGTCTGTACTCACTAACCAATCTATACACATCCTGCTTCATCTACCTTTCCCAGACTCTTAGTATTCACTAGTCTACTATTCCAATGAGCTCATCTACTTTAGGTTCCACACATGCATTACATATTTGGTAATCTGGATTCTAACTTTAATTTCACTTGTGATATTCATTTGCATCCATATTACTGAAAATGACAGGATTTTATCTTTTTGTGTCTGAATAGTATTTCATTTTATATATCTGATATTTGTTCTTTACTCATTAATTTTTTAATGAATACATTCTTGTCTGATATTTCACCTTGACTCTTATGCTGCCAGAAACACAGATGTGGGGAAGTCTTTCATATATCACTCTAGTATCTTTCGAATGTACACCCAGCTGTGGGATTGGTGGAACTTATAATAATTCTAATATTAAATTTTTGAGGAGCTTCTTTATCCTTTTCCTCAATGAAATTTTAACATTCCTTTACCCCTACAAATTTCATTATATTCATATTTTAACTAGTTCTTTTCACTTTTTTGATTGCTATGTATTCTAAATAGGTGAAATCATTGTATTCTCAGCTTGCATTTTTCTGAAAGAGTAGAGTTCTATTCTTTGTTTCATGTTCTTTGTCATTTGTAAGCCTTCTAGCTGTTAATATGTCTAAATTTAAATATGTTATTGGAGAAATGTTTTGTAAATATTTTCTCCTATTTTACGTCTTGCCTATTCATTGTTAATTATTTACTTTGATATGAAATTGAATTTGTTTTGGTATGTTGAACTATCTTCTCATTCCATAAACTTCGACAATATTTTATTACATTGGTGAATTGATTTACTATGTATTTATGAGGACTTTTGCAATGATATTCATTTAGGAGATTGGATTACAGTTTTCTTCTTTTGTATTATCTTAGACATTGTTATCAGAACTAATGCTGGTCTCACAAATGTTTGATCTCTTATTTTCTTGCAAGATTTTGAGAACAAGTGATAATTTTTCTTTCAATATTTGGTAGAATTCACCATTAAAAGAATTGAATTGTTCTCTGTTGGAAAGTTCACCATCTTTTACTTTTATGGGTATTGTGATAATATTCAAATGCCCTTTAAAATCTAGTACTGCCTCCCCACTTCAAAATAATCTAAGTAACAGTTTCATTTGCTGCTACAACTTAAATTTTTCTGAATATTAACTTCCAAGGGCTGTTATTAAAAATCCTCAGAGACTGGTTCCAATTCACATTTTTTTGTAGTTTTGGAGATTAAAATAAAGTCAAAGTATCAATAAGGTTGACTTACCTTCTCTATGTTTTGAAGTAAAAATCATTCCATATATCATTTCTACTATTTGATGGTTACTAATATTACTTGGTATTTGGGTATATATACATTATACTTGGGTACTTGGTATATATACATTAATAGTTTATTTCCTCTTCACTTTCTATATGAATCTATGTATCACTGCATTGTTAAAATGATGCTCTCAATGAATTAGGGCCTACCTTAAACCAATATTGTATTTTACAATGATCCTTAATTACTTTCCAAGAATTTTTATTTTTAAATGAGATCACATTTTAAGGTTCTAGATGGATGTGTTTCTTAAATATTTATTAAATTTTTCTTTGACATTTTTATACATGCATCTATCTATATGTTCTGATTACTATAATACTAACTTTCCCTAGTCACTTTTCTATTAGCTCCATCATTGCATTTTGTTGAGAAAATCACTATTTTTTTCTCCCACGTTTTATTTTTCCCTAATCATACAAGCTCAATAAGTACCTCTGTCTCCCTCCCCGCTCCATTCCAGTGTCATTGCCCATTCTACTTTCCCATCTTCCCCCCTTCCAACTCCATGTGGCTGTTGGAGCCCTAACGTGTGGAGAGTATATTACATATGGCTGGTCCTCCCCATTTTTAGGCTCTACAATCTTGCAGCACCCTCTTCTGCAAGGTTCCCTGAATTTTAGGATGGGGAGAGATTTGGCTGGTTTGGTTCCAGGAGAGTAATGTAGGGTATTTGATGTTCTGACTTATAGTTTGTTGTTGTTTTCATTTTTGCTATTCCTGCATTGCCCTTGACTGCATCTTGATTGGTATCGAAGGTCATCTTTTACCAAAGATAAAAGACTGATTAAATGAAGATTTTAATATAAGAGGAGACTCAAAAATAGAAGGAAGAATAGGAGTAGGACCCAGCAGTGAGAGTGGTCATGTCCCATTTCCTGGATGATTACTATCTAGTTAACAGTCCCTATACCTTCCCTGATTGGTGAGATCAAGCCTGTTCATTCCCAAGTTAATAGGGAGGGGAATGAGAGTGATCTCTACCACATATCTTGCTACTTAACATGCAATATATGATCATGGCCTATTTTCTCTACTGAAATGTGTCCCCCTATCTCCTTACTTTTGAGGTCCCCCTTACTCTTCCCTCGTGTCTATAGTTCTTCGCAATTACTGAGAGTGTTACAGAGATTAACCTTTGGACATGTCATTAAGTGAGTTTGCAACTAGGATCCACTTATTAGGGAATACATATGGTATCTCAATTTTGGATCTGGGATACTTCACTCAATATTTTTTCTAATTCCATCCATATCCAGACAAATTTCAGATTCATCATTTTTTGATGGTTGAGTAGTATTCCATCGTGTAAATGTACCACGTCTTCATTATCCGTTTATCAACTGTTGGGCATGACTTTGCTGTTGTAAACAGTGCTGCTATTAACATGCTTGTGCTCATATTACTGTAGTAAATTTCTTCATTATGAGGGATTATTCCTAAAAGTGGTATAGTGGAATGGTTTAGTAGTATATGGCATTTCAATCTTTAATTTTTTTAGAAATTGTCATATTGATCTCCACAGTGGTTATATAAGCCTGCGTCCCATCAGAAATGTAGGAGAGTTCCCTTCTCTCCACATTTTCTCCAGCATTCAGTGTTGTGTGTACTGTGGATTATTGCCATCCTGACTGAGGTGAGATGATATCTCAGGGTAGTTTTGATTTACATTTCCCTGATAGCTAGGGATGTAGAGCACTTTTTAAGATATTTGTTAGACATTTCAATTTTGTCCCTGGAAAAGTTTCTTTTGATTTCTGAGGCCTATTTTCTAATTGGGCTATTTATCTCCTTGGTGTTTAGTTTTTTAAGTTCTTTATACATTATGGATAATAGAGCTCTATCAGATGTGAGGTTAGTGAAGATTTTCTCCCATTCTGTAGGTTGCCTTTTTGTTCAGTTTATAATCTCCTTAGCTCAACAGAAGCTCTTTAAATTTAATAAGATCCCATTTCTTGAGTATTGGATCTAGTACCTGTGCTTTTGAATTTCTATTTAGGAACTGTTGGCCTAGCCCAATCAGCTCAAGGGAGTTCCCTACTCTTTCAACTAAGATTTTTACAGTTTCTGGCCTAATATTAAGGTCCTCAATCCATTTTAAATTAATTTTTGTGAATGGTGACAAATTTTAATCTTCTGCATGTGGATATCCAGTTTTGCTAGCACCATTTGTCGAAGGTGCTGTTCTTTTTCCATTGAGATTTTGGGTCCCTTTGTCAAAGATCAAATGTCTTTATCTGGGTCTTCAACCCTTATCCATGGATCTAGGTGTCTATTTTGGAACCAGTACCAGGCTGTTTTTATTACTATGGATTTGTAGTATAGATTAAGGTTTGGTGTGGTGATACCTCTAGCAGTGTTTTTGTTACTCAGGATTGTTTTTGCTTTCCTGGGTCTTTTGTGCTTCCATATGAATTATGAAATTGTTTGGTCAATTTCTTTAAATAACTGCTTTGGGATATTGATTGGTATAGCATTGAATCTATATATTGCTTTTGGTAGAATGATCATTTTTACGATGTTGATTCTGCCTATCCAGGAACATGGAAGGTCTTTCCACATTCTGGTGTCTTCTGTAATTTCTTTCTTTAGGGCTTTAAAGTTTTCATTATAAAGGTTCTCACTTCTTTGATTAGATTTATACCAAAGTATTTCATTTTTTTAGGGGCTATAGAAAATGAGATTGTTTCTCTTAGGACTTTTTCACTTTTTCATCCTTGGCATATACGAAGGCCACTGATTTTTGCACATTCATTTTGTAATTTGCCATCCTGCTGAACTTCTGTATTAGTTCTAGGAGTTTCTGGTGGAATTTTAAGATCACTCAAGTATACAACCATGTCATGTACAAATAGAGATAATTTGATTTCTTCTTTTCCAATTTGAATCCCTTTTGTCTGCCTCTCTTGTCTTATGATTCTAGCTAAGACTTCAAGTACAATATTGAATAGAAGTGGTGAGAGTGGACAGCCTTGGGTAGTTCCTGATGGAAGCAGGAATGTTTCCAATTTTTCCCATTGAGTATAATTTTTGCTGTTAGCTTGTTGCATACAGCTTTTGTTATGTTGATATAAGTTCTTTCCATTCCAACCATCTCTAGGATTTTGATCATAAAAGAATGTCGGATCTTGTCTAAAGCTTTTTTGTATCTATCGAGAGTGTCATGTGGTCTTGGACTTTGGATTGGTTTATATGATAGATTACATTTATTAATTTGAGTATTTTGAACCAGTCTTATGTGCTTGGGATAAAGCCTACTTTATCACAGTGATTGGTCTCTTTGTTATGTCTTTGAATCCTATTTGCTAAGATTTTGTTGAGAATCATTGCACTTGTGTTCATCAAAGAGATTGACCTATACTTTTCTTTTTTAAGTGTATCTTTATTAGGTTTTGGGATCAGTATGATATTAGCTTCATAGAAAGGATTTTGAACTATTCCTAACTTTGCTATTTTATGGAATATTTTAATGTGTAGTGGTGTTAGTTGTTCTTTAAATGTCTAGTAGAATTCTGTACTGAATCCATGTGGTCCAGGCCATTTTTTGGTGGGAAGATTCTAAATTACTTCATCAATTTCCTCATTTGTTATAGGACTATTTAAATAATTCAAAACTTCCTGATTCAATTTAGGTAAGTTATGCTTACTCAGACATTCATCCATTTCTTTCAGATTATCACATTTCATGGAGTATAAGTTTTTGAAATATGACTTTATAATTCTCTGAATTTCTTGGTTATCAGCTGTGATAACTCCATTTTCATTCTAATTTTGTTAATTCGGGTTTTCTTTCTCTTGATTTTGTTAGTTTGGCTAGGGGTATATCAATCTTGTTGATTTTTTCAAAGAATCAGCTTTTCATCTGGTTGATTGTTTGTATTATTTTCCTTATCTCAATTTTGGAGATTTTTCCCATGATTTTGCTAATCTCCTCTCTTCTACTGCTTTTAGGATTGGATTGCTCTTGTGTCTCTTAAGCTTTAAGCTGCATTGCTAAATTATTTATTTGTGACATTTCAATTTTTTCTATGCTTATCCAGGGTATGACCATGAGTTTGAAAATATCCATTTCAGCCTGATGGGCTTCCCAGTGAATATGCAAATGAAGACATTAACTTCTTCTTGCTCAGAGTCAATCAATAGTTAATAGCTGGGCAAAGAGACACAGAACATAGTGAAATCCTCTTCAATCTGTGATTGATGCTTGATAGCTCAGTTTTGTACAAGTCCAGTGTAGGGAGCTTCAGGTGCTATGAGATGATGCTTATATTTGCAGTTGCATGATTAGAATTCAGCATTTCAGATAACTTCTCTCCATCTTTTGGCTCTTACCTTATTTCTATCTCCTCTTCCTCAATGTTCTCAGATTTAGAGAAGGTGTTGAAAACATCCAGTTAAGGTCTGAGTACTCAAACATCACTTATCATCAGCAGTTTTGAGGAGCCATATATGTATGATTTCAGCAGTGTTCACCACAAAGAGTTTATTTTATCAGTGCTAGGATTAATATTTGTGTATGAGTACAAACATAAACACTTAGAAGCAAGTTTGAGAATATGGACATTTTGAAGGGTGGGGGACAGCAAATTAAGTCAGAAAACCTAATGTAGTCACAGTTCCTGATGATCATTATGTAGGTATTTTGATGGGCATTATAACATGGAAATGTTATCATGTTTATGATTGATTGATCCTGAGTTTGGCTTATCTTATCAGCTTATATATTGACAGAAATCTGCTTTAAAATGAACTTTTTGAATTTTATAGCTGCCTAGTTGGTCCACTACTCTGGATTCCCATGTTTACCCACACCCAATATTGCAACAGTACTTATTTATTGCCGTTTGGTTTTTATGTTTGTTTTATGAAATTTCACAGTTTCCTCAAATGCATGTTGTATTTTATTTAGTATCGTGAGGAGTCTATATGGTAATTTTCCCAGAGGAATGCTCCATAAACCCTTCAGAGTGTCATTTCCCATCTCACACACCTCACAAACATTACTGTATTGTTGTGTTTTATCTGTGGAATAGTAGTAACTCATTTGTAGTACATTGGTTTCCAAAATAAGTTTCGCTTCTCATTCATTTAGTCTGATTAATTGATATAATTACCATGTAGACCAAATGTCATGTGAAATAGTCAAGTGGTTCAGGTCCCTGAACTGTGTTATGACAAAGATTGAAGGAATTAATATAACCTTTGTGTGAGGTAATAAATATAAACTTTATCCATCCCATGTGAAAAGGAACTATTTCTAGCTCCCTTGTTTTCCACAGGCATAAAAAAGAATACGCTCACTAGATTATTGATTGGGCAATATGGCTAAAGCTTTGTTACTTTATTCTAGTAAATGTACTAACTGCACATGGCTCCTCAGTGAAATAAGCTCTTTATTGTTCAAGTTTGAAGAAGCATACTTGATCATTCTTAGAATGTTTATTTTGAGTAGTGGTCTAACTGGTAACTTCAGTGGGTATATAATTCCATTCTATTCATGAACTTATCTTTATAAATAGTATTAATGTGTCATTGTTACGGGATTTGATACCATTCCATTGATTAGTTTTTCAGGGGATGATCCTAACAGTTTTAGTGTCACTCTGAATTTTCTAATTATATTAGCCCTTCTATTCCCACAAGTCAAGAAACCAGTATTATACTTCTGACAGTTACCATGTAGAATGCTTTATATTTTGTACTCAGAAATCCTGGCCATGATCTGAAAATCAGTCTTGAACCAGGCTAAAGCACTGACCATTAAATGGTCAGGATGCAATTTTCTACCTGCCCATTTTGATTGTTTTTGCTCTAGCTATGATACTCATAATAACAACTTAAAGGGAAGAATCATTTACATTGTGCATGGCTTCATGGTGTTTAAGTCTCTGTACTTGGTGCTGTAGCAGAATTTAAGGGCACTGTGACCCTCTATCATAGAAAAACAGTTCACTTCATGAATGGTCAGCTTGCTGAGGGAGAAGAAATACCTATGTTCAGTTGGCTTTCTACTTTTCTTCCTTTTATTATTCTAAGGCAAGAAATCCATGAATGGTACCATCCATATTCAAGTGTACCTTTGCCCCTCAGTTACTTATGTCTGGAACATCTTTGCAAACATTCTAAAAGATGAGACTCTTTAATCTTTCACATAATTCTAAATCTAGTCAAGTTAAATAAAGATAAGCTATTACATTCCTCTACCACAAATTCTACTCTAGCTAGAGGACCATGATGATGCTCAACATATGGGTACCTATACTGTTGGAGTTAACATTCATGTTGCTGATAAAAATCATGATAAACAGCTTAAGGGACAAGGGGTTTATTCTATTATGATTGTTAAGTTACATTTCTTAATCCAGATTGAGAGCAAAGCTCACACCAACACCAGGGCTGAAGGAAATGGCCACACCATATCCACGTTACAGCTGAGAGAGGGATAATGCTTACTTGCCAGGCCAGCATGTCTTACTAAATATACAGAATGATACTAAATTCCTCAACCAGAGGAATACAGAGAACTCTCTGCATTTTATTTACCTGTCCAGGACCTAGTTCCACCCACCATACTCTGGGCCTTCCCCCATCAAATAGATAATCTCTTTGCAGGTTCACTGTGAGCTCAACTCACTACTAATTCTCTGCATGTGCTCAGACCTCAATCCTTCAAGCATCAGCTTGACACCTGTATTTAATCATGAAATGTGCCCACTTTGAGCCAGTGTCCAACATCTTTAAAAAGTTTGATGAAGTTTCTCTCTTTCACTGGAGTAGATTACCAATAAACTGTTGAGATAAGTTTTACAAGATCGTTGGTATATGTATCTATTATGATGCTAACCTCCTGTGTCAGGAGACTTTACATTTTCCCATGGTTAGTGGAGGAGATATATGGCAATTAACTGAGGCAAAGTTGCTGGATAAGGAATTATAACTTTTTATTTGTATATGATAGACACATTCTGTCTCCTCTGTATTACTTATTTAAATTTAGCAACATTCTTGGTATTTACTCATCTGTTAGTCATCTCCCTTAGTGCTCAGCTAGTCAATCCCTTCAGCTGTCACATCAGCCTCAGTGGGATCGGCAAAAAGAGTTTTGCAAGAATGCTTCTGGGAGTCTAATTCATGGAATTTCCAATTAACATCAAAAATAGTCCATATATAAGAGTTAAATCAATAGCTACGTCTTGGTATACTAATGAAATGCAATAATGTGTTTGAGCAATGTCAAGTGAACACAAATATCAGAAATCATAAGAATGAATGTACAAATATAATTTGCACAGGATTCAAAACAGCACATAGCTTAGAGTTGCCATCCACAGTCTATTTTTTTAAATCCTTATCTGCTGTTAATTGAGAACCATTGAGAGGTCTGCTGGAGCACGTCAGGGAGAAGGCCTTAAGGTTTGGAATCCAGGCCATGCTTCTTCTTGCTGTCTTTGCTTCCTAATGATTGCAGTGACATGAACCAGACACCTGCTTCTATCTTTCATCATGCCTCTACTATATGATTCCCACCATAATGAACTATATCACCTCTAGAAAGATTAACCAAATGTAGACTTCTTTCTCCTTTAAGTTGATTGAATCTGAGTGTTTTCTTAAACTGGTAAAAGAAGAGTACTTGCAACCAAACTGTTAATGTGGATCCACTTCAAAACCAACTTGCAATCTGGAATCATGTATATGTGATATATTTTCTTTAAATCTTTGATCACAATGCCTATTTAAAGGACAAATAATACATTTTTAGGGAAACTTAACAGTGGTTTCATAACTGATGTTCTCATGAAAAGAAGCATTAGGAGATATTTTATATTTTAAAATAAATGCAGTATTTCTCTCTCATTCTTTATGTAGCATTTTAAAAGTTTCTAAGCTGCATGAGAATGTTAATTTATTTTCCTCTCCCCATTTCATGTGCCCAAACTTCAGTGTAGAGAGACACAGCTAATGAGTAACGTGGTGCACTAGCAATGGGTTGGGAGCAAAGGTTTCCAGGCAACTGTGACCACAGACTTGCAGCTTTGCTATGTTGACTTTCCTTTGTCACCTTGAGGGTTCATATGTGCTTTCATTCAGTCAAACAGTCAATTCCTCTCTTAATATTGAGTGGTTAATGAATGACTGAAAGAATACATCAGAAGTGAAAGGTGTGACAAAATTTAAAAAAATAAAAAGTAGTGGCTCTTGTATTACTCTGGATAGTACCTGGCAACCTGCTGGGTGCTCTCTGCTCATACCAATGGAGTAAGTGCATGTCTCTATTGCATATTGAAGCAGTGGTCTTCAAACTTAATTAACAGTTTTTAAACATTTATTTATTCAGTGTGTGTGTTTGTGTGCGTGTGTGTGTGTGTGTGCGTGTGCATGTGCATGTGTGTGTATCAGAAGATACTGTGTGTCTCTGTAAAAGATCAAGGATGACTTCAAGCAAGATCCATGATTATTTCTATCTCCTTTCTGCTTTGCTCTGGAATTTCCCAGGTCCCCCACTTCCCAGGACTGGAGGTACAGGTTGCAGCTGTTTCTCCCCGGTTTTTTTTTTAAACAGGGGACCTGGTATCTGAACTCAGGATCTTCAGCTTGAGACAGAGTTTTAACATCTGTGCTATCTCTCCAGCTCCCACTATTATAATTTACGTTTCTCTCCCATGAGTTAATATCCAAATGAAGCGGCTCTAAAGTTATGCCAATTTCCCTTTTTGAGTAACCACAGTTTTAATATGCTTAACACGTGTGAATATGTTTATCATTAGTCAATTGCTTCAGAATGGTTGAGAGAATTATAATCATAACATAAAAAGACCAAGCAGCAGAAAATAAAGCAGAAGACAGGGCCAGTGAGGTATCTCAGTAGATAAGAACCTGTCAAACCTGGTGACCTGAGTTTGATCTATGGAAATCCACATGACAGGAGAAATCTGACTTTGGGTAGTAGTCTTCTGAACGCCACCTGTGTACCATGGCATGTATTTATCCTTTCTCTCCCACCTCAAGTAATTAAAAAAATGGGAAAGCATCAAATAAACAATTGAAAAACCCAGTTAAACAAATAAACATAAAACCGAGTAAGACTAAGCAATTTGTTAAATGTAATTTTATAAAAGTTTCACAAAGCATGTCCTCTTTCTGGTTAACATTTATTTAAAAAATTCTTTTGCTCACTTTAAACTGGGTATAGTGGTCAATATTACCACTTTAAAGGATGTAAAATAACATAAAGGACACACTTCTGTTCATGTCTATATGAAAGTTTCTAGACTCTAATTCAGGTGAGAAGACTCACCCTAAGTGTAAGTAGTACCATCCCCATGGTCTACGTTCTAGAATTAATCTAAAGGGGAAAACAAGCTCACAGATTAATTTCTCTCTGTTTTTTGACTGTGGATGCAAAGTGACCAGTCATTTCATGTTTCTGTCACCATTAGTTCCCTGTAACTTGTAACCATGAAATAAATGGATTTTTTCCATCCATAAACTGCTTTTGTTTGTTATTTTGTCACAGCACAGACAACAGTAAAATAATGTTGACCAAAATGTTCATTTGTATGGGAACGTGCCCATATTAGTAAGCATTCTTATTAAGGCAGAATAACTAGAGAATGGGATTTATTTATGCTCTTATCATGAACTAAGGTGAGAATTAAAGCAGTTAGTTGCACAAAATACAAGAGAAAAGTGTGCTAGAACAATGGAAATTTGATTTGCTTCTTAAGAGCATTTACTACTTTAAGACTTTTTTTTAATTTTTTTACTTTTATTTATTTTATTCAATTGTGTGTGTGTGTGTGTGTATGTGTGTATGTGTGTATGTGTGTGTGTGTGTGTGTGTGTAGAACAATGGACAAATTCGGGAATCACCATGGACGCCTCCACCTCCTCCTTGTTTACTCTGCCCCAGGATTCACAGGCTCCGCCCTACCAGGACCGGAAACGCAGGCCGTCCCGCTTCCTCCCAGTGTCTATACGTGGGGTCTAGGATCCGAACTCAGGACCTTCCGCCTCCACAGCAGAGGCTTAATCCCTGAGCCACCTCTCCAGCCCCTACTTTAAGACATTTATTTGTAGTACACTACTATGTGTATTTACTTTAGTAATCCTCTTTAGGAATAATATCCTAGGACGTGGATTCTTTTTAAGAGAAGTTTGGCTGTTCCTTTCTCTCCTCTTTCAGAAAACTTCACATTACATGGTGGCATTCTTAGTTGCTATACTACAAACATGCTTCAGATTCATTGTGTGAAGAGGTCTGAGACACTAAGATGTTAAGGCATTGGGAAACTTTCACCATAAATAATAACCCAGAACAAAATATTGTGTCAAAACCCAGATATATCCTTCATGTATTGTCTAGATGAAGTTAACATCCAATAGGTCAACAATTATATACTAAAAAGCAGAAACAAAGATATAAAACCATTATTGGGAAGCTTGTTTCTGAGAAAAGACCAAAATTGTAAAATAACAAAGCATGTAATTATACACAAGTAGTGAGCTATTAAAAACTCAAAGACCACATTCTTAGAAATAAAATATATCATGTGACATGGGAAACATGCTCCATTCAAGGTTATAAATGGTGAACAACATTGAGCCATGGAGACCAAGAAATTTCAAAGAGGGACAGAATCTATACTGAGCTCCCTGGACAGAAGATAATGAGCTTCTTCCACTAGGGACAGACAGCCTGTCTTCTTTGGCAGCCATTGTAACCTTGTGGGCCTATAAGTCTGATGTAAAGTGCAATTGCACAATAGGAGGCAAAGCGCAATAAGATTTTGTTCTGTCAGAGTTGTAGAGGTTAAAGTCAGGTTCTGTAAAGACCTTTTTCTTTCTGAAAGAGATTGACAGAACTTGTTTGACTCTATTTAGCATCTAATAATTATAAGTGATCCATAATCCTTCTTAGCTGGTAGACTTAATCTAATTAATCATCATGAATATATTATTATCTCTCTCTCTCTTTCTTTGTTTCTTTCTCTCTCTCCTTTGCCCCATGCATGTGTTTTGAAATAGTCTCATTATGTAACCCAGGCTGACCACAAATATATCATTATTTTGTCTGAGCCTTCTCAGTGACGCATTACAGCCATAAACCATCAATGCCTCATATAATTTTCTCTCCTATGATAAGGATATCAGTCACTGGATCAAAGCCCTCTCTGATCCAAAATTACCACACCTTAAATTCATTGCATCTTGAATGGCACTGCTTCTAGAGGAAGCCATATTCCATGCCCAGGATATAATATATATTAAATATACTTTATGGGGGAACATAATGTAGCCCACAAATGGGCTACATTACAAATGGGCTTAGAAATGGTTTTTAGAAATGGTTTTCAAGAGAAATTAGGAATTGTGATTCCTTGCTTCCTGTACGGATCAACCTGCAGTCTTGTACATGCTAAGCAAATGTACTGTAGAACTGTACACCATGCATACTAAATTCAACTTTCATGTTAAATCTTTAAATATGTAGGATGGACATGGGTGGTGATCTTGTAAACTTGCACCTGTCTTTTGGTTGATAAAAACTATGAAGATATTAGTATATCCTCATGCTCCTTCAGAAGTGTCACCACGGAGATCAAGGAAAGGTGATGGTAGCAATAGGAACTGGAGAGGTGAGAGGAAACTGGGCACACCAGAAGGAGAGTGTTGTGACTGGAAGGGAAAAGTGTGAGCTAAAAGGACTGGCTGTGCCATGAAAAACAAAATCAGCAGCACACAGGATGTGCAGCAAGATGTTCTAGGAAAAAGTTCAAGACATTTTCCACAAACGGTTTGTAAACTTGCATCCAAGGACTAATTTGCATGGATAAATGAGTTTGTGCATCATTGAAATGAATGCTTTCCTTCATAGATTTGACTTCTGGGGTATGACACCTGCTGGATATTTACTAGACATTTTAATATTGTTGATCTGTATGCTAAAGGTGTGCTTAACATCTATTCTGACATATTTTTGGAAAATAAATAGAAAATGTTTTCTATCTCTGAAATATTTGAGCTTTCCAAGCTTCTATATTCAGAATTGGCAGACAAAGTTAATACTTATTTTTTCAATAAAATCTATATGCCTTTTCTTGTGTGTGTGTGTGTGTGTGGTGTGTGTGTGTGTGTGTGTGTGTGTGTGTGTGTGTGGTGTGGAATCATCCTGGACTGTTCTACCTTTTTTTGCTTTGCACTGGGATTTCCCAGGATTCATCTTCCAGGACTGCTGCCATTTCCACCTGAAATTTTTTAATGAGTTTATGCCTTTTCCCTGATATCCTCCTCCCACTTCCTCCTTTCCCACCTTCCTCATCCAAAGTTTAACAGAAATCTGACTCCTTCACCAGGTGTTTTTATATGGGACCTGTCATATTTATACAACAAATGCCTTTATATATTTGCATATTGTTGCAGCTTGCCTACATGATGACCATAAATTCACTACCAAATAACTTATGGAAAAAAAATGGCTTCATTTTTTGATTGTCCTTTTTCATCTCTTAGTCAAGTTTTACAGGAGAGTTCATGCCAACAACAGGACTGAGAGAACTGGCCACACTATGTCCATAAGACATTGGAGAAAGGGACAAACCTAACTTGCCAGATTGCATGTCCTAGCCAAGTATACCTAAGAATGCTAACTTCCTCAACCACCTCCCTTCATCTTGTTCACCTGTCCAGGGACTACTACCACCCACCATGGACTAGGTTTTCTCATCATTTAGATAATCTCTTACAAGCATGTCTAGGGCTTAAATTACCTACTAGTTGTTCACAACTGTGCCTAGAATTAAAGCCTTCAATTGTCATGCTGATACTTGCATCTAACTATGATACCTACTGACCCATCTCGTCAGCTTGCTGTATGGCAATTTTCCTCTGAGCCAGAAGCCACTAATATCTTTTTCTGAGATCATTTAGATCACACTTGTTGACTGTTGATATTCCTTCAAATACAAGGGATGCATAGTTAGGGATATTGGATCCTCACCTGAGAGTATAGTCCAACCTGGCTCACCTGTTAGCTGTTACTATGTGATTTTGACCTATAACATGTACCCTGTCATGGTAGGTGCCCTCTGGTCTTTAGGGATTTAGGGAAGAATGGTGGGTAGGGATGAAAAGAAGGCATGGTAGGTAGGACTCTAGGGCATATAGGGTGAGTTTAACTGTACTATGGGATTCCATATTCCTTAAACTTGTAAGGAAGCTCATTGTAGATGTGAGGCTTTTCAGTGTGAATTATTTGGGGTCACCATGTTTCTGTAAGTAATTTTCACTCCCTACTCATGTAAGTAGCCCCAATAAAGGCATTAGTATATCGAGTTGGAATTGCTATAATTGTTACTTTGGTATGCTGTGGAATTGCTTTCTCAAATAGATGGACATGCAGTTGTGTGAAATTACCTCTAGAATGTTTCACACAACGCAGCCCTACTCAGGAGACTTTTGAAGTGATATAAAGTTCTTTGGGAGACTACCACAGCATTAAAGAGGGTAGGCCAGGGGGCAGTAATATGAGGACATAAGAGAAGTAGAAGGAGATTCAGGAAAGGACAGCAAAGAATGTGCATGTCAGAGTTTAAGTGAGAACACATAAAGTTTCTAATGGGGAAGAAAGTTGCAGCATTGTAACTTGGTGCATGAGTTGTATTGAGTGGGGGTTGTTCCAGTTCTGTGGGATGCTAAAGAGAGAAGAGAAAAACTTCAAAATACTGCTGGGAAATGGGGATTTGGAAGCTTGCAAGGCCACATAACTGAGGCAAGAACTATGTCTCATACCTGGGCACAGGCTTGAGATGACCTGATAATATCTTCACTGGTGATACAGAGCATGTACATGTACTTAGGAAGATGAGTAGTTTCACTGAAGAAAGCTAACTGGGAAATCTGACAAGTTACCACAATATGTGCAGGGCTTTGACTTGGCTTCAGACACCCTCTCAAGTTCGCCACTCTTAAGTCTGGCCTTTCCTCACCATTCAGTAAATTATAGTCTCACAGTCAAGAAAGGCATCTTCTTAACATTTTCAGGGACATGGCATCAAAAAAAAAAAAAAAAAAACTATCACTCTTGAACTTCAGCCTCAGTATGAAGGCATGGAATGGAAGGAAAATATTTGTAGCAAAGCTCCCAATTTTCTGTCTCTTTGTCTCTGTCTCTCTCTCTGTCTGTCTGATTTTCTATCTTCCATCTCTCCCTCCTTTATTTCCTTTATATCAACAATTTTCTGTATTCTATATCATGAAAAATGGCTGCACAGACTAAAGGTCCCATGTAGCCATGATAGTAAGGTATGGATTGCAAAGATAACATTACTATTGAAAGGTTCATCAGCCAACCAGAAATCAAGAGCAGAGTATGTCGGGGCATCTCTTCTCCTTATAATAGCAATGGAAAGGCAAGTGTAACTAACACCAGGGAGACATACAGGGTACAATTCAATTTTTCTTTCATTTCTTTATGGGAAATGCAATTTGATAACAATGGTGCCAGTGAGGTACAGATGGTGAGTTCTGCAGATCTTATTACCTGCAGCTACCAAGTCCAGCTTGCCTTCGACAGCTGTAATTGGCCTCTTTCAGCCTCTTTGGAGCTGGGGTATAAACATTACCCTTGAGTCTTCAGTGTTTTTGCAAGACAAATGGAATGGTTTACTTTTCATTTATTACTTGTGACAGGGAACTGAAAGAGAAAGAAGTAGCCTAAATTCATGAGAGACAGCGTTTTTGTAAAGAAATCTCACTTCCCAGGAGAGCAAGCAGCCATAAAGGTGTGCATAATTCAAAGATCATGTTGTAGGTATGGCAAATGTTTTGGCAGGAGTCAAATGATAAAATTCTTTTAATTGGTCAGTTAAATGTCCACAGCAGCTGCAATTATTTCAGATGGTTCTGTGAAATATAGAGCAACTCCATGAACACATGGCCCCTCTAAAGCTTACTTCATCCAAAGTTTTCGTTGCTGGCATGGGGATTTAATTAAAATTGAATATGCTGGCCGGTTCGCTGCCTGTTAAGGCTTGTGGCCAGCCACTGCTATCAGATCTCAGAGCTGTGACAGCTTTTCAGCAATGATGCTAGCTGCTCAAATAAGGTTTGAACAAATAAGCAAGGATTAGATTTAATTCCTTTACCTTTCACTCACACCTTGCTTTGTGAAAGCCAAAATCATCATGTTTTAAATGCAAATATAAAAGGTTAACTTAGAATTTTAGGCTTCCTTCCCACCTATATACTAAAGAAGAGGGCATGGCATGAAAAGTGTTGGCTTATGAAACAAGATTATTCTTCATTTTTTTTAATCTGTTGGAAAGAAATGCCTCACTAACCCTTCTCTATAGAACTTAAAATCTGGCATTTGAGTCCCGAGAGTTAGTGCAGATTCCTGTCAGAAAATGCTTGCAGTTTTACATTGGAGACTTCATTCCTTTTTTTGTGTGTGTGTGTCTCCCGTAAATTGCAAGGTTTTCTTGCCTAACATTTTTCCTATAATTGTATAAATAAACTTTAGAGTACAAAATCTTGGACCACCAGGGGATGACTTTGCTAATTTTAATTTTCTTGGATCACTTTAATATTTAATTCCATTAATATCTGCTTAATAATTAATAAGGGACTCAGTAGGGTACATTGACATTCTTAAGTCTTCCATCTCAGAAAATATATAAATTTGAATCAAGTTGAGAGAATAAATGGATCCTAAGAGTAAAGATAAAATAAATATATCATTTATCTAAATAAGTCTTACTCTCAATCAGAACACCTTGTGCTAAGAGTCCAGAGTCATTAGCAGAAAAATGAGAAGAGAATACTGATACCTTTGAAAGAAAAAAAAAAAAAAAACTAAAACTACAGTCCTAGAATAACTCAAACTTTTGTCTTGAAATTCCACCTAGTTTACTTCAATTAAACTGTGCTGCATATTGTGGATACGAACTAACAAATATGCCCCACAGGTGACAAATACATCTTTACCATTTTAATTGTAAGTTCCCAATTTTACATTAATAGTCAGCCAGCCAATAATTTATTCTGTTAATTCAGAATTTTCAAAGTCCATACAGAAAGTGATTCACATATAGCACCCTAAAATTCCTTTGTACAGTTGCTATTAATTCCTATCTAAAAGCTGCTCAGCTCTTCAGAAGATATTCATTAGCAGCATGAGACAGTTAAACTCTAGTCACAACGGCCCAGAGATATGTTAGGCTTGAATTATGGGAGAAGATGGATGGGTCATGTCCTTTCATATTTCAAAATCCCACTATGGAATAGATAGTAAATGACTGGTGAATAAATTCATGTCTTAAAATCACATAATGGTTCTACTCACATCTTTCCAATTTTCACAACTTTAGTAAGTTTCTTAAACTCTCTAATACATCACTTTGCTCAATTTGCAGATGAGAATAACCTATATCAAATGAGAGAATAACATTTAGTCAAATTAACAGGACCAATGTATAAAGATTGAACGAATATTAATTATTATGGCTGCAACAATATTGATTTCAGTATTTCTTTTAAATGGTCAGACTAAACTACCAGAAATTCAAATTAATTGCATTTAAGTAAAATATAGTCACTCTCTTTTTTGAAAGTGCTCAGGTAATCCAGGTCATCATAGCATGAAGAAAAATTTAGTGGGAACACTAAAACTTCTCTCTCTCTCTTTCTCTCTCTCTCTCTCTTTCTCTCTCTCTCTCTTTCTCTTTACCTTCCTTAAAATTCAGTCTTATTCATCAAAGTCAGATGATAATTTCCGGAGTTAATTTTTAATCATATACCCTGTCGCCTCTGTGTATTTCTGGGTATTGCAGTTGAACACCTTTTTCTTTAATCGAGTGTTTGTTCACTTCCTATCTGAGTGCTTTGTTCACTAGAACTAGGCTACAGAGACTATTTAATCTTCTAGAGGTTTATTTTTCTCTGAAGATCAATTCTTAGCAAGAATTGAGTCCTCCTGTCTCTTTATTATGGAATCTCAGAAGAATCATAGTCCTACAATTCACATATGATTACTCAGGTGTCTACATACTGGATCCTTTCACTTTTTTCCTATTTTCTGTCAATCTAGAGATGTATTATAGTCTCTTTCTAATAAGGCAATTTCCTTGTCTGACTTTTAGGCCGTCTATTATGATGCCTGGAGATCTGTGATACATTGAACATCACAGGACTCTGCAGTTGCATTTTATTTTACTTCCCATTCAATTCTAAGTTAGAAGCTTTGCTGTGTGCTATAAATGTAGTCGTTTTATAATCATCATCCATTGGAAATTAAATTGTTAACTGAATGCAAAAGTAAAACTCAGTGATTTATTTCATAAATAAAACCCTATATTTATATTTGTAAATTCTACATTTATGTTTTCTCCAAGGTCATTTTGCTTTTTTTATGGGAGTTTTAAACATTCCGTATCAAATATGCATCGATTTAGTAATTTCATGGAAACATGACTTTTTAGCATATCAGTGTCTAGACCTTTGAAACCAATTACACTCATTTTATCAAATTCTCTTACAAATTAATATGCCTCTTGCTGCTGTGCCTTCCAGCAACACACAGAACATTTATTTCACAGGACTTCCACTCACAGTTGTGGATAGAACCTGCTCTCTTGAGGATATGTGGAGCCCAGAATACAACTGAATAATGATTGATAGGTGACACTTTTTGATTTTGCCCTCGGGATCTTTATTCTTCTCCCTCACATTTTTTCTTTGATCCTGAGTTGGTATGACACTTGGAAAATGTCTATATTTCTGAATCTTGGGAAAAACTCACTTATTTTACTTGCCTCTCCAGATACCTGTTACATGTTCCATTGGCTGATGTTCCTTCTGGGACAGGGTGTGCATGCTTTATGTCATTAAAACACATGTAACACACACACACACACACACACACACACACACACACACACACACACAGAGAAACATATGCAAACATAAGTAAATTCCATATCCAGTACTGACCACATGAAATTGAAGTTTTATTTGTCACACTGTGTAATTGTTTCACTCTTTTACTTTATTAAATGTCTTATGGATAGTGCTAGGAATAAAATAAGCTTTGTGAACTACTTGGTCAGTAATAACTCACTCTAGATATATGAATCAGATTTACTCCATTAATAACATTTATCCCCTGTTCCTCATCAGTCTCATCCTAGACACCAAGCAGGATCTAGTAGTATATTTCAGGTTATCTATTGTTGGTTAATTTTATCACACAGGACCTATTTTCAGTACCACACTGATGATGCATAAAAATCTTGTAGTTTCATGTTTTCTCCTTAATGATAATGGCCATTTTAATGCTATTCTGTAAGCCAGAAATTGTGCTAGGAGCTTTGCATAAATTAACTCTAATCCTCTTATTAAAGTGGAGAGAAATGTGTTGTGATTCTATTGTTTTTTCAGTTAAGTTCATTCCCATAGCAAAGACTATGTGCATCCCTCTATTAGACTGCCCTGAAATCCTATCTGAGAGGCAAAGGCCTTGGATTGAGCAGCCATTCAAAAGGGTGGAAGAATTGTGACATAGTGAGAAAACATCTGATGTTAGAATCATATTTAATTTCTTTTGTCAACTCATTTGTCAACTTAGTCTTTTATTTCTTTATGCACAAAATGGGGATAATTACTCCTATTTTCCTCCCTCTTTAAAACGCAAGAAAATTTTTGAGAACCAGATGCACTACATGAAGAAATCTACTAAAAATACTAAGTACTGATTTAATACTGAATCTGTGTACACACTGACTCAGCTAGCTTAATGCAAAAATACATTACAGTATGTAAGAATAACTCAAATGAGATCTACATATTTATTGACACATATATACAACTCTGGCATGTGTTGAAAGTCTTAAATGAGAAACTATGAAAATAGAAAAAGTGGATAGTAAAAGTCAACACTGGTGTTCCATTGATTCATTCACTAGAAGATTAATGAATTAGAAATGTTTCGATATTGAGAGACAAAGATGCATGCATTAATATTGTCTTCAGTTATAGGGAGATTTCAAGGCTTTGGAAAAATATTAGTAAACATTTGACTCTATCATGATGTCCAGGTAAATATAAACAGATAATAAAAATAAGAAGTAGAGAGTTAAGAAGAAAATAAGCTTTACTATTTGAAATTTTAGTTTGGAAAGGACTGAAACTAAAGAGGGGCCTGATCAGTACCTGTAAGAGAAAAATAATTAATCTATCACATTAAGATTTCAAGTATTGCCATATTTCATTTCCTTTTTTGATCAAAGTAAAGTCTTACAGAGTTAAATACTTTAAAAACAATTTCTCAGTCTTCAAAATGCATGAAGTGTTTAAGACGATGCTTCAGTAATGGAAGTTGGTATTTCAGGCATCTGTGTGTTCATGTTTTCTTTAGTAAAAGACTATTTACTTTAGTGATGGAAATTTCATCCCTCATTAGGCTTAGGGATTTGCATACCATCCATGGAAAGAACTCATACTTAGTTGTGGGAAATACTTGAGCTACATGTCTATGACAACACTTAGAACATGTGGTCACTGTGCCATTGGGATTCACCTTCACCCACTCATCATGCTTTGCTGCCTTTTCTAAACCTTTACCACCAGGTGGCAGTGAGACAACACACAAGGTCACCATGTGATTTCTCACAATTTTTAGGAACGGGGGTGGGGAGGGAAAGGGGTGAGCATCACACTGAACCAGACATCAAAGAACAGGCAGATAACATAAAGATACTCATATAGGAAATATCAATTAATGAGCTTACTTATGAATATACACAGAGCTATGATAGGGTAATTTAGACAATACCAAAATGTCTTTAAGCATTTTAATAATGACCCTTTGCATAACATTTAAGAGATTATGTCGCCTTGAATTAAAAGGAAACAAAAACATTAAAAGAAATTATGACTACCAAAACTATCATGGAAGTACTTGTATCTAAAAATACCATTAAACCCCCAAATTCTTATTATACGCTTAGGTAAGAATAATTCTCAACACTCAATCAAGATACATCTTTTTGTAATGGAAGATTTGTGATGCAGAGAACCAAAACTGACCAGAATACATAATATAGACCACACTGCAGTGCTCAGTCTTAAACAGGCCATGAAAATGTCTCCCCATCCCCAGGTTCAAGGTACATAATGGAAGAGGAATTGGTAAGTTTGTAAGAGTCTACAGGTGGGGAGGTGTACTCCCTGCCATGACACTCCAGCCATGACAGGGTTTCTGTATCCTAGAGCTCACTCAATTAGATCTAGACAATTACTGACAAGATCAACATTCCTCAACGGACAAATAAGCATTTTAGAAGAAACAACTCTACTCAGAGAGAATTTCTGGGACAAGAGCCAGGCAAATAAAGGGCAGCTTCATCACCTGTAGGTTTTCCCACTGAAAGGCAACTTCCACTTTCACAGATGCCTGGACCTCTACTTGTACACTGTTCACTGTACACTACAGAGCACTATAGTCTACACAGGCAGAAGAAAATGAGAGTGGGAGGGACATGGCTGGATTGATGAACAGAAGGGAGAATGGGAGACAATGGGGGTTGGGAAAGGAGGGGTTGGGAGCAAGTACATAAGCTCAACTTGCTTGCACATAAAACTTTCTCTTTTTTATTTTATTTTTTTATTATTATTTCTGCTCAAACAAACTTAACCGGTACACCGGTCCCCTCCCTCCCTCCACCTCCCCCCTCTCTCCCCATCACCCAGTGCCTCCCCCCCAGCGGCTCCCCCCCAATCCCCTGAGCAGCCTTTAATGTGCATGCCAAACTCTCCTCTGGGTATTCCTCTCCGATGTGGTGCAAGGACCCAGGAGTATTTCCCAGAACCCTTTCCTGTGTTCCCCTTAAGCTTAGGAACACTACTGTGACTGTCAGTCCCTAGCCTCCAAGGATCCTAGTGCCTTTAGTCCATGCTAGACTTTGTGGGGTCAATAATGTGTTGGACATAGCACAGGTCATGCAAAGTCCTATTATGATTGCTTCGGCCCTAACTTGTGTGGAGTATCTTGCATATCATTACTCCTCCCATTCTTATGCTCTTACAATCTTATCGCCCCCTCTTAGAGATTAGGCTGCCTTAGTTCCTGATGATTGATATAAAGTCTCTGATGTTCTGAATTATGATTTGTTGATTTTTTTTTTTTTTAGTTTTGCTGCTCCTGCAATGCCCTTGGCTCCATCCTGATGAGTATTGGATGTCACCTCCTGGTCAGAGATAAAAACCTGTTAGAGACTTGTTATAAGAGTATATTCAAAGGTAGATGGAATAAAAGTAGGAGACTGCGGTGAGAGAAGGGTCAATCACCCATTTGCAAAATGGTTGCTTTCTATCTGGCAACTTATATGCCCTCCCTTTCTGGTGAGATCATACCGCATCAGTTGCAAATGATCAGGAAGGAAAGTCTGTGAACTTAAACAGATGTCTCATTACTTACTTGCAGTCATTGATGGTGGCCTATTTTCTCTGCTGTAACATGGTCCCCTCTCTCCTTGTTTCTGGTGGGGCCCTTCTTCCTCATAGCTCCTGTTTATAAACTTTGCAATTACTGTAGGTATTACAGAGATTTGTCTTTGAGAGTCTCTAAGTGGGTTTGGTACTAGGATCCACCTATTAGGGAGTACATAACAGTGCTTAATTTTCCATATCTGGGATACATCACTCAATATAATTGTTTCTAATTGCATTCATTTCCTGGCAAATTGCATTAATTCATCATTTTTGATGGCTGAGTAGTATTCTGCTTCATAAATGTACCACATTTTCCTTATCCACTCGTCAACTGTTGGACATTTAGGTTGATTCCATGACATTGTAAACAGTGCTGCTATGAACATGGTCGTGCTTGTGCTATTGAGGTGAATTTTTGCTGAATGGGGGGGGTTATTCCCAAAAGTGGAATAGCAGGGTCATATGGCATTTCAATCTTTAATTTCTTTAAGAATCTCCAGAGGGCTCGCCAGAATGGCTGTATGAGCCTGCATTCCCACCAGCAATGTAGGAGAGTTCCCCTCTCTCCACATCCTCTCCAGCATTTGGTGATGTTTGTATTGTGGATTTTTGCCATTCTGACTGGGGTGAGATGATATCTCAGGGAAGTTTTGATTCACATTTCCCTGATGGCTAAGGATGTGGAGCATTTTTTAAGGTATTTGTTAGACATTTTAATTTCATCCCTGGTAAAGTTTCTTTGAAGTTCCAAGGCCCATTTTTTAATTGGGCCATTAGTTTCCTTGGTGTTTAGTTTTCTAAGTTCTTGTGCACTCTGGATAAAAGAGCTCTGTCAGATATGTGGTTAGTGAAGATTTTCTCCCATACTGTGAGTTGCCTTTGTTCTCATGTTACAATCTCTTTATCTGAACAGAAGTTCTTTAATTTCATAAGATCCCATCTGTTGAGTGTTGGTTGTAGTGACTGTGCTATTGGATGTCCATTTAGGAACTGTTGGCCTAGCCCAATCAGCTCTAGGGAGTTCCCTACATTTTCAACTATTGTTTTTATAGTCTCTGGCCTTATAGCGAGGTCCTTGATCCATTTGGAATTAATTCTTTACATGGTGACAAGTACGGGTCCAGTTTTAATCTTCTGCATGTGGAGATCCAGTTTTGCCAGCACCATTTGTTGAAGATGCTATTCTTTATCCATTGTATTTTTTGGGCCCCTTTTTCAAAGATCAAATAGCTGCACTTGTGTGGGCTTATATCTGGATCTTCAACCCTTATCCGTTGATCCGTATGTCTATTTTGGAGCCAATACCAGGCTGTTTGCAGTATAGACTTAGGTTTGGTATGGTAATACCTCCAGCAGTGTTTTTGTTACTCAGGATTGTCTTTGCTATCCTGGGTCTTTTGTGCCTCCATATGAATTTTGAGATTGTTTGGTCAACTTCTTTAAAGAATTGCTTTGGGATTTTAATTGTTATAGCATTGAATCTGTATATTCCCTTGGGTAGGATGGTCATTTTTATGATATTAATTCTGCCAATCCAGGAACATGGGAGATCTTTCTACCCTCTGGTGTCTTCTGCAATTTCTTTCTTTAGGGTTTTAAAGTTTTCATTATAAAGGTCTCTTACTTCCTTGTTTAGGTTTATACCAAGATATTTCATTTTTTAGGGGCTATAGTAAGTGGGATTGTTTCTCTCAGGGCTTTTTCACTTCTTTCATTCTGGGCATATAGGAAGGCCTCTGATTTTGTACATTTAATTTGTATCCTGCCACCCTGCTGAACTTCTGTATCAGTTCTAGGAGCTTCCTGGTGGAGTTTTGGGATCACTCAGGTACAAGATCATGTTATCTGCAAATAGAGATAATGAATTCTTCCTTGCCAATTTGAATCCTTTTTATGTCCCTTTCTTGTCATATGGCTTCAGCTAAAACTTCAAGTACAATATTGAATAGAAGTGGTGAGAGTGGACAGCCTTGTCTGGTTCCTAATCGAAGCAGGAATGCTTCAAGTTTTTCGCCATTGAGTATAATCCTTGCAGTGGGCTTGTTGTATACAGCTTTTTTTATATTGATAAAGGTTCCTTCCATTCCTACTGTCTCTAGGGTTTTGATCATAAAAGGCTGTTGGATCTTGCCAAAAGCTTTTTCTGCATCTATTGAGAGTATCATGTGGTCTTGGACTTTGGACTGGCTTATATGATGAATTACATTTATTGATTTGCATATGTTGAAACAATTTTGTGTGCCAGGGATAAATCCTACTTGGTCCCCGTGAATGATCTTTTTGATATGTTTTTGAATCCAATTTGCTAAGACTTTGTTGAGAATCTTTGCATCTGTGTTCATCAGAGAGATTGGCCTATAGTTCTCTTTTTTAAGTGTATCTTTACTAGATTTTGGGATTAAGACGATATTAGCTTCATAGAAGGAATTTGATAGTGTACCTTCTTTTGTTATTTGGTGGAACAGTTTAAGGAGTATTGGTGTTATTAGCTCCTTAAATGTCTGGTAGAACTCTGTGCTGAATCCATCTGGTCCAGGACATTTTTTGGTGGGAAGATTCAAGAGTACTTCCTCGATTTCCTCATATGTTATAGGACTATTTAAATAACTCACAACTTCCTGATTTAATTTAGGTAAGTTGTTTTTACTTAGAATTCATCCAACTCTTTTGTGTTGTCAAATTTTACAGAGTAAAGTTTTTGAAATATGATGTTATAATTCTCTGGATTTCTTGGGTATCAGCCATGACAACTCCATTTTCATTTCTTTTTTTTTTTGAAGTTTGAAATTTATTTATTTAGTGAAACATGAAAAAAATAAACAATGATAATACATATATGCCAAAAAAATTATATGGATTTGTTACACTGGTAAAATATGAAAAGTAAATTTCAGCATAATTGTATTTTATAAGTATCTTATATAAAAGTTTATTAAGTTGGGGCTGGAGAGGTGGCTCAGGGGTTAAGCCTCCGCCTTGCAGGCGGAAGGTCCCGAGTTCGGATCCCAGATCCCACGTATAGACGCCAGACGGAAGCGGGGGCGGCCTGCGCTTCTGGTCCTGGTAGGGCGGAGCTTGTGAATCCCAGGGCAGAAGGAGGTGGAGGTGTCCATGGTGATTCGCGAATTCGTCCGTGGTTCTACACATACACAGACACACACATACACACACACACAGACACACGCGCGCACGCACATACACACAGTTGAATAAATAATAATAATAATTAAAAAACATCTAAAAAAAGTTTATTAAGTTATAAATACTAAAGAGTTATAATTTCATTGTTATTATAACTAAAGAGTTATAATTTTATTGCCCTTTTTTAAATTTCTTCCACTCACGCGAAGTTGATAACTACCCCATTCCCCTCCCTCCCTCCAACCCTCCCTGGATTCCCTTGCTCCCTTCCCCCTTGTTCCCTTCCTGCCCCCTCCCTTTCTCCCAATCACTCCTCAACCCCTCTTCCGCAAATTTCCCTGAGCTTCAGGATGGGGAGAGATTAGGCAGCCCTGATTCCAGGTGGTTGATATAGAGTCTCTGATGTTCTGAATTATGTTTTTTTGATTTTTTTTCAGTTTTGCTGCTCCTGCAATGCCCTTAGCTCCATAGGTATTACAGAGATTTACCTTTGAGTGTGTCACTAAGTGGGTTTGGTACTAGGATCCGCCTATTAGGGAGTACATACAGCACATAATTTTCTTTTTTTTATTAAAAATTTAATTATACATTTTAAAAATTTTTTACCAGTTCCCTCCCTACCCCCTCCTCCCCCCGAACCCCCTCCTCCCTCTCCTCTCCCTCCCCATCCCCCAGTGCCTCCCCCCCAATTCCCAGAGAGTCCTTTATTGTGTACGCCTGACTCTCCACTGGGTCCTCCTCTCCGATGACATATAAAGACCCAGTGGCATTTCCATAAGCCCTTTCTCTTGTTCCCCTTTAGCACAGGATCACTACTATGGCTGTCAATACCTTGCCTCCAGGGATCTCGGTGCCCTTAACAGATGCTAGACTTTATGAGGGCAAGAGTGCACTGGACATTGTGCAGGGCATGCAAAGTCCCATTATGATTGCTTTGGCCCCAACTATTGTTGAGAATCTTGCAAATCGTTGCTCCTCCCATCCTTTTGCTCTTACACTCTTACCGCCCCCTCTTCCGCAAATGTCCCTGAGCTCCAGGATGGGGAGAGATTAGGCTGGCCTAGTTCTATGTGATTGATATAGAGTCTCTGAAGTTCTGGATTGTGGTTTGTTGATTTTCTTTTGCAGTTTTGCTGCTCCTGCAATGCCCTTCACTCCATCCTGTTGGGCACTGTATGTCACCCCCTGGCCAGAGACAAAAAGCCCCTGACAAAAAGCTGTTAAACTGGAGTCTTGTTATAATAGCATATTCAAGGGTAGATGTAATAAGAGTAGGAAACCTCAGTGAGGGAGGGGTCCATCACTCATTTGCAAAATGATTACCTTTTATCTGCTAGACTATATGCCCTCCCCTTCTAGTGAGATCAGGAAAGAACGTCTGTGAACTTAACCAGGTTTCTCATTACTTACTTGCAGACCTTAATGGAGGCCTATTTTCTCTGCTGTAACATGGTCCCCTCTCTTCTTGTTTCTGGTGTGGCCCTCCTACCCTATCTCTCTTGTTCATAATCCTTGCAATTACTGTGTTACATAGGTTTACTTTTGAGTGTCTCAAAGTGGGCTGGGTGAGTTTGGTACTAGGACCCACGTATTAGGGAGTACATACGGCACTTAATTTTCTGGGTTGGGGATACTTCACTTAATATGATTGTTTCTAATGACATCCATTTCCCAGCAAATTCCAGTAATTCATCATTTTTGATGGCTGAGTAGTACTCCATTGTATAGATGTACCACTGTTTCCTTATCCACTCGTCAACTGTTGGACATTTAGGTTGATTCCATGACTTTGCTATTGTAAACAGTGCTGCTATGAACATGGTCGAGCTTGTGCTATCGAGGCGAACCTCTGCTGCATGGGGGGTTATTCCCAAAAGTGGGATAGCAGGGTCATATGGCATTTCAATCTTTAATTTCTTTAAGAATCTCCAGACGGCTCGCCAGAGTGGCTGTATGAGCCTGCATTCCCACCAGCAATGTAGGAGAGTTCCCCTCTCTCCACATTCTCTCCAGCATTTGTCGTTGTTAGTATTGTGGATTTTTGCCATCCTGACCGGGATGAGATGATATCTCAGGGAAGTTTTGATTTGCATTTCCCTGATGGTGAAGGAAGTGGAGCATTTTTTAAGATATTTGTTAGACATTTTAATTTCATCCCTGATAAAGTTTCTTTGAAGTTCCAGGGCCCATTTTTTAATTGGGCCAGTGTTTTCCTTGGAGTTTAGTTTTCTAAGTTCTTTGTTCACTCTGGACAGTAGAGCTCTATCAGATATGTGGTTAGTGAAGATTTTCTCCCATTCTGTGGGTTGCCTTTGAGCTCGTGTTACAATCTCTTTATCTGAACAGAAGCTCTTTAATTTCACAAGATCCCAACTGTTGAGAGTTGGTAGCAGTGACTGTGCCATTGGATGTCTGTTTAGGAAATGTTGGCCTAGCCCAATCAGCTCAAGGGAGTTCCCTATCCTTTCAACTATGGTTTTTAAAGTCTCTGGCCTTAAATCAAGGTCCTTGATCCATTTGGAATTAAGTCTTGTACATGGTGACAAGTATTGGTCCAGCTTTAATCTTCTGCATGTGGAGATCCAGTTTTGCCAGCACCATTTGTTGAAGATGCTGTTCTTTTTCCATTGGATTCTTTGGGCCCCTTTGTCAAAGACCAAATGGCTGTAACTTTGTGGGCTTATATCTGGGTCTTCAACCCTTATCCATTGATCTGTGTGTCTATTTTGGAGCCAGTATCAGGCAGTTTTTATAACTATGGATTTGTAGTATAAACTAAGGTTTGGTATGGTAATACCTCCAGCAGTGTTTTTGTTACTCAGGATTGTCTTTGCTATCCTGGGTCTTTTGTGCCTCCATATGAATTTTGAGATTATTTGGTCAACTTCTTTAAAGAATTGCTTTAGGATTTTAATTGGTATAACATTGAATTTGTATATTGCCTTTGGTAGGATGGTCATTTTTACGATGTTGATTCTACCAATCCAGGAACATGGGAGGTCTTTCCACCTTCTGGTGTCTTCTGCTATTTCTTTCTTTAGGGTTTTAAAGTTTTCATTGTAAAGGTCTTTTACCTCCTTGGTTAGGTTTATACCAAGGCATTTCATTTTTTTAGGGGCTATAGTGAATGGGATGGTTTTTCTCAAGGCTTTTTCACTTCTTTCATTCTGGGCATATAGGAAGGCCTCTGATTTTTGCACATTTATTTTGTATCCTGCCACCCTGCTGAACTTCTCAATTAGTTCTAGGAGCTTCCTGGTGGAGTTTTTGGGATCACTCAGGTATATGATCATGTCATCTGCAAATAGGGATAGCTTGACTTCTTCCTTGCCGATTTGAATCCCTCTTATGTCCCTTTCTTGTCTTATGGCTTCAGCTAAGACTTCAAGTACAATATTGAATAGAAGTGGTGAGAGTGGACAGCCTTGTCTAGTTCCTGATCGAAGTGGGAATGCTTCCAATTGTTCCCCATTGAGCATAATCCTTGCTGTGGGCTTGTTGTATACAGCTTTTTTTATATTGATAAAGCTTCCTTTCATTCCTACAGTCTCTAGCGCTTTGATCATAAAAGGCTGTTGGATTTTGTCAAAGGCTTTTTCTGCATCTATCGAGAGTATCATGTGGTCTTGGACTTTGGACTGGCTTATATGATGAATTACATTTATTGATTTGCGTATGTTGAAACAATCTTGTGTGCCAGGGATAAATCCTACTTGGTCCCCGTGAATGATCTTTTTGATATGTTTTTGAATCCAATTTGCTAAGACTTTGTTGAGAATCTTTGCATCTGTGTTCTTCAGAGAGATCGGCCTGTAGTTCTCTTTTTTAAGTGAATCTTTATTAGGTTTTGGGATTAAGATGATATTAGCTTCATAGAAGGAATTTGGTAGTGTTCCTTCCTTTGCTATTTGATGGAACAGTTTAAGGAGTATTGGTGTTATTAACTCCTTAAATGGTAGAACTCTGTGCTGAATCCATCTGGCCCAGGACATTTTTTGGTGGGAAGATTCGAGATTACTTCTTCAATTTCCTTGTATGTTATAGGACTATTTAAATAATTCACAACTTCCTGATTCAATTTAGGTAAGTTGTGTTTACTTAGAAATTCATCTCTTTTGTGTTGTCAAACTTCACCGAGTTAAGTTTTTGAAATATGATGTTATAATTCTCTGGATTTCTTGGGTATCCGTAGTGATAACTCCATGTTCATTTCTAATTTTGTTAATTTGGGTTTTCTCTCTCTTACTTTTGGTTAATTTAGCTAGGGGTATATCAATCTTTTTGATTTTTTCAAAGAACCAGCTTTTTGACTGGTTCATTTTTTCTATTGTTTTCTTAGTCTCGATTTCAGATATTTCTCCCCTTATTTTGCTAATCTCCTCTCTTCTACTACTTTTGGGATCAGATTGCTCAAGTTTCTCCAAAGCCTTAAGCTGCATCATTAAATTACTTATTTTTGATGTTTCCATTTTTTTGATGTGGGCATTAAGAGCTATGAACTTACCTCTTAGAACAGCTTTCATTGTGTCCCAGAGATTTTGGTAATTTGTATTTTCATTTTCGTTCACTTTCAGGAAATCTTGAATTTCCTGTTTAATTTCTTCCTGAATCCAGTTCTCATTCAGCATCATATTGTTAAGTTTCCAGGAGTTAGTGTATTTTCTCTTGTTTGTTGTGTTGTTGTGGATGTCCAGCTTTAGTCCGTGGTGGTCTGATAGGGCAAAGGCTAGAATTTCGACTTTTTTGTATTTGTGGAGATTCATTTTGTGGCCCAATATGTGATCTTTTTTGGAGAAAGTTCCGTGTGCTGCTCAGAAAAATGTGTATTCTTTGTTACCTGGGTAAAAAGTTCGATAGAGATCTGTAAGGTCCATTTCTTTCAGGGTTTGATTACCGTCCAAAGTGTCTCTGTTAAGCTTTTGACCTGCTATCCCATGTTGAGAGGGCGGTGTTGAAGTCCCCGAGAATTATCGTTTGGGGGTTGATTTCTTGCTTTAGATGCTGTAGGGTTTTCTTAATGAATGTGGAGGGGCCCATATTGGGTGCATATATGTTCAGTATTGTGAAGTCTTCCTGGTGAATTGTACCTGTGACTAAAATGTAGTATCCATCTGTGTCTCTTATGATTTTCTTTGGTTTGAAGTTCACTTTGTCTGAAAGCATAATTGCTACCCCTGCCTGTTTCCTGGTTCTATTAGCTTGCAAGATTTTGGACCAGCCTTTCATTCTTAGGACGTGCCTATCTTTTGTGGTGAGATGAGTTTCCTGAAGGCAGCAGATTGTTGGATTGTGGTTTTTAATCCAAGTTTGTAATCTATGTCTCTTAATCGGTGAGTTAATGCCGTTGACATTTAATGTTATAATGGAGAAATTATTTTTAATTCTGGACATTTTTTATGTTTAGTAGATTTTGTAAGCATGTTGTTTGATATTTATATTTTGGTGGTATTATACTTCCCTTCTGTCCTCCTAGATATGTTTGTTCTTTTCTTCAAGCTTGAGTATCATTTCTAGCATTTTTTGAAGGCCTGGTTTGGTAGACATGTATCCCTTCAAGTTGTCTTTGTGCTGGAAAACTTTTCTTTCTCCCTCAATCATGACAGATAGTTTTGCCGGGTCTGGGTTGGCATTTTTGCTCATTTAATACTTGAAGTATGTCTCTCCAAGCTCTTCTTGCTTTTACTGTTTCCATTGAGTAGTCATTTGTTATTCTAATAGGTTTACCTTTAAAAGTGACTTGCTTTTTTTCTCTTGAAGCTCTCAGCACCCTTTCTTTGTCTTGAATGTGGAGTGTTTTGACTATTATTTGCCATGGCGATTTTCTATTTTGGTCATATCTGTTTGGAGTGCGAAATGCCTCTTGTATTTGGATAGGCCTCTCATTCTTTAGTTGTGGGAAGTTTTCATTTATGATGAATTGAAATATTTCCTCAGGTGTGGTATTTTGGGATTCTTGTTCTGGTATTCCATGAATTCGCATCTTAGGCTTCTTCAGGGTGTCCCATATCTCTTGAATGCTCCTCTCCAGTATCTTTTTGGCTTTAACAATCTCTTCCATTGAGCTGGTTAATTCTCCTACTTTGTCTTCAAGATCTGAGATTCTATTTTCTGCCTCATTTGTTCTGCTGATAAGATTCTCTGTTGAGTTTTGGGTTGAAGATAACTTATCTCTTAGTTCAATTTTAAACTCTGCCTGAGACTGTTTTACCTGCTCTATACCTATTTTTGTTTCTTGAACTGTTTTTCTCAACTCCTCCAGGTTCCTGTTGTGTTCCTGTTCAAAGTGGTTGACACGGTTATTTAACTCTTCTCGGATTTCCTCTTTCATATTATTAATCATGGTAATGATCGTACTCTGAAAGTCGCTATGTTGGGTCTGGCTTTCATGGCTATTTTCTATGGATTGTTCTGGTCGCAATCCATCGTTATGGGATTGATTCTTTTGGTGGGAGATTGTTCTTCTTGGGTTTTGTTTCTCGTGGATCTGCACTTTGACTTGTACATTGTTGTTTTGTTTTTTAGGACCTTTCAGTTTCTGTGTGTTTTTCACTGAACCGATGTAGTTGGTATTGTTACACCTGCCAGTTGTTACTAGTGCTTGCCTTGATTGGGTATGTTTGTGTATTGGTATTGTTATATCCTAGATGAGACTACTAGGATGTTAGTACATCAGTTAAGTAACCAGGGGATGAATATAAGTATGGTAGTGCACTTTTACGATCTTGTGTCTTCGTGAAATGTGAGTGTGGGTGGTGTACTCCCTGGAGTTGTATGTTTTTGGGGTGGCTGTATGAGGAAGCTGACCTACAACATTGATACTAGAAAGGATCAGTAAGGTGAGAGAAAAGAAAAAAAAAAAAAAGGTTTACTTATCTTTGGGCTGGATGTGAAGATGAAGAGTCTTGCATGTGATACAATGGTTGTAGTGAAGTCCAGATGTATGGCCTGTGTTCTCTTTGTTCCTTAGAGTTTTGCTTGAGTTTCCTTTGGACTCTATTGAATTCTGAGTAGCAGTGTGTCTTCCATGGACCACATGCGTAGGTCCCCGGTGGGCCAGAGAGGCAGAGGGTCTGATGTTGATGGCAGAATTCTTCACCTGCGACGGGGGGGGGGGGGGGGGGGGTGCGTGGGCGGGAAGGCACGAGGGGCTGGTGTCCGGGCGGGGCTCCGGAGGCTAAGCCGGCGGCCACGCGGGGGTGCTGCTGGCCGGGCGGCTCGGCTCCAGGTTGAGGGGCTGGGCTGGGAGGGGCTCTCTCTCACCTGGGCACTGGTCGGGGTTTGGCGCAGAGGGGGGGCTGGGGGCAAAGCCGGCTGCCGGGCATGCGGGTGCTGCTGGCCGGGCGGCTCGGCTCCGGGTTGGGGGGGCGGGGCTGGGCTGGGAGGGGCTCGCTCTCACCTGGGCGCTGGCCCGGGTTCGGCGCGGAGGGGGGGCTGGGGGCATAGCCGGTGGCCACGGGTGGGGGTGCTGCTGGCCGGACGGCTCGGCTCCGGGTTGGGGGGGTCCATTTTCATTTCTAATTTTGTTAATTTGGGTTTTCTCTCTCTTGCTTTTAGCTAGGGGTGTATCAATCTGATTGATTTTTTTCAAAAAGCAGCTTTTTGACTGGCTGATTTTCTGTATTGTTTTCCTAATCTCGATTTTGGATATTTCTCCCCTGATTTTGCTAATCTCCTCTCTTCTACTGCTTTTAGGATCAATTGCTCTAGTGTCTCCAAAGCTTTAAGCTGCATTGTTAAGTTATTTATTTTTGATGTTTCTATTTTTTGATGTAGGCATTAAGAGCTATGAACTTGCCTCTTAAGACAGCTTTCATTGTGTCCCAGAGATTTTGGTAATTGTATTTTCATTATCGTTCACTTTCAGGAAATCTTGAATTTCCTTTGTAATTTCTTCCTGAATCCAATTCTCCTTCAGCATCATAGTGTTAAGTTTCCAGGAGTTAGTGTATTTTCTGTTGCTTGTTGTGTTGTGGATGTCAAGCTTTAAGGTAATGTACAGGCTAGAATTTCAACTTTCCTGCATATGTGGAGATTCGTTTTGTGGCCCAATATGGGATCTATTTTGGAAATGTTCTGTGTGCTGCTGAGAAAAATGTGTATTCTTTGGTGCATGGATGAAAAGTTCAATAGAGATCTGTAAGGTCCATTTCAGTTAGGGTTTGATTAAGCTCCAAAGTGTCTCTGTTAAGTTTTTTGCCTGTTGATCTATCCCATGTTGAGAGGGTAGTGTTGAAAGGTAGTGTTGAAATCCCCAAAAATGATTGTTTTGGGATTGATTTCTCACATTAGACGTTGTAGGGTTTGCTTAATGAATGTGGGGGGGCGCGGATTGAGTGCATATAATGTTCAGTATTGTGAAGTCTTCCTGGTGGATTGTACCTGTGACTAAAATGTAGTATCCATCTGTGTCTCTTATGATTTTTTTTGGTTTGAAGTCCACTTTGTCCAATAGCATAATGGCTACCCTTGACTGTTTTCTAGTTCCATTAGCTTGCAGAATTTTTGACCAGCCTTTTATTTTTAGGATGTGCCTGTCTTTTGTAGTGATGTGCAGGCAGCAGATTGATGGGTTGTGATTTTTAATCCAAGTTTGTAATCTGTCTCTTGATTGGTGAGTTAATTCCATTAACATTTAATGTTATAATGGAGAAATTGTTTTTAATTCTGGACATTTATTATGTTTAGTGGCTTTTGTAAGTGTATTGTTTCACTTTTAGGTCTTGGTGGTATTATACTTCCCTTCTAGTTCTCCTGGATATGCTTGTTTTTTTCTTCAAGCTTGAGTATCATTTCTAGCATTTTTTGAAGGCCTGGTTTGGTAGACATGTATCCCTTCAAGTTGTCTTTGTGCTGGAAAATTTTTCTTTCTCCCTCAATCATGATGGATAGTTTTGTGGGGTATATCAGCATGGGTTGACATTTTTGCTCATTCAATACTTGAAGTAAGTCTCTCTAAGCTCGTCTTGCTTTTACTGTTTCCATTGAGAAGTCATTTGCTATTTTAATAGGTTTACCTTTAAAAGTGATTTGTTTTTTTTTTTTCCCTTGAAGCTCTTAGCACCATTTCTTTATCTTGAATGTGAAGTGTTTTAACTATTATTTGCCATGGTGAGTTTGTATTTTGGTCATATCTGTTTGGGGTTCAGAATGCCTCTTGTATATGGATGGGTCTCTTTTTAGATAGGAAAGTTTTCCTGATGATCGTTTGGAAAAATTTCCTCAGGGGTGGTAATTTTGGGATTCTGCTCTGGTAGTCCAAGGAGGAAAGGGGAGAGGAGAGAAGCAGAGGGAAGTGAGGAAAAAGAAAAAAAAGGAGAGAAGGAGGAAGAGGAGAAAGGGGGGAAAAGGGGTGAAGGGAGAATGGGGCGAAGAGGGACGAAGGAAAGAAAAGGAGAGAAAACAAGAGGACATAGAGGGAAGAGCAAGAATAGTAACTAAAAGGAAGAGAAAGGAAAAGGGGAGAGGGAAACAGAAAAAGTGTGAGAGAAATCCAGGAAGCACCAGGTTAGGCTTCTTCAGAGTGTCCTGTAACTCTTGAATATTTCTCTCGAGTATCTTTTTAGCTTTAATAACCTCTTCCATTGAGCTAGTTAATACTCTCACTTTGTCTAAAAGGTCTGAAATTCTATTTTCTGCTTCATTGGTCTGCTGATAAAACTCTGTTGAGTTCTGAGTTGAAGATAGCTTGTCTTTTAGTTCAGTTTTAAACTCTGCTTGAGTCTGTTTTAACTGCTCTATGCCTGTTTTTGTTTCTTGAACTGTTTTTCTCAACTCCTCCAAGTGTCTGTTGTGTTCCTCTTCAAAGTGATTAATGAGGTCATTTAATTTCTTCCGTATTTCCTCTTTCATAGTATTGATCATGGTAATGATCATGTTTTGAAAGTCGTTATCTTGGGTCAGGCTTTCGTGACTATTTTCTGTGGGTTTGTTCTGGTTGGAGTCTATCATTATGGGATTAATTCCTTCAGTGGGAGATTTTTTTTTCTTGGGTTTTGTTTCTCATGGATTTGCACTTTGACTTGGATATTGTCATTTTCATTCTTAATACCTTCTTTCAATTTCTGTGCATTTTTCACTGAACTGAATTATTTGCCCTGGAGCAGCTCCTGCTCCAGCTGGCTGGTGGGAGGAGCTGGGACCAGTGGGCCGCCTGGGGTTTGGGGATGGGCAGGGGGAGCTTACCTAGGTCGCTGTGAGTCCTGTCTGGACTGCGCGCATCCTGGGTGGGTAGGGAAAGGTTGCACATAAAACTTTATAGAATAAAAAGAAAAAAACTGAAAAAAGCAAAAATTCAGACTTTCAGAGGTTGGCACACTCAAGAATGAGAAGCAAGTGACAAATAATCCATTATGGCTGAATAAACAGCCTAATAAAATGGGAAGGATGTTAACCCCAGAGACAATACTAACTGTTCTAGATTACTATGTATGCCAAGAGAAAAAAGGAACATACGTAATGTAAGGTTTTTTCATAATCCTTCAGTTATTGAATATTAAAACAGGAATTTATGGTTTGTTTAACCTCCCCAGTGACTTCTATCTGTGCTTAGCTAATGTTGTATCTACTCTTCATGTTGCCGATATGATTACAGGACCCAAACAACCTAAGGGACTGAGGGGTTTTATTCTTGCTTATAATTATAACTACAGTTTCTAGTCCAGCTTGGCAGGAGAGTTCATAAGAACATGATGAGTCAAGGGAACTGACTGTGCCATAGCCACCGAAATTGCTGAAAAAGGGACAAGTCTCCTCAGCCAACTAAATATCCAAAGTTGCCAAACTACTAAAACAGTTCCCCTCACTCCACTCACCATATCTTTGGTCTCCCCTCATCAACTAGGTAATCTCCTTCAGGCTTTCTTAGTAATAATGGTCTTTGTTACTAATTCTTCACATATGTGCCCAGAGCTTGACCTTCAGTTGTCAAGCTGACACTTATATATAGCTGGCATAGCTAACACCTCCATTTGTTCACTTTCTTTCTTCTTGAAAGATTTTTCCAATCTTTTTAGGTCAGCTAAATCACTTCCTTGCAGGCTCTCCTCTTGTCGTTAGCCTTTATCAGTCTAGTTATTACCTGAAAAAGCTTTAGATAAATTATCTATCATTGTTGCTGTACTTTTAATTCCTTGTGGCAGAAAATATATCTAATTTGAATTGGTGCTTATAACCCAGTGCTTGCAACATACCATGATATTTTACAGACACATGCACATTCACACCCACACGTGCACATACATATTCAATAAATGAATAAATATTGTCACGTGTCACATACTCTAAACTATCATATTTTCATTTGGTAACAAATGTATTTAGTCAGTAGACACTCAAGAATAACTCAGGAGGAAAAACTACAGTTCTCCCTTGATTTCTATTTAAAATAAACTTTGCAAAATTAAATATTATTTGGAAAGAAAACAAAATATTCTTCATAAGGAAACCATTCTTTATAATTTCTGCAGGGGGGTTATTTAACTACATTTATGAAGTAGACCCTATATGCAAAGGAGCCTAAATCATGAACAATACCTATTTTATTGACATTGGGTTTTAACTTTTAGAGGGATTTTTTTTTGAGTATGTATAGGTGTGGTGTCTATGTGTGGGTGTGGTTTTGTGTAGGTGCATGAGGCTGTAAAAGAGGGCAGTATATGTGTACCTGTGGAGGACCAAGAGTAACATCGGGAATCATTTTGGATTGTTCTTTCTCCTTGTTGCTTTACTCTGGGATTTCTTAGGCTCTACTCTCCATGTTTGGAAGTTTGGACTGCCATCATTTCTGCCTGTTATACCTGGAATCTAAATTCAGATCCTTTTGCTTGTGATACAAAGATTTACCCTCGGAGCCATCTCTTTAGCCCCATTTTTATAGTTTTAACCTGAGTCCCAGGCTGAAGGTCAATGCTTTCCTTCTTATTCTGAATATTGTACCTGTGTATATACAAGTACATATTTTTCATGTTTGTGTGTATGTGTTGAGTACATGTAATTTTTTCATGTGTTTAGGTGCATGCATGTGCATGTGAGTGCATCTATGTGTACTGGGAATCATTCTCTATCACTCTTCCACCTTATTGATTTGTGCTTAGGTCTCTAATCTTTTAAAAAAAAAAGTCAGAATGCTCCATCAAATCTAGTATGGCTAATTCCAGTCTGTGACTTTGGGAGTTGGAATAACAAATATGCCACCATCTTTGTATGGCATTTTATGAGGAATCTAGAGATGCGAACTCTGGTCCTATACCTTGTGTAACAAGCACTTTAATTATTGAGCCATCGCCCCATGCTCAATTGTGCTGCTATATTGCAATATATAACTTTCATAAATTGTCAAAGAACTACTAAAGAAGCATTTAATATAAGTATACCTACTGGAAGAAAGGACAAACCTCATTTGAATCTACCCAATGAGCTGTCATGGATTACTGTTTCTAATTTTGTATCTGTTAAGATAATAGACATAAAAAGCATACCAACGATTCTGATTTTTGTCAAATTTTCCTATAGATTCATATTAATCTGATGCCGTTTTACTTCCCATCTTTTTCATTATGTATTGCTTGTACTACGGTTTCAAAGGCATACCCTCCCAAATTCAATTACAAAATATTATGTCATGGAATTGGTGTATGAAATCTTTTAAGAGAATGGAGGAGAAAAATGGAGGAGTACATTTTTACTGTGTAGCCAGCTGGGATGGCAGGTTTTAGAAGCCTCTTTCACTGTTTCTTTTTGATTTTTTTTTCTGTTAAACTGCTGGTTTCTATTGGCAATATGCCAGCTGTTAGGTTCCACTAATTGCCAGGTGATTGTTACACTGTTTTCCACAATGCCCTTAGGCATCAACTGCTTCTCAGTCAGATCCAATTAAATTCAGACCACTCTGAGGGACAGTTTTGAGACCAATCACTGAGGAACTTTTCTTACCCTGGTAGGGCTCTTTTTAATTCTTTTCCTTGCCTATTGAAGTGACTAGCCTGTTGAAGGGACTCTCCTCCAGGGAACTTCGAACCTCCTTTTTACTGTTTATCTCCACTTTTGTTATGAATGACTTTATGCTTAATCTTCTCCACAATTGTTTCAAAAAAATTAATTCTATTGGAGAGATTCCTGGATTACTATATTGTGATAGCTTGTCTTTATCGTTGGTCAAATCTCTACTATGGGCATGAAAATGGTGGCCTGCTTCTTGAAGGATGAGAACCTGTTTTTTGACAGGATTGTTTCTGGTTTCATTGGCATGCCTCTCTCTCAGCAAAACCTTTTCCAAGTGAGTAAGCCGAGAATCATAGAGAGTTTAGTATTCTCATTCTGCCACAACATCCAGTTGGGCTAGAAAAAGGGCCAATTTCTTGATCACAATTCCCAGGAGTTAAATCTCTGAGGTACAGAGCTGGAGATGGAGTTGAGAAATGCTGGATGTGAACAATTCATAAAGACATACTCTAGAGTTCTCTAGAGCAAAAGAATGATTATATTTTAGAAGGCAATTTATTAAATTGGGTCATGAGATAAGGTCTAGATAGCCCAGCAAAGGCTGTAGATACCTGTTTAGTCCACAAAGCTAAATATCTCAGGAGTCTTAGACTGGTGCTGAAGGTCTGGAGATTCTCTGGAGAGCCACTCGTCTTCAGTCTGCATTGGACAGCAGAGAAATTCAGGTTCTAATATATATGTATATATTCTACATTTATCTTTAGTTCATAGATCATATTCTTGTTTTTTTTATTGGTATTCCTTCATTGCAACTTTCTTTGTGTTGTTCCAAGGCATCACCCCCTGCAGGCTCTTTATTTCAATGGCCAGTGTTGCCGCAATCTCTTACGGGTGGTCTGTGGCTGTGGACTTCCTCCACTTTGTTTAGCCAAGAATATCTTGAGTTCACCATCATTTTTTTTTTTATATAATACATTTTTATTATTATTTCAGCTCATACAAACTTAATAGGTACACCAGTTTCCTCCCTCCCTCCCTCCTCCTCCCCCCCCAGCCCCCTGTTCCCCCTCCCCTCACCCCTCCTGCCCCATCCCCCCATGCCTCCCACCCTAATTCCCAGAGTCTTTTCTTGTGCATGCCTGACTCTCCTCTGGGCCCTCCTCTCTGATGACGTACAAGAACCCAGTGGCATTTCCCTGAATCCCTTCCTGTGTTCCTCTTAAGCATAGGAACACTACTGTGGCTGTCAATCCCTTGCCTCCAAGTATCTTGGTGCCTTTAGCAGATGCTAGACGTTGTGAGGTCAATAGTGTGTTGGACATTGCGCCGGGCATACAATGTACAATTATGATTGCTTCGGCCCTAACTTGTGTGGAGTATCTTGCAAATCATTGCTCCTCCCATCCATTTGCTCTCACACTCTTACCGCCCCCTCTTCCGCAAATGTCCCTGAGCTTCAGGATGGGGAGAGATTAGTCTGGCCAGTTCTAGGTGGTTGATATAGAGTCTCTGAAGTTCTGGATTGTGGTTCGTTGATTTCTTTTGCAGTTTTGTTGCTCCTGTAATGCCCTTCACTCCATCGTGATGGGCACTATATGTCACCCCCTGGCCAGAGACAAAAAGCTGTTAAACTGGAGTCTTATTATAAGAGCACATTCAAGGATAGATGTAATACTTATACCCAAATTGGAATCGCAGGGTCATATGGCGTTAGGCAATGGGAGGGGTCAATCACCCATGTGCAAAATGGTTACTTTTTAATCTGCTGGACTATATGCCCTCCCCTTCTGGTGAGTTCATACCCCCTTAGCTGTAAATGATCAGGAACGAACTGTGAACTTAACTAGGTGTCACATTACTTTCTTGCAGTCCTTGATGGAGGACTATTTGCTCTACTGTAACATGGTCACTTCTTTCCTTGTTTCTTGTGTGGCCCTCCAACCCCATCCCTCCTGTTCATAATCCTTGCAATTACTGTAGGTAATACATAGATTTACCTATGAGTGTCTCAAGATGGGCTGGGTGGGTTTGGTATTAGGAGCCACCTATTAGGGAGTACATACAGCGTTTAGTTTTCTGGGTCTGGGATACTTCACTTAATATAATTGTTAATACCTATGAAGGTTTTTGTTCAAATATTAACATAGGTGATCTCCCTTTCTATTCATCATTTTGCCTGATGATTTGCTATATTTTATCCTTCTTTTCATATCGAGAAATCTTTTAGAATATGCTGGAGATTGTGGTTTGTGTATCCTCCAGCCTGAACAGTTTTATTACACTGTCTTTTGTCTTTCTTTAGAGTTCAGCTCTTATTTTTGCAATAGGTTGCTGAAAGTCAAGATCCAAGAAAAAGAACTTCTCCTTGTGTACCACCTGCCTATGTAAGATAAACCCCATCTTTTCTAGGAGCAGACTACTCATGGCATATGAGCTACAGATGGGCTCTCGGTACTATATTGTCAGGGATGCTAAAGGGATTATGCTGAGATAAATGCCATTCATACTTAAATAAGCACTTTAACATTTTACTAGGATGCTAGAAAAAGAGATTAGAGAGATTCCTATAAATATGAAATCCAAATATCTTCAGAACACCTTGGCAAGTTATATTTGGTTTTCCATTTTCTGATCTATTGCTATCAGTAATCATTGAGGGTCATTTTTCCTTTCCTACTTTCTTCCACATGAAGAAATAGCTTCAATAGCTAGCCAGTTCCCTAAAGCATAGCTGTGAGTCATTCTTGATATTTTCTCTCACCGACTTCCTGTCTGCAAATCACCTCCAAGTGTATCCTACTACTTCAACATTTCCATACATGTTGCCATTTTCTTGTACATATCATCTCTTGCACAAACTAATATGTTACTTTCTGATTACCCTTGTAAGCATAATCCACTTACTACATAGTATCCAAAGTTATATTGCTTAAGAGATGTCATATTCTAACCCTTCTAATTTGTTTAAATTTCATTAAGAATGAAGTCAGAACTAGCAAAGTCATTAATCCCTTTGTAGTCACCCCCTTGATTTTTTTCTCTCCACTCTCTCTTCCTTCCTGCTCTTCAGTTATTCTGACATTTTCATTTCTTTTTCTCTCTGATTTTCAAATGCAGTCAACTTCATGCTACTCTGGGGCATCCACACTTCTTGTTACTTCCTGCTGGAATACTCTCCTCTAGATTTGCAACTTTATTTTTCACATAGCTGACTGAGCTGATTTTCATTGCTATCATAGCTTGGAGGCCAGAAATCAATAGAAGATTTTTGTCTTAGAGACTTGTGGGTTTGAAGTCTGGCACAGGGATCCTCCTACAAAGACATAGTGTATACAGGCAGCCTGCTTTCCTTTCTGAAGAATGAAGGAGTGTGGTTGAGGATATTTATACTTACACTTGAATTTCTCATTTCCCAACAGATTATGAGATGAATGTTATTATCCTTAGCTTCCCTAGCCACTTCACTTTGGTTCCTGATTCTTCCTCCACTTCCAGCATCAGGAAAGGGCAAACAATTATTACGTCTCATCTTTTTGACCTACCCTACTGCCACCTTCTACTTTCAAGCATTTATGTGATTGTACAGGACCCATATAAATATCCAGGTTAATCTTTATTTTCATAAAGATTACAACCTAGTGAGTAAATAAATGACATAAGCCATTTCAGATTTAATTACATTTGCCTTGCCTTTTTTGTTATGGCTGGTAATATATTCCCTGATTTCAGATCTCAGAGTTGGGAGCTGCACATTCTATAACACATTGGCTCATTCTTATTATTTAGATATTGGCAAATTGTTAATTTTTAAAAAATATTTTATTTAGTGTGTGTGTGTGTGTGTGTGTGTCAGAATGGCACTGTGTGTCCCTGTGGAGGGCCAAAGGTGAATTCAGGAAACATCCTGGATTGCTTCTCCTCCTTCTTTCTTTGCTCTGGTATTTCCCAAGCTCTGCCCGCTAGGCTGGAAGTGCAGGCTGCCACAGTTTCTGCCTGGTGTTTTTAATATAGCACCTGGGATCTAAACTCGGGACCTTCTGCTTGCGAGACAGAGTCTTAACTCCTGAACCATCTCTCCAGCCCCAACAAATTATTTTTAAGAATGGAATTCCATTCATACCAGCAATAATTCCTTACCCCATGAAGTATAATATTTCTTTCAAAGAATTTTATATTATCTGAATTTTATAATTTTTAAATTTTGTATCATTCTAGTGGAAGATGTTATAATAGAAGAGTTTTTTTTAATGTTGTCCATAACCTTGTTCCTAGCACACCAAAAGTTGCTTAGCATAGGTAATATTATTAGTAAGCCACTTTAAATAAAAAGAATTAGTGAAATAACTAGTTTATTTATTTGTCTTTTTTCCAAACTGCATACTTTGGTGCAAACTGTCCTTGATCATACAAAATTGACTATTTCTTATTCACATAGTTTTGATTCCTCTATCTGCTACAATTGAATCTTTGTGCTAATTTACAAGAATTTTGAAATACTCTGTACTTTTTTCTACTATCAATACAAAAACAGGGAAATTTTATATTTTTGTTTTGCTTACTCTGACATGATGTATAATGCCTTTCTTGGCAAACCATTTGAAACCTACTTTCCTGTTCTTAGCTTCCCATTAAGTTTCTAAAGTAATTTTAAGGTTCTTGCATTTAAAAGTCACTAAGACACTGAAAAATGGTATCTTTCACCTATGCTTAGAAGTAGCCTCGAAATTGCTATCACAATTCATGTAAATGCAAAAGTAGATCAAGTCTCTGGGGGAATAATCAGTGTCAGCTAGGCATAAGTGTTGACATTATTTCCCTTATTAACTTGAAAATGTATTCTCTCTCAGCATGCAAAAAATGTAGCTTCTCTAACTTCATATCCTTGCTATAGCACCCTGTTTTCATAGAGTGGGCCTTTGATAATAGGGTCTTTGGAGGCAATTGGGATGACAAGGTGTCATGAGGCTAAGTCTCATGATGACCCTAATAATACACACCAGAGAGCTCCTCCCTATGCTCTTCACCATGTGGTGATAAAGTAGTAAACTGGCCATCCTTGGATTAGAAAGAACCATCATAAGACAATGACCCAGCTGCCAGCCTGTCAAGTCCAAATCTGGCCTCAAGAACTGTGGGACTATGAATGTCTAGTGTTTACCATCCTAGATGGTGCCAATTTTTATGAAAATTTGAGCTGAAGAACAGAATCTTTGAAATTTTGTTTGAAAATTTATTCTAATTTCCTCTTTATGAAAATGAGGAAGCTAGGACTTCTTAAGCTCAGCTTCTGTGATGGTCAATATTGTCACCTTGTCAGAAACTAGATTCTCATAGCAAAGAACCTCTGAATGATCATCCAAATTAGGTTAGACTCTGGGCTGCCCTCTGAAGGATTATCTTGACGACGTTAATTGAGATGGGAAGACTTTACTTGATAGTGGGCAGTCCAATTCCATGGGCCAGAATCTTTGACTGAGTGAAAAAGAGAGAATCAGCTGAGAACTGACATCGTTTCCTTACTCCTTGCTTCACATGTCCACGAGACTTGACATATCACCTTAAGGTCCTGCTCGTAAATTCCCTGCCTTGATGGACTCTATTCTCAAACTATGAGCCAGAAGAAAACTTTTCCCTTTAACATTGTGTTTTAACCAGGATATTTTATTACTGTGACAGAAAAATAATTGCAACATAGAAAGTCAAGAGAAGACCCTGAACTGGAATCTCTTTTTACAACATTCAGCTATCTCAGTTTAAATGGGAAGCCACATGATGAGCTACAAAGCCTTACCTATTAATAATTTAAGATGGAAGACAAAAAAAAAAAAAGAAAAAGTCCACATTTAATTTGTAAATTAACTCTGGTGGTGGGAAGTTTTCCAAATGACCTTTGTTCTTGTCATGTAATGGCTTTGGCCTTTTAAATATAACTTGTTAGAAGTTCAAAGTCCACAAGATTTTCAGTTGTAATTACAACCTCAGGATATGTTAGCAACTTCAATAATAATTACAGGACCAGTTGCCTCATGAATATAATTATCTAATCTCTGATGTTCTGATCTGATGATGAAGCACTCATTCGTACAAATGAGGGTCACAGAGTAACTGTATCTAGGTTTGACTGGGTTGGTTCAGAGTTCTGACACTGCAGTCAACATATTCACTCCAATTCACTTGAAGCTGCTTATTATTTCCATTCTGACCACCATATACTCAACAGTGTAGTGATGGAAAAATTAGGAATATATTTCAATGTTGGACTGATATCTGTATAGTTAACTGTCAATGAAGTCTCTTCAGTCTTATATTTCCCTTTCAATTTTGCTATAAGAGTTAAGATTTTTCTTCACTTTGAGCAAACAACACGACTTATCAGTCTTCTTTTTGGAATTCTTTACCCTTGATTTATTCTTGTTCCTATTTATTTTTCCCAAGATTCTCTTGTGATTGCAATTTTTGTTTTCAATCCCTTTCTCATTTAAATGTTATTGACCCACAGGTGTTGACATCTTGTTTGGTGTAGTTTCCTGGGAACACATTATTAATATAGTTAAGAACAGTACCGTATACTTGATTATTTAGTCTCTAGTGCATCCCTGTCTTCTACATTTAATTTCAGCTTTGTAATAACTTAACTATCAGGTCAATATTCAAGATTAATATTTTAAAGGTATCTTGATGGTTTTACTATGTGATAAATTATATTCTCATTCTTCCAAACAGATGTGGGATTCCTAACTCCTGCTAGTGCCTCAGAATGTTACTTTTTGAGCAATAAAGAATTTATAAGTGTAATCAAGTATACAGAAAATCATTTGGTATCCACACTGACATATACATGAGAGAAGTGGAAAATTGGTCAGCATTATCCAGAAGGAATGCCATCTAATCACAGAAGCAAGGAGGAGGGGTAGAAGGGAGATGCAGCTAAAACTCAAAGACCAATAAGGGCCAATGGCCAACAAAGAAACAGAAAAGCAAGAAGGACTCTGAGTTTATGAAAAAGTATGGCCTTCCTTGGTTTCAGACTTACGGAGTCTAGAACTGAAAGGAAACAAGCTTTTATTTCCTAAGCGGTCCAGTATGTCGTCATTTGTTACAGAACTGCTGGGAAACAAATACACATTTCTATCCCTTGTCTTTTTAATATTGCAGTTAGTTCATCACTAAATCTCATAAAATATGAATTTTCTTCATTGTAAAACATCAGAACAAATACTTCTCTGGTTCTCTTTTTAATTCCAAATTAAGTTTTAAGATATCAGACTTGCTACTTTCCACTCAATAGCAAATTAAGCATTTTATAATCAAAATAAAAGGAAGAGTATGGAGAGATTTCACAACAGTAACGCTTTTCATTGTTTATATACTTTCCTCCCTCAATTTTTAAAAGCCAGTGTTCAAGTACAAGCAGGGAATCAACTGTATCATGGTAATGTTTTAAAATTCCATTTCAAATGACTCATGCTAATTGGATCAGTTATTTAATAGTCCACAAGGAATAGATACCACTTGCTAAACTTTTGAAACCATTTTCAATCTCAAATTGCAGTCTTTTAGATAGAAATACTACTTTTAGCATCAAAAGGTCTTTAGTAAAATATGTATTTTAATTAATACTCATAAAATTGCATAAATAGATTATTTTGGATAAATAAGAAAGATAAGAAAAAAAAAAGAAAGAGAAAAACCTCAAACTTGGCTTCCATTCTGTTGTAAAAGCCATCACAGTATAAAATCATTTGAAAAATGTTAAGGAAATCTCGACATGTAGTTGCAGATTGCAGGCAATGCCTTCCTCATTCTTTTCCTTAAGGAATTACAATTACTTTTATCATCAGATTTTATATATTATATGAAGTGATCTAATCAGGAGTGTTTATTATAATGGCTGATTCAAATTGATTGTGATGAATGGAACATTATTTAAAAACATATTCATCTACTTAATGATACCATGCAGAAAATAAAATTGTCAGGCACAGTAGACATAATAATGATCTTTTAGTTGTCTTATGAGTTATATTATGATGGAATTCAAAGTTAAAAGCCACAGTCTACTCAGGAAGAAGGGGGTGAGCAAAAGGGAGGGGAAAGTAGAAGGCTGAATTTTTACTGGATGACTTAGAAGTATACAGCAACCAGGACTGGACAGCACTCGGAATGGACCAGAAGGACCTTATGCTCTGAACAAGAAGGAACTTCCTGGGGATATTAATGTCATCTTCAAATGTAAACCCACTGTCTGATTTATACATTTCTACTTTTAAATGAATCATTATGAAACTAATATAAATGGTGTATCAGAAGTAAGACATGATTCTTTTCCAGAAGAACTCATAAAAATAATGTAACACATAAGTGGTAATATGACTTATTTCCCATAACCAAACTAAAAGAGTTAAACAGTTTAATTAATTGGTCTACTCTCTTTTCTCCCCTTTTGCATTCTTAGATTCAGTTCAATATCCAAAATACAGTCTGTAGAATGTCATGTAAATCAGAGTAATAATAGATGAGTACGTAGCCCTGCCTATGCAAAGTCATCGTTTCCTGGCTATAAGCTGGTTCTCATTTTCGAGCTTAGTGGTGATACTTTATATGGAGCTTCCTCCCCAACATTCCAGATTTTGAATGGAATTAGCTCACAGAGAGCAGGTAGCCAAGTGAACACTCAGCCTAGTTAAGGAGTGGTAATTTGTTGAACCTGAATGCTACTACAAAAAAATCAGACACAGGGAGCTGAAATAAATGCATAGAAGTATATAGTTCAGAGATGCCATATGCTTTTTTTATGCCTGCCTAAGAAATTAGAACATAGGATCCAGTTCTGCTCCATAGCTTTTCAAGCATTCTATTGGTCATGCCTCAAAAGTCTATGTTAAGTAGAGGCTGTGCTGCTTACAAAGCGCTTGTGCACTAAGCAGTAAGAATTTTGAATTAAACATAGATAAAATTCAACAAGTAAAGTTAAAAAATGTCAATTTATTATAGTGAAAAAACCTGGACTGATAACTAAAGAAAAGAAGCAGAAATAATAAAATTTATATTAATAAGTGTCTATGAACGTATTTCTATTTATCTTGCCCATCAATAGCCTTCGTTTTTAATTAAGACAACACAGTAAAATAATACTTTGAATTTGCACCACAGTATTTATATAATTTGATTCCAAATTAAGACAGATGAAAACTTTCCTAAAGCATGTTGATTTGTCAGCTTTCTCTAATATCTATTCAGATTCCACAATCCAAGTATATTCAGGTATGCATCATCGTGTATTTATGTGTGACCCAGATTTTGTACTATTTTCTGCCACCCCTTAATAGTTCTCTGGTTTGAATTTATATAGATGAATAAAGAACAAAGACAACTGTGTGCTATCTTTCCCCACTCCTTTCAAATATTCACTTGAAAATGAATATTACAAGAAAAGTAACAAAGCAGGTACTGAACTCATTCTGTAAATCCTTCAATGTCTTACTTGGTTTTCCCTTACAGGGAATTACTGCTAATAATTTGTTTTGATGTACATTTTCCATATTCAAGTCTACTTGTCTGATGAAATGTCTTTTGAATAATTTTCTCCTTACATTTCAGAAGGATATGCATGTTTCTGAAATGTCTTTCTAAATTGAAAAAAAAGTATAAGAAACTTGTGAATCACAATGTCTAAAATATGTTTCCCAGTATGAGTGTTTATATTGATTGTAACTTACGTTTCCAAGTGTTATTGTTTATATTGATAACTGTACAGAATCTAGTATCACCTTGGACACAAATCTCTGACTAGGTCTTGAAGCAGTGTATAGGCTGGGTTAATTAAGCAGGATGACACATTCTAAGCATGTTAAGACTGTACACGGGTTGGATCTTAGATTCTGGAAAAAGCAGAATGTGAAGGCACCAATGTTCTCTGCAATGTGACGAGCCACCTCTTACTCTTGCTGCCATACTTTGCATGTTACAATGGACTGTATTTCCTTGAACTAAAAGTCAAAACGAACTTCGCTTTTTCAGGTTATTGTTACTGTAATGTAATTTTGTGACAAAATGAAGAAGATTAACTACTAAAAATTGGCTAGTGGGCCTGGAGAGGTGGCTCAGGGATTAAGCCTCTGCCTTGCAGGCAGAAGGTCCTGAGTTCGGATCCTAGACCCCACGTATAGACGTCGGGCGGAAGCGGGGGCGGCCTGCGTTTCTGGTAGGGCGGAGCCTGTGAGTCCCGGAGTAGAGTAAACAAGGAGGAGGCGGTCCATGGCGGTTCACGAATTCGTCCGTGGTTCTGCACACACATACACGCATACACACACACACATACACGCGCACAATTGAATAAAAAAAAATTGGCTAGTAAGTAGTGGAACATTGGCATAATAAAAGACTAAGTGGTTCTTAAACTTTTAGAACTAACTTTAGGCAGAATACAGAAGAATCTGAATGGCCTAGAACAACCTAGAATGCTATAAACAGAGTTTATTAGGGCATTCTAGTGGGAGTGTTAGGAAAGCAGGAATGCTGGACAATGAAGATGGAGATTATGAGGTTTCAGGTAACAACCACGACTCTATCAAGAGCCAGATTAGAGGTCATTTATATTTATGTGTTGTCAAAGACTTTGGCTTCATTCTAACCATGACCAGAAAACTCACTGTATCAGATGATGCAGGATTTGTTTGGGAGAGGAAATTTCAAGACAGGATGCCATTCATTCTGTGTCATATTTATTGTACATTGCTCTTTTCCAGGTCTCCTTGCTTAAATCTTCCCTCAAATTACTTGATGATTCTTTGGATGCTCTGGAATCATCTGTGATTTTTCAGTTTTCTGACACATATATGACTTCTGCCAGCACCCATTTGAGACAGTACAGCAAATTATATTTCCTTTAACTCTATCAATTCAAATTGGTACTGTTAGAATGATTTGCAAAGACTCTATACTATGGCATAGCCCACAGGTTTTATCTTTTTATATTAATTCTATTTCACAATTATGATGTCATTTAAGTGCTTTCAGATTTTTGAAAAAAATCATGACAGTAAACATTGCAAATATTTTCAGGCATATCTTGCACATGACAATTTTTGTTCTATTGTGAAAATAATGAATAAATATAAGAAGCTGTAGCGACATTTTTACTTTGATAGGGCTTATTTGGTACACTAATCCATAAAATCAGTTAAATAATTTTTATAAATTATAGAAAAACCAATCAAATATACAACATCCAACACAGAAGAACAAGGTATATAATGTATATAATATAAATATAAATCTGAAAAAAAATATATTTTGTGATAGTAGATCTCACATGAGACATATTTGATACTGAAGTTATTCCTAGGATGAACATCTCCATATGAATCACTTTTAAAATCTGAACAACAGGATGCTAGGGAGCGGGGATGAAGGAAAGCAGAGACAAATACTCAATATGCTTGTAACAGAAGAAAAAAAATAAAATTAAAAAAATCTGAACAACAATTTTAGCTACATATTAGTTAGTGTATTTGCTAGGAAAAGAAAAAATATATTTCAAAATAAGTTTTTGTGGATATCAAATCTTTTGATAGTTATTGTGGCTGAACACATTTATTTTAAAATTGTAATTTTTAAGTTTAATGTTTAATGTTTAAAATTGTAATTTTGTTACTTCATATGCATATGAAGAAATTTTTTTACTAAAAGATACTGTTTGACTAAAAATTCTTCTTACATGAAATTACAGTCACATGATCTTCTGTTAATAAAATTTTCTTTTCCCTAGGAAGGATTTCTCTAGGAACTGCAGTTGAGAAAATTGTTCCACACGTGTGTGTGTGTGTGTGTGTGTGTGTGTGTATGTGTGTATGTGTGTGTCTGTGTGTGTGTGTGTGTGTGTGTGTGTGTGTGTGTGAACTTAAAACACCTGTACCTATCTTTATAGTAAATGCTTTTTAATAATACGTGTCTAACCCAGTATGGTTTTTACTTTTCTCCACAATAGTAGGAAAGTCATTTCACAAATGTATCTTTATTCTTTAAACTCAACATATGGAGATGAATGCCTTTTTTACCTTTAGAGATATACCTTTATAGCCTGTGATTTTTTTCTAAGAAAAACAATTTTAATATAATTTTCACAAGTACAAGTGAGGGATGAAAGATCCCCATCTAATTAATATTTCTCATGCCACCAATTTTATTTTGTTTTATCGAACTGAAAAACTTTGTTCCCGCTAAGCATTTCAAAAAACATTTTTAAACTAAAAAGTCATATTGTGTATAATACATAGTAAAAATACAGGGGATTTTAAAAATCACAAAAAAACAGAATCGTCGGTAAGTAAATGAGATTCAGGAAATCATAACTATTTTTGTGTTTTGCTGTAACTAATCACACATGTAATTAATGTCATTTCTTAAGTGCATTGAATTCTAGAACTTCAGAAAGGATTTTAGAATCACCAATAGTGTAGCCCTAACCACATCTCATGAGCCAAGGTAGCCTAACAGAGAGAGATGTCTTGCTAGGACTTGAACCAGGACTGTTGCTTCTGGTAGTCATCCTGACCAGACTTGTGCCTTATAAGAAAAGGGAGGTGTTATGGCCAGCAGTTATTACACATTGGCCTCACATCAGTAACTTAAAGAGGCACATGAACAAATTTTATCATTTGAAGTATTTTTCAGCAGTTGTGATATTTATCGTACTATATTTCTGCACATCATTCAGAACAATATTGAAATAACTTTAGCTTTCATTCAAAGCAAATACAGACTTAGGTAAAAGATTATTTCTGTAAATGTTTATTATATCATCTATCTATTCTATTCATATTTCCTAAACTTAGAGTGTCTCTGTTAATAGCTCTTTTACTTTTACTTTGGTAGAGACTCACTTGCAAGTTACCTCGTAAGAAATTTTGCATGTGTTACCATACTTCCTTGACAAGAATAGTTCTCCTCTGTTTTCAGAATAATGGAAATATTAATGTGTCTGAAATTCTAAACACTCCACAATCTGATTTGAAACCTTTCCTAGTTTTATAGTGTTCTCCAGCAAATAATATTATAATTCCTGATCTGTTCAATATCTGTATAATATTCCTTACTCATTTCTTCATGTCTAGAATTTGATCCCCCTTATCTGAAATACTTCCTCCTCTCTTCACTTACCTAAGTTCCATTTATTCATGGTCCTTTTCATGGTTCACAGATCCTTGAATCCTGCCAATGGACAATTGATTTAACTCTTTTTGGACTTCCACTATCTGGATTTCCTCTCAAACAAAGCTAGGAAACACAAGTACTTGGCCTATTTCTCAAATGTGAATTTCTAGGTTACATTCTGGGTATTCTGGATATTCCATTTCAGTAATTCTGGTCCTTCACATATCAATTTTGATCACAGATGATTCAGACTTTGGTGGACCTGTGAATTACATTTCGAAATGTCACTTGCATGAATTACACACTCATTTGAAATGTAGAAATTCACATTCACTTCATTTGCCTCTGTATGACTATGTATTCAGTAAGGACAAAATGCTGTCTTTATTATATTCTACCCAGAATTTAATATGTGTACAGAACTGTGCTAGAACAAATTTATCGTATAATTGTTTGCATGTTTATTACCTGAACTTTCCTAAAAAATACTTCATGGTAATGACATGTCTCGATCAGTAAGTTTCACAAGAATAAGAAGCTGACGGTAAGAGTGTAAGAGCAAATGGATGGGAGGAGCAATGATTTGCAAGATACTCCACACAAGTTAGGGCCGAAGCAATCACAATTGGACTTTGCATGCCCTGCGCAATGTCCAACACACTATTGACCTCACAAAGTCTAGCATCTGCTAAAGGCACCAAGATCCTTGGAGGCAAGGGATTGACAGCCACAGTAGTGTTCCTATGCTTAAGGGGAACATGAGAAAGGGTTCAGGGAAATGTCATTGGGTCCTTGTACATCATCGGAGAGGAAGGCCCAGAGGAGAGTCAGGGATGCATATTAAAGGACTCTCTGGGAATTGGGGAGAGGCACTGGGGGATGGGGAGAGAGGGGTGAGGGGAGGGGGAGCAGGGGGTTTGGGGGGAGGAGGAGGGAGGGAGGGAACCGGTGTACCTATTAAGTTTGTATGAGCAGAAATAATAATAAAAAATGTTAAAAAAAAAAAGAATAAGAAGCTGAATGTGAGTCCCCAGGGCCTATACAAAAGCTGAATATAGCTCTGTGTGTTTATGATTTCAGGACTGGTAAGGCAAAGACAGGAGGATCCTGGGAACGATCTGCCCAATTACTCTTGCCAAATCAGCACATCCGAGGTACAGTGAGAGGCCTTGACTCGAAAAACTAAACAAAACAAAACAAAACACCCAAGATGAGTATGACTGGGTGAGATTTCCATTGGTAGGTTAAAACGAGAGGAGATCAGAGGAAATTAAACAAGAACGCAAGCCTATATGAAAAGCATCATATGCACTAGGAGAGCAGAACTGAAGTCTACAAAGCAGTCCACATTTAGATACTACCACAATACTCATCAGTGGGATTTCATACCTGACCCCACTGAGGACTACCAAACAAAGACAAGAGAGGAAACTAATGGAAAGTTTTCCATTTTTGATTACCCAAAAGTTCATAAAAGGAGTATCTAGGGCCCAGAACCTTGGAAAGTGAGACTTGGTGCAGTCTCATCCCCCCCTTTCACTTCCTGAATAGCCAGAAACTTCCTCTTGCTACCCTTGATTCTCTGGAAAAAAATCAGGGATCCTGTTCCTGCCTTTCAATAAATTTTACTCAAACTATTCAATTGCTCATGGCTTTAGTCTTTGAAACTGGATGCAAGTCTGCAGAAATCCTGTAACAAAAGGTTATAGAGGAGAAAGCAATCTCTGATCTCTATATGTAGGTATAATATTGCACAATTCCTACATACATACACACAAACACACACATTAACATCACCCCCACATATGCAAAATATAGTCCCTATAGCAGGCCTTCTGTGTTATTAGTAACCAAATCCTAATGATAACTAAATATATATTATTAGAATGTCATAGTCATCAATACACATGAAAACAGATCTTTACTTTTAAATAATTATGCTCACTGGTCAAATTCAAAAACTATAGTCAGAGATATTTACATTAATTTGATCATAACTATTTCCATTTCCATCCACAGTTTAGAAACTATCCCTTCATCTAAAAGAAGACTATGTTGTATAAGCTTCGATGTATCATTCTCTCAGGACTAAGAATTTGTTTTCCAGCTGCTGAATGGCATTATAAGATGTAAGTCCTCTTTCAGTATTATTTTGTCTTAAGAAATTATGTCATTCCATACTGTACTTCCAGAATTTTGGAGAGTATAATATTTAATCTTGATTGTCAAATGTGATGGGAATTAGAATCACCAGGGAAACAACTCTCTGGATCATTCTATGAGGAATTTCTGCATTAGGTTAATTGCAGTTAGAAGATGCACACTGAATAGGTGCAGTCTCATTCCTTCAACTGGGGTATCAGAGCAACTGAAAAGGAGAAAATAAGCTGAGGTCATCAATTGCCTTTCCATGATCCTGATGACAGATATAATATGACCAGTTGCTATTGCCACGATTTGCTAGGCTGGCCTTTAAACTGTGAAATAGTTGTGTATTGTCTCCCCAGGAAATGTGTCACATAACAAAGCAGTACTTTACAGCATGGTCACATAGTACTGGCTTGAAAGATATGAATGCTTGAAGGAAGTCATGGAGTCTTGTGCCACCATTCCAGAGAACTGCTAAGGCCAGACAGTGTGGAGAAGGTGGAGTCTCTTTTATGTGGTTCTGTTGCAGAGTTGCTTTTCCATGGGGTTCTTTTGTTCTGGAGTGGAAAACTGAAACTAGAACATGTTGGGAAGTGTAGGCAGGTATTTTATTGAAAATGAGAAGAGGGCAGAAACTCTTGATGCTCAGTCCCAGGGAGGTAAAAAGGAAACCAAGTTTTAAGGTGGGAGAGAAATAAAGCAGAGGACATAGATTAAGATCAAAGAGAATGGGTAGAGAAGTAGAGAACTGCCACTAGCACATGGCTAGGAGAGGACAATGCTCAGAGCTGCCATGGTGTGACCACATTGTAGGAGAGACAAGAAAAGAGAGGTAGGCAGAGCCACAATCTTTTATAGTCTGGCTTAGCCAGTGAGTATCTCAGAGCTACTAGAGAAGTGAGTAAAGACTCGAGGGGTGGTAGGTATGGTTTCCACAAGATAAGGTCTTCAGATCTGCGCTAGCTGTCCAATAGAAGTTAAATTACTTCCTCAATTTAGAGTCTATTTCCTGAATTAGGTGATTGAAACCTGACTTGCAATGGAAATTCCTAGGAAGTTCAAAATGCCAAAACTACAAAGCTCTAGAAAAACATAGTAACCACATGCATAGTATTGAGGTAGCCAAAGAGAAAAGCTGTTTATGATACAGAACTGTAGGGCAGGACAGGATTACTTGAATTATTTGAATGTCAGATGGCTCTATTATAGAACTGCAGGATTTGCATTTTCCCTATTGAGTTTTGACCTTGTTTTGTTCTAGTCTTTCCTGGCTATTCCCCTTTCATCCTTTATTGAATGGGAATGTTTTCTCTGACCTACTGTGTTGTAAAAGTATACAGCTTCAGTTTTGATTGTTCACAGGCTAACAGTAAAGAGGAGACTCTGGATGTATACTAATTAGACAATGTTGGAACTGTTAAAGACTATAGAAACTTCTAAAGTTGTACTGAATTTCAAGAGGACAAAGTAAGTTTTGAGGTCAAGGGGATGAAGATTGTGTCTTACAAGTGATGTGCTTGGGTATGAAGTTGGCAGGTGGTGGAGTTGTGATGGTTAATTTTGTTGGTTTTACAGTATCTAGAATAACCATGGAAACAAATTTCTGAGATTGTCCATAAGGGGATTTCAAGGTTAGTTTAGCTAAATGTAGGTGGCATCATTCTATGTGCCAAGTTCTAGACTGAAAGAAAAGTAGAAAGTGAGCTGAGCATCATATTTATCTTTCTGTGCTTTTGGATTTTGGATGCAATGTATCTAGGTACTTCTTAACATGCCTCATCCACTATGAAAAACTGTGAGTCAAAATAAAACCTTTCTTTCTTAAATTGCTTCATTAGGTATTTTGTCACCATAGTATGTAAAGTTAAATTCAGTGGGAAAAGGGTCCCTTTCCTGACATTGGCACAATTCTGATGAACAGTACTTACCCAGGACTTCTTATGATATTAGTTTAACCATTTGTTAGGACTTCATCCCACCTTTCACTCTCTCTCTCTCTCTCTCTCTCTCTCTCTCTCTCTCTCTCTCTCATGTGTGTCTGTCTCATTCTATATATAATTTTTGAAATTCTATATGAAAATACAATTTTTTTCATATGAATCTGTATGCTTCCCAATGAAATTATTATTGGCAGAGTTTTACAGCCGGGCACTGAATTTCAAACTTAGATCACCTGAAGATTCCCTAATGGGTATTAGGTGAATAAAACAATCTTGAGTACAATGTAGCAACAAGATTATTAAAAAAATTATCAGTGGTCAACTAGAAGAAGTATATTAACTAGTGTACTTCATTGGGTATCTTAGAGACATGGAGTAAATAGTGACTCCAAAGGCACTGGCTGCCTTGGCTAAATTATACCAATTTTTGTGGAAAAAGGTTGTAATTTAAAAGTGATAAATCAGTATAAAATGTAAATTTAAAAGCCACAGAGCCCCCTTCATATTATATAAACATAATTTGATTTTGTTTGAAAAAAGAGCAGAGATAACTAAGGAACAGATTTAGCACTGAGTCATAAGGATACACATGTATCAAAGAAGGTTAAATCTACCCTCTACACAAAAGCCTTATGCTGTGCGATGAAAAAAAGATGTCTTATTGAAGTAAAAAATGAGACATTGACACACCTAAAGCATTTGAATCTCCAAATCCCTCCAATCCCTTCAAGCTTACAAAAGTGGCCAATTCACTTATCAAGGATTACCAATTCTCAAAACACCAAGACTGGAATAGGATCAGCATGCAGTAACAATAGGATCAATCTCTGAGGTAAAATATTCTTGGAAATTATATGCACATATAGTTAAAGCTCTCTAATTGCATGACACTGAGAGGGTTTGTTTTAAATACTTCTTGGTGGCTGCAAGAAAATATTCTGATCTAAGCAATTTAAAGGAGAAATTTATCTTAGTTTACAGTTACAGGTATAAACTATGTAATGATGGTGGGGATGAAGGAGCAGGAGGCTGGAAACCCTCACAGAGTAGCCACACTGAGGTAGCAGATAGAGAAAGAACAGGAACCAGGGCTGAGAACTTGAGGCAGTGGCTCAAGGGTTGAAGTCTGCTTCACGAGCAAAAAAAAACCTGAGTGTGGATGCCCAGATACCATGTAAAAAATGCCTGGTAGAAATGTTTGCAGCCTGCACTTCTAGCCCTGAAAGATAGAACATGGAAAACCCCAGAGCAAAGCAGTAAAGTAGTAAGATATTCCAAGATGTTTCCCAATGTCATCTTGGGCCTCCACATAGACGTACACTTAAGTGTCTTCTTGTACACACTCCTCCACCCCCACACAGACACAGACACACACACACACACACACACACACACACACACACACACACATACACACACATACATATACAACAAAAGTGGGGCTGGACTATCATACCACAAAGCCTGCCTTTTCCTACAACAGGCTGTAATATAGCTCCATTTACAGGCTCTACCACCTTTTAAAACAGCACCACTGGCTTAGGAGTTCAAATGCATAAGTCTTTCGTGGATATTTTGCATTCAAATCACAATAGTTAAAATAAGTTTCAATGCTAAAATTGTGATTCTACGTGGTATAGAAAAAGAAAGTGTTAGATGTATGGGCATATTAGATGAGATACATTATATATGGACAGAAAAATCCATTACACTGTTGTGTTCCATGAGTGGGAGGCAGGAGGATTCAGCAGTACCAAAATACTGTATTCCTTGTTTGTCTTTGCTTTGAGATCATGTGAGTGAAAAAAATCAATTCATAACTAAGATCAATACTAGAATGAAAGTTATGAGATCCAATGAGAGAGAGAAACCAGATTCATCTCTTAACTGTCAGAAGACAGGTAGTTTCTGGGAGGTGTATTGCTAAGTTCCAGCTCAAATGAAGGGGGGCCTAGAATATTTGTAAAGCATATTTCTGAGTGTGGTTTAAATTATGTCTAAAGGATACTTCCAAGAAGGTCAATGGATTTAGTAGGAAAGATCATGAATATGAGTTTTCAAAATTTCAGCTCAGTCTGGATGAAACAAGAAGGCTGAAGAAAGAGGAAACTAGCTCTCTTGATCTTTGCTCTTGAATTCTAGGTATCTGATCCAAGTTTTTCAGCATTTAAGTCTAAGATATAGACTAAAAGTTTTATAGTCTTTCTGATATGGGGGCTGGACTAAGAGTACTGTCAGCCTCTAAATTCTTGAATTGAGTCATACTGAATCCTTCTATCTGCTTATAGGTTTCTCTACTCTCCAGTTCATGAGCAGCCCATCATGACAAATTTTAACATCTGTGATCATAAGAAACAAGGCCATAATAAATCTGTTCAATTACAAACACACACTAATAATTTCTCTGGAAAATTGAGTTAGCATAGTAGCATTTGCCATAATTAGAATTCCATGCTGAATCTTGTCCAGGGGACAAAGAAGGGCAATCTACAGAATTACTAGAGATGGTGAAAAGAACACAGTTTCCCAAGAGGAATAATTGATAAATAATCAGAGGATGTACGTGTCTGTAGAAATAATCATAAACAATTAGAAGTCTGTGAAACAGGCTGACACATAGTTAAACAGCACAGTGAATTGTTTTTATTTAATTTCTGACTTAAAATCAGATGTAAAACTGCTACCTGTTGAAAGAGGCCCTGATTCAGGGAGGCCCTAGCCTGGCTCCCGAATTCTGGACAAGCCTGGACATCCAGACATGCCCCAGAGGGTGCCAATAGAGGACCATGCAGGCAGAGGAATGAACAACCAATTAGAAGTGGCTGTCTAACCTACACCTGCAATGGACACCTAGTAAACAGTTAAATGACTGGTGGATGTCCCCCCCCAGGAAGGATGGCAACTGCTGATTGGACCCTGACCCTATATAAGCCCAAACACCCTTAATGACTCTGAATCTGTGGCATCTCATCCACTGCTGCTTCTCACCTGATTCCCGGGGTCTGGTGGTGACCCTGTCATCGGCTTGCCCATTTATCTCTAGCCCCGGGACCCCATTGTTTCCCCCTATTTCTCCCCCCCCCCAGCTGGCCTGGTGGGTGATACGGCAACAATTGGCACCAATGTGGGGCTGCCTTCTGTGTAGACGAGACACCCACTCCAGTAAAGTTGGATGAGCGGCCCCTTTGGTTTTGTGTTCTATGTGCTTACGGTGCCTGAGGGTGAGCATGTGGCCCCCTCCTTTTCCCCTCTCCCACTTGTCCTTAGGAACACAATCGCTCTCTTGATTTGCTGATGATCAAGGAGCCCCACTTTAAGTTAGGAAAACAATTGCTCACTTGATTTGCTGATAATCAAGGAGCCCCAATTGCTCGTTTGATTTCCCCATGATCAAAGAGCCCCTCTAAATCAAGGCTTTTCCCGGGGAGTTCACATGAGAAACTGGTCCCCTCAGAACTGGGAGCCCAGGCTCAATTACATTGAGTGGGCCTGACCCAGAGGCACCATGTGTGCATATGGCTGGGGGAGGGAGTAATGAACTATGGAAGTCCCCTACCAAGCATAAGACATTTGGGTCTGATACATTCCTTGTCTCATCTCTGCCTCTTTTGGTCTCATCTCTGTTCTTTAGAAAAATGGGCAACTTCCCCTCACATTGCAAGGAGCTCCAGATATGTGTCTGAAAATCTCTCCTAGAGACTGGAGGCCTGGAAGTTAGGTCTGCTGGCCTAGAGAAAGTTTGGAATGAGGCTGCAGTTTTAACACCTTGAATCCCCTCAGAGAATATGTGGGAACTGGACTATGGATAAGAATGTTTTCCTTGGGGCTGGAGAGGTGGTTCAGGGGTTACGCCTCTGCTTTGCAGGCGGAAGGTCCTGAGTTCAGATCCCAGATCCCACTTATAGACGTCAGGCAGAAGCGGGGGCAGCCTGTGCTTCTGGTCCTGGTAGGGCGGAGCCTGTGAATCACGGGGCAGAAGGAAGTGGAGGTATCCATGGTGGTTCCCGAATTCGTCTGTGGTTTTACACACACACACACACACACACACACGCACACATACATATGCACACATGCACAATTGAATAAATAATAATAAAAAAATTAAAAAATGAATGTTTTCCTTGCTAGATGTTTTTCATAATTAAGCTATGCTGCCAGACTTAATTAATGTGAGGTCTTGTTTTAAATAAAGTTTTCCTAAATGTTAATGTGCCTTTAATAAAGTTTTCAAGGGTAATTTTAAGATAGTTATGGGTAAACGGTACAGTTGCCAGTAAAATGGGAAGTCTGGGATGGCTTATGCCTCCTGCCTGCCAAGATTTTCGGCACCTGGAATGTTTCAAACTATCCTTTGACATATCAAAAATTAACAGGACTAAAGTTCAAATTATTACAACTGGGTCCCTTGGCAAACAGTTATGGGACAGGATACCTGCTTTCTTTTCACCCATAAAATCTGGTTGGAGTTGCCCTTTTAGTGCTAATTGTCCATTTAGATGCAAATGGCAAGCTGTAAGTTCTCAGCGTTTACAGCACAAGCTTGCTTTGCAGGTTCTCAGAGCATCCATTCAGACTCCAGACATTCCTAGGGCCACCAAAGGCCCCTTGGAAGCCTGGGTATCTTCCATTGAAGCTATGCCTTGCTAATTTGCAATTGTTAGGTTTTGATTTGTGTCTCACCAGCTCTTGTCAATCTTTTCTGTGCCTGCCACACCCACAGCCTCTCTGCATGCCCCTGCAATGATGAAAACCTAGTTTTCTCTGCCACCTTGAGATCCCCTTTGGGACAATGATTCCTTCACCGAGGAAGCCACTGTTGCTTCTCAGCTGATTCCTGGGGTCTGGTGGTGACCCCATTGCCAGCTTGCCCATTCGCCACTAGCCCTGAGGCCCTGCTGTTTCCCCCTCTTCCCCCCCTCCCCTGGCTGGCCCAGCGGGGGATACGGCAACAAGGATACATCCAAATCACAATGAGAAAGGGAACTACAGTGGCTTGACAATTGTATTCAGATGCAAATGATGGGTAAGGCTCTACACGAGGCTGGTGACCAACCTAAGCCAGGCACAGTCACCCATATTCCATGAGGCTGAAGAGGCTCAGGGTCATCCCGTTTTCACGGTCCCCACTAAAAAAATTTATAAATAAAAAGGTGAAATGTTGCACTACTGATTCAGGGAGGCTCTAGCCCGGCTCCTGAATTCTGGACAAGCCTGGACATCCAGACATGCTCCAGAGGGTCCCAATAGAGGACCACACAGACAGAGGAATGAACAACCAATGGGAAGTGGCCATCTAACCTGCATCTGCAATGGACACCTAGTAAACAGTTAAATGACTAGTGGCTGCCCCCCCCCCCCGAGGAGGAATGGCAACACCTGATTGGATCCTGACCCTGTATAAGCCCAAACGCCCTTAATGACTCTGAATCTGTGGCATCTCGTCCACTGCTGCTTCTCACCTGATTCCCGGGGTCTGGTGGTGACCCCGTTGCCAGCTTGCCCATTCGTGGCTGGCCCAGAGGGGGATACGGAAACAAGGATACATCCAAATCACAATGAGAAAGGGAACTACAGTGGCTTGACAATTGTATTCAGATGTTTAACAGTACTTTTATAAAAGGGCCTTCAGAAATTCACTCCAATAATTACCATAGAGAGCAAGGCTAAAACACATTTCAAGAGCACTTTGACCCATGTTCCAGATGATTTATACTTCGACACTTAAAGGCTATCTTGGATTTCCTACTATTATTGGAGTCTATGAAGAGATATAATAAATGGGTTCCTGGCATATGTGTAATGAATGATGTACTTGTCATAGCTAAGTGGTCATTTCTTTGAGTTCCCATATATATAATGTTTATATTTGATAGTTGACATCATCCCATGCTATATATTTTTGACATCAATCTATTGAAATCAAGTTGAAGTCTCTGAAAGTTCTCTCTTCATACACCTGGCACATGTAGTAAGAAAATATTGAGTCACTGATGGGGAATAAAAAAATAACATCTCCTTTAAAAGTCTAAAAGATGCAGTAGGGGAGTAGTGATGATTATCATATTTCCATTTAATGAATAAGTTTTCCCTTGCAAAGGAAAGCAGAAGAGTAGAGACAAACATTGGAAGGTGTTGTGAATTAGTATAAACTCAAGGAAAAGGTAACTCTGGTTATTGTAATAGTGTCTGATGGGGTGAATTGACTGGATAAATTAATATGACTTTAATAACTTGGTAGACAGCAGTTGATTTGATCTGGTACATTACCTTTTTCTGTTACCTTCTTAGAATATAAAAGAAATAGACAACTGAATGTATTTATGATCTAATTTAAGAACTAAGCTAAGTGTTCTGTCCTGGTAATAATATGTACTGAAAAAAATCCAGACTATTTGGACATCTCACAATACATCACAGTGCTCCACAATCCTACCAATGGCATTATTATAACTGGATTAGATGATCAAGTAGTCGCCACATGCACTCTCAAATGTGAGAAAGAACTCTCTGATTCTTTGAAAAAATACCATTGTCACAGATATTTCATAGCACAGTTCAAAGCTAAGGATCAAAGCTTGTTTTGTGTGCCTTATCACGGGAAATGAAATAGTGGATGGAAGGCATGGGAAAGCACATTTTACACTGCAACACACTTAGGAATCTGACAGACTGGCATCCTGTGAGTGGGATTCAAAGACTTTGACTATGTCTTGGCAGAATCTTTGGTTTGGCATTATAAAGAGCGGTTATTATTATGGGAATTCATGATAAGGCCTAATGGGACAATCTCATATGGACTCATGGATTTCTGAAGCAATGTTATCACATATGCAGGGAATTTTTTTCTCTACTTTTACAAGCACATTGAGTTGTCATCCCTGCTTCCCTTCTCTCCCCTCTCTCCAATTCCTTTTCTTCCCTTCATGAATCCCTTCCCCACCCTCCCACCCTCGTGTCTGTATGCTTCTATGGACACCAGGATTTAGTCTGGTTTGATACTCTAGTAGGGTTTCAGGCTTCTGTGGCATATCAAGTTGCTTCTTTTCCCACTGATAGGGGCATTTCCCTTCACTCATCCAGCTTTAGACTCCAAGGTTTCCACTTTTTGTTCTTATCTTTCTTGAGTTCCTAGGTAGTCTATGGGGGCATGTTGGTATGTCAGTCATTATGCAGCAAGTCTCACTGTAACACATTCCTAGATGTAGCAGTCCTGCCTTGAGTGGAATGTCTTGTTTACTATGAACCTTCCCATCTTAAGGTTCTTACAATCTCACCTCCCCCTTTTCCATGATATCAGGATATTGGATGATCAGGTTGGCCTGATTCTGGATGAGCCCTTCTGAGTCACTAGTACTCTACATTATGGTTGGCCATTACTGTTCACTTCATTGCTCTTCTATTGCCCTAAGCTGCATACTGTTAGGGTATTGAGATCCTCTACCTTTGTTGTAGAAGACTTCTAGGCTGAGTGTTAATTGTTTTCAAATCTATGGGTTTACTAACAGTTATTTACAGAGCAGTTTGAACTACTATCTTCCTACTTCCAGGTTCATTGGCTGCTTTCCCTATTGATTTATTTCCTTCCTTTTTTTAGGTTCTTGTTCTAGTTTACAGTAACAGGATCATGTGCCATTCTCACAAGTGGGTCTTGAGTTCAATCAGAAAGCTGTCGGTCTCCTTGATAATCATGCTGATATTACACTGGTGGTCACCTGCATGTACAGGGAAATTTATGACCATTGTGACACATTTCACTCTTTGCTAACTAGATATATTACCTGTCTTACTGGACTAATTATATGCAGGTGTCAACCTGACAATTGAGAATTGAACATTTCATCACCCTTGTAGGAACTATTTAGCTAATGCAAGCCCTGAGAAAATCTGTAGGAGGTTATATAATTGATGTGAGAAAATCTACTCCACAATAGGTGGGATCTTTTCCTAGGTAGGTGGATAAGCTAGAAAAGACTAGTTCAGTATTTTAAAATGGAAAACTAGGATGCATGCCCCATCTGTTATTCGAGTGAATATGGTGAGGCCAGTTCCCTTGACTCCTGATGTTACTAAGAAGTCTCTTGCTTTGATGATGCACTGTAACTGGGAAACATAAGTTGGAATAAATCTCTTATTCCCATATATTTTTGGTCATGTACTTATATCAGGAACAGAAGAGAAACTGGTATACTGACTAAACTTCTTCTTCTGTTTTCCCCTTTCTGTATTGAGCAAGGAAGTGATGTCCTGGGCAAAAGCAGCCTGCCTCACCAAGTCACGTTGCCTTACCAACTATGCTTACTGTGATGTGTATGTATATCCAATATTTAATTAATATATTGATGATAATGTATTGATGGTCTTTGGTTCTAAATCCAAAATTGCTCAAGGACAAAATGAGTACTAAAGCTTTCTGAGAGGAAGCTGAGTTTATGGTTGGGCTGCATACTGGTTTAGATTGACCTTCTGCCTCTCTGCACTCTTTTCCATGGCCAAGACTTTAAGAAGACTCCCTAAATTAGACACATTAAATATTGGTGTTTATCTTCTTAGATAACTTGACCTGTGTGACCTCTTTTATCTTTCCTCTGATGACACATGATAGGTTAAAGCCATAAATGACTGTCTCCTATTGATCAACTTGGAAAAGAAAGAAATTGTCAAAAATAGATTAATTATTCCTTATTTTCGGTTCTCTTCTTTCTTTTTTTTTCTTTTTTTTATTAAAAATGTAATTATACATTTTAAAATTTTTTGCTAGTTCCCTTCCTCCCCCCTCCTCCCCCCGAACTCCCTCTTCCCCCTCCTCTCCCTCCCCATCCCCCAGTGTCTCCCCCCCAATTCCCAGAGAGTCCTTTATTGTGTACGCCTGACTCTCCACTGGGTCCTCCTCTCCGATGATATATAAGGACCCAGTGGCATTTCCATAAGCCCTTTCTCTTGTTCCCCTTAAGCATAAGATCACTACTATGGCTGTCAATACCTTGCCTCCAGGGATCTCGGTGCCCTTAACAGATGCTAGACTTTATGAGGGCAACAGTGCACTGGACGTTGTGCAGGGCATGCAAAGTCCCATTATGATTGCTTTGGCCCCAACTATTGTTGAGAATCTTGCAAATCGTTGCTCCTCCCATCCTTTTGCTCTTACAATCTTACCGCCCCCTCTTCCGCAAATGTCCCTGAGCTCCAGGATGAGGAGATATTAGGCTGGCCTAATTCTATGTGATTGATATAGAGTCTCTGAAGTTCTGGATTGTGGTTTGTTGATTTTCTTTTGCAGTTTTGCTGCTCCTGCAATGCCCTTCACTCCATCCTGCTGGGCACTGTATGTCACCCCTTGCAGACCTTGATGGAGGCCTATTTTCTCTGCTGTAATATGGTCCCCTCTCTCCTTGTTTCTGGTGTGACCCTCCTACCCCATCTCTCTTTTTCATAATCCTTGCAATTACTGTGTTACATAGGTTTACTTTTGAGTGTCTCAATGTGGGCTGGGTGAGTTTGGTACTAGGAGCCACCTATTAGGAGTACATACGGCACTTAATTTTCTGGGTTGGGGATACTTCACTTAATATAATTGTTTCTAATGACATCCATTTCCCAGCAAATTCCAGTAATTCATCATTTTTGATGGCTGAGTAGTACTCCATTGTATAGATGTACCACTGTTTCCTTATCCACTCGTCAACTGTTGGACATTTAGGTTGATTCCATGACTTTGCTATTGTAAACAGTGCTGCTATGAACATGGTCAAGCTTGTGCTATCGAGGCGAACCTCTGCTGCATGGGGGGTTATTCCCAAAAGTGGGATAGCAGGGTCATATGGCATTTCAATCTTTAATTTCTTTAAGAATCTCCAGACGGCTCGCCAGAGTGGCTGTATGAGCCTGCATTCCCACCAGCAATGTAGGAGAGTTCCCCTCTCTCCACATCCTCTCCAGCATTTGTCTTTGTTAGTATTGTGGATTTTTGCCATCCTGACCGGGGTGAGATGATATCTCACGGAAGTTTTAATTTGCATTTCCCTGATGGCGAAGGAAGTGGAGCATTTTTAAGATATTTGTTAGACATTTTAATTTCATCCCTGATAAAGTTTCTTTGAAGTTCCAGGGCCCATTTTTTAATTGGGCCAGTGTTTTCCTTGGAGTTTAGTTTTCTAAGTTCTTTGTGCACTCTGGATGGTTAGAGCTCTGTCAGATATGTGGTTAGTGAAGATTTTCTCCCATTCTGTGGGTTGCCTTTGAGCTCGTGTTACAATCTCTTTATCTGAACAGAAGCTCTTTAATTTCACAAGATCCCAACTGTTGAGAGTTGGTAGCAGTGACTGTGCCATTGGATGTCTGTTCAGGAACTGTTGGCCTAGCCAATCAGCTCGAGGGAGTTCCCTATCCTTTCAACTATGGTTTCTAAAGTCTCTGGCCTTAAATCAAGGTCCTTGATCCATTTGGAATTAAGTCTTGTACATGGTGACAAGTATGGGTCCAGCTTTAATCTTCTGCATGTGGAGATCCAGTTTTGCCAGCACCATTTGTTGAAGATGCTGTTGTGACAGTTTATTCCTTTTTCTGTGGATTCAAATTATTTATCTCATTTGATATTTTAAGTAGAGGAACTTCTAGAAATACATATTTATTTTAAAAGGTATTTCCAAATTCATGACTCATAGGACAGAGTTTCTCAGAAATTACTTAGTAATTTCTGTGTTATCCTTACAAGTTAAATATTTATGTGTTTTTACATTTTTGAGCCCAGGTTTTCTTCACTACTTCACTATATCCATCACCTTTCTTCAGCATCTCAAGTTCTGGAATTGCAGGCATGCACTATCATGCCTGGAGGAAGTCATGAGTCTTCATAAATAGCAAGAAAAATTTATGGAGATATTTGGTAATAAATTTGATTAATTTTCCCTTCCGTTAACTTGGGGGTGATGGCATATATAGGACCTAGTCTAATTATGGGTATCATTTAGAGGTATGATGGGCATAGTTTCTGGTTTGAGTCATGAGGTAATAATACTCAATTTTTCTCCTTCAAATACCATAAGCTACATAATGTGATATTTTAGAGAGCAAAATAACATGATCCCATTATTAACAGATCATAAAGAATTTGGAGACATTTGTAGAATCAAAATCTGACTTGAGAATTAGAGAAGATTAAAAGCAAGAGTTGAAATTTTCAACCAATGAATGGTTCAGTTTCTAGAGGGCTTAACTCCTATAATGTGCAGTGTTATAAACTGCACACAAATGGAGAAGTCTTGAAAAGAAATGCAATGAAAGCAAATGAGAGAAGAGAAGACAATTTACAGTATGGACAATAATATTAATGGACTACCCTGAGATAAAAAGATAACTGAGATTAATAAACTGATGATATTCATTAATTAAAGATTGATATATTTTCAAATTTTAAAGTGATACGATAATTTAAATAAAGATGCAATGTGAGGAAAAATGGGACAAAGCATCATAAAATACTCTTGCAAATTTAAAAATGATTTTAGACACAAGTCAAAATTTTTTTCCCTGATAGGTCAAAGAATGTGAAAGAAGTAAATTTTATTCAATTGCTATAAGAAGAAATAAGCTTATCATTTACAATTAAATTTATATAAAAAATAAAAATAAATCATTAAAATGTATATAACTTATGCTGGAGAAATGGATACATTCTAATTTTTTAGGGAAATATAAAGGAAGCCATAAGAAAGTGGATTTTACTCTTCATTTCCTATATTGTGGTGTACTATCATTTTTAGATACAGGTCAATTTGACAGTTGAAGGTGTCTAATCTTGGCACTTTTGTGTAGTTCCTTCAGCCACTGGTGTTGGTGTGGACTTTCTTTCCAAGATAGATTAAGAACTGTAACTGAAAACCATAAACCAAAATAAAATCCCTTGTTCCCATAAGCTGTGTGGTCAAGAATTAGCAATCATTGAGAGTAATTGTGATATATATCATTTGAACAATATGTAACCATTATTTTATGTATCTATTATTTCTATAATTGAAATAAATTATGTTAACCATAATGCACTTTACTTTCTATTAGTTCACGGTTTAGAAAGATGCTACACAAGACTAAGGACTGGAGTTTTGACCCTCAGAACACACTAAAATGCCAAAGTGCCAAGTGAGCATGACAGTCTGCATGTACCCTAGTACTATGAAAGCAGAGACAGAAACACCCCCCATATTTTACATTTGTAAGTACCAAATTCAATGAGGAAAAACTCCTGAATGAATTATGTTGAGTATTAGTGAGAAAGATTATTGATATTAACTTTGGGTTTTCTTGTGCATGCTAGAACATATGCATTTGCATCTATGCACATATGCTTTTGCTTACACAAATGCTAACACACACATAGTACACACATCCATATCACATGTACAGATACATAAGATAAAAAGAAACTAAAAATAAACTCTTCAAGTATAGATTTAACACCTAGGATACCTTGAAGGAAGAGTGCCATCAATAAGACACAGAAAGATTTGAGGTGCAAAGGGCTTTAGGAAGAAGATAGTCATATATCCTGGAAAACAGAGGGGGAAATTACTTAGGGATCTTTTTGTACATCAACCAGAATTCAATCAGAGAAGCAGGATTAGCTACATGGAACTTTCTCAATGACATTGTGAAATACTGTTGAATAGTCTCTATAAGACTATTCTTTCTATGTCTGGTCTTGGAAATTCAAATACACAGGACCCTGAGGGAGAAAAGATGGATGCCAGTGTGCAAGCTCGAGACAAACTGGATCCTAGGAGCAGGAGTAGGCTGTGACTTCATGAACACTGTGGACTTGTCTTCTACCCTCAAGATGAGGACTGTACATCAGAAAAAGCTCATAGGCCTTTGTCAGAGTTCAAGACTTTCTTGTCCCAGAGTTAGAAGTGCTAGAGGGTCAGGGGAGCATGATGCAGCCTCAGGTCTGGACACTATCTGGACCCTAGTTTTGTGAGTTGCAAGTAAGAGAAAACCAAAGACTTTTGCTTGATCATGTTTATACAGGATTGCCTCTGCTTCATGCTTGTCCTTCAAGATTCTGGTAAAACTATTTTTTGTTCTCCATGTCACCAGACATAGCAAAGGATTCCGAAATATTTGAGCCCTATCTAGTCAAGATGGTGTTTTGAAAAGCTACCCAATCTAGCTCTTTGTTTGAAGCCATAGAAGCAGTTGTTAGTGCTTGGTTGTCCTTTTGGCTTAATCTATGAAGTCCTCAAATTCCTTCTCAGTTGATACTTATTCGTGCTTTTGATGAATCAAAATCATGTGGCCACTTAATATACCCCCATATCAAACTCAAACTCCTCAGGGAACCTTAGTGAGACTGCCAAAGGGGAAATAAACCCCATATGATTCTGAGTAAATGTTGAATCCTAATTGAATAAATGGATGTCTAAATTGAATTAAGTAACATTAAGAGTGAAAGTTATGATTCTCAGAGGAGAATGGGGATTGGGGGCAGCAGCAGCAACAGAAACAGCAGAAATGTGCCTCCAAATCCACACCACTATGCACTGTGTCTCTACAACTTCGGAAATGTTAAATCACTCAAAGATTTTCTGCACATTTATTCTCATGTGCCTTGAATTTGATTAACACTGCTATTGCTCTCAGAGTTCTTGAGTGAATAAAATGTCTATCAAAATGCTTATTACTTAGCAATAACTCAACATCTATTAGACACTTCAGCTAATTCTTAAAATCCAACAAGAGACATTTGACCTTCTTTTCCATCATGAAGCTAAGTGAAAATTTCATCTTGCTAGCATATGAAGCATGTGACAATGTTAGGTAGTCACTGAATAGGCATAGAGCATAGATTAGAAATATAATCTCTGTCCTTTTTCATTTAAACACGCATATGTGCATACACATACACACATGTACACATGTGCACAAGTAGGCACGGATAGCTACCGACAAACACACCTAAATGCATTCATCTCCAAACATACACATGTGCAATCACACACACATGCACACGCGCGCACACACACACACACACACACACACACACACATGCACACTTCCTTTTTGACTTCTTCATGGATTCCTTTGTTTCTGTATCAAGAGGCTCTCCAAAAGTTAGCAAATTTTTGGGTTTTGCTCAAGTGCTATCACAATATGGGAGGTTTACAGGGAAGCAGGTGAAGATAGGGTACATTAGTGGTGTGGAGGTATCAGAGAAATATACAGAAACTTTTATATATAATCATCATTAAGTTATAGACTGCCAATTTAAACAGCACCAGTCAATAAATGTCATCAGCCATCACCACTCTGCAAAGTTACTGTGAATTGGCCCCAGTAAAAATGCAGCCTGGAGGAGACTCAACTAGAAACACCATGGGAATTAAGAAGAAAACAGACTGAGAAAAAAGGCTTAGGAAAAAACAGAAACATATCTCATTTTTATACAAATACTATTACCAGAATAATAGAAACATTTTGCATTATATCTGACAAATTAATCATATTACTACTTATTGACATTTGTTCTGTTTACCCTAGTAGTTCTCAATATCCATAATCTTTGCTTCTGTCTGCTGGTCATGTATGCACTTGTTTTTTTGCTGTTCTTTACTTTCTGCTGTATGAACTACAAGAAGACTGCAATGTTGGTGAGAAGAGACAGGAAACGCCAATGTGATTTCCAACTTCAATCTGCTTTATTCATAAAAATCACATTCTTTCATTGTGAAAGCTTTCATTTGTCCTTTAAATCTTCTTCTCTACCATCTCATTTAAGTACACAGAGTTGTATGTGTGTGTGTGTGTGTGTGTGTGTGTGTGTGTGTGTGTGTGTATGTATGTATGTGTTTAACTTAGGAGGATACATAAAATAGACTAAGCAGTTATCTTAGCTATTTCAATATCAATTATATCTTGCTCACTATATGAAGTTCTGCAATTACATAGGTATAGTTTCCATTTGGGAGATCATTTATTTTGGATATTTATAATTTAATTGCACTGTAATTGTCAGTCCATTGGTAAAGTACTACCAAACATGATAAACATCAGGCTCTATCCTTAAACAGTATCATATTTTAATCTATTCAGCAAATTTTGCCCCAGATGAGTTTTCCTTTCATATAGTGTCTTTTCATTCTGAGATTGATACTAATGTTTAACATATTTGCAGCTGTGGCTAAAAGAATGTCAACTGCAATTCTATCTCTGCCCACACCCTCATGCATAAAGCCCAACTCTCCTAACATCTTTCCCATAGACCCATGCTCATAATGCCTTAGTGTTCACATTTCTTTCAAAGTGAGAGAAAGACAGAGACAAAGACAGGACAGAGGCAGAGTGAGCACCTGGTGTTTGGTGTCTCACAAACTTAAAAACCAAATACAGCTTTGACTCACTGTCTGTGTCAGATTGACTCACTGCTGTGAGACTGGCTGAGTTCCAGGCACTTGGTGGCGGGACTCCTGTCTTGCCTTGGAATTTTGAAGATGATCCCAGGTAAGACTGAGGAAACAGCTGTGCAAGCATGGAGTGTTATCTGTAGCAAGTCCAAGTCTGGCATGTGTTTTTGCAACAACAAGTTCTGCAAGTTACTCTGTGAGAGGCAATATTTGAAAGTCAGTGACATTTGAAGCTATCTTAAAAATGGAAAAGATAGTTTAACCTGGTATTTATTAAAAATGGTGGAGAGAAAACTAGTGAGATGACTCAGTAGATAAAATTCTTGGCCACCAAGTCAAACAATCTGAGTTTGATGTGGGAACCCACCTAAACAGTGTGGCACACATTATTTATTCCTGATTTCCTACCACAAGACTGGAGGCAGAAATGGAAGATTTTTCAGAAGCTGATATAAAAGCTAGACTGAAGTTTTCTGAGGAAGAAACAAGAGAAACCTTGCCTCGACAGACTCCGAAGGTTATCCTCTGATTTCAACCTGCATATACCACATTCACACAGATACACTAAATAAGTAATAAATAAATAAATAAATAAATAAATAAATAGTAATGCTTAAGCAAGGAAAGACGCTTTTTACAGTATTTTAGTAAATAATATAAGTCATCATTTAAAGAATCTGAACTGAAAAGAGAAAGGAAATTCATGAAGATTAATTTCTGGAAGGCTTAACATTGAGATAAGTTGTTATGGAGCCAAAGATCATGTTGATTGCCTCACATTGATATTGCTACAAATGATTTTAGGTTTTTTTCCTCAAAATCAGGTCAGCTACTGACATGTTTTGCTCCATTTGAATTCCAGATTTATGGCTAAAATGAGAAAAACATAGACTTGGCATCTTCTTTTTATACATTTGCAAAATGGTTTAAATCAAAATGTAATCTATGCAAATAATGAATGAACTATTTTTAAGGTCAGCCCTCTATGATACCATGGGTCACCTGCCATGAACATGAAGAGTATCTTGCTTTCCCAAATCTTTGAGAAACATTACTGTCATAAAGAATTACAGAGCACCACGTGGGACTACTAAAATAGAAACCTATGTATTGGATATATCTTACAGAAATATAAGTCCTACTGAAAACAAATATGACTTCTGCTTTATATTCAAGTTACAGATGTCATTTGCATAAAAGGAGAAAACTGTCTTCTAAGTTGTTCATTTATGATTCACTGAGACAATGAATAACAAAGCCATTTAAATGCAATTTAGGCATTGAAGATGTAAAGGAATAAGTGTATTGCTAGCAGTAGATTTTTCCAATAACTCCACTGTTTCAAACCATGCATGAAGAATGAGTATCATGTTATGTAGATCTTTGGCTTTACCACTGAGATCTGCACTCCACTCACTTCTGCTTTGAGCTCTTGGAGACAGACCTCCAGAGTTTCTATTACCTTCTGGTTTCTCACCCATTGACCAAAAGGAGCCCTGGCAGGAGACTAACCACAATGAAGAGGATTAGATCAGGGCATTTATTCCTAGTTCCCTTGTTATTTCTATAAACAGAGAGCCAATTTCTCATCTCAAGAAAGAATTCTCTATTCTATGTTTTCCTACTGTTACTAAAATTTCTATATTGAAATAGCATGTATCAATTCCCTACATGCTTATTATACTTTTTTAAATGCTTTCTTTGTAGCTAATCTCTCCCCAAATTACCATGAATTCTCTTTGTTTGGTACTCTGAGTGACAGGCTTATCCAGTATTTCCTGCTGATAAACACTCAGTTTATTTTCAGTTTTGTTTCTGAAACAAAATTTTTTGTATTATTAAACAGTTTTGCTTTAGTTTTGTAAGTTATGGGCCAAAATTATTCAAATTCTAATATATTTTAATATTTTTACAAATTTATTTTTATTCCCTAAAATGTTTAATGCAACTTATATTTGCAACAACTATTTAATTGCTTGATTGATTTTCTAAGAAGCAATTTTAAGCCTTGTTGCATGCTAAGTACTCAACAATGGGCATAACAAGTATTGTCCTGTATAATCCAGTGTATGAGGATTCTAATTACCATCCAGTTTTACTATTACCACATTTTACTAAGTTTCTATAATTCCTTCAATATGGCATGTGCAAAGGATGTATTATCATTGAAATTTGCATTTCTTTCTTGTCTATTAGTGAGAATATGTCTCTCATGTATTTTGTCTAATTATATTTCCTCTTCAATGAGTTGTCCATTTGCCTCTTTAATAGGCATTTCTATTAATTAGACAAATTTGATTGAGAAGATTTGGGTGAGTAGTTAGAATCCACAAAATTTAGTAGATTTTACAATATATCATATTTTTCAGGTTAATTATATACATGATATCAAATCATATGATTATTCAACTCTTCTAAGACATATGCTGCTACTATCTGCAATCGGTTCTTCTGCATCAACATGTAATCAGAAGTAGTGCCGGATATTTTAGTGACAGATCTGAGACATTTTAGATTGAGGAACTGTGAATAAAAATATAGTTTCCTAAGATGTCACAAAGAATCCAAATACTGTTGATAAGCATCCAAAATATACTAATATAACTTTAAAAAGAATAGGAGTAATATGAATAAATTTCTTTGTTAATAATAAAAGAAACTGGACCTGCAAGCAACAAAATGCACCAGAAACATTCATGCCAGAATGAGATTCTGTAAAGGATGGAAGAGCCTTTGTCAATTGGACAATAAGAGGTCTAAGTGTTAGGAAACGCCACCATCAATATGGAGATATACATATGGTTTAGGAAAAAGCGATTATGGAGAACTCAGGTGAAGACATGAAAAACGCCATGATACTAGAAATTCTCTTCTTTTTACAGGTTCAGCATCAGAAGTAATAGTCAAAAGCATCTAATTATTTTTAGCAAAATGGTATCAGATGAGAAACAACTCCTTGAAGGAAAAAACTCTAGTCTGTATGTTTGCTTATAAATCAAGTAGGTTGCCCTGCTATACTACATAAAGTACTTGAGAGGTTACAGTGTAATAGCTAATATTCTGCCAAGTGCCTGTGATAGTGACAGAAAACATATCATAGGTGACATCTGAGGAGAGACTTTCAAAGCTCTTTCCAAAAAGAAATAATTCTTGCCATAAGAATTCACAAAATTCTTCTTAATTTAAAATTTTTAGCTATAAAAAATTTCTACCAGACATTCTAACATATGGATCTGTTTATTTAAAAATGCATTATATAGCGCTGCTAAGACTGAGATAGAAGAAATGCTATTTACCTGGATAAACAAGACACTGTCTCAAGAATAATTCTTCTATGAAATTGCAAAATTAAATATTCTTTGCTAACTTGATGAGATTTAGAATTCTTATAAGAAATCATTTTGGCATTTCTGTGAGATTGTTTCTAAAGACATTTAACTCAAGTGGGAAGGCCTATCCTAATGTGGGCATTGCCATCCAATGGACTAGATTTCCAGAGAAAAGAGGAAAACAATTTAGTATTAGATCTTAATTCTCTGTTTGCAGACTATGTATATAAGGTGACCAGTTCCTGATCTCCTCACCATGATAAAGTGCTGCCTCAAACCATGATCCAAATAATTCCTTCCTTAAGTTAATGCTTTTCCTTATTGTTTTGTAGCAATAAGAAAAGTATCTAATATAGATATGAATTTCTGCTATAATTTTTAAAATCTATATGATTCAAATACACAGATAAATTTCCATCTTAATCATGGATGATAAAATCAGTTTTGAAGTAAAATAATAGTATTAAATATGTTCTTCATAGAACATGACAGATAATTCATATACTGTGTTTATTTTAAAGTTTTGTAAGCTCCATTCCTAAGAAAGATGGATGAGTACATGCTGCTAAATGTACCTGAAAAATCTCTGCATAAAACACATGACAATATCTCTGTAAACCACGGAAACTAAAGAGAAGCTGGTGCCTTAGAGAAGATCAACAAAACTTAAAATACCAACAAACTGCTGCAGATTACTCTTTTTCTTTTATTGTTCAGGCAGTTCCTAAACTAGATTCAAAGGAGGAAGATTAAGATCACAGAATTTTATAAGAAAATAGGAATGGATAGTAAGGAGGGATTTCTTGTTCTCATCTGATATCTACAAAAGGAATCCAGGGTTAGTCAAAGCGTATGGAACACACAGCTTACAATTTTGCTTCATCTTTTATTTCTTGTTTTGGAGCTCAAGAATTCCCAAGACAGTGAGTTGGCAATAACATTGGAAGTCTGGTAAGGATATAAACCTGCAAGAAAAATAAATCTTTACATTTTTCCTGAGGAAGTTGTTTTAAAAAGCATTAAACATGTTCTTATTGATTCACCCCCCTTTCTATGTTTGACCACTTAATATTGGAAGATTTCATAGATGTGGCCTAAGTTACATAGACAAGGTGGGAAGAACAATGAAACGTTGTGTTTCTAGCAAGAGGTCTGGGAAGTAGATAATAGGTGAAGCATCACAGAGTGGGTAGAAAGACCCTACCAGGCAATTGCATGAAGTGGGGTCTTTCCTAGGATAAAGAATTCAAGGATGCCTAATGCGCAGGCCTAAAAAGATCAAGAATAAAATTGTGATGTAGTCAATGCATGCTTTTACACAAAATCCAAATATCATTCAACAGCAAAATTCACAATCAACTAGTAATAACAATGATCCATCATCATAATTTTTATGTTTGCACATTTGATGGTCACATTATGTAAAGCAAATATAGACATACAGCATGTATTACTTAAACCACACTAATAAGTATTTTCATCTTTTCAATTAACTGTTCTTATACAAATGGAAATTTGATATTTTGGGAATAAGTTCATTTTGATCAACTGACTTGAAGACTTAATATATTATTTTTATTAAAAATTTAATTATACATTTTAAAATTTTTTTACCAGTTCCCTCCCTCCCCCCTCCTCCCCCCAACCCCCTCCTTCCCCTCCTCTTCCTCCCCATCCCCCAGTGCCTCCCCCCAATTCCCAGAGAGTCCTTTATTGTGTACGCCTAACTCTCCACTGGGTCCTCCTCTCCGATGACATATAAGGACCCAGTGGCATTTCCATAAGCCCTTTCTCTTGTTCCCCTTAAGCATAGGAGCACTACTATGGCTGTCAATCCCTTGCCTCCAGGGATCTCTGTGCCCTTAACAGATGCTAGACTTTATGAGGGCAACAGTGCACTGGACATTGCGCAGGGCATGCAAAGTCCCATTATGATTGCTTTGGCCCCAACTATTGTTGAGAATCTTGCAAATCGTTGCTCCTCCCATCCTTTTGCTCTTACAATCTTACCGCCCCCTCTTCCGCAAATGTCCCTGAGCTCCAGGATGGGGAGAGATTAGGCTGTCCTAGTTCTATGTGATTGATATAGAGTCTCTGAAGTTCTGGATTGTGGTTTGTTGATTTTCTTTTGCAGTTTTGCTGCTCCTGCAATGCCCTTCACTCCATTCTGCTGGGCACTGTATGTCACCCCCTGGCCAGAGACAAAAAGCTGTTAAACTGGAGTCTTGTTATAATAGCACATTCAAGGGTAGATGTAATAAGAGTAGGAAACCTCAGTGAGGGAGGGGTCCATCACCCATTTGCAAAATGATTACTTTTTATCTGCTAGACTATATGCCCTCCCCTTCTGGTGAGATCAGGAAAGAACGTCTGTGAACTTAACCAGGTTTCTCATTACTTACTTGCAGACCTTAATGGAGGCCTATTTTCTCTGCTGTAACATGGTCCCCTCTCTCCTTGTTTCTGGTGTGGCCCTCCTACCCCATCTCTCTTGTTCATAATCCTTGCAATTACTGTGTTACATAGGTTTACTTTTGAGGTCTCAATGTGGGCTGGGTGAGTTTGGTACTAGGAGCCACCTATTAGGGAGTACATACGGCACTTAATTTTCTGGGTTGGGGATACCTCACTTAATATAATTGTTTCTAATGACATCCATTTCCCAGCAAATTCCAGTAATTCATCATTTTTGATGGCTGAGTAGTACTCCATTGTATAGATGTACCACCTTTTCCTTATCCACTCGTCAACTGTTGGACATTTAGGTTGATTCCATGACTTCGCTATTGTAAACAGTGCTGCTATGAACATGGTCGAGCTTGTGCTATCGAGGCGAACCTCTGCTGCATGGGGGGTTATTCCCAAAAGTGGGATAGCAGGGTCATATGGCATTTCAATCTTTAATTTCTTTAAGAATCTCCAGACGGCTCGCCAGAGTGGCTGTATGAGCCTGCATTCCCACCAGCAATGTAGGAGAGTTCCCCTCTCTCCACATCCTCTCCAGCATTTGTCTTTGTTTGTATTGTAGATTTTTGCCATCCTGACCGGGGTGAGATGATATCTCAGGGAAGTTTTGATTTGCATTTCCCTGATGGCAAAGGAAGTGGAGCATTTTTTAAGATATTTGTTAGACATTTTAATTTCATCCCTGGTAAAGTTTCTTTGAAGTTCCAGGGCCCATTTTTTAATTGGACCAGTGTTTTCCTTGGAGTTTAGTTTTCTAAATTCTTTGTGCACTCTGGACAGTAGAACTCTGTCAGATATGTGCTTAGTGAAGATTTTCTCCCATTCTGTGAGTTGCCTTTGAGCTCGTGTGACAATCTCTTTATCTGAACAGAAGCTCTTTAATTTCATAAGATCCCAACTGTTGAGAGTTGGTAGCAGTGACTATGCCATTGGATGTCTGTTTAGGAAGTGTTGGCCTAGCCCAATCAGCTCAAGGGAGTTCCCTATCCTTTCAAGTATGGTTTTTAAAGTCTCTGGCCTTAAATCAAGGTCCTTGATCCATTTGGAATTAAGTCTTGTACATGGTGACAAGTATGGGTCCAGCTTTAATCTTCTGCATGTGGAGATCCAGTTTTGCCAGCACCATTTGTTGAAGATGCTGTTCTTTTTCCATTGGATTCTTTGGGCCCCTTTATCAAAGACCAAATGGCTGTACTTTTGTGGGCTTATATCTGGGTCTTCAACCCTTATCCATTGATCTGTGTGTCTATTTTGGAGCCAGTACCAGGCAGTTTTTATAACTATGGATTTGTAGTATAAACTAAGGTTTGGTGTGGTAATACCTCCAGCAGTGTTTTTGTTACTCAGGATTGTCTTTGCTATCCTGGGTCTTTTGTGCCTCCATATGAATTTTGAGATTGTTTGGTCAACTTCTTTAAAGAATTGCTTTGGGATTTTAATTGGTATAGCATTGAATTTGTATGTTGCCTTTGGTAGGATGTTCATTTTTACAATGTTGATTCTACCAATCCAGGAACATGGGAGGTCTTTCCACCTTCTGGTGTCTTCTGCTATTTCTTTCTTTAGGGTTTTAAAGTTTTCATTTTAAAGGTCTTTTACCTCCTCGGTTAGGTTTATATCAAGGTATTTCATTTTTTTAGGGGCTATAGTGAATGGGATGGTTTCTCTCAAGGCTTTTTCACTTCTTTCATTCTGGACATATAGGAAGGCCTCTGATTTTTGCACATTTATTTTGTATCCTGCCACCCTGCTGAACTTCTCAATTAGTTCCAGGAGCTTCCTGGTGAAGTTTTTGGGATCACTTCAGGTATAAGATCATGTCATCTGCAAATAGGGATAGCTTGACTTGGAAGATTTAATATATGTAATGCCGCATCCCTATCCAACTAATCTGGTAGAATATGTCTCAGTTTGGAAAAGGTAACATGTTTTGGGATAAGGACATGGCTTTATTTAAGAGAAATAAGGAAAAATATGGGAATTGTCAGGCATTGGTGTTTCTTCCCAGCTCAGGCCTAAAGCCTGTCCCCTGAGGAAGGTCACAGTAAGCCCATAAACAAGGGCTAGGCACTCTCTTCCTAGATAATTCGGGTTTTGCCTCAGGCAGGAAGAATTCTGGGAATTAGGAGTGCCTTTCACCTAGGTTTTGGTTTTTTTGGGACAATTCAAGTTTTGCTTCTGGCAGGAAGAATTCTTCTGGGAATTAGGAGTGCCCTTTCTTAGGGTTTTTTGGAACTAGCTTCCTGCTCTCTGTTCTAGAGAAGAAGCCTGCTTTTTAAGTTTAGTCAAATACTAAATAGAAATTTCATGTCTAGTCATTTACGATAAGTAGACTTGTTAGCCAGAATGTGTGCACTGATTTTAAGGAAATTAGAGAATAACTTCTAGAATCTTAAAACATAGGTTGGGTAAGATTCCCACCTATGTGTTTCCACCTTACTTAGAAATTCCAGAAGTACAAGACTATGCTATCAGTCCACCAGAACCTTAAAAGAAACTGTTGTTGGAACCGAAGTTCCCTTTGGGCCCCTTACCCAGACCCCGAAGGAGACACGAGAACCACTAGGTTGCTGTAAAGACAAGAGGCAAGATTTATTAATCTAGCGCGCTAGGACCGTCTCCCTGCTCAGGCAAAAGAGAACGGCCCCGACTGAATTTGGGGCAAGGTTTTTATAGGAAAGCAACTGCCTTGAGCAAATACATTCTGTAAATATTTTCACTATACACAAGGAAGTTGAGTCAGTTTACAAATGTTCTGGCCGATAACTTGCCCTGGGCAGTTCCCGGCACGCAGTGAGTTGGCGCCGGCGGGAGAGTTTGGCGCCGGCGGGAGATTTGAATTTTGCGCCAGCGGGAACTTGGGCTTCACAGCGGGAACCTGGGTTCCACATTCCCCCCTTTTCTTTAGGCACACTCCAATCATGGAGTGTCAGTTACAGTTCTTGTGGTAAATTTCTGGGAGGATTGGAGTCAGTTCCTCAGCAGGGGTGTTCCTTCCAGGTGATTCCAGCAGTAGAGGATGTCTCTTCAGAATTCTAAAGACCTTGAGAGACCCATCCCAGCATAGCTGCTCTAATCCTGCCTCACTTTCCCATAAACCTATTTGAGAATTCAGACTGCTCTGGGGATAAGGGGCGATGATTCGATCTGGCTGCTTCCTGCTGACTCAGGGCGAAGGAAATAAGAGCAGTCTGACATTCTCATCTATGAAATGCTGGGTTGGTCTAAAGGTCTTTGATAGATGGCTTTATTACCTCAAGGTTGGTCTAAAAGAGACAAAACACAGGCAAATTGAGTCTCCAGAATCTATAGAAGGACCAGATCATTGTAATTGGGAAGGCACATGGGATAAACCGAACAAGCTCAGCAGTCTTGCTGTGGGTACAAGCAAGCAGGAGTTAGTAAAAGAACACATTTACAAGGTGTAAAAGCCAAGGAGACCTTTTTCCTCTGGCTACTGTAGATCATATTTTAAAACCTGTCCAAAACAATGCGAACTGATTCTTTGTACAGAGCAATCTAAATTATCCTCCTTTTTTATTCTGAAAAATAAAGCAACATAAGTCTTTTTCTTTTGGGGGACCAAAGGGATGTAGCACCATTTCTCTGATCTAAATGAAAAGCCAGCATTGATTAGCTAATGGAGCTGCTCTGGAGCTACACCTGGAGTTTTGCTGTTTTTCTTAGTTTACTTCTTAAGTTTGCCATTGCTTTTTCTCTCTGTCAAGCACTGAGTTTAACTTTAGGCAACCTTTTAGGACAAGGGAAAAACTTTCACACTCACGATGCTGAATACTGTCAAGGAAAGCAGCAGGAACAAGCTGGCGTCAAACACCACTCCAGTTTTCTTAATCTCTCTAGTAGAGGAGGTCAACAACCACGGAGCCCAAACCCCTGTGGCCAGGGTGGAGAGGGGTGCGACAGGGGCAGAAGGGGTCCAGGCAGGCTCGGCCTGGGGGCTCACGCCAGCCCGGGGCAAAAAGTAAATTACCTAGGAAAGAATGTTTAGCACCTGTCCCTGGGTGTTATTGTGACATACCAAGAAATTCCTAGCACCTGCCCATGGGGTTACAGTGACCTTCCCAAGGGAACAGGCTTTAGGCCTGGACTGGGAAGAAACACCAAGACCTGACAATTTCTATGTTTTTTTTATTTCTCCTAAATAAAGCCATGTCTTTTCTCCAGAAAATGTTTCCTTGAGATAATATCTTATCAGGTTGGAATCTTATCCATCAGAATGGTTGGATAAGGATGCAGCATTTAGGGTCTTTAAACTGCAGACTTTTGTTACATGCTATCTGGCATTTTCTGTAATCCATGATTTTCTCTTCTAATACCTTTGGTGCGTCTAAAACCAGAGCTACGTGGATGACTTTATAACAGTGCTAAACTATTTTATTCTATTAAGCCTAATCCTTGAATATTCGGGCATTCAGGCATGTAAACAAAGGAATGCCTAAAAAGCATCACTATTAAGTACATAAGGAATCTCAGTAGTTACTTTGTGAGTGCAATGAGCCTGTCATTTTCTTGATCTTAAACATTTTAGTAAAATCAAAAGTTGACAAAAGCCTAGGAAGGAAGTTGAGCACTAGAATTTTGTGCTCCCTTGTCTATTAACATAGGTACAAAGAGGCTTCCCATTTGCACGTTAAACCCAAGGTTCTCACGAGATGCTCAACCTGGCACTTTTGGGCTTCCTTTTGCTGGATATCAGTGGCAAACTCCTTTTTCCCATCAGAGGGAAGCTAAGAGCTTCAGGCCATTTCATTGGTCTCCACCAGAGAACTCGCTCGACCCCTGGGCCCTGAGGTTCAGGGGGCAATCTTCCTCCAGTGGAAATTCCCATAGTTGGGACATAGGCTACATGAAAGCTTTCTGTGCTCACAACAGTCTCAAAGCGCCCAGTCTGGTCATATTCGAAACATCTTTTTCCACCTTTCCCCTGTCGGGAGGGGTCCTGGGTGCATCTGCTTGGGGTGCCTGTTTAACCTACCCCCTAAGGCAAATGTCAAGTTCTGATTTCTTTGCTTTCTGGTTCTTTCTCTTTCTTTTCTTTTTTATACTAAGTCCTAGGTCACCTGTCCTATTTTTAAAGTCCTAGGACAAACAGAAACAAAGGATTCTACCTCCAAGACAGAAATGAAAGCTTCCTGATGGTGCCAACCTCTCCCTTACCTATTGATGAGAGCCCTGTTGTCCTCCACATGAGAGTTTACTTCCCCCTGACAGATGAGGACTTTGGCTGACATGGAAGCTAAATGAAATTCCTGTCTGTTTCACCTTAGTCTTGAGGGCATTGAGAGGCAAAGCTTTTCCTGAGTTACTAGCTGGTACTTTTGGTCCAGCTCTATAGTCTCTCAACTTTCTGGCATTTGTTTGTCTAGTTGGATGGTAGTATAACTTAAAGATCTTCCTGGGATCATCTCTTGTCTAAGATGTATACAGGGCATGTCTGAGAATATGCTATGACTTGACCCTCTTTTAGGTTGGTAGAACTAAGCATCCACAATTTCTAGATAGTCCCTGGACACAGGAAGGGGAAATCTCTCTCTTTTGGCTTCAATTAGTGAACCTGGACTTGAGGAAAGGACGCGTGGCTTAGCAGAGTTCTGATAATCACTATATACACAGTGTTGTCAGCAAAGACATCTGTTGACACTGCCCATGGTGTGGTCCCGGGAGGCCAGCACTCCACCCAATGCCACCAGAGCCCCACCCGATGACACTAAAAGGGGCGAGTCCATGGTCCACAATGCCTGAAGCTTCCTGTATTCCCTATGCTATTCAAACAGCATAGTCATTGTCTCAGACTTGAAACACTTTCCTTCAGGGCAAACATTCCTAGGAATTCCCTTCCATTGACTAACAAGAGCTAAAGTTACATTGATCCCCACTGTACTACGTAGACCAAGAGCTAGAGTCACATTGATCCCCACCACACGACGCAGACAGACAAAGGTTGGGAATCCCTCCAGGAGAGATCATTCAAGTACCAGTCTGGCCACACTCTTTGCAGAGTCATGGGTGATAACTTGGCCATAGTGGGTTCAGCGGTTTCGTGACTTGCGATCGGATTCTAATCCGATCCCACCCTAGACCGTATGTTATCACCATGGAAACGCAGAACTGGCCCAATCGAATCCCGTGGCTTTAAGAGATCTTAGGGATCTCGCCGTGGGACTACAAACTCGAGCACAGAGGTATTACAGGTTTCCCACCTCAGGCCGACATTCACTCACACATTCATACAGAGGTCAAAACATTCCCTCCCCCATTTTGCAGGTGCCCTTTTCCTCCCCCTCCAAGAGAGGCCTGCTCCAAAAGGTGAGCAGAGGTTGGTTTAGCACAGTCTCTTTTACCGTAAAGTCCAAGATTTAGAGAAACTCCCTAGTTGGCCTTGAGTCTGTTCCAAGCTGCAGCTGAGGCGGGGCCTTGGCTTCTGCTGGCCACCTCCCTGGGGGCAGGAAGGGCCCTGGTCTTAGACTTCTCATTTATGACCCCACTGGTAAGATTCCTACTGTCCTTGAGAAGTTGGGATTTTAGAAGTAACCAATTTTCTGCTTTAAACAGACAACTGAAATACATTTGAATACATGAAGCTTAATTCTTAATTTCTAATTTCTGAGGCTCAATATCTTTTGTTTTATAACATGGAAGAAACATAACAAATAATATTTTCTTTAACCATCATCTCTTATTTTCAGTCTTCTCATAACTCTAACATCCCACAAACCTTCATGACATACTTTAACATTTTTTTAAGTAACCAACTCATAAACCTCTTGCACATCTAACTACCATACATATTTTCTTTCATACTTGATGGTTTTCTGTTGTTTACCCTTTAAAAATGTCCTTTAAAAGAGGCAATAACAGTAGACCTCATCTTAAAAATCATTATATCCCAATTAAGTTAGCAAGATTGTAACAGAACACAGGAGTACACCTGGAAACAGGAAATTAGCATACATACCAGGAGAATGAAGAAATTCCAATGAATTTCTCAGAAATCAGTTTTCCTTTCTGGTTGCTAGATATGTTGGTATTACATAGGGAAAAACAAACTTTTAAAGGAATTACAAAAGTGATGTTGTTAGATCCTAGGTAAAAATACAATATCATCTTTTGTGAAGCTTCATAGAAATCAAGATAAAACAAAATATTTTAATCAGTACGTACTCAGGCCTTTTATGTCGTTCTTAAGTGTGCACGTGCATTTAAATTGAGCATGCCAAATAATAAAAAGTCAAAAAAAAACCAAGATGTAATTATAAGCGCGCAATAATTTGAAATGGCCATAGCTGTGTTATTTTGAAACATAAAACACACCTATTATGGAAAACCCAGATAACTAAGCAAATCAAAACACTTAAAGTAACTCTTAAAATGAGATCATCATAAACACAGCACAAAAAAAAACGACAGACAGTTCCCCGTCTTCCCTAGTCAGATTCTTCCCCCAGGGTTAGCACTCGAGAGGAGTTACCTGGCAGGCGTTTGTGGAACGGGGGCTTCTTGGGGCAGTCCCTCGCCCAATGCCCCTTTTCTCTACAATAGCGGCATTGGTCTCGGTCAGCTCTCTTGTCACCTTTATTGTTCAGGTATCCCTTTCTCTCTTCCTGCCTGTTTTGCCCGTCCTGCTTGTCCTGTACTATTGTAGCCAGGATTTGAGTAAGCCTCCGTTCATTCCTTCCTTCCCTAACGTCCGTCCTATGGTTGATAATCAAGTCAAGGGGCGTTGATTGAGTCTGTCCCATTATATATTGAATTTCTTGAACACAGAAATACCCCAGAAACACAGAGAATGACACAAAGACGAACCCAACAAATATTTCACAAAGACGAACCCAACACATATTTGCAGCACCCGGTCCTTAAGCGCTCGTTCGAGCGGTTTCTCTCCCAGGGAGAAAGTGAAAGTAAAAGAAGCCTGCAACAGAGGAGTTCGGAGACCCGCTGCCCCGGGTATGCCCTCCTTCTCCGACTGCTGCAGCTTACCGAAGAGGGTTGGGCTCAATTGGAAATCCCTCCTCCAATTGCCCAAGCCTTATGGGGGAGTTCAGCTGAGAATGTCCGGAGGCCCGCTGCCCCGGGTGCCCTCCATCCCTCCTCCAACTGCAATCTTCCCCCTGGGGTCCGGCTGGGAATCCTTCTTCCAGCCGCTACCCCCCTGCTGTCCCCAGGGGCGGACCGTTGTCCTTCTCCCCCTGCGAGGTCTCGGACACGTCTGCCCACCTCTCGACGGGTACAGCCCCAATTTCGTCCCACCTAGGTGGCCTGGAAAAGACACTGACACGAGAGACCACAGACACAATACACAATGCACAATGCACAAGACACAAGACAATTCAGGAGCTCCACTTACCTCCAACCCTGGTTGTCGGCTCCTCCGAGTTGGGTCAGGGGCATCCCGGACGAGCCCCCATATGTTGGAACCGAAGTTCCCTTTGGGCCCCTAACCCAGACCCCGAAGGAGACACGAGAACCACTAGGTTGCTGTAAAGACAAGAGGCAAGATTTATTAATCTAGTGCGCTAGGATCGTCTCCCTGCTTAGGCAAAAGAGAACGGCCCCGACTGAATTTGGGGCAAGGTTTTTATAGGAAAGCAACTGCCTTGAGCAAATATATTCTGTAAATATTTTCACTATACACAAGGAAGTTGAGTCAGTTTACAGATGTTCTGGCCGATAACCTTGCCCTGGGCAGTTCCCGGCACGCAGTGAGTTGGCGCCGGCGGGAGAGTTTGGCGCCGGCGGGAGATTTGAATTTTGCGCCGGCGGGAACTTGGGCTTCACAGCGGGAACCTGGGTTCCACACTGTGATACCTCTTACCCTGGCTGAAGGCCAAGGAAGAGACCATCATGTCAGAAAGTCTAGATGCCAAGACTGCCCCTGGAGATGGTATTTGCAATCCAAACTGGGAGAATCCATGTCAGAAGCAAAGGGGGCCATGTCTTTCCTACCCCAAACAGCACTCTTATGAGAAATTACAGAGATGGACCATTCGAGTGCACTCCTACCAATGATCGCCTCTGCCCCGAAAGAGACATCCTTGGCATATGGGGCCTGACTGGACCCCAGGTTTAGAGTATGCATGGTTCACAGATGGGTCATCTAACTGATGGCAATACACTTCTGGAATTCCTCAAAGGAAGACATAAACAACCTTACTATTAAAGGAATAGAAGGATGCTATTATAGAAGTTATTCTTTTAATAATTATGTTGCTTAAGTGTTTTCTTCAGTGCATACCTCAGTGTTCCATCGAAAGAACCAGCTATAGCTTATGGGCCTTGAATATTCAAGTCAAGGCCCCCTTTGAGATGTGGTTTAAGCTTGGATAGTAGAGACTACATGAGCTGCATACATCTTCCCAAGTTATAACCTGCTGCCATACCTGGTGCCTATGTCGACCTGCCTGACTGAGAGTATCAACCTGGAGAGGACAACAGCCAAAGCTCACGCTGGGACTTATGGGGTGCTGAGGATTCCTATAGTTAATTGTAAAATATGTTCCTTGCTAAAATCAATAGGAGAACATTCTACCTCTGTATTTTAAAAGAAAGCAGTCTCTTAAAATGTGGGCTCAGCCCCATAGCTATCTGGTGAAGCATTATAGATTAGATAAGTTTGGAAATACTGAGAGAATGTTTCTGTTAAGTGCCTTTGCCCTGAAGCAATGGGTTAGGTTCTTGAAAAAAGGGTCCACCCTGAAGGTGACTTTGCTGATTATCTATTATGTATGCAACATTCTTTACCCCAAAATTTTCTGTATAAAAGTGGTCACGAAAGTTTCAATAAACGGGTTCAGGATTCACTCAGACGAGAGGGAGCTGCTTGTGTTCTGTTCTCCACCCGGTCCTGGGGAGCCCTGGTCTCGAGGCCGCGACTCTGGTCTGCGGCAACTTAAGACTGAGTTGGAAGACAATGTATTTAAGACTGAGTCAGAAGGTAACACTCATTTATTTATATTGCCATCAATCCCAACAATATTTTGCTCCATTGAAGATGCTAACATTTATATCAAGACTGGGTCTATTGGTGCAGTCCTGTAATTCTGTCTACATTTAGTACATATATCAAACTTATATCTTTAAAGATGGACCAAGTTTTTTTGGAACTCCTTACTAAATTTCTTTCTACCCTGTCCCTTTACTTCCCAATCTCTAGTGACCACCAGCTGATTATTCTATTCTGTTATATTATGGGGTTGAATTAATGATTTCTTCAAACAAAAACATGTAGTATTTTTCATTCCATGCTTTACAATAATTATCTCCAGTTACATCTATGACAAGATTCTGTTCTTTTTATGACTGAATATAATTCCATTTATGATTGAATACAATGTCTAGGAATACCATATTTTTTTTATCCATTCATGTACTTATGGTTGTCTGGCTTGACCTTACATTTTAGGGAATTCATGTACCTTTTAGGAAAAGCTATGTTAATTCTTTCTCATTTGCATATAGTAATAGGATTACCAGATCACATCATTATTCCAATTTGTTTATAGAAGAATATGTACTGTTTTTCATTATTTCTATAACAATTATACTCCCAGAAATGTGAATGTATTACCTTTATATCCCTGCAAATATTGTTTGTTGTCTTTTTGATGATATTCATTGAAGCTGAGATGTAAGCATAGCTTGATTTTCATTTCAGTGATGATTGGTGAGTTGAGAAATTTTCGTTTTTGTGGTCATTTTTATGTCTTTGTGTGTGAATATATGTGCATGTTTATAGTGTATGTACATGTGTATGTGAAGGAGCACAGACATGTAAGCCAGAAGTTAACATTGAATGCCTTTATTATTTTGTTTTATTGTTATTTATTTTTTATTTTTTAGAGTTTCATATATGAAGAAAATGAATGTGTTCCATTTTTATTTCTTTCACCCAATCCCGCTCTTTCCTTTTACCTCTGCAAATACTCTTCTTCCCAAAGACTCTGAGTTTCTTTCATGTGCACCGAGTTTCATTTGGATTGCTTGCATGGAATGTACTCAAACAATCACCTACGGCATGGATGATATATTAATAGGTATATCTTTGAGGAAAGTAGCACCTGCCCTGCCATAGCCAGTATTAACCTAGTCTCTCAAGGAGGTGTGTGTCTCTTGAGATCTTGTTCCTTCCATAAGTGAAATGCTTGCATGCTAAATCTTATGTAAGTCTCGTGGAAGTAGACACAACTGTAGTGTGTTTATGGATGCAGCAACACTGTTCTGTTCAGCAGATATTGTCTGGCAGTGTCCCTCCCCATCTTCAGATTCTAACCTTCTTCCTGCCCTCTTTTCTGTGATGCTTCTTGAGCCTTGGGGAAAAGGACAATTTACTTCACCATTTTAAGGCCAAGCAATCCATAGTCACTCATTCTTGCATTTTAGCTAATTGTGATTCTCTGTATAAACACCTTTCATTGCAATGCTTCTAGGCTGAGAGTACTTTTAATCTACAGATATAAAATTAAATGTTTAAATGGAAGTTTGGTATCATATTCTTGTAGTTAAACCTCAGTAGTTTTTTCCCCCTCTAGGGCCTATGACCATTCTTTCCACAGGTTCATGGCCTGGTTTATAGTGCCAAGGGTATGTTTCCTGATTAAAAGTGGCTCTTATATCCTATTGGTTGTGTTAATAATATCCATGCACTATTGTACAAATGGTCACCTCTTACCTGGGTAGTTGTTGCTGTAAGTTGTGATTTTTCAAAGCTAGGTAAGACTGTTCATTGCTCTTCTCCCTCAGCAGCTTGCATAGTATCTTCTGGCACTTTGAAAGTTGATCAGAAAGGAGGAGGCTTCCAGATCAATTTCTATGTTCTATTATCAATGTTATCTTCAGCAATAGAGTCTTATGTCATGCTCTGGACAACAACCAAGAACAATGACAAAAATCTGTGCTATTGGAGTGGGGGAGGGGATTTGAGAGCTTTATGATAGCACCTCAATATCACATACCTAGTAGTGGAGATTTTAATTTCCTGGGGCTCAAGGTAAGAGCATCTCAGGGCAGTATCTCTTGTCTCTTATCTGCCTTTCTGTTCCCTTGTGTAAGGTATGTCCATTTCCACTCTGTTTTCTTTAAAAAACTAATGCTGTTTGATAAACTTAATATGTAAGGGTTCTGTCTGGCTATATGATACATTTTTACTGCTATCTGTTCCTCTTCCATCCCTTCCTGTACTCCATTACCTCATGCAATCTCACTCCCATCATTCCCCTTTTCACAATTTCCATCCTCCTCCATTATGGTCCTTCCTATGTCCTCCACTTAATAGTCCTATTTAAATTTCATGTTTTTATAGGTACTCCTGATTAAGTACACAAATCAGAAATTTCAATGCTAGCATGCACACATAAAAGAGAACACTTTGTGTTTACCTTATTTTTTGAAGCTCAACTTTTTTTCTAGACATTTCTAGTTAGCTCCTAGAATCCACCTGTCTCATCCACCAAGTCCAAGGGTTTCAGATGTGAAATTGGCTTTTTATGCATATGATGAGAATTTTGTTTTAGTTTGTATTACTGTGCAGCAAGCACTCTAGCACATGAGTCAACTCCCCAAATTATTTGCACGTATTCTTTGGGAAGTATATGGTCAGTTCTAGGCAATGTTTTGAATGGATTCTTCTTTTGTGTTCAGAATTTTTAGTACTTCATGTATTCTCCCAACATTAACATTGTTTTCTTCACTCCAGAACTGTTTCTTTTGCTATACACAGGCTTTTTTGATTTATATTATTTCACTTTCATATTGTTCATGTTTGCTTGTTAATTTAGTATTTTATCTAATATGCTGTTTCCTACACCAAAGCCTTAGAATGCTTTCTGTGTCTTTTTCAAAAGCAAAGTTTCAAGTTTATGATTTAGGTCTTTGACCCATTTTGAACTGATTTTCTTTTAATATCCTGAGAGTAAAAGATCAAACGTCATTGTACTTCATAGTCACATTCAATTTTGTGACTGACATTCATTGCATAGGCTATACTTCACTATATGTGATTGGCTGGCTTGACAAAGATATACTGGCAATTATTCTTATTATTCTTGCTAAACAAGTTGCATTAAAACAAAGATAGATTTGTTAAAATATTAACAATCTCTGTGGGGGTTCCCGGGGATTTCAGCTCTGTCCTGCAAGCCGGTCCCACGGGTCCTCCACAAGGGGGATCGGGGAAAGGTGAGTGTGCTGTCCTCCCACTCCCAGACAGGGAGTCTAGTCAAGCAGGAACTCCTTTATTGCAAGTCCATAACCCTCTTATAAAGGCAGAAACTGCAAGGGGAATTCTAGGGTGGGGAAACGGGCAACCAATCATCTTAAAGGTCAAACCAGCTACGCTCCCTATTGTGTTCCTCCTGAGCTACGCCCCCTATTGTCTTCCTCCATCAAAACATCTTTGTCTAAGCCTGCCAGACCACCCAGGTCACCTAGACTGAGGCCCCCACATATGCCTCTTTTTTGTTTTGTAATGAGGTGGGCTCAAAGGGTTGTTCCTTGAGCGAACCCTACAAGTTCTAAGTAAATCCCAGAAGTTCTACCCCACAAGTTCTACCTGTAGCCTTTAAGCCTTCTCTGATGATCCACAAGCATAGTATCAAGTATGTCCAACATCTCATAAGTCCCAGCATGAGCTTCTGTTGTTGTCCTGTCCGGGTTGGTCTTCTCAGTCAGGCAAATTGGCATTAGCACCAGGCATGGCAGCAGTAGCTTGGGGAAGTTGCGTGTGGCCCATATAGATGATACAGGCCTGCCTGGTTATTCCTACATATCTATCCTTTGTGGCAGCCAGTAGGAGTAAGAATTCTTGGTTCTGACCTTGTTGACCCCGCCTCAGAGGAGGTCCAGCATAATGGACTGTGCCTGGCTTGGGTTGGCCAACACCCTCGTGTGGAGCCTTACCCGTCATTGACTGCCAGCCCTGGAAAGACCTCTCCTCTGGATGGAATGTGGCTAGTAGATTAGGCCAAGGCCTTACGAGCCTCCAAGCTTGAATCGCTTCTCTGGGGGGGCCAAAGTGTGCATGTTCAAGGGCCATAAACGTCTGTAGCATGATCTTGTTGATGGAGCGCTGCTGAGAGATATGCTGAGGAAACACTTAAGCGATATATTATTAAAAGAACAATTCTTTGTAGATGTTAGGTCAAACCCAGATTGACTCCACTTTGGTTTAAAGGTATCAAACAGGCCATCTTGACTTAGGTCAGGCCTATGAGGATTACTGTTAGCATCTCCCCTGAGCACATCGTGGATAGTTTCTTGACAGAAGGTTTGGTAGATGAGTTCCCCCAGTATTTTTGGAATCTTGACTTAAGTTGTCCCTTTTGAAAATTTAAAATTTTGATGGTAAATAATGCCAACCCTAGCTGTTGGTGTGGGCTTACCCCCCCTTTTGTTTTAAACAAGGGCCATTATTTGTTTTAATTTGGTTAGGTATGAGGTCATCCAGCAGTCGGGGGTGTCTTTTTGAAATTCCAAAGACCTTCAATGACCTTGAGAGACCCATCCCAGCATGGCTGTTCTAATCCTGTCTCATTTCCCCATATACCTATTTGAGGACTCAGACTGCTCAAGGGATGTGGGGCGACGACTGCTCTTGGCTACTTCCTGCTGAATTGGGACCGTGGGAGTGAAAGCAGTCTGATGTCCTCATCTATGAAGTGCTGGGATGGTCTAGAGGTCTTTGATAGATGGCTTTATTACTTTAAGGTACCTCTAAAAAAGACAAAACACAGGTTAAACTTTTTAAATCATTAAATGGGATAAACCAACTATGCTCAGCAATCTTATTGTGGGTATTGGCAAGAGTTAGTAAAGAAAACCTGTTACCTTGCTTGGAATAGTCACTGTCTGTCTGGTGTAAAAAACCAAGAGCTAAGCTATATACTGAAGACCTTTTTCCTCTGGCAGCTGTGAATCCCAATGATTACATTTAAAACCTGTTCAAAACAAAAGCAGAACATAGGAGTACACCTGGAATTAGAAATCAGACTTGTCCCTAAGGAAGGGAGCTCATACATACCAGGAGAATGAAGAAATTTCAATGAATCAGTTTTTCTTTCTGGCTGTTAGATATGTTAGTATTACACATGGGAAAACAAATTTTTAAAGGAATTACAAAAGTGTTGTTATTAGATCCTAGGTAAAAACACAATACCATCTTTTGTGAAGCTTCATAAAAATCAAGATAAAACAAAATATTTTAGTCAGTACACACTCAGGCCTTTTACTGTTATCAAGATGATTCATTTTTAAGTGTGCACATGCATTTAAATTGGGCATGCCAATAATGAACAAAGTCAAAAACCAAAATGTGATCATAAGTGCACAATAAAATCCGAAGTGGCCACAAGCTGTTATTTTGATACATAAAACACACAGTTTATAGGAAGTCCAGATAACAAAGCAAGTCAGAACTTTTTAAAGTAACCCTTTATCATCACAGGAAAAGTACAAAGAACAACAGACAGTCTTTGTGGTCCCACGAGTGCAGGAGGCAGAAGCTTCCTTAAATCAATCAGGAGACAGTTTAAAACACACATCATTTGGACTAGAAAGTAGGTCGTTCATCAGAACAGAGGGTGGTAAATTTCCCTTTGTTTATCTCAACATTCAGATTTTGGGTTCTTTCCCTAACCTCTTTTTACAAGTTCTTAGCAACAGGTATAAGAGACTAGAAACAGTCTGTCCCATTGTTTCTCCTCCATCTGAGTCCACACAAAAGACAATACAAAGTTAAAGTAGACAAACACAAACAGAGGCGGCTCCCACCTGCCTGCACAGAGCCCTCCTAAGCAGGGACTGAGGAATTTGTAGTCTACCTCAGACCCCCAAGTTCCCCACCTTAGCCATGCCCATGTGCAGATTAGGGAGGTTTTTGTGAAGGCATATGGGCATTGTTCTGCCCGCTAGGCCCCTCCCTCTCTCTCTGCAGCATTCTCCACGAAACTGCCTCCCAAAGCTTTAAAGCCTTGGAAGTGGATTTCCAAGTCCCTATTTTTAAGCATGTATCTCAGCATCTTGAGCGCTGGGTCTTCAGACTTAGTAGTTGTGTTACCCATCTGTTAGGGTCTCACTCACCTTGAAGACTGCTTGGCCCTGATCGAATTCTTCAACACTCCATGAACTCTTTGTGCACCACAGTTGGGCGCCAGATGTGGGGGTCCCTGGGGATTGCAGCTCTGTCCTGCAGGCTGGTCCCACAGGTCCTCCACAAGGGGGATCCGGGAAAGGTGAGTGTGCTGTCAACCCGCTCCCAGCCCTCCTTCCCAAGGACAATCAGACGCGACAGGGAGTCTAGTCAAGCAGGAACTCCTTTATTGCAAGTCCATAGCCCTCTTATAAAGGCAGAAACTGCAAGGGGAATTCTAGGGTGGGGAAACGGGCAACCAATCATCTTAAAGGTCAAGCCAGCTATGCCCCCTATTGTCTTCCTCCATCAAAACATCTTTGTCTAAGCTTGCCAGACCACCCAGGTCACCTAGACTGAGGACCCCACAATCTCAACTCAAATATCATCAATAAATTAGTTCAAAGCAGATCACAGAACCAAATATGAAATATTAAAGGTCTAAAACATCTAGAAGAAAATTCATAGAAAAATATGTCATTGACAGTATTATTGGTAAAGTTAAAAACTGCTATAATAGCTTTTCATCAGTATCTACAAAACTTTTTCATGTGAAGGAAATGTAAGTGAAATAATTATAAAAACTATTGGAGAACTCTCACATCTAAATAACAATGAAATAATTAACTCAAAACAATAAGCAAATCAATTGAATAGACATTTTAACAAAGATAAATAAGCATATGAAAATGTATTTAATATTGTTAGGCATTTGAGAAATACAAATCATAATCACTGAAGGACTTTACTACAAAATTACATGTACAGCTGAAATAGCAACACCTATAGAAATAAAACTAACAATGGCAAAGATGAAAAGCAACTAGGAACTTCAAGCTATATGCAATGAGCTACTTCACTCTGGAAAATTTTGTGTCATGATCCATGAAGTCAAATATAAATTTACTATAACACTAACCAAACCTGCTCTGGCTATGTACCGGACAGAAATGTAAGCATGAATTGCACAAGTGTACATGCACAAACATCCTATATAACACCCTGCTTATCATCACCAAAATCTGCAATAATCTACGTAGGTGGTGAATGAACAAATAATGTGGTACATCTATGCAATTAAATATGCTCAGCAATAAAATGAAGCTAACTATTGGAGCTAATGATACCACTACAGTTGAATATTTCAAAAGTATCAAGATGAATAGAAGAAGAAAGCCTCAAAAGTTCTGTTATATATCAAATTCTGTAAAACTTGAAGCTATCAATATAGGGAACGATTTCAAGGTTTTGCCTGGGTTTCAGAGTAGAAATGGACAAATTGATATCCCAAACTATTTTTCAATAACCATTTTTAAATAATGACAGCATTAACAATTATGAGGATCTGCACACATTTTAAATACCATAAAAAGTTATCAAAATCAAGTCAGCTATATCTACATAAATTTATTATTATAAGTGCAATAAATAAAACAGAGTAATCTTTACTTTTTTATGATGTCAATGAGGACGAAAGACATGATTTTCAACAATGCTGATTTCCAGGTCAACCAAAAAGCAATGAACATCTACAATATTTTATTGACTATAACTGGAATTTTCTCTGTGGTTTAAAAAAATAAATGTAAATAGTTAGAAGGCACCTTGTTACTCTGCCAATTCACCTAAACAAAGTAGTAAACTTGCCATTTCAACCTAAGACCTCCTCAGCCATAAATTTTGGCTGGATTTAAATACTAGGTATCAGTTTCTTCTTATAAATGAACTTCAGATACAATTTAAAAGATTTTTTTATTCAATTGTGTGTGTGTGCATGTGTGTGCATGTATGTGTGTGCGTGTGTGTGTGTGTGTGTGTGTGTGTGTGTGTGTGTGTGTAGAACCACGCAAAAATTTGGGAACCACCATGGACGCTTCCACCTCCTCCTTGTTTACTCTGCCCCAGGATTCACAGGCTCAACCCTACCAGGAACAGAAATGCAGGCCGTCCCACTTCCACCCGGAGTCTATACATGGGGTTTAGGATCCGAATTCAGGACCTTCCGCCTGCAAGGCAGAAGCTTAACCCCTGAGCCACCTTTTCAGCCCCAGATACAATTTTAAAAACTAACTGATTGGAAAAAAATCTCTACATTTATTAAAAGACAATTGAGTGACTTCTCTAATTGTCAGTTATTGACTCTTAAATTTGTTTTCTACCTTTCTGCCAACCTGGGATGTGCCCAGGGAGGACACTCAGTACCTCAGGTAAACCTCCTAGTCTCTCTCCAGGTCGCAGGTCACCCACTTGTCCAAAAAGTCAACCAGAGCAATACCCAGTCTACTCTTGGATACCATAGGACCCTAGGCTACGCCCAGGTCCCAGGTCAACTGCAGGACAGATAGAAGTTCTGCCCTTTCTACTGGGGACACACGAGGTCCAGAGAGGTCACACTGTTCTCAGAATTCAACAGAGTACAAAGTAAACGCAACCCAAGCTCTAGGAGACAAATGAAATCCTCTAAAATCATCCTGAGGCATGGGAGAGATTCATCACATTCAGCTTAAAGATAAGTAAACCCCTTTTTAACATTCTGTCCCTCTCAATTATTAATCACTGTAGCTTAACCGTATAGCTACCCCAAAACGTATACAACTTCAGGGACTATAACATTCACCCTCACATATCACCAAGGTACTAAATTGTAAAAGTGCACTACCATACTAATCTTCACCCCCTGTCCACTAAACCTGACTTAATTGATGTATTAACAGTCTAATAGCCTTACCTAGGAAATAACAACAACAGACAAGCATACCCCACTTGAAGGCAAACATTAGTAATAACTTTAAGAGTGGTAATACCAACTAATTTAGTTCAGTCAAAAACAAACAGAATCTGAAAGAAGGTCTTAAAAGATAAACAACAATGCCCAGGTCACAGCATGAATCCATGAAAAACAAAACCCAAGAAAAGAAAATAAATCTCCCACCGAAAGAATTAACCCCGTAATGATAGATTCCAACAAGAACAAATTCACAGAAAATAGCCAAAAAAGCATACCTAAGATAATGACTTTCAAAGCACGATCATTACCATGTCAATAATATGAAAGAGGAAATCCGGGAGGAGTTAAATAACCGCATGAACCATTTTGAACTGGAATACAACAGACACTTGTAGAAGATGAGAAAAACAGTTCGAGAAACAAAAATAGGCATAGAGCAATTAAAACAATCTCAAGCAGAGTTTAAAATTGAACTAAAAGACAAGTTATCTTCAATCCAGAACTCAACAGAGAGTCTTAGCAGAATTAACGAAGCAGAAAATAGAATTTCAGATCTAGAAGACAAAGTGGAAGAACTAACAAGTTCAATGGAAGAGGTTGTTAAAGCCAAAAAGATACTTGAGAGGAATTCAAGATTTATGGGACACCTTGAAGAAACCTAACATGTGCATTCATGGACTACCAGAGCAAGAATCCCAAAATACCACACACACCTGAGGAAATTTTTCAAATTATCATAAAAGAAAACTTTCCTTATCTAAAGAAAGAGAGGCCCATTGAAATAAAGAGTCATTCTGTACCCCAAACAGATATGACCCAAATAAAAACTCCCCACAGCAAATAATAGTCAAAACGCTCCACATTCAAGACAAAGAAAAGGTGCTGATTGCTTCAAGGGAAAAAAAACAAGTCACTTTAGAGGTAAATCTATTAAAATAAAAAATGACACCTCAATGGAAACAGTAAAAGCAAGAAGAGCTTGGAGAGACATACTTCGTGTATTGAATGAGTAAAAATGTCAACCCAGGCTGATATACCCTGCAAAACTGTCAGTCATGATCAAGGGAGAAAGAATTTTTTTCAGGCACAAGGACAACTTGAAAGCTTATATGTCTACCAAATCAGCTTTAAAAAAATGCTAGAAAAGATACTCAAGCTTGAAGAAAAGAATAAGCATATCCAGGAGGACAGAAGGGATGTATAATACTTCCAAAACCTAATAGCCAAATAATATATTTACAAAAGCCACTAAACATAAAAAGTGTCCAGAATTAAAAGCAATTTCTCTGAGCTTCAGGATGCTCAGAGAAATCACTTTTAATTCCGGACACTTTCACCTCATCAGAGAGGAGGACCTAGAAGAAAGTTTGACATACACATTAAATGATGCTCCAGGGATGGGAGAGGGGGTATTGGGAAAAAGGGAGGGAGTGGGGAAAGGAAGGGGAAAAGGGGACAGGGAGCAGGGAAGTCCAGGGAAGGTTGGAAGGAGGGAGGGGACCGGGATACCTATTATGTTTGTATGAGCAAAAAATATATATATATATATACATAAAAAAGTAATTTCTCCATTATAACACTAAATGTCAATGAATAAACTCACCAATCACAGATTACAAACTTGGATTAGAAATCACAACCCATCAATCTGCTGCCTTCAGGAAACTCATCTTATCACAAAAGATAGGTACATCCTAAAAACAAATGGCTGGTCCAAAATTCTGCAAGCTAATTGTAATGGTTACTCTTAACGATTGCTGTGAGAGAAAAGCAACTTAAGGGAGAAAGGGAAATTTATTCAGTTTACAGTTCCAGAAGAGAGAAACAGTCTCTCAAAATGGAGGTGGCATGTCACTGCAATCACCTTGGAGAGCTGAGAGCTGCCAGACTGCTTGCTTCAAAGGCAGATTTCTCCTACAAGTGTGGTGGGACTAATTCACCTTAAAGCCCACCCCTTGTGACTGCCTTCCTCCAGCAAGGCTCCACCTCTCAAGGTTGCCAAACATATGAGACTGTGGGGGACACATTTCAAATCATGACAGTAATGGAACCAGGAAATGGGCAAGAGTAGCTATTATGCTATCTGACAAAGTGGACTTCAAACCAAAAAAAATCATAAGAGACACAGATAGATACTATATTTTAGTCACGGGTACAATTCACCAGGAAGACTTCACAATACTGAACATATATGCACCTAATCTGGGCTGTTCCAAATTCATTAAGCAAATGCTACAGCATCTAAATCAAGAAATCTACCCCAAACAATAATTCTTGGGGATTTCAATACTGCACTCTCAACATAGGATAGATCAACAGATCAAAAACTTAACGGAGACACATTGGAACTTAAACTCTTACTGTAATGGACCTTACAGATCTCTATTAAACTTTTCATCCATGCACCAAAGAATACACATTTTTCTCAGCAGCACATGGAACTTTATACAAAATAGACCACATATTAGTCCACAAAATAAATCTCCACATATACAGGAAAGTTGAAATTCTAGCCTATACCCTATCAGACCACCATGGTCTAAAGCTTGACATCTGTAACACAACAAACAGTAGAAAAATACACTAACTCCCAGAAACTAAGCAATATGATGTTGAATGAGAATTGGGCTCAGGAAGAAATCATAAAGGGAATTCAAGACTTCTTGAAGTGAACGACAATGAAAATACAATTTATCAAAATCTTTGGGACACAATGGAAGCTGTACTAAAAGGTAAATTCATAGCTCTTAATGCCTATATCAAAGAAGTAGAAACATCACAAATAAATAACTTAACAATGCAGCTTAAAGCTTTAGAGACACAAGAGCCATCCAATCCCACAAGCAGAGGAAGAAAGGAGATTAGCAAAATCAGGGGAGAAATATCTGAAATTGAGATAAAGAAAACAATACAGAGAATCAACCTGTCAAAAACCTGGTTCTTTCCTTGAGTGTCTCTAAGTGGGTTTGTTACTAGGAGCCACCTATTAGGAAGTACATACGGCACTTAATTTTCTGTGTCTGTGATACTTCACTCAATATAATTGTTTCTAATTCCATCCATTTCCCGGCAAATTCCATTAATTCATCATTTTTGATGGCTGAGTAGTACTCCATTGTATAGATGTACCACATTTTCCTTATCCACTCGTCAACTGTTAGACCTTTGGGCTGATTCCATGATGTTGCTATTGTAAACAGTGCTGCTATGAAATCTCTGTGATACCTACAGTAATTGCAAAGATTATGAATAGGAGGGATGGGGAAGGAGGGCCACACCAGAAACAAGGAGAGAGGGGACCATGTTACAGCACAGAAAATAGGCCATCATAAAGGACTGCAAGTAAGTAATGAGACATGTGGTTAAGTTCACAGACTTTCCTTCCTGATCATTTGCAAGTGATGGGGTATGATCTTACCAGAAGTGGAGGGCATCTAGTCTGGCAGATAGAAAGTAACCATTTTGCAAATGGGTGATTGACCCCTTCCTCACCGCAGTTTCCTACTTTTATTACATCTAATTTTGAATATACTCTTATAACAAGACTCTAGTTTAACAGGTTTTTATCTCTGGCCAGGGGGTGACATCCAATACCCATCAGGAAGGAGCGAAGGGCATTGCAGGAACAGCAAAACTGAAAAAAAAATCAACAAACCATAATCCAGAACATCAGAGACTCTGTATCAACCACCTGGAACTAGGCCAGCCTAATCTCTCCCCATCCTGAAGCTCAGGGAAATTTACAGAAGAGGGGATGGTAAGATTGTAAGAGCACAAAGATGGGAGGAGTAACGATATGCAAGATACTCCACACAAGTTAGAAATGAAGCAATCATAATTGGACTTTGCATGCCCTGCACAATATCCAACACACTATTGACCCCACAAAGTCTAACATTTGCTAAAGGCACTAGGATCCTTGGAGGCAAGGAATTGACAGCCACAGTAGTGTTCCTATGCTTAAGGGGAACACAGGAAAGGGTTCTGGGAAATGCCACTGGGTCCTTGCACCTCATCGGAGAGGAAGACCCAGAGGAGAGTTTGGCATGCACATTAAAGGATGCTCCGGGGATGAGAGGGGGAGGCACTGGGAGATGGGGAGGGAAGGGAGAGGGGAGAAGGTACAGGGGTTTGGGGAGTGGAGGGAGGGAGGGGACCAGTGTACCTGTTAAATTTGTATGAGTGGAAATAAAAATAATTAATTAATTAATTTAAAAAAAATGGTTCTTTGAAAAAATCAATAAGATTTATACACCCCTAGCTAAATTAACCAAAAATAAGAGAGAGAACACCCAAATTAACAAAATTAGAAATGAAAATCGAGTTATCACTACTGATACCCCAAAAATTCAGAGAATTGTAAGGTCATATTTCAAAAACTTATACTCCATGAAATTTGATAACACAAAAGAAATGGATGAACTACTAAGTGAGCACAACTTATCTACATTGAATTAGGAAGTTTTAAATTATTTATATAGTCCTATAATAAATGAAGAAATTGATGAAGCAATCTCAAATCTTCCCACCAAAAGATGTCCTGGTCCAGATGGATTCACTAGAGAGTTCTATCAGACATTTAAGGAACAATTAACACCAATACTCCTTCAACTGTTCCATCAAATAGCGAAGGAAGGAATACTATCAAATTCTTTCTGTGGAATATCATCTTAATTCCAAACCTAATAAAGATACACTTAAAAAAGAAAACTATAGGCCAATTTCTTTGATGAAAACAGATGAAAAGGTTCTCAACAAGGTCTTAGTAAATTGGCTTTAAAAACACATCAAAAAGATCATTCATGGGGATTAAGTAGGATTTATCCCAGGAACACAAGGTTGGTTCAACATATGCAAACCAATAAGTGTAATTCACCATATAAACCAGCCCAAAATCCAAGAGCACATAAAATTCTTGATAGATGCAGAAAAATTTTTTGACAAGATCCAACAGCCTTTTATGATCAAAACCCTAGAGACAGTTGGAATGGAAGGAACCTTTATCAAACAATAAAAGCTGTATACGACAAGACAACTCAATGGGGAAAAATTTGACACATTCCCACTTTGACCAGGAACTAGACAAGGCTGTCGACTCTCACCACTTCTATTCAATATTGTACTAGAAGTCTTAGCTAGAGCCATAAGACAAGAAAGGGAGATAAAAGGGATTCAAATTGGCAAGGAAGAAGTCAAGTTATCTCTATTTGCAGATGACATGATTGTATGCCTCAGTGATCCCAAAAACTCTACCAGGAAACTCCTGGAACTAATACAGAAGTTCAGCAGGGTGTCAGGATACAACATAAACCTACAAAAATCAATGGCCTTCTTATATACCAAGGATGAAATAAGTGAAAAAGACCTAAGAGAAACAATCCCATTTACTATACCCCCTAAAAAAATGAAATACCTTGGTATAAACCTAACCAAGGAAGTAAGAGATCTTTACAATGAAAATTTTAAAACCCTAAAGAAAGAAATTACAGAAGACAACAGAAGGTGGAAAGACCTCTCATGTTCCTGGATTGGCAGAATCAATATCATAAAATGACCATCCTACCAAAAGCAATATACAGATTTAATTCTATACCAATCAAAATCCCCAAGCAATTCTTTAAAGAAATTGACCAAACAATCTCAAAATTCATATGGAAGCAAGAAAGACCCAGTGTAGCAAAAACAATCCTGAGTAACAAAAACCCTGCTGGAGGTATCGCCATACCAAATCTCAATCTATACTACAAATCCATAGTAATAAAAACAGCTTGGTACTGGCTCCAAAATAGACTTATAGGTCAATGGATAAGGGTTGAAGACCAAGATATAAGTCCACACTATTACAGCCATTTGATCTTTGACAAAGGGGCCCAAAAAATCCGATGGAAAAAGAATAGCATCTTCAACAAATGGTGCTGGCAAAACTGGATGTCCACATGCAGAAGATTAAAACTGGACCCATACTTGTCACTATGTACAAAAATTAATTACAAATGGATCAAGGATCTCTATATAAGGCCAGAGACCAAAAAAAAAAAAAAAAAAAAAAAAAAAAAAACCCTAGTTGAAACATTAGGGGACTCCCTAGAGCTGATTGGACTAGGCCAACCGTTCCTAAACAGAAATCCAATAACGCAATCACTACAACCAACACTCAACAGATGGGATCTTGTGAAATTAAAGAGCTTTCCATTCAGATAAAGAGATTGTAACCCAAGCAAAAAGGGAACCCATAGAATAGGAGAAAATCTCCACTCATCACATATCTGATAGAGCTCTATTATCCAGAGTGCCCAAAGAACTTAGAAAACTAAACACCAAGGAAATAAATGGCCTAATTAAAAAACGGGCCTGGGAAGTCAAAAGAAACTTTTCCAGGGACGAAATTGAAATGTCTTACAAATATCTTAAAAAATGCTCCGCATCCTTAGCCATCAAGGAAATGCAAATCGAAACCTCCCTGAAATATATTCTGGCCCCAGTTAGGATGGCAAAAATCCACAATACAAACAACATCAAATGCTAGAGAGGATGTGGCAAGAAGTGAACATTGCTGGTGGGAATGCAGGCTTGTACAACCACTCTGGCAATCAGTCTGGCGATTTTTTAAAAAGTTAAAGATTGAAATGCCATGTGACCCTGCTCTTCCACTTTTGGGAATAATCCCCCATAAAGAAAAACTCACCTCAATGGCACAAGCATGACCATGTCCATAGCAGCAATATTACAATAGCAATGTCATGAAATCAACCCAAATGCCCAACAGTTGATGAGTGGATGAGGAAAATTCCATTTATACCATGGATACTACTCAGACATCAAAAAAAGGTGAATTAATGAAATTTGCCAGGAAATGGATGGAATTAGAAAAAATTGTATTGAGTGAAGTATCCCGGACACAGAAAATTAAGTGTCACATATACTCCCTAATTTGTGGATCTTAGTACCAAACCCACTTAATGAGATATTCAAAGACAAATCTCTGTAATACCTACAGTAATTGAAAAGATTATAAACTGGAGGGAAGAGGAAGGAGGGCTCCCCCAGAAACAAGGAGAGAGGGCATCAGGCTACAGCAGAGAAAATAGGTCACCAACAAGTAATGCAAGTAAGTAGTGAGACATCTGGAGGGGGTTTGATCTCACCAGTCAGAGAGGGCCTAGAATCTGGCAGATAGATGGTAACTATCCTGCAAATTGAAGACTGACCCCCTCCTTTACTGTGGTCTCCTACTCTTATTCCATCTACCTCTGAATCTACTCTTATAGGAAAATTCCATTTATACCATGGATACTACTCTTATAGTAAGATTCTATTTTAACAGCCTTTTATCTCTGGCTAGGAGGTGACATCCAATACCAATCAGGATGGAGCCAAGGCCGATGCAGGAACAGCAAAACTGAAAATAACAACAAGTCATAATTCAGAATATCAGAGACCCTAGATTAATCACCTGGAACTAGACCAGCCAAATCTCCCCCCATCCTAAAGCTCAGGGAAATTTGCAGAGAGGGGACAGTAAGATTGTAAGAGCCTAAAGATGGGGTGGATTAACAATACGCATGATACTCAACACAAGTTAGGGCTGAAGTAACCATAATAGGACTTTGCATAACATGCACAATGACTGACATATCAATGAGCCTCGAAAGTCCAGCATGGATCACAGGCACCAGGATCCTTAGAGGGAAAGGATTAACAGTCACAGTAGTGTGAGCACTAAAAGGGAGCACAAGAAAGGGCTGTAGACAATGCTACTGAGTCCTTACACCTCATTAGAGTGGAGGACGCAGAGAGAAGTTTGACATTCATACTAAAGGGTGCTCCAGAGATTGGGGGGGGGGAAGAAGGGGGCACTGGAAAAAAAAGGGGGGGAAAGAAGGAGAAAAGGTGGGAGGGTGCAAGGGGTTCTGGTGAGGGGTTGAGGGAAGGGACCAGGGTACCTATTAAGTTTTTACAAGTGGCAAAATCAAAAAATATATAAAAATTTGTTGTCTAAAATCATTCTTTCTAATTTTAATTTTTGCATTCAGATGAGAGAAAGTAAAATGCATGCTCAATAGCATCATATTGAAGGATGATTTAATGAAGAAGTGGTCTCTTTTCATCATTATATATAGTTATAAAAACAAAAATAAAATGTGTCAAAAAAGATTTGAACTCTTTGTAAATAAACTTGACTTTTCATTTCTTCGGAAAAGCAGAATATGAATTTCAATTAAGTAATCTACACTCATCTTTGGAATGAAAGGAAATCAAAAATACTTCGAATTACAGCTTCTAACTGCAACTGATATCCCCTTTCATATATCAGTTTTGTTAGGATATCATTCCCAGTTACTCTATTCAAACAAATATTAATAATATTGATGTCATGATATTCTTCAAAGTGATGTTTAAAACTGTTTGAAGTGTGGGATTAATGAAAGAGTGGAATTAAATCACTCTACTAACTCTGATTTCTTGGGAAGAAAGAAATTTCATACCACAGCTTAGACTTTGCTGAGACTTTCTATAGATGAAATTTCTTTCTATGCCTAAGAGGTCTAGTCTGTCTCTGCCATGGGCTGTTCTACAAACATTAGACACACTTAAGTAGTGTGTTTTCACATGAATTCAGAACATTTCCTTGAAACAAATATTTTGACTTGTACTTTCTGGTGATTCTTCCTCTCTGGTTCAAATCTTTAGTAGTACAGTTACCTAGATTATAATAAAGAACATAATATGAGCCAATGGAATCAAATTCAACATCAATATATTTTACTTACTACCTTCAATGAAAGTGCTGTAATATCTTAGAAATTAATTAAACTCAGACATACATCATTGCTAGAATGTTCCTTTCAATTTATAAATGCTTATTATTCTATAGGACAATTTTCTAAGTATTATTTCAGTGTGTGGAATCTTGGCCTCTGCACATTTGATACTTCGATGACTATATAAAAGCACCTATTATTAATGTGCTCATGTATAATGCTCAGAGACATTTGACTTTAGGGGCAAACTTCAGCTCTTGATCATGAAAAATGGAAATTTTGCTTTAAGTCAAGCACAATAGAATAATTGACATATATTTTATCTCAAAAGAAAAGTATGACACTCTTATTTTCTTTACCAATCCTACTATGCAATTGAAAGTCTGAGACAATCCAAGCTACTTTCACAAAACAACTTCCAGGAGCTTAATGAGAAATTCTTTGGGGTCTTCTTAGATTTTTGTTTTCATTTTCCTCAACAGCACAGTACAATTATGACTCACAGTCTATCATGTTAGAAGTGACAATGTTACTTACTCAATCCAGGACTAGCTTCTCAGCACTTGAAAGCAGGTGAAGAACACTCTAATGATGTTTTCACTTTTGGTACTCTAAGACTGTTCGCTATCTCACCCTTGTTTAAATATGATATTTTTACACCTTCCATCATAAGTACATTTTGCAAAGTCACATCCTGGTGAAAATTGTCTCTTACTCATTAGATCATTTTTTCCTCCTTCATGCGTAGAGTCAATGGCACAGAAGCATAATTCCAATCTGCTGATGAAGAGAAGGGCGGCAGCAGGTCTTCTGGCTCACTGAGTCACTTCTCAGCTTAGTGTTATTTCTGGGCAAATTTTTGTGATACAGCCTCTAAAAAGTTTTTATGATACAGCCTCTAAAAAGTTTTTATGATACAGCCTCTAAAAAGTTTTTCTTTCTTTAGCCCTCATGAGCTATGTGTCTGATTGCTGTAGTGATGACATTTGATCAGGATTTTAGGCTCTGGAGCTTTCATTAGAGAGCTAAAAATCACCCTTGAAATCAACACTAGAGGACACTGCGGGAGGGGTATGAATAAATTATGCAGTGGATATTGACAGATGTAAAGTACTAAATATAAGAATTTAATTTCAATTGTGTCTGGCGTTTACAAGCACCACTGGTGGAATATCATCAATACTGCTATAAGCTATTTTTCAAGATGAGAGTTATCATATTATTAACATTAATGACTGCATACTTACACGGTGTGTTCTAGGAGACTAGCTGATTGCCTGTAGGGCCCCAAGAGATCCTGTTACCTAGACTATGAAGATAAAATTGATCAGTTGAATTGTGGGATTTTTCATGCTTGAGGGAGTTTTGTACAGCCAGAAGCAGTCTATTTTGCTGAACAAGTCAAATTCAGTGAGATAAATGTCATGTTGCTTTCAGAGACAGTAGACTTTAGAGTACAGCATTTTATCTTATTCTGTTTTTCTTTTGGTTCTTTTCACTGTGTCTTCAGCTAGTGGACATATGAAAGCACTAGAGAAACATACATGTTTTCCAAAGCAGATAGAGAGCTTCATCATTCAAACATTTTTAGCTTTTTTTGTGGGTGTTCATGAAATCAAGCAGGGTCTTTTAGGATCATTTTCCAATTATGAAAGATCTCTTGGATCCCTACCTATGTCTAAGCCTTTATTTAGACATCCAGGAGCTCATTGTCAGAGTGTATTATTGAGATGGCACTGAAAAAACGTCCAACAGAAAAATTTATGAAAAGCAGCCATTGCTTGAAGCTAGGACAGGCATTCTAAAGGATCTGGGCTTGGAATAAACCCTAAAACATAGTGAAAAGCATAGAATTAGAAGAGATGAAAGGTATAGCTTCTTTTGACATAGTAGTCAGAAATATTAGAGTCTATTCTGTATCCAGGTGTATATTTTGTAAAATAAGGATGTAATGGTGTCCTTCACAGTACAAAATTAAAATGGAACAAAAATTAAACTCAGTAGACTATATTGCTTCAAACTCCTGACCAGTTTCTTCCAGAAGTCTAAATTAATTTACACATGGTCAGGGAGAGTGGCTGAGGAACCAAGCTGTAAATATCAGACAATCAGAGCAGGAAAACTAGTGCAGAAAAAGTACAATAAAAGCATGGACTTTGAAAGGTCTGAAGAGATAGGCAAATTAACCCAGGTAATCTAGTAAAACCTTTTCTTTCTGGACATATTCATTCTACTTAAAATAAAGGTAAAAACTAGGGTTGTCTTCTGTTAAAGAATGGTGCTTTGGCAGGCAAACATAGCAAAACATAGCAGAAATCCCAACAATGCCTTGTTAGGGAAGGTAATGTTTTCTAAGGCCTCAAATAAAAGTTTGGGTATGGTTTCATTCTTTCAGTAGAGAAAAATAGAGGAAGGCTAAGTCTCACACAAAAATGTAGTTGAGTTTTTCCCTAGTTCCATTTAACTTTTGAATTGAAGTAAATGACTCCTTTACTTGTTTGCTTGACACTGCTGTGGCAAAAATTGAAACTAGAAGCTGAACCTTATTGTTTTCATGTGCAGTGTTCATTAGCATGTAAGCAGATCATGAGGCATGGGTAGAGATAAAGCAATGTAATCAATGACCAAGAGATTAAAGAGAATGAAAGTAGGCTCAGATGTCCAGATGATGTGATTTGAAATCATGACTAAATGGTTGTAAAATATCTCTGCCAGACAGTGAACAATGGAAATAAGAAATATGGCATTCACTTGACAATAAGAATAAAGTAAGCATTATAGATGAAATATTATGTCTCTAATTAATAAATCCATAGCTAGTTTTTACAGGTCAATTGAAAATTTCCAAGCTATGTCATCCAATAATAATGATGATAAGCATATAAGGGATTTTCAGGGAACTGCCATAGAGTCTAACATATATGTGTGCAGAAGGAACAATGTACATTTAGAGAAATATTAAGAAAGTTTTATGTAGATAGATATATGCATAAATGATAAAAGATGCTTCAGAGTCAAAAAGCAAGAAAGATGTGTTAAGTGTGAGCTTTAATCAAATGTTAAAAGATATAGGAAAAGAAAATCTATCAGTGCACAAGCATAAAATGCTTTTCAAAAAAGAACAAAAAAAAACAAGTGGCTTTTCCTCAAAAGCAAATAAATGGGAAACCACAAAGTTTATATCTTTAATGTGTCAAAATAAAATAATTGTTAATTGAAACTCTATGTCTATTCAAATTTGTTTTCAAAATCCAGCAAATAAAAATTGTGTTTTAAATTACACAGAGAGAATGATTATGCTAAAGAAAATGTTTCCAGACAAATGTATACAATCCATTAAAATAATTAAGATTCTTTTAAAATTTTAAATATTTGGTTATTTGTCTAAAATATCATCTTGATTTATGTAAGACAATACTGGTAATACCTTCTATAACATAAATATAGAATTAAAACTTATTAAAATATTAGACAAATATGGAATGTGTTCTTAAAATATTTTAAGATGCTAGTATTAAAGGGAAATGAAATTATTAATAAGTTATATCATACTGTAATAAGTGACAAATAAATTTTTAAATAGCAAGCACTAAAAGAATAATAAAATGATGTATAATTTAAAAGACAATATGGAAAGAAAATGGAATAATGATGTGAGTTCAAAAGAAGATTTAGACAGACAAAACAATAAAGGAGATACTGAGAAAAGAGAAAAGGATAGCAAAAATGGTATCTTTAAATAAAAAGCCACAAGTTATTACATTAAAGGTAAATGGGGGCTGGAGAGGTGGCTCAGGGGTTAAGCCTTCGCCTTGCAGGCGGAAGGTCCTGTGTTCAGATCCCAGATCCCACGTATAGACGCCAGTCGGAAGCGGGGGTGGCCTGCGCTTCTGGTCCTGGTAGGGCGGAGCCTGTGAATCTCGGGGCAGAAGGAGGTGGAGGTGTCCATGGTGGTTCGCGAGTTCGTCCATGGTTCTACACATACACAGACACACACACACATACATAGACACACACACACAGACATGCGCACACGCACATACACACGCATGTGCACACAGTTGAATAAATAATAATAATAAAAAAATTAAAAAAAATTAAAAAAAGGTAAATGGATTAGAAATTTTGATTAATATACTATTCCTGTTTTTTAATACAAAGAATTTTATTATGCTTTGAAAAGTTCACTTTGAATGAGTGGAACTGAATGACAAAATGCTCAGAGATGTAAGTGGTGAACACTGGTAATAACAATGGGAAATCAGCAATATAGGGATATTAGGTTCTTTCTATCATCCTACAGTGCACTGAATTTGACACCAACCAGCGTATGGGAGCTCATGAGACCAGACATCAAGTTACAGAGGTCTATAACATCTTTGGAGCAAAACTATCTGAAATAGATTCATTGAAGAGGGACTGAAGAAGGTAAGAAAAAAGTTTTCTTTTTTGCTGGCACATGTCAATTTATAGACAGACCACATGACTCACTATTTTCATTGTGTAAGAAGTGAGAGGTTGGTTAGTGAATATCTGTCTTTCTAGCTTCATTTGAGACATTGCCTAAGAATTCTATTTCTTGTCTCCACATCTTTAATACTGAGGGAACCAATATGGCTACATAACATAGAGAGGCAGAAACATCCTTCCAATAGCAGCCAGGGTTGAAAATTCAATACAGACTTCAAGTTCAACTGACTTTCATAGACTCAGTTAAAAATCCATTCAAAAACTGATCTGGATGCTGTGCTTGGGAAGATCTCCGAGTACCTCACAACTTTACCCACTCAACACTTCAAGTGTCTCACTTCCTTTGTGCCAGGGCTAGATGCTCAGGTATATTCCCAAATGAAACCTTCAAGCTTTCATAGTTGACTTAAGATCACAATGTTCTCTACTTTACAGGGTTTAGAGAGGTCAGCACAATCATTTGGGCACAATCAATCCAAAGAATAGCCTCTTAAAAATGAGCAAGGGAGATAGAGTAGATAATAAATATTTGAGAAAGGCTCCTGATCCATAGTCAGGGCCACTGATGATATATCTCTCTGAATCTAGGAATTCAGACAGAAGACAATTATTCCTTTGGAATCTAAGATAACAGATCAACCTTCAAGAAACACCAAAACATGAAAATATTGCATGTTGGAAGAACAAAATATTTTTTCAACAACCAATTACAATGAAATTATATTATATGAATTGTCAATCAAGGAATTTAAAATAGTTGTTTTATGAAAGCTCAATAAAATGCAAGAGACTTACCATATTGGAGAAATGACACATGGACAAAATTGGAAGTATAACATGGAAAGGAAGCAGTAATTCTGAAGTTAACGAACACAATGAATAAAATGAAAAAGTGAACTTCAACAGATGACTTGATTAAACATAAGTAACACTGCAAACTTGAAATCAGGTCACAAAATTGTCTAGGGAAAAGAGAAAAAGAATAAAAAGGAATGAAGAGAGCTTATAGGTTTATGATAATTGATAAATAGAAATAATACATAGACACATAGACACACACACACACACACACATACACACATACACACACACACAGTATTTGTCCCAGAAAGAGAAGATTATGAAGTTTGCTTGAAGAAATAATCATTGAAATATCCCCAATTTTAAGGGGAGTTATAAACCAACAAGTGAAACAGGCTCAAAATTCACCCAAAGAATTTTAAGACAAGATTATTTTACTGATGTACATTTTAATCAAGCTATAACTCAGATAAAGAAAGAACTGTAAATAAAAAAGACACATGTGTCATGTGCAGAGTAAAAGAATCTTACTAAGATTCTCAGTGCCTTTCTGTGCAGAAACTTTGCAGGAAAAGAGAGTGGGGTGATATGTGTCCAACTAAGTATATTTAATGAGCAAGGATTTCCTAAGAAATTAAGTAGATATGAATATATTCTAAAATAAACTAACTCTGAAGAAATTAATCATAATTGCTCTTATAAAAATACTAAAAGGAGCTCTTGAACTTGGAACAAAATGATATTAATTAATTAACGCAAAAAATATGAGGACATAAAATTCATTAGTAAATGTTAGAGTGCTGCTGAATTTGCGGTACTCTAATATAGTTCTTGAGTATAAACCACTTGAATCATTATTCAATGGCAATCAAATGAGAATCAAAGTAACCTATAACTCTAAAAGTGTATTAAAAGATAAAGAATTTTTTTGCAATACATAAAATATTAAGAATTTAAAAAATCCATTTGGGGAAAAATAGTTGAACTGTTACATGATCTAAATTAAGTTGCTATTTAGGCAGTTTTAGAGCAGCCATGCTGGGATGGGTCTTTGAAGGTCTTGGAAAGCCATCTCCCATGCTGGGATTACCCTGGAGGAACACCCCCTGCTGATAGGGAGGAACAGGCTCCAGGCCTCCACAGAGATAAGGTGGTCAACTTCCCACAGCTTGTGAAAGGATATGGAGATTAGTTTTCCATAACAGATAAGTTAAATCTTTTCAAAGGAAACAGCTTGACCTGAAGGGTGGGCACAAAATCAACTAGGTTGGGCCTCAATATGAGCTAACGAATGAGGAAAAGCCACTTTTCCTGGGCTTGTCTAAGTGTGTAAATATTCCTGATATTTACTGGCTGCCCCTCCTGGCAGTCCAGTCTGGAGTCCATGAGTTCTTTTCCAGCTCCTTGCCCCTCATGGATTCCATGTCTGGAGTCCATGAGTTCTCCAGGGCGCCTTTGCCCCTCATGGTACTCCATGTCTGGAGACTGTGAGTTCCATTTTTCACTACTCTAATAAACTCTGCCTTAATTTTCTTTTCATATTCTGGTTTCAATCTTTGACTCCAAGTGCAAGAACCTAGATAGGCACAGACTCCTGGAGAGTGATCCCTTTATAATAATACTGTGTCTACTACTGCTACTATCACTGCTACAAATCAAGTAGATTTTATCGTTTTTAAAGACTTTAAGAATACAACCGTCTAACCATGTGTGAATCATTTATCATGAGAACAATCTGACCACACATATACATATGTCATAGAGTCATTCTCTACTGCTCGGCATGCTTCCTGGTCTCCATTTCTTAATTAAGAAAATTAACAATTTACTTCAATAATTACTGAGACATTCTTTCTTCCCCAAATGTGATCAGGATATTTAAAACTCAACCATAGATGATTTCAGAGATAGTGAAGTAATTTCAGATCCCTCATACATTCAAGAAAGGTCTATATCTATTTTAATTCAGGGGATAATCTCACTCACTTTGTTATTATGTATGTTGGCACTACAAAAAAAGTAGCTTATTACTATAAACTAGGATTGCATGGCCTCACTTTGAAACCCAGGTTTGGTACAGTCTTTCACAAGGCTTCAGTGTCCCTATTACTCACTAACTTGTAGTGAATGAAAAAACTCCAAATTGCAGTAAGAATCATCTCCTACAGTGCGTGACAAGTCAATTTCTAAGTCTGGAATGCTACAGTAATATCATCCTAATGTTTTATCTTATCTGTCTACATGAGAAATTTGATCTTCTAAAGCTCACTCAAGGCTTCTAATTCAGGAGCTTTTAAAGCTAGGACAGCATGCACTATATCTTCAAGAGAAATTCCATTAAAATGTAAAATGACATCTACTTCTCAGCCATCCACATAACTCAAGAGTTGCACAAATGCACTGTACCTCCTGAAGTATCTGCTCTGATTGTTCCCACCGATCTTCTTTCCTTAAATATTCATCCTGTACTCTTGAATTTCAGGGTAACCAGCAAAGTGAAAATAAAGAAGCACCTTGGATACATTTACATCTGGAGACAATTCTAGTTACCTGAAAGGATTTATGCATCTATAACAATGTATTTTGTGTTTACACTTTTAGAGACTTTAAATGTGCCAGTTTTGTGATAAGCAGTTTATATTAGCTAATAAAAAACTCCACAACATTTTACATCACTTCAAAATTACATCTTTTTTTTTTCTATTTGTTTTTAAAGCGGTTATAGTGCACAAAGTTCTATTTGAAGTCAGTGTGAAGGAAACATGGTACTTTTTAGATTAGAATGAACTGTTACAGAAAGTCTTCAAAATAATGAAGTTTGTAGAATAGTCGGCTTGTTTTTGGTAATGCTAAAAGAATATCCAGCCTACTTTTGGCTGACTATAAGAGTTTAAATAGAGTTCTTCTTCAAGCAGTCTTCCTCCCACATTACTCTGTGTTTGACACTCTTGAGAACAGTATAATTAGCTTGTGTCTCCTCTATGTGTGACTTTAGTATCAGGGTAGTTTATAAGACACTGAAATGAAGTTTGGGTCTAAATAATCAGATACTCCCAGGATGCTATATTAGGCAACCAGTTCTGCCAAGAACACAAAGAAATGAAACAGAAGATTCAACAATACACCTGTTCCTTTCAAAGGTGTGGAAGCAGAGAATTAAGTCATTTGCTGTAGATCACAATATCTATTAGAGGCAAATGTAGTGGTGGTTCTAAGTACCTGTGCTGACCCCTCAGGGTTATCTGTTCATGGCTCTGATTGTCATGAACAATAAATACTGAGGCTTCTGGCTTTTGCTCTTCCCTCCTATTTCTATGAGTCTCTCTGCATATCAGCAGATGAAGCTATAATGTATTCCCCTCTAGGCCTTTGTCATAACTAATTACCCATAATTATCTGCTTAAACTAGTCAGTTTATTAGTCAGTTAAAATATTTATTGGTAGCACATTCTGTATAAACGCAGTCCTCCACAGAATATGTTTTTAGAGATATAATATGTTCTTTTTTTTTTAATTAAGTGGTTTCTTTCACACATTTCCTAAAGACAGAATTGCCGAGACAAAGAAGGATGTGAGTCATCATCTTTTTGAAGATTAAGGATGTTGCTGTTTATACTCATGTCAGTCCCAGTATATATAAGAAAATATTAATTTCCTCATGGCCCCAAGAATACATGGTACTTGCAACTGGAAATGCTGAACAGAGAAGGAACATATTTTTCTGTTTTTTGAGTTTGCTGAAGATACCTATTTCATGTTTGTGTATAAGCTCATTTTTGTTTATTCCTTATATTTGTGTCTCTGGAATAACTTTCAATAAAATGATTTGATCATTCACTTAACGATTGATGAAATAATTCTAAATATTCTTAAATAAATTAAAATGGGACAGTCTATGAATGTTTTTGTTTTTGTTTTTATGAGAGAGGGTGTCACTATATAGTCCAGGCTAGTTGCAGACTCCTGAGCACTTGTCTCAATTTCTCAAGTCCTGGGATGCCAAGCATGCACACCCCACTCCCACAATGGCCCAAATTTGTTTTTTTTTTTGTACATTAAAAAATCACAAATGATATTTTATTTGAAATTTGACACATACAACTTCTAGATTAATTCACAGACTATTACTCAATTTATAATTATGAAACCTCCAAACAACCCTCATAAATTCACAGCTAATTTTATAAGACTTGTTAAAGTTGTTTCATTTAATGATTTGTTTCATCTAGTAAAAGGAATGATATCCAAGTTTCTTCCTAGATTAAATTATATTCTAATGACTTAAAGTATTTTCCATTGAATGACCTTAGGACATGCTATTTTTTAATTCAGAATTTATTATTTGAAATTTTATGCTCCAAGACATGAGTTTAAAGATATGTAAGTTTTGATAGATCCAATATTTCTTTTTATCCCTCTTCTTTAAACTATGTGATACAAAATAGGTAGATATTTCTAATGTATTAGATATGAATCCACCATTTTACTAAGCAAGGGATGAGAAATAAAAGAAGAGAAAGTAAAAGAAAAAAGAAAAAGAGAAAATAGCTGTAAGGTATTTTCATTAGTTGATGACTATATTGATAATGGTGGATTTGTCCTGTCACAGAATTGACTGTACACCAAAATTTATCTCGTCATTTTCTTCACACCTGCCTGTAATCACAATAATTGCAGAAATTCTTAATCATTTAGTCTTACATGCTTACATTTGCAATGCAACATCCTTTTAGAACAAGATCTTTGAATTAAATACTTCATAATTAGAACTCTAGGATTTAAAGTTGTTTTTCTACACATGCTTCCAATCTAGGTTTAACACCATTCCCTTTCTCATGCCATACACTGTATCAGCATCCTGTTCTGCACTGTAGCTGACATGTAGTTATAGACTTAAATGGCCATTAACAAAAAGAAAATGGATAATTTCAACCGAGATGTTGTTCTTTACACATAGAATTCTAATTAGACATTCTGTTATATTCACTTATTTTCAGTTCTTAATCATTTCCAGTCTCTCTCTATTCATGCACTGTTAGTTTTAACATAAAATTCAAATAATTTCCAAATTGTATTTTAGAATTATTCCCAGCAATAAATATTTAGAAATATTTAGAAATATTCTCAGCCAAAAAATGTTTTGTTGCAAAAATAATCATTAAGTGAATTTTAATTAAACATATTGTCTAGTCTGAAAGCTCACCAAAGAAGGTATTATCAGTAAACCCTAAATCACATTAGGCACAAAAGCAACAATGGTCATTTAAACAATGGATACTCTGTTAAAACCAAAACCTAAAATACATTCCAAACGACCTTTGTTTATTTAGCTGAGAAATCCTCAAATGATTTGTAGTAGGGACTAATATATCCTGAACTCATACAGCTTTTTATTTTTATTTGTGTGTGAGTAACATGCATGTTCAACTGTGTTTGCAATTGCCTTGTCTGAGTGTGTGGAAACCTACAGTTCTTTATTTTATTTTTTGAGATGGGTTGTCTCATCTCACATGGAGCAGACTGTTTTGCTAAACTGGTTGTGAAATTAAACCCCAAGATCTGTTTGCCCCCCACTCTGTGCTCACCCATTCCTGGGGTTGCATAGTGGGTGCTGAGGATCTGAACCCAAATCCTCATGTTCACACAGTAAATAAACACTTCCCCAACGAGCTGTCTCTCCAACCTCTCTCTCTCAGGCTTTTAAAAATTGTATTTTCCTAGTGTGTTCAGTTGTTTAAAGATATATTCTCTTAATTTTCTTATAATTCTACATGATCAGTCTATTACTTTAGAGGGTCAGCTATTTCTTATATACAAAAATGACAATAGTAATTATGCTCCCATAGCAATTAAATATTGCTGTTCAATATTTAGCTCGATATTGAGCTGAAGCTGCTGGGACTTCCATAATATTTTCTAGAAGCATATTTACCTTATACCCATTTTTTCTTTTGAAGAACAGAGAATTTTTATAGCTGAAACTTTGAATAATTCCATTTTTTACCATCCCACACCAACTATAGAAAAGTGCATGCGCGCACATGCGCGTGTGCGCGCACACACACACACACACACAAGAAATACAGATAGGATGACTATGCAAACATTATGTTTATATGTATTTCATACACCTTTTCCCCACTGAGCCTAAAAGTTATCATATTGTATATTCTGTAGAATTTAACATTGGGCCATGGAAGCATTTCAGTATAAATTATTCAGCAGATCATTTGTAAGCACTTAGAAAATAAAGTGGTAATGACTAGAACACATTATGGAGTCACAGAGGACAAGCCATGCCTCTTTTAATTGAATTTCCCCTGGTAGAAGCAAATGCCCTCAGTGGAGTGTCTGACTCTTCTATTTGGAAATAGTGTTACTTCAAAAGCATCTAATAACTTAGGTCTTATAATTTCATATTGTAGTGGACAAGATTGTGATGGTAAGCTGAGATTCAATATAAAAAATACGAAATAGAGATGTTGCTGATAAGCCCCGAGTGTTTCAGTGTTAGCACTGAGCTTTGCTTCATTCATTTCTTTCAAAAATGACTACTATAAGTATGCAGGAGAAAAATAGTGTAGTAGATGCTATGTAATGGAATACTTGCTCCACATTCAGTCTGGGCGATCATTTCTGTCAGGGATATCCTTGACAAAGAAGGTATTTCTATCCTGAGTGGGAAGTAAGCTATGTAATTTTCAATGTCTTTTCCAAATTTAAGCTGTCATGAGTCTGTGAAGTATCGTCATCTCAGGATGTGCTAGAAATGCCTGTATAATTGTAGTGTGTTCTACATAGAATGACTTCTAGAATGTATCACTAACAATGAATAAGAGAGTTAAGAGCTTTGATATTTGTATATAGCAGTGTTTAGCAAACAATATAAATTTAAAAAGACAAAAAGAAGAACCCTGAATAACCCATAGGACCTAAGAGCTTCAAGATCCATTTGACAGCTGTCTTCAAAGTTAGTGCATTTTAAGTGAAAATTGTTGATTATTCAACTACTATCCTTATTCAGAATTTGATCAACTTTATGAGAAAGTCAGATATGGAATGTGATCTTTCTTTATATTTGTTGAAAGTTTTATTGTACTTTTGAAGTTTGGTTGCTGCCATGAATGTTTTTGCCACCTCAAAACTGACTTCTCTGCACACCATCACCTTAAGTGCCAACAAGCTAAGTGGAGCTTTTAGATGGTCAAATTCATAACCTCTACACTTTCAAAATCCTTTTAAATGATAATGAACCAGCATTGCTGTAGAGTTTAATGTTATTTTCTGTCTGCAGCACAGACAGAGGGTTCTCTCCCTGTCAGATATGATTGGAAAGGACACCAGGGGCCACAGGACACTGTTGGTTTGGATAAATTCCATAGATGAAAAGGACTAATTGAGGGGACTGACTAAATTTTGGTAGGCAGCATAAGTGAAATGCTGTCTCCAAAGTTGTTTTGAGCAATTTTATCCACACAAGAAGCTTTCAGGATTGACTTTGTGACCTTTTAAGTAGTAAATTGTCACACACTCAACTGAACTAATGTTTCACAACTCAATTCACTGGAGACTTTTGATTAGAGCTGAATGGTAGAAATACTCAGATAAATAAGAAGCAGATGCCACATCTCCTTTGTTCTTTTTTCGGAAAATTTCCTGCATCTGACCTTTCCTTTTTGTTTCCATGGCTATATCCCATATCCATGCACTTCTTCCCCATGTTTCCTTACTGAGTAACTGATTTTCAGCTTATCAATCCTTCTCCATTTGTCTTCCTTCATATCTCATTTTCGTGAGCTATTATGTATCAAATTCTTGTCAAAACGGGTTCAATAAGAATATCTTTTCGCAAAAATCTTCAGTATGTATTCATGGTTTAAAATAAAGCCAGCTGACATTTTGTCATCAACAGCAGCAAGGTTATTTTTGCTCATTGTTTCAGAGAATTCAGTTCATCACCATTGAGAGGTTATAATAGAGTAGAGCAGTTTACTGCATGGGGGGGAGGGTTACTCGGCGAGATGGTATCTGTGCTAGCAGGCGTTCTCCTTTCTTTTCCTTTATTTTTTCTAGGCCCCAACCTGTAGGATGGCATGGCCCATGTTCATCATGGGTCTTTTCCTCTTTTCTTCTTAGTTATGCTATCTGAAAATGCCTTCATCACTTATTGGTGTGCTTTATCTATCTCCTGGGAACTTCCTATTCAAACATTTGACAGTCAAGATTTACCACACAGCTCCAACTGTACAGCATTTGTTCAAGTGTTAACCTTATTCATCCTTGTCAGAATTCCTACTACTATCAAATAACTCTAAGTAGATTAGTTTTATGATTCTACCCTTAGATATTAAGTTATATGATGCTTTTACCCTGAAATGTCACCTTTACTTGCACAAATTTGCAATGTTTTTCTTGAAATTGAAATTATTTACATGTCCTTGAGACTCTTGAAATCATTATTATGTTTTATGATTTACTTATAACCATTTACAAGATTTTTCTTCAACATGAAATGATCTATACATCCTTGAGTCTCTAAAAAAATGGCATTATATTCTGGAGCTTCAGAATGAATAAAATCTTGTGTAGTTAAATTTTTATTATTGTGTTATGTCTTTTGTAATTATACTTGAAGTTTATTGTATCGTTTGTTGTCCAAGCCTCTTGCATTTTGCATTTGTCTGCTGAAGGGAAGATAACACTTTGCATTCAGTTATATCATGTACAATGTAAATTATATATATATATATATATATATATATATATATATATATATTACTATGTCTATAAACCGTGAATTATTGCAGGAAAAATTCATATATTCATACTCTATTTTCTTTGTTTTTAACTGAAAATTCTACTATTTTACTTCATTAAGATTAGAGGAAAATCCTGGGGCTGGAGAGGTGGCTCAGGGGTTAAGCCTCTGCCTTGCAGGCGGAAGGTCCCGAGTTTGGATCCTAGACCTCACGTATAGACGCCAGGCAGAAGCAGGGGTGACCTGCGTTTCTGGTCCTGGTGGGGCAGAGCCTGTGAATCCCCGGGCAGAGTAAATAAGGAGGAGGTGGAAGCAATCCATGATGGTCCGATTTCGTCTGTGGTTCTACACACAGACACATACAATACACACACGTGCACACACACACATACACACACAATTGAATAAATAATAAAAAAAATTTAAAAAAAGATTAGAGGGAAATCCAAACCAGTAATCTAGTACTACTGAAGTATTTGGAAGGTTGTCTCCTTCACTGTGGTTTCTAGAAACTGTGGTTTTCTGGAAGTCATGCTCTTGTTCAGCATAAAGCCAGGCTTAGCTCCCACTAAGAATTTTTCTTCATTGTTTTCACACTTGTATGCAAACACACTGAGGAAAGGGTTTACTTATTCAGCTTCATCTATAGCTTAATTATGTCTTTTAAAAATCTGATTGTGTTAATTTAATAAGGATATATATTTTTTCATGTCCCTCATACATAGGCTATTCTTATTGTTTCTTCCCAACTTTTATTCCAACAACCTCTTTCTTATAATAGATGCTGCATAGATATGAATTAACTTGATCTGATATTGTGTTTTGATACTTCCTATATAGTCTGAGAGGCTCCTTGGATTATAAACAACCCACTCATGCATACATGTATAATTTAATTTCTGACATTATTGGTCTGTGACTTGAAGTTGAAAGCACAAATAATTCTCTTTCCATTTGTAACTTTTGCTCTTCTTTCTCCTTGAGAACCTTTCCTTTGTGTCTGCTTGACCACTATCTCCCTCACTTTCCTCATCACGAACACAAAGTATTGCTTTTGCAGTGATACAATAGAATATTATGTATGACATTATATTCAAAGTCAATTTATTTTAAATTTATAATTATAACTACAAGTTATGTGAGTTATAATCACAAGTGAATTGTTCTTTTCTGATTGTGATAAATGAATTTTACAAGTGACCTCAAGTCTTTTACTTGAGGAAAACCATTTATAATTGAAAGTATTAATAATGAAAAGGTCACATGACTCAGGCAAGAGATATTATAAAAGTGATTCCAAACCAATCAGAGACTAAGCTTAATCACTGGATTATGCTGTAGGTACATACCACAGTCACTTGAAAACAGTTTATATTCCTTAGTATTTTCTGTGTTACCTTAATCAACCATGCATGGAAGTGGTATATCATTTGTGTATTAATCATATGTTTGCATGTATGTGAAAATTTCATTGGATTCATGTGTAAAACCAAAGATGAGAATTAATTAGGGATACTATGTTTAATTACAGCAAAATTATTTTATGGGCTATATCAATAATAATCTTCATTCTAATATGTCCATAATTTTTACACAAAGCCTCCCATTTGTACTTAACATTAATGTTATTGTCAAAACCAAAGAAGAGCAATTTTTCCAAACCCATCGAACATGAAGAATGAACGGATTTAGAAGCTTTTTTTTTCAATTTTGATCGACTAGGAAAAGTAATTTCTTTTTTTTTTTTCAAAGAAAACTCTTATTGTTACAGAGACAATTATTCAAAATTTGGAAATGTCAGGGAGTATTCCCTAATATTAGAGCTTTTCTCTCCTCTTTGATATTTGAAAATATGAAGAGACAAAAGCTTTTCAACTAGGTGAAGAGTCACTGTGATTTTCCTAATTGTTCAAAGTCTGATATAAATATAACAGAGGCTTTTGAACCACTTACATTCGCTAAGAAATGTTTTTGGAAAGACTGAAGAACTAAAATTTATACTCACAAAGGAATTCTGGAACTATGTGGAGACTTCATCAAATTAAATGGAATACAAAATCACAATGTGTATGTATATGCTATGTGAGTTCTTGGAAAGACAGTAAAGGAATCAAGCAAAGTCTGGGGTATGAAATAGAGGAAAATAAAAAGTTCTTGGACAATTGGAGTGTTAAAGAGAACCAGAAGAATAGGAGAAAGAAAGAAACCAGGCAAGATTTGATGGCTCATGCTTCTGCTAGCTTGTGGCAGAATGAGGAAGATAATTGGCCTGAATTTGAGACCATCATAAGTAGAAAATAAAATCACATATTGAAAAAACTATTTCAAAGTGGTGAGAAAAAAAATAAACATTCACAGTTAAAAGGCTCAAATTTTTAGAAGAATATACATCACAATCAGGCCTATTGCATTCTAGTCTTGGATTTACCCATTAAATTTCCTGAACAAATTACTTCTCAGAGTTTAGTTTCTTTAAATGTAAAATGTTTACTTGTGCACAAGATGGCTCAGAGGAGAAATTGCTTCCAAGTTGATGACCAAAATTAGATTTCCAGAGCTAACAAGATATAGAGAACAAATTCTTTCAAGTTGTCCTGTACACATACTGTGAAATATATCCTTTCTCTCTCTCTCTCTCTGTCTCTCTCTCTCTAAACAAATAAATACAAAACATTAAAATTACAGCATACATAATAAAATCAGGGTCTCTTTTTTTGTATTTATACTAAACAAAGAAATGCAAAACATTGTAAAAAAAATCACAACGTATGTAATAAAACCATGGGAAGGCATACCAAATGTAGTTATGGCTGTGTAATACATGTGTAAAGAAAATGATCTAGGAAAATAAAGTTTATATAAAATCATATTTGTAGTTTAGCACATTGTAAGCAGTGACCAAGTGATAGCTGTTATGATTATTTATTTAATATTTGGTCCATAAATATAGTGTCTCTGAATAAGTATTAATGACCTTGTAAAATAAATATGTAGACTTAAGAAACAATAAGAGAGTTTAAAATGAGCAGTGCATTGTTTACAGGCATCATGTAGAAATTTGAATGCCACAATTCAATATTTAAATGCTAAGTGAAAGAGGCCCATCAAACCCAATGTCTAGAATATAAAGTGAATTTAATCTGTGAAGCTTATAGAACTACATTGTGCACTTCAGGTTTGGCTCTGTTCAATCACTCAAAGATAAGCAGCATGGTATTATTCTCTTGTGAGGACATGTTTCAGAGACTATTTCTGGTCACTCACTTGTGGGAATGCTTTAGGAGATCTCAGCAGGTGTGAGAAGAGATAGCTTGGTTTGTTATGGGCAGATAGGCCATATTCTGCAGCAGACTGATGTCTTTGTCTTTTATCAATGTCACAGCCTTATTTAACAAGCTGAGAGTCTGTGGTTCATCACAAAGAAAACTGTCATTCCCCTGGACACGTGGCTTGAACACCCTTTCATCTTCCATGCCGGGAAGATCTGTCGTATGAAATCAAGCAGGCCGGCATTTGCAGATGGATTGCGCAAGCTGTGAGCATGAAACAAGGAAGTTTGCACTGGCATGGGTCAGAGTTTGCACCTTTGATTAAATTACATGAGTGGGCAAAGCATATGTAAGCTTTTAAGTTGTGTATTCTGATAGTATGTTACCAATTCCATTTGAAATAAAATACCGCAACTACTTGTATCCATACAATTATTATTTATCATGATGTTATTCTGAGCTACAGATAATTAAGATGAATTTTGTTCCCCCATGCCCCATCTTCACAAACCCTTATCTCTAGTTATTAAGGACATAACTTAATAGATTAATTATAAATAATCCTTCAAAACTGTCATATACCTTGGTTTTATATGAATATAGCAATTTTGAAACTATTGCAACTTTTGTTCATGGTATCAGTTTATAAGTACATGTGCAAACATATAAACAGAAGATTCTGCTACATTTCTAATTGGGAGGGGGCTCCTCTCTGTGCCTGACAGTCGATGGTGTCCCTAAAGTTGCAGCTTTTCTACCATATCCTATAGTACATATATTAGCTGTTAAAAATGGGCTTGACTTGCTGAGTATAGCATTTTGCCTGTCCCTGAACACAGTATGCTACTACAACTGTGACTTGGCAGATCAGATTCAACTACTTTGGGAACATTAAAATATAAATATTTCATAGCTTCCCTCATGGGATTGAATTTGGACAATGAAACTTTAGTCTTACTTGTTCAGTTTCACTGGTGAGAGCTATCATTGTTCACTTTAAGTTCCACATTTTGCAAAGTCATCTCTCACAGAGTTTAGCTTTCTTTTTTTTGCTGCTAATGTTTCTTGATAAATCCGAGGATGTTTAAAGAGTTGGAATCTTGACTGGAAAGTTTGAAATCTAAAAATGAAGGAATTCTTTGTCCTCCAAGTATATCTTTAAAAAGGATAGAAATCTACAATAAAGGAGGGAATTTTAGTTTGCTCGTTTCTTTTATTTGTCTGATTGAGAACACATATAATGGTCACAGAGAAGGGAAATTCAGGGTGGTAATGTTTATTGGACACTGCACTAAGTCACCAACTGAAGATTCAGATGTGAACAAGGCTCTGTTTTTTGATCAGCTTGTTGTGTGGGTATATGTGTGAAAAGAACAAAGTTTTCTTTATCAATGGCTTTTGATAACTACACAAAGATTCAAGAGAGATTAGTAATTGTCTCAAATGAATTGAAGACTGACATTTAGCAAATGAAATATTTATTTATGTGAAAGATTCACCCCAAAATGTCTCCAGCAATTTGGAAAAGAACTTTCTAAATTTGTCTAAAAGTCAACTATAAATGCTTCATGAGTATTTAAAAATACAAGCAAGACTACTAAATTTATAAATCTAATTTTTTTCAACTTAAAACCTTTTCTAAAAAGGCTGTATAATGTATTCAGTCCAATTTCAAAACGTCCCCACAATCGTTAGCAGTGTTCTGCCATTAGGTTTAGTTAAAATAATCTTTTCTTCTACATTTATGATGATTGAATTCATAGCCTTACACATGCAAATTAACAATCTCCATAAAACTCTTCATAGAATTCATGATTTTGGTGCATTCAGAACCCCTCTTCAGTATGACTAAATATGAATCATGAGTATCTCTTCTACTCAAAATATCTGTTAAAATGAGGGCTCATGTATGGAATAAATTGTTTCCATGTTGTTTTACTTCCAGAATGAAAACAAGTAGTGCTTATCATATTTGAGATAAAAATACAAGTCCTCAAGTCGATACAGATCCTGAGTAAGAAAAAGAATTTCAGTAGCTCCTCACTGGAATGCTTGTGGGGTTGGTAGTCAGTATATTGTACAGACTATGGCTCCTGGAAGGTCAAACGTCACATCTATTGGCCAGTGTAATTAAGATTGTGTAAGGGCTATGACCATACTCAAATGTAAATCTACTTCATTTAAGGCAATTCTAACTCTCTTAGTGTTTTATTTCTTGTGATGTCATCAAATAAACATCAAGCAACCGTCAGGAGCTTGTACAAATTGAAGGCTCCAAAACTTTCACTATGAAGGACCATTCGAGCTTAGTTTCTTATCAGAGAACATTCCTGTGGAAGTCTAGACTCCCAAGACTGTAGCAATCTTTTATGCAACAATTTCTTAGGATGGAAACAAAAATAAAAACTTGAAGGTAATCAATATACGAATGATATACTTGTCAACTTGACAATTGAGGTTTTAGGCTCACATATGAATAACTATTAAGTTAAGGTAAGCCTATGAGCAAGCTAGAGAAGATTATTCAATTGACATGGGAAGACCCAGGCAATACTAGGTGAGAGCATTCCTGGTGCAGATGGAGAAGACATTTTTTTTTGTTGTTGAAAATTGACATGATGGTAACATAATTGTAAGCTATGATCCTTTCTCAGCTCTTTCTATGATTATGATGTGCTTTATTTCCTTGGCTCCTGATGTTGGTAAGCACTCCCCTTTTGTGCCAATGAATAGAATATAGAAAATGAAACCCAGGAGTAAATCCTAGTTCTGTTATATCGTTTGGGTCCTGTATTTCATTCAGCAAAGAGAAGATGAAGCTAACAAAATGAATAAGGTGTTTCATTGTGACATATCCTACTGTCCTGCTTCCTATTGCTTCACATTACTTTGCACATGTTCATCAGCCTTTAGTCGAAGTACTTCATTATATGCCTTGATATTGGTTGAAAAAAATTTTATTTCCAGGAAGGAAGTTATTGTATTTTAGTAGTCAGATTTTCATTTTCTTCTTTGAATTAAAATCATTAGAAAATAAATCAGACAGGAAAAAATGTTGGAAAATTGCCTTGTAAAATGCTTTTATGAACAATGGATACTCCCTGCTGAAATATCTGCTGCAATTATGTATATGATGAATATTTATATGTTGATGTGGAAAGTAGACAAGACTTACAGATCATTAGTATAAAGCAATTAATGTCAAAATAAAGAACCTTAGAAAAATCAGTACACTTTTTTTGTAATCAAGATATATACTATGAGTTTTCCAAGATAGTATTTCATAAATATTACCCACAATAATAAAAAATAAATCTAAGCTGTGATTGTTTGATCGTATGTTGTAGGTGAGTGTTCATGAGTGTGTAAGTGCAGAGTATGGAGGGGGGAGAGGACACCATTGGGTGTCATTGGCTGGAGCTCATCAGGACACTACTCTGGCTTGCTATAACCCCAAATGTCCCTACCTCCGTATGCAGAGCTGGGGTTAGAGCACAGGATACTACACTTGACTTTTTTTCATATGAATTCTGGGGTTTCAAACTCACATCCCCACCATTACAAGGCAAGCATTTTACCAATTGAGACATCTTGTCAATAATTACTTGTTTCCACAAAAATATCCGATGTGTTAATATCACTAGTAACATACTCTGATCTGAAATAATATGAGTAGAGGAAATATGGATGTCAACCTGTGCTTTTCAGAAGCTCCCCGTGAGACCTTTATAACTAAAGTTGCCTTGGGGAGCACAAACATTGCAACTTAATTTTCCAAAGGATTTCCTTTCTGTTGTTTAAAACAAGGAGTCCTCAAATTCATGACCCATTTTGTTTTTACCTCCCAATTACGTGGGAGTATAGGTACATGCCTTTGTATCTGGTTGTAGCTTTGTTTTTTTGCATGTTATATAATTAGAAGGAACAGCTAACTGATTTTTACTGAGTTTTGAGTTTGTTCAGTAAGTTATGAAAATTGCACATTTGGTCTTGTCAAGTGCAACAAAAAAAGATTTTATTTTGAAATTTACTGTTTACTTGGTATTTTTATTCCTTTTAAATAAGTAAGATCAAATGTAAATTCTGACTCTGATTACAAGCTATACGATCATTTTTCTAGTATAAAGAAACATCCACCAATTTATATAGGAAACAGCATCTTAAAATTTGTTATACATAGACATGTTATTGCTGCTTTCTGAGCACAATAGCATTTTGAATATTTCATAACCATTCCTGAGTTGAGTTGATTCTTTGACATCTGTCTCAGAATAGCAAGCATCTGTATTCTTCTTGTCTGTGTTTTAGAAGCTCACACATATTTTATTTTTATTTTTCTTTGAAGAAGATTAGAAATGCAAAAATGAATAATTAGCCACCCTGTCTACCTGTTTTGTCACAGTCATCCTTGAATCACTTTTCTGCTTGTAAAGAGCTCTAGTGAGAATGTTAACAACAACAATTTATAAACTACTCCACTCAAAAAAAGAATCTGGGACAGAGGATAAAATGATAAACAAAAAAACATGTGCTTATACAGGTTATGAGTGCCAACATTTGTACACACACACACACACACACACACACACACACACACGCCTTAGTTCAGTGATTTAAATATTACTGAGGACAAAGAATTTTCCAACATAGCTAAGGGTATATAAGGAAGAAATGTGGCATATAAAGCAATTAGAGAGATAAAATGGATTATAAATCTTGGCCCCAGATTATTATGACAGCAAAGGAAATTTGTTCACTTGTATATCTTGAAAAGATATGTATAGTACTTAATTCAATTTTAGTGTTCTATACCAGTAAGTACCATACCATACCCCTTGTACACTGATCATTTACTGAGAAGAGAATTGAAATATAGAATATGCATTTTAAGTTGAGGAAGTGGCTTAATAAACTCCACTCAGCAATAGATGAAGTGAAAATCAGGCTTCTCAGAACTAGATTTTTAGATTTGATGTCTAAAGCCTGATCATTTGAATGGAGATAAGGAACTTCACCAACTTGTGATTAGTTTTCTTCCTCTTTGAGCAAGGGGAAAATGATTTGAGATCAATATACAAAATATTTTCACAAGTAGTAAATAAAATCATAAATTGAAGGTGGGAATATATGTTAACTTGATTGATGGTCACAGAAAAGGCCAAAACCATTCCTGTTGATAACAGTCATTCATTCTGACAAGTCTTCTTTCTATTTCAGTAAACATGTTAACAATGCAGAATGAAGCCCAACACAGTGAGTGACTGAAGCAGGTTTGTAATCCCATCAATTGGGAGGATGACATGAGTTCAAAACCAGCATGTGCTACTCACTGAGTAACAAATTAGCCAGAACCACATGGCAAGACAATGTTTAAAACAATAGGAAAATGAGATAACACATTTCATCTTTTATTTCTCATATAAAGGATTGAAGATATTAAAACCCCAAAGTAGAATCAGGGAAGTAATAATAATGACTATTACTATCAAATGAACATGAAATAAATATGTTTTGCAACTAATTTGATCATGTGGTGTAGAAACTTGTTTGAATCTTACACAAATATCCTTTCTTAAATTTTCTTATCACAGCAATTAAAACATCTGTTAATAGATAATAAAGAATAACTAATATATTCTGGTAAAACCTTATGTTAAAAAACAGATATATGGATATGGTACAAAATATTTGTATTTCTTTATGAATTTATATGTGTACCTGCAAGGGTAGATCATGATTTTTGTTGTAGAGTGTTGTCCTCCAAGTTATCTGAGCAAAATATCTGCCATCTTTGACTGTTTACCTGTAACTACCTGCAAGAGATGATTAAGATTAGACCTGCTGATTATGGACATTCTCTCAGAGACTAGGGAGAAGGTAATTAGATACTCAGAAAACTGTTTCTTTGTGCACTTTGAAGTCATTGGTATGAAATTTTATCCTAATTATCCTAATTACATTTGACCTGGAGGTTGCTAGGTCTTTGAAGGGGCAAAAGTATATAGGCTGAGGAAGGTTTACTAAACCAGGGACTCCATCTGTGCAGCTATGTAGATTTCATCATCCATAGTTGAGATGAAAATTTCCAGTATGAATAATTCTTATACATAACCCCAATAAACTCTTCAGTTTGCCAAGTTTGACTTTGGTTTAATTATTGCTTTAGTGTGTTTTTAGAATCCTATCTGTGGTGATTAGATATTTACTAACAATCTTCCCAGGAAATGTAATGCTTTTCCTATGGACATAGCATTCCTTCTTGGATTTCTTCCCAATCTAATCTAAAGAGGATGGCATGCAACAACTTAAAACATTCTTTACTGGGAGAAGATTCATGAAACTCAGGAAGTAAATATCTCCAAGTCTCAGGAAGTTTCTGAAACTAACAAGATCTGGGGCATGGGTGTGTGTGTGGGGGGGGAATCTTCAAGAAAAAGAAAAGTAATCATCAACTGCTGGTAGAGACTCTCTGGCCAGTCTAGCCATCTAAAGGTGTCTTTGAACAGCCCAAGCAGTCTTCAAGTTCTGATGAGCCAACTTTCCCAAGCAACAAGTGATGCTGAGAGTTCAGTGCTGCAATTTATGTAATACCTAGGCTGGGATGGGTTTTTATGTGACCCAACCCTTTGAGCAATTGCTGCTTCTGTAAGCAAGCCTCACCCATACTTCTGTAAGTAACTCCAATAAGCTCATTTGTTCACTAAGTTAGATTTTGATATAATCTTACTTTGGCAGGTCTTTGAGTCACTATCTATGATAAATGGAAATTTCTGTGTCTCTAGGAAAAAGGATCACACAACACAAAACTGACAACTTATGCAAACTAGGAAGTGATTATCTTTCCTCTTAGCTCTTTTGAAGTCAAGAACAGCAAGCATTAGGAATACAAGGGAAAGAAAAATGGATTCAATTCATTTTGCATCAATCCAAATGATAGTAAGGGCTACATATCAAGCTATTAACTTACCTGTAAATATTTGTATTCTGTCAGTAACAATGTTAAACTAACTAGTCTTTTACTAATGAGATAACTATTACATTAGAAGCAGTTAGGCCAGTAACAACCCACTATTGATCTAGATTTATTAAATATACCATTTTTGGCCACTTTCTTTCATCAGTATTCTTGTGACTAGAGATAATGGAAGATAGGTGAAAAATACGCGGAAGAATAAAATGGAAGAGAGGGAGGGAGCAAAGAAAGGAAGGGAATGGAGAAGAAAGGGAGGAAGGGTAAGAGAAGGAAAGAAAATTTTAGTTCAGTGATTTAAATATTACTGAGGACAAAGAATTTTCCAAAAACATTTCAGAATCCCATATTTTGATGGAATATGTCCAGCTGTTTTGCTTAAGATAGAAGAATAGACAAATTTACATTCACAAAAATTTGGTGTTTTTTTTAAGTCTTGGAAAGCTCCCTCCCCACATCTTCACCATAGTGCCATAGGGTTTTTACACATTACAAACCTTTTGGTTTAGCTTACCATTGCGATATTTTATGTACAGCTTCAATATCATCAGAAAATAAAAATGATATATGCAGCCAATATCTTTAAGAATAAAAAAATTTAGACACAGATGTACTACACAAGTACTCAGGTATATTCTAATACATGGAACTTTTATTAAGCTCATTGGCTCAAACACACACATACACAGCTCAAACACACACATACACAGAAAAAATAGGAGAGAGATTTTTGGGATAGAAATCTAGCTGCCCTCGGGTTAAATAGTTCCACGCCGACTCCCCCATCCTCCCTTTCACCCCACCCCGCTCCTCCAGTCGGGACGCGGTCCAGCCAGGCCTCACCCCGTGACTCTAGGTAAGCCCCGGCCGCGCCGCCCACCAGAACCCCAGGTCAGCACAAAGGGACCCGGCTCCGACTCCCACCATCCAGCTGGAGCCGCGCGCAGGGCCGAGGGACGAGGAGGACCTCCCCCTGCACCCGGCCCCACCCCAGCTGCCCTCGGGTTAAATAGCTCCACGCCGACGCCCCCATCCTCCCTTCCGCACCCCGCTCCTCTGGTGGGGACGCGCGCGTGGTCTAGCCGGGCCTCATTCGCGAACTACATAAGCTCCGTCCCTGCCCACCCCCAGAACCCCAGGCCAAATAATTCAGTTTAGTGAAATTGAAAGATCTTAAGAGTTAAAAAGACAATGCCAAAGTCAAAGTGCAAATCCATGAGAAGCAACCCTCAAGTAAACAAATTTCCCACTGAGGAAATTAATCTCATAATGTTAGACTACAGCCAGAACAAACCCGCGGAAAAAGGCCAAGAAAGCCTCACCCAGGATAACGACTTTCAAAATATGATCATTACCATGTTCAACACTATGAAAGAGGAAATCAGGGAGGAATTACATAATCGAATCAATCGCTTTGAGGAGGAACACAACAGACACATGGAGAAGTTGAGAAAAACAGTGCAAGAAACAAAAACTGGCATAGAGCAGTTAAAACAGACTCAAGCAGAGTTTAAAACTGAGCTACAAGACAAGTTATCTTCAACCCAGAACTCTACAGAGAGTCTTATCAACAGAACTAAGGAAGCAGAAAACAGAATTTCAGACCTTGAATGTAAAGTGGGAGTACTAACCAGCTCAATGGAAGAGGTTGTTAAAGCCAAAAAGATACTTGAGAGAAATATCCAAGAGATATGGGACACCCTGAAGAAGTCTAACATGCGTATTCATGGAATACCAGAGCAAGAATCTCAAAATACCACCTCTGAGGAAATTTTTCAAACTATCATCAAGGAAAACTTTCCTGATCTAAAAAAAGAGAGGCCCATCCATATACAAGAGGCATTCCGCCCCTCAAACAGATACGACCAAAACAGAAGCATGCCAGGGCAAATAATAGTTAAAACACTCCACATTCAAGATAAAGAACTGGTGCTGAGAGCTTCAAGGGAGAAAACACAAGCCACTTTTAAAGATAAACCTATTAAAATAACAAATGACTTCTCAGTCGAAACAGTAAAAGCAAGAAGAGCTTGGAGAGACATACTTCAAGTACTGAATGAGCAAAAATGTCAACCCAGGCTGATTTACCCTGCAAAACTATCAGTCATGATCGAGGGAGAAAGAAAAACTTTCCAGCACAAAGACAACTTGAAGGGATACCTGTCCACCAAACCAGGCCTTCAAAAAATGCTAGAAATGATACTCAAGCGTGAAGAAAAAAAAAAACAGGCATATCCAAGAAAGCAGAAGGCAAGTATAACACCATTAAAAGCGAAGAAATATACTTATAAAAACTACTAAACATAATAAATGTCTGGAATTAAAAAGTTTCTCCATTATAACACTAAATGTTAATGGAATTAATTTACTGATCAAGAGACACAGATTACAAACTTGGATTAAAAATCACAATCCATTAATCTGCTGCCTCCAGAAAACTCATCTCACCACAAAAGATAGGCACGCTCTAAAAATAAAAGGCTGGTCAACAATTCTACAAGCAAATGGAAGCAGAAAAGAGGCAGGGGTAGCCATTATGCTATCGGACAGAGTGGACTTCAAACCAAAGAAAATTATAAGAGACACTGATGGATACTACATTTTAGTCACAGGTACAATTCACCAGGAAGACTTCACAATACAGAACATATATGCACCCAATATGGGCCCCTCCACATTCATTAAGAAAACCCTACAGCATCTAAAGCAAGAAATCAACCCCCAAACGATAATTCTTGGAGACTTCAACACCACCCTCTCAACATGGGATAGATCAACAGGTCAAAAGCTTAACAGAGACACTTTGGAACTTAATCAAACCCTTAAAGAAATGGACCTTACAGATCTCTATCGAACTTTTCACCCACGTACCAAAGAATACACATTTTTATCAGCAGCACTCAGAACTTTCTCCAAAATAGATCACATATTGGGCCACAAAACGAATCTACACATATACAAAAAAGTTGAAATTCTAACCTGTGCCCTATCAGACCACCACGGCCTAAAGCTGGACATCCACAACACATCGAACAAGAGAAAATACACTAACTCCTGGAAACTTAACACTATGATGCTGAATGAGAACTGGATTCAGGAAGAAATTCAAAAGGCAATTCAAGATTTCCTGAAAGTGAATGATAATGAAAATACAACTTACCAAAATCTCTGGGACACAATGAAAGCTGTTCTAAGAGGTAAGTTCATAGCTCTTAATGCCTATGTTAAAAAAATGGAAACATCAGAAATAAACAGCTTAACAATGCAGCTTAAAGCTTTAGAGAAACTAGACCAATCTGATCCCAAAAGTAGTAGAAGAGAGGAGATTAGCAAAATAAGGGGAGAAATATCTGAAATCGAGATTAAGAAAACGATAGAAAAAATCAACCACTCAAAAAGCTGGTTCTTTGAAAAAAATCAATAAGATTGATACACCCCTAGCTAAATTAACCAAAAGCAGGAGAGAGAAAAGCCAAATTAACAAAATCAGAAATGAACATGGAGTTATCACTACTGATACCCAAGAAATCCAGAGAATTATAACATCATATTTCAAAAACTTATACTCGGTGAAGTTTGACAACACAAAAGAGATGGATGAATTTCTAAGTAAACACAACTTACTTAAATTGAATCAGGAAGTTGTGAATTTTTAATTAGTCCTATAACATATAAGGAAATTGAGGAAGTAATCTCGAATCTTCCCACAAAAAAATGTCCTGGACCAGATGGATTCAGCACAGAGTTCTACCAGACATTTAAGGAGTTAATACCAATACTCCTTAAACTGTTCCATCAAATAGCAAAGGAAGGAACACTACCAAATTCCTTCTATGAAGCTAATATCGTCATAATCCCAACACCTAATAAAGATTCACTTAAAAAAAAGAACTACAGGCTGATCTCTCTGATGAACACAGACGTAAAGATTCTCAACAAAGTTTTAGCAAATCGGATTCAAAAACATATCAAACAGATCATTCACAGGGACCAAGTAGGCTTCATCCCAGGCACACAAGGTTGGTTCAACATACACAAATCAATAAATGTAATTCATCATGTAAACCAGTCCAAAGTCCAAGACCACATGATACTCTCGATAGATGCAGAAAAAGCCTTTGACAAAATCCAACAGTCCTTTTATGATCAAAACGCTAGAGACAGTAGGAATGGAAGGAACCTTTATCAGTATAATAAAAGCTGTATACAACAAGCCCACAGCAAGGATTATGCTCAATGGGGAACAATTGGAAGCATTCCCACTTCGATCAGGAACTAGACAAGGCTATCCACTCTCACCACTGCTATTCAATATTGTACTTGAAGTCTTAGCTGAAGCCATAAGTCAAGAAAGGGACATAAGAGGGATTCAAATCGGCAAGGAAGAAGTCAAACTATCCCTATTTGCAGATGACATGATCTTATACCTGAGTGATCCCAAAACCTCCACCAGGAAGCTCCTGGAACTAATTGAGAAGTTCAGCAGGGTGGCAGGATACAAAATAAATGTGCAAAAATCAGAGGCCTTCCTATATGCCCAGAATGAAAGAAGTGAAAATGCCTTGAGAGAAACCATCCCATTCACTATAGCCCCCCAAAAAATGAAATGCCTTGGTATAAACCTAACCAAGGAGGTAAAAGACCTTTACAATGAAAACTTTAAAACCCTAAAGAAAGAAATAGCAGAAGACACCAGAAGGTGGAAAGACCTCCCTTGTTCCTGGATTGGCAGAATCAACATCGTAAAAATGACCATCCTACCAGAGGCAATATACAAATTCAGTGCTATACCAATTAAAATCCCAAAGCAATTCTTTAAAGAAGTTGACCAAACAATCTCAAAATTCATATGGAGGCACAAAAGACCCAGGATAGCAAAGACAATCCTGAGTAACAAAAACCCTGCTGGACGTATCGCCATACCAAACCTTAGTCTATATTACAAATCCATAGTTATAAAAACAGCCTGGTACTGGCTCCAAAATAGACACACAGATCAATGGATAAGGATTGAAGACGCAGATATAAGCCCACAAAATTACAGCCATTTGGTCTTTGACAAAGGGGCCCAAAGAATCCAATGGAAAAAGAACAGCATTTTCAACAAATAGTGCTAGCAAATTGGTATTTGACAAAGGGGCCCAAAGAATCCAATGGAAAAAGAACAGCATCTTCCAAAATGGTGCTGGTAAAACTGGATCTCCACATGCAGAAGATTAAAGCTGGACCCATACTTGTCACCATGTACAAGACTTAATTCCAAATGGATCAAGGACCTTGATATAAGGCCAGAGACTTTAAAAACCATAGTTGAAAGGATAGGGAACTCCCTCGAGCTGATTGGGCTAGGCCAACATTTCCTAAACAGACATCTAATGGCACAGTCACTGCTACCAACTCTCAACAGTTGGGACATTGTGAAATTAAAGAGCTTCTGTTCAGATAAAGAGAATGTAACATGAGCTCTAAGGCAACCCACAGAATGGGAGAAAATCTTCACTAACCACATATCTGATAGAGCTCTACTGTCCAGAGTGCACAAAGAACTTAGAAAACTAAACACCAAGGAAACTAATGGCCCAGTTAAAAAATGGGCCCTGGAACTTAAAATAAACTTTACTAGGGATGAAATTAAAATGTCTAACAAATATCTTTAAAAATGCTCCACTTCCTTCGCCATCAGGGAAATGCAAATCAAAACTTCCCTGAGATATCATCTCACCCAGGTCAGGATGGCAAAAATCCACAACACAAACAACAACAAATGCTGGAGAGGATGTGGAGAGAGGGGAACTCTCCTACATTGCTGGTTGGAGTGCAGGCTCATACAGCCACTCTGGCTAGCCGTCTGGAGATTCTTAAAGAAATTAAAGATTGAAATGCCATATGACCCTGCTATCCCACTTTTGGGAATACCCCCCATACAGCAGAGGTTCACCTTGATAGCACAAGCACGACCATGTTCATAGCAGCACTGTTTACAATAGCAAAGACATGGAATCAACCCAAATGTCCAACAGTTGACGAGTGGATAAGGAAACTGTGGTACATCTATACAATGGAGTACTACTCAGCCATCAAAAGTGATGAATTACTGGAGTTTGCTGGGAAATGGATGTCATTAGAAACAATTATATTAAGTGAAGTATCCCAGACCCAAAAAATTAAGTGCCATGTGTACTCCCTAATAGGTGGCTCCTAATACCAAACCCACCCAGCCCATCTTGAGACACTCATAGGTAAATCTATGTATTACAGTAATTGCAAGGTTTATGAACAGGAGGGATGGGGTTGGAGGGCCACACCAGAAACAAGGAGAGAAGTGACCATGTTACAGTAGAGAAAATAGGCCTCCATCAAAGACTGTAAGAAAGTAATGTGACACCTAGTTAAGTTCACAATTCGTTCCTGATCATTTACAACTAAGGGGGTATGAACTCACCAGAAGGGGAGGGCATATAGTCCGGCAGATTAAAAAGTAACCATTTTGCAAATGGGTGATTGACCCCTCCCATTGCCTAAGGCCATATGACCCTGCGATTCCAATTTTGGGTATAAGTATTACATCTACCCTTGAATGTGCTCTTATAATAAGACTCCAGTTTAACAGCTTTCTGTCTCTGGCCAGGGGGTGACATACAGTGCCCAGCAGGATGGAGTGAAGGGCATTGCAGGAGCAGCAAAACTGCAAAAGAAAATCAACAAACCACAATCCAGAACTTCAGAGACTCTGTATCAACCACCTAGAACTAGGCCAGACTAATCTCTCCCCATCCTGAAGCTCAGGGACATTTGCGGAAGAGGGGGCGGTAAGATTGTAAGAGCAAAAGGATGAGAGGAGCAATGATTTGCAAGATACTCCACACAAGTTAGGGCCGAAGCAATCATAATTGGACATTGCATGCCCGGAGCAATGTCCAACACACTATTGACCTCACAAAGTCTAGCATCTGCTAAAGGCACCAAGATCCTTGGAGGCAAGGGATTGACAGCCACAGTAGTGTTCCTATGCTTAAGGGGAACACAGGAAGGGGTTCAGGGAAATGCCACTGGATCCTTGTACGTAATCAGAGAGGAGGGCCCAGAGGAGAGTCAGGCATGCACAAGAAAGGACTCTGGGAATTCGGGGCAGGAGGCACGGGGGGATGGGGCGGGAGGGGTGAGGGGAGGGGGAGTAGGGGGTTCGGGGGGGAGGAGGAGGGAGGGAGGGAACTGGTGTACCTATTAAGTTTGTATGAGCTGAAATAATAATAAAAATGTATTATATAAAAAAAGAAATCTTTCAATAGGAAGGATGGGGATGAAATTGGATAATAGTGGATAAAATAATTAAATTTCTTGTATACATACATACATATTGTATAAAACTGCCAAAGAATTAGAAAAAGAAGCTAACATGTTCTATTTCTATACAAATGATTCATTTACCCCATGTAAAAGCAAATTTTTTAAACACTAAGAATAACAATACTCTTAATAATACTAAAATCTTGTTCAGTCACCAAGGAAATAAATGTGCTGTTCTACAGAATAAAAGAATTTGCTTCTTCTTAGCTGCGGCCTCATCCTTCATTGGGCTGCCAGCATATTCTAGTTGTATTTTGTTTTCCCTCCCACTTCCGACTTGTCTCTCTTTAAGGTTGGTTGCCAGAAGACAGGTGGTGCCTGAAGGTTACTTAAAACAGTGCCAATTTTAGCTCTGTAGCAAACATGGGTCAAATCAAGTGGAAATGTAAGCCAGGGCGAGAGAAGTCTGGAAGTTAGAAATTGGCAAGATTTTCCATCCTTTGGATGCATTTTAGCATTTTTCTCTGACTGCAAAAAATGGAGATTTCTGAAAATTAAAAGAACAGATTTTATCATTGATATGCCCCATGTTAGATGTTGCGATCAATATCTCATTAAGGCCTCATAGTCATTCTGGGTGATAGCCGTGTTTTATTAATATTTTACAAATGAGTTGTTAGAGTCATAGGGCATTGATGTGATCCATCCCAATAACAGGCTAATAAAAAATATACACAGCTCAAATATGAAGAGGTCTGGAAGTTAGATTAATTACTCTCAGATCAAGATTCTTCTCTTTAGAAGACTTTTGGTAATGTCTGGAGCAAACATTTTGGACTTTTCCTATTGGGAAAGGGACATTCCTGCCATCTGGTATGAGGAGGTTAGTGATTCAGTTAAATATCCTGGGGCACACCAGGTAGTCCTCAAATAAATTTATAGCCCAAATGTCCCTAGTAAGAACCTTGAAGTAAGGAATCCAGACTCTAGAATCTGGACCCTCTCTTTGGTGGCATTTCTCTTATGACAGAAATAATGACCCATCAAGCATTAGTACAAAGAATAGTTTTAGAGATGTTATGTAGGTTATGTTAAGGAGAGAATTGTGATTGCAGGACTTACAACAGAAAGTATAACATGGAAAATATTGCATCGGCATTAATAATCATCAACTTATTTTTTAAATCCCTGTCCAGTCATGTTGGGTAGATGAAGCTGAACAATTGAATTTCAGCTTTTGATAATTAAATCTTTTTTTACGTAAGAAGAAAATTCATGTATGTCTGTATGTACATATGTATACACATTCAGATAGATTCATATATATTAAATCCAAAAATAACTATAATTTCACATGTTGAGAATAAGCATAGAGTAGGTAATAAATAATGCATTTGTACACTAAAAATTATCAACATATGTCACATGTTTCAAAGGAGTAGATGCTATTATTATCTCTAACTTAAAATAAAGAAAATGAAGTTGAAAAAAAGCTTAACTTTTCCTCAAAAAAATCACATATTAAGTTCTAGATCTGAAATAAAGTCAGCCATCTGTTTTCAGACTGTGTTCTCAATGAGGATGGAATGAATATTCTGATGCAAATTACCATAGGAATCAAAAAAATGGAATTTTGGACCTGCAGGAAGAAGAAGCCTGACTGTATCTAGAGGGAGAAGGTACAGACAAGCAAGAAGGCTGCAAGGTAGAAAGGGGCTTATTGTATTTTCCAGATACTTACTAGAATGAACATCATATCAGGACATAATAAGAGAGAGAGTTCCAGACAGTTCAAAGGCGTATTCAGTGAACTCAACATGCGGGAACTTCTTTCCTGATTTAAGGAAATGTTAAGGTCTTTGGTACAACATATGTTTGTTCCTTTCATGATCCTATATGTCAGAGAACATTGATTTTCCACTTATTTTCTTCCTCAATAAGCTGGAACCCTGTCTGTACTCTTTAGGTCAGTGATTCTCCAGCATCAGTGTGAATGGGACATTTAATAAAGATCATGTCCATGCACAAGGACCCTGATTTGCATCACAGGGCTTTCAACTGTCCCATGCCTTCTCTAAAAATGTGCTGTATCAGGATCCTCCCTCTACATAATAAAGATTTTATGTGGCCTGACATTAAGTTGAATTGGTCATGATAAGATAATGCTTTCCACCAGGTGATGTAAGATGTGTATATGTTTAAAAATAACACATTTAATGCATCTAATGTAGCATGAGCACTTTCCATTCTGCCTAGATGTATTTAGCTCTCCTTACCTAAGCAGAAAGTCCACTTTGATATTATGACCATCTTAAGCTCCTGAGCTAAATAAGGATAAGTTTGAGTTTTAGTATTTTTTTGGTCAGGAAACGGACTAAAACTTAAAGGTTTAGGTTCTAAGATTTGGGAATTTTTAGAATTCTAACAGTCTATGGACTTACAGAACATAGATGATTCTACTATTGATTTTACATTTTGGAAATTTTCAACTTCTCTTATCTTTAGTTTCCTTATGCATAAATGATGGATGATATAATACATTCTTCATAGGGATACTGTAAGGAATGATAGCATCATCTGTGAAAGTGTTACATGGAGTAGGTTTGTTGTTCTTTGGAAACAGCCTACTGAATAGCTTTGGTAAGTTTTCACCTTCCTGGACTTTACAAATGATTGTTTCACTTAAACCATGGTAATGAAATTCTAATTTCTCTGTTTTTCTTTTGTGATTCTAACAGCCAGAGGTCAGAAAATAAAAGTTTTCCAATGCCATCAAGCTCTTCGAATTAAAATAAGCTAAACTATACTAAAATAAAATAGTAACCCTTCAAAATTATCTTCTGCATTTTTTCCTTTTCATCATACGCACAAAAATATTAGGCACAAACAGCAAATATTTAGAAATAGTTGTCAATTTGATGGTTCACGGTTTGAACTCTGGACACATTTGTAGAGATTTAGCAATTGAGTCAGCCCAGAAGGTACCTTGCAGGAGATTGTCTAGTAAATGGGGAAGGTATAGACCATGGTGGGAGGGACTAGTACCTAGACAGGTAAATTTGAGAAAGTGGGTATCCTACAGTATACTTGACCAGATGTGGTTTTCTAACAAGTAAGGATTCTCTCTCTCTCTCTCTCTCTCTCTCTCTCTCTCTCTCTCTCTCTCTCTTTCTCTCTCTCTCTCTCTCTTTCTCTCTTTCTCTCTTTCCCTCTCTCTCTCACCCATGGATATGGTGTGACCATTTCCCTTGATCCTTTGTGTTGGTTTGGGCAGTCCTGCAAAACTGTATGAGGAATCATAAGCAGATTATCATAAGCTAAAATAAAAAAATCTCTTTTAAGCTATCTGATCTCATTATGTATTTGTCAGCACCATTCATAATAACAGCAATAAAAGATAAATATAAAAGTGATTCGTCTTTTATTTACAAGTTTACATGAAAAAAACACCCAAGTATATTTTTCAATATTTTAATTTAAAATGTTTCCTGGTCAAACACTATGCGCAAGACCTAGGGGTGAATTCTGAGGCTGGGCGATAACATGTTAAGCATGGACTCTGTGTTCATGAGCCTTGAGTTCTATAAGGATAAATATTCTCCAAGGGAATAAAGTAACATATGCACTATTATACATTACTGTAAGAAAATCCAGGACCACTGTGATGTGTGAATCAAAAGGAGATAGCTGTTTTATAAGCATCACACTTCGTATTTCTGAGGAGTTGAATATTACATAAATTTAAGCCAAGCAAATATCAGAGAGATAATTATTACAGAAAATGAGTGTTATGCAAAGATCTTAATATAAACTATTTATACAATTAAAAAAGATGAGGCTATTTTGTATAACAAGTATGGAATTATGAATTATTGATTTAATATTGTATTCACTATAAACTTATTTATTTATTTATTTATTTATTTATTTATTTATTTATTTATTAGAAAGGAAAGGGGTCCATGTCTTTTTTTTTTCCACTCATACAAACTTAACAGGTACACCGGTCCCCTCCTTCCCTCCAACCTCCCCCTCCTATCCCGGGAGCATCCTTTAATGTGCATGCCAGACTCTCCTCTGGGTCCTCCTCTCCGATGAGGTGCAAGGACCCAGTTGTATTTCCCTGAACCCTTTCTTGTGTTCCCCTTAAGCATAGGAACACTACTGTGGCTCTCAATCCCTTGCCTCCAAGGATCCTAGTGCCTTTAGCAAATGCTAGACTTTGTGGGGTCAATAGTGCCTTGGACATTGTGCAGGGCATGCAAAATCCAATTATGATTGCTTCGGCCCTAAGTTGTGTAGAGTATTTTGCATATCGTTGCTCCTCCCATTCTTGTGCTCTTACAATCTTACCGCCCCTTCTTCTGCAAATTTCCCTGAGCTTCTGGATGAGGAGAGATTAGGCTGGCCTAGTTCCAGGTGGTTGATACAGAGTCTCTGAAGTTCTGGATTATGAACATGCAACTTTGGAAAATTATTTCTTTCCTTAAAGAATGTGAGCTCCAGTAAGTGAACTTTCATGGCCAGGTTTACACACAGACAGCTTTACTGGCCTAACTATCTTGTCTCCCAGTGTGAGCTACTATTGCCCATTCTGGATTTTTGCAAGCTGTGTCATTTGCCACATTACCATGTGGTTGTGTGAAGGGCAAATTTTAGGTCTTTGTTTCTTAACTTTTGGCTTCACTATGTGGCTTTGTTTTACTTTTGTGGTATGAATAGAAATGACAAAGTGCCAAATCTAAATAGATTTTGCAAATATTTTGGCTTGTTCTCTTTGCCATCTGCAATCTCATTGAGATGGGAGCATGTTATACTTAGGCCATGAATCCAACAAGGATGTGGAGATACATGAAGCAGAGCCATCTGGCTGACTCATAAACCATCAGTTTGAAGCTATGCTTCCTGCATGAATCTACCTGACCCAACCAACTGTCAGTGAGTGGATATGTGGAAAAGTCTGATCAAGACCAATGGAGTTGTTTTACCTATCCAACAAACATATAAACAAATTATGTGTATCCTTCTATTTCCCTAAGATCATGGTTACCTATTTTAAAGCAAGAGCTGTCCTATATAGTTGACAAGATAAACTGCAACCAAGTTAAATTTTATAAAAAATTGCAATATGTTTTGATGAACCAGAAATAGAAATCAAGTTCCAGTATCAAGGGAGAAGGGAAAAGGAAACAATATAGCATTTGCCCATGGCATCATGTAGGTCAAGAAAGAAAAGTGGTTCATAAAATAAGAGTGTTTGATTAAGCCATGGCACTCTAAATCCAATAAGTAACTAAAAGCTGATAAAGTCTATAAGATTTGATAAATAGGAATGGCTTTGACAGAGGAAAATTGAACTGTAAAGAAAAATGAGAATGGAATGCAATAAAAAATGGAGACTTGTGACATGACTCAGCTCTATGGGTGAAGATGTTGTCACACAAGTCTGGTGACTTAAGTACAATTCCTGGAACCCACGTTCCAGGAAAGATGTGTAAGGAAAGATGCAACTCCCAATAGTTGTCCATTGACCTTCACATACATGTCATGGTTCATGTGTGCATACATGCACACACATACCACATACAAATAAGGCATATTAAATTAGAAAAAGAGGAAATGAGACATGAAGTAGTGAAAAATTTGTCAATGGACATTTTCCTCAATTATAGGAGAACAAAGCATTTTTTACCCAACACATGATATAGTAACGAACTTTCTATTTGAATTGAAATTCATTAGTACATCTAGATTTATGAATAGCCTGAATCATGTCTTTGAAGAAAGTACTTTAGCCAAAGATGGAGGCTAATGCTTCTTCAAGGGTTCTTGAGCAGAGGAATTTGAGCCAGCCTGGTCAGCAACATACTAGTCCCTCCCAAATGGCAAAGTAAAAACAACCATTCACTGCTAAGCAAAATAATTTAAATTATATATAATATATAATTATATACTGTGATGAAAAATATAGACATTATCCAGAATAAGTTATATTAAATTACTATTTTGTATAAAGTATTTTATACATATTACAATATGCATACTGGTTAATATTTGTAATTTGTATAGCATTGAAGAAAGATTTACATACTAGAATCTTTTTTCATCATTATAAACATTATAAAAGGTAATTTTTCTCAAGAGAAGGCAAAATATGGAAAATTGAGATTTTTTTTCCCCAATGGATACAATTATATAAGGAAGAAACTGTACGTAGTGGAGTTTTGCAGACAAATGCTTAAGTTGTTCAAGGCCAGAACTGAAGAGATGACTCAGGCACTAAGACACTGCCTCCCAAGCAGAAGGTCCTGAGTTCAGATCCTGGGTCCCACTTACAAAAATGCCAGGCAGAAATAGCTGTGACCTGCACTTCCGGCCCTGATGAGTAGAGCCTGGGAAAACCCAGAGAGAAACAAATAGGTGGTAGAAGCAATCCAGGGTGATTCCAGAGGTCACCCTTGGTCTTCCACAGGGACACACAGTGCCTTCTGAGACACACACACACTAAAATGTTTTAAAATCCTTGGTCAAAGCCAATAGTTGTGAGTGATCACTTAGGCATGGAGTGAAAAAGAATCCTTAATCAAAATTGTAAACAGTATAGACTATTTTATCAAAATGAATGACCAAATATTTGAAAAGAATTTTTATTCTGGACTACAGGTCATTAATATATATTGTCCTCAACTTACAACAAAGTAACAAACACTAAGGAACAAGTCTTATTTTAACTGAATGATATTTTCCCATAGTCTTCCAAAAGCAAGATTGAATACTTTGCATATATATTTGATATGGGAAAATATAGAGTTTCTTTGAAATGCCAAACCTTTATGTATCTGCCAAAGTGACAAATATTTTTAGGATGGTACATATCCAGTTTGATATTGTTTTTGTCAGCTTGCATCTTAGAAAAGGTAGGTTTTTAAATCATTGGAAATCAGATACAAAGCCATAAAGTGATACATCTATGCATGCAGTCATCTGATATCTTGCCTACTCAACAAAATGTATCTTCAGTGGTGTCAAGGACTCAAGGGAGAATGATCTCAAATATCTACTTAGAATAACAATTCCAATATCTTCAATGTGTGTTCAACATGCATTTAACAAGAACAGACAAAAAATGTGTGAGAACTCAGTCATTGGTTTGTATGTTTATTTAGCAGTTGCAGATTTATAATAAAGTGATGCTGAAGCCAATTTAAAGAACAGACATGACTTTTGTCTGGTGTATGTGGTAGCAATATATTTATACTGTTTGAGTCTCTAAGAAAATTTGTACCATAGAGAATACTTGACAGAATTTACAGAGCAGTTTTCATCTGCCATGAGAGCCATATAATCCCTAGACTTTTAAAATCTTATATTTCTAAGACTCACCAACAAAACAGAAATATTAAATCCAGATCTCTTGTGCCTGGCACGCCTGACATAAAGTTTTGTTAAGCAAACATTTTCTAAAGACTTTTCATCATTGTAGACCAGATTTCAGGACATGAGTTGAGATTTCAAGCTCTGTTAAGAAAATTCTATTTCCTTCCCTCTCTCATACCATTAATCTCTAACCTTTGTTCAGAAAAGAATATATGAAGTTTGAATTTTCATGCAGCAAATAAAAATATTCATTTCACATTTTGTTTCCATGATTATTCAAATTCTTCCCATTAGTTTTCGTTGTAACATCTGAAAACAACTGAATATGTTATAGGCATAATCATTGCATTAATGGAAAAGTAGTGATCAGGAAAGGCAAGCATGAAGAAATTGAAATTCTTTTTTTTTTAGAATTTGATATTCTTGAGGTTTTTAAGCACAGGTACTAAAAAAGTGGGGGTTGGGCTCTCTGGAAGTTGAAATATTTAGAGATCTGTTCTTCATTAAAACAGTTATGCATTCTATGGTCAATAGCGTGTCATTTCTTCCTCAAATATAGAAAAACAAAGTATGATGCACTATCTCCTGTAAAATAGAGAAAACAGAGACCCTGATGGTTAATTCAAAATCATGAGCTGATCACATGCCAACTTATGGAGTTATACTTCAGCCTATTTGCTATAAATGGGTGGCATGGTAGATATTGACAATAAAGAGAAACAGAATAAGAAAGACCTCTAGAGATTGGCACTTGACACATGACCTTATGCAGACCTTTTGATACTGGATACAAACATAGGGGAACATATTTTATTTCAAATTTATAGCAGGTCCGAGTTAGATATGTACAACTCCAAAACATGCACTTCATAGTCAGATAATAATGCATTTTTCAAGAAATTGCCTCTCCTTGAGTTATTGAGCCCTCGTGATAGATCTTTGTAGAGAGATACCCAGTAGAAATCCTTAATATGGAAAAAAGCACATCTGAGATTGGGTTTATGGAAAACCAACAAGCTTACATAAAAGGCATAAAAACTTCTTTGTCTATAAATTACCATGTTGTTATGGAGGTGGAGAAAAAGAACTCAAAAAACAAGCTACCAAACAAGAAGAACTGAACAACTATGAATGAAATGATTTGGCTCATGGGCAATAGTCAGACTCTGATACTAGTCACCCCAGCACTGCTATAATGTATAACAGATGAACAGAGTAATCATTGTGACATGGCTGTAATTCAGTATGGATCTGCTTACCAAAGCCAACTTAGCTTTTGAACTACCTCCATATTAAATGTATTAACAAAGATTAACCATGAGCCATTAATGTGGCATTGTCATGCACAGAACCAAATGGTCATTTGGTATAACATTAATTACATAAGGAATCTTCTTTTCTAGAGCTATCTATGACTTATGCTAAAAGAGAGCGCATCCTCTTACAATAGAACTTCAGCCAGCAGCAACACTCCACAGAGTTAGGTCATGCCTAATTCTCAGGCTATCTACACAACAAAACATACAATTAGAGGCTCATTTTTATAGCAAATACGTCAAATTTAAACTCATAAAAATGTGCTTTCAGAGACATTTCATTGTTACATAATAGATAAAACTAAATATGGGCTGCTGTTCAAATATATAGTGAATTACTAAATTCAATATTAATAACATATCAAGGCCACTCAAACTGTATCTCAAAACCAAGAACAAAATAAATATGATTATGCATCTCCTCATAGATCTTCAGCACTTATTTGAAGCAAGAAGACTTATTTTTGCTGGCTGGAATTTAGACAATATTGATTGTTTCCCTTTAAAAATATTTATTGATTGAATAGCTGGCATTAATATATGAGATGAGTATGTCTTGTCTCTAAAAGTCCTCATTTTCCTAAAAGCCACAACAGTTAAAAATACAAATACTGAAAATGTGAGATACTTGTCATAACACAGAGTGATAGAGAAATTCAAGGATGTTTTCAATATAATAAATTGCAAAAGTTCAATATCCTTTAGATGAATGAATAACTATTACAGTGTATGCAAAGTACTCAAGCTTTAAATCCATTCAAGCTGTACTTTTAGATGTGAGAAATTCATTTTAGATGAAAGTTATGAATTTCTAAATGTATGCCATTAGTCCTTGTCAATATTAGAAAACAATGTTATATAACAGCAAGCTTGCTCATGAACTCTCAAGATAAATCCAATTTTCTTTTTGTTTTTCTTCTTTTTCGTCACATCATACATAAATACAATGAATTTCTGTGCTTTTTACCCTATCAAATTTTATCCCCCCATCTTACTTCATACTTTCTCCTTTTCAGTAACTCTTCCTCCTACATTTATGTTCTTTTTTTTTTTAAACAAGTCCAGACCACTGGATTTCATCTGGGTGACTGTATTAGAAAGTGCCTAAGAACTTACTGGGGCATGGATAACTTATCGGTGGATAAACCAAGAGGGAACCTTGGGGACTGGGGCTGGACAGGTGCAGGGTAGTGCTTTTGTCAGCAGATCTACCCAGGGAAGGCCCACTTGGTCTGCCATGGATGTCAGAGTCCCCACTGGAGCACATAATCTAGCAGCAGACAGGATGGTGGGAGGGAGTGGGATGGAATGGTGAAGGGAGTGGATAGTGAGAGAGGAAGGGGAACAGAGTGAAGGGAAAAGGGAGGAGAGCAGAGACAACTACATTATGCTTATAAAACTAAGGAAGATATTTAAAAAGTTCTCATTCTCCTGTGTGGCCTTTACTTAGAAAAGTTTCTCAGAGAAGTCTTCAAATATTCTCTCATCTATTATGAATTGTCAATAGCCAAGTTTTGTGCAGGTCTTGTGGAAAAGGAGATTATGCAATGAGTGCTTGGGTGCAGCAGCCCTGTCATGAATGGAGGATACTTTCTGAGTGACCCCCTTCCCACCCTAGGCTCTTGAAATCGTATTGGTCCTTCTTTCACTTTGGGATGGGGGTTACTTTGAAGTCCTGTTTAGAGATAAGCCTCCCACAGTAACTTAGTCTCTGCATTTTGGCCTGTTCTACATTAAATATGTCCCATTGTAAAAAGATTTTTTACTGAGAGCTAAGAAGTTCTTTAATCTGTGGGTATAATGAGAAATGTCCAAATGGTAGTTTACCATCAAGTACTTAGAGTTGAAACTAAGTAGCTTATCTTGCTTATTCTCTCTCCCCTTTCAGAGATCCTTGGCTTATTTTACACATAAAAGGCATAAGTGTGTATGCTGAAGTGTGAACCTTAAATCCACCCAGAATGTAGTCAGTTACACTGTACTTTGCATGAAACTATTGCACCAATGGGCACCTTTTGTTAAAGTGGTTGTTATAATAGCTTACAGCTTTCACATCTGGATGGGACTATTGATCACTTTTCTTCCTCAGCAGCCTATATCAAATCTTTTAGCAATATGAAGACTGACTAGCCAAGAGAAGGCTTCCATATCCATTCAAACTTATTTTTTCCCTGTCCTGTGCTCCTTGTGTAAAGCTTCAATGATAAGGTCTTGCTATCAGAATCTCAAAAGTGATCAAGAGTAAGGGTAAATGCTTATATTATTTTGGGGGCTTTGAAAAACCTACCTGACCAGTGGTTCATTAAGAGGTATCACATACTTGGTAATGGGAAATCTAATTAGTAACCTATGGTTTTGACTAGGAGCACATCAGGGCAATTAACATTTCTTTATTTTAACGCAGTTAAACTCAATGGTGGTCAATGAAAACCTCTCATTTATTGAAAAATTGAAAATTTATAATGCATCTACTTTTGGCGTTTCTTTCATCTAAAGTCAGGCAAAATATTTTGAAACCCATACAGTGCATTCAGAGAAGCTTGTCTGTTTTTCTAAAGATTCACATTACCACTGAATTTGTCCTTTATCCTGAAGAACAAGATCTGTCAAAGTCTTTAGAATTTGCTATCTCCTTACGACAAACAGCACTAAAATCAGTTTATTGCTCTCCGTCTTGAGTGGGATAGTTAATAATGTACAATGTTGTATCTCCAGACTGTAGAGCCAAAACCTGGACAGATATATGAAATCTAGACAGATGTGTGAGTAAAATTTATTATCAATGTGCCTCAAATGAGTATGAAATAAGTGTATATTGACAGATAAAATGAAACATTATCTTAGGAAGGACACAATATATAGCTACAGTTTGTTAAACCCACCCAGGAATTACCCCAAGGCATAGCTGAGCACATGGAACCAAAGATGGCACTAAGAGCTAGTGTCCTGGGTGTAACCCTGATCACATTACAGAGAGCCTTAATTGGATTTTAGGAGTTGACCTGCCTTCTTTACAGGGATACGTTGAGTCTGACCTGTAAGGCTTATCTTTAACATAATTGGCTGCCCATTTTGCACCCTGTGGTTTTTTGTCTCGTTAAGCTGTTTTATGACGCCCAGTAAATGAGATTTTGCTTTGACAATCTCCCCGCTATGTTGGAGTCTCTGGAGAATTGAGGCAGAGGAGCTGCTGCGAACTTGCCTTTCTTCATCCTAACGACCTGGAGTTGTGTCCTAGTGTGTGGGTGGGTGGGTGGAAGAACCCTACAATCTGGTGCCCCTGTGTGAGGAACTTCCCAGATTAGACAAAGTGATTGGGACTTAGATCCTTAGTATGGGTAACTCCAAAAGCAAATTTGACCCAGAGATAGGAGCTCTATGGCTGGTATTAAGAAGCCATGGTTTTTCTCGCATTGCCAAGGTTTGGCAGACAGCCCTTGAATTAGCACCTTGGGTCCAGTCTTCTAATATATTTTCATGGGACACTTGGGATAAGACAGAAAACCTAGCCAGACAACAGGAGGAACATTTTAAAATATCACCTCCCTTGGGACTTTATCCCACAATGTATGAGCTTAAGATATCTATGCGATCCAGCCCCCACCGGAGATGAAGGTGGAGGTGAAGCAGACAAAGGGGAAAGAGGAAGGGAAAGAGCAGTCAGAGCTGTGACTTCAGGCTCGCTGCGCAGCTTCAGGGCACCTGGAGCCAGAAGCAAGCTATCCTGTGGGCCTCACCGCCGAGCTGTGGCAAGGCAAGGAAAGCGGGGGAGGGGGGTAAATGGGGGATGGTGAGTGCATCCGCCGCTTGGAGGGATTCACACTGGGTGGTGCCCCAGCACTGTGCATGCACTGGGAATGGTGCACAGAGCTGTCGGCCCCCAGCAAGAAGCAGGGACTGCTTGATTGCCAGTGCCACAAGGAGCTGCAGGCCAGAGGCGAGGGAGGGGGGTGGCACAAGAGAGGGGGCGGTGCTCACTCCGAGTGCCCCAGAATGATGCAAGTGAGTGGCTGCTGCGAGACAGAGTGCCTGACACACACGGTTTCCTTTATCAAGGGGAAAGGTTACATACGCTCTGAGAACAGGGAACGAGTGGCTGCTGAGTGAGCCTGGTGCGAGCAGTTCCCTGTATCCAGATTTAACTCTGCTCAAGGGAGAAGAGTGTGGGGATGGTTTAGAGGAAGACCTCCCGTACACCTTCACAAAAACCTATTCCGAACCACAAGCACACTGGCCCCCACCAGGCTAGAGCAGGGAATCCAGAGCTGGAGCCCCATGTATGCTGAGGCATATCAAGTGCAAGCCTATCCTGTTAACTTAAATCCAGGTGGCAATCGCCCCACAGTATGGTATCCCTGGGAAGCTAAGGATTTAAAGAATTAAAGAGGGCAGTTCTAGAGGATGGCCCAAATTCTCCTTGGATAGAGGCCCACCTTCAAGATCTAGCTCACCAACCCTGCACTACTAAGGACTGGATGGACATGGCCAGAGTGATGCTCCCCAGCTCCACATTCATTAAGTGGGAGGCACTACTTAGAGAAGAATGCAGGGTCCAAGCTGAGCGCAATCAGAATGCCCAGCCCCCACTCACAATCACTTTCGGAATGTTGTAAGGGACAGCAGATCAATTTTCTACTGGAATCCAGCAGGCTGCCATAGGAGCGCCAAACCAGGATCAGGTTCATTTGGTAAGGTTAATGGCATGGAAAAAACTAAGTAAGTGAAGGTCCTTCTGAAGCATCTATAGCAGGTATTGTACAAAATCCTGGTGAGACCCTCCCCAAGTTCATTGACCGGATGGAAAAAAGTCTCCATCATAAACTTCCCCCAGGCTCCCTGAGGGAACAATTTACTAAATTGCTGGTATGGGAAGGGATGAACAGGACTACAAAATAGCTTATGCAGGTCTTAAGGAGAGATCCATGGGCACCTGCATTATCACTTCACAGGATGTGGGGACTCAAAAACACCAGAGTCAGGTGTTCATGGCAGCCCTGGAGACACAGAAAAAGGCACTGACTGACACTGTGACTCAGGCATTGGCCTTAAAGCTGGCACCCAGCCTTCAGGGCCAAAAAGGGAGGGGAACCAACAGAGTTTGTTTTTGTTGTGGCCAGATGGGAGGGAGTGTCCCCAAGTCAAGGAAAGGAAGCCAAGGGAGATAGGAGGGGCTAAGCCCCCTACAACCCCATGCCCTATGTGGTGCAAAGGGCTTCATTGGAAAAAAGATTGTAGATCGAAATTTGATCTGGAGGGCAAGCCTTTAAATTAGCTCCGGGGCAGCCTTCAGCCTCATTAGCCAAAGAAGGAGCATGGGGGCTCTTACAAAGGGAGATCCCTGAGGATCTTAAATTGGCCTGGTCTAGAAAGAAAAGGCCCCAAGCTCATTGGACTGTTCCCCTGGTAGAAGGTTCTGTCCTAAAATGAGCATCTTTATTAGTGGCAAATGTTTCCACTGCTTTATAGACACCAGGGCAGATAGAATGGTCCTAAGGAAAGAGGAAGTTCCCCCTACTTGGGGCTTAATGACTGGTCCAAAAATTCTCTGAGTCGGAGGTAACATACAGTCAGAAGAAACAGTCTCCTGGGTGGTGTGGTAGGATGCTAATGGTTTCAAAGGAGAAGTGCGACCCCTTGTTGTCACGGGGCTCACTGCCAATTTACTAGGCCAGGACATCTTGGGGCAGATGCAGGCCATTTTGACTACTGATAATAAGGCCTTCTATGAGGATCTATTAGATCATGAGAAAGCCTCTAGGTTTCCTGAGCCAATAGAAACAGTGCCTGAGAACAAGTTTTCTAACTTTCATAGCTATTGGGGGGGGGAGACTCCAAAATTTCCTCAGGTTCACCCCCAATTTTAAGGGCTACTGCATGGACTATTCCTGCAGATCAAATGGGAACCAGGCAAACCTGTCTGGGTGGAGCAGTGGACCCTGCCCCAAGAAAAACTAAAGGCCCTGGGAGAGATAGTAGATCAACAGCTAAAACAAGGCCACATTTGCCCGTCTATGAGTGCGTGGACTACACCAGTGTTTGTTATCAAAAAGTCCTCTGGGAAATAGCGTATGTTGCAAGATTTAAGGCTGATCAACAAACAGATGAAGCTAGTGGGCATCCCCCTTAGAGGAATGCCCTGGGTAACGGCCATCCACTCAGACTTTACCCTTCTGGACTTTGATCTTAAGGACTTTTTTTTCTATTCCACTGCACCCTGTGGACTGCAAAAAGTTTGCCTTTTCTGTTCCATCTGTGAACTTTTCAGGCCCTGGCCAAAGGTATAATGGCTAGTGCACCCACAAGGAATGGTGAATAGTCCAGCCTTTTGTTAGACTTATGTATATAAACTGATTGAACCATTGCTAAAAAATAAAAATATTCTTATATATGTTTATATGGATGATATTATCATCGGACATAGAGATCCAACTAAATTACAATCCCTTATGCAAGAGTAATTAAATATTTAAGAAGGGGAAACTTATGTATCGCCCCTGATAAGGTCCAACAAGTGCCTCCTTTCAAGGTTCTAGGAACCCATTTGACACTTATGCGGGCATCATCTCTCAGACCATTTATAAATGTGCCTTACTATTACTGGTTTACAACAACTATTAGAAGAGATAAATTGGCTTAGGCCATGGGTGGGGATCTTCACCTAGGCCATCACCCCTCTTTTTAACCTATTGTCCGGCAGACAACCCGGAGATACAATTACTTTATAGGAAAGCCACCGTCAGATAATTAAACAGTTTCAGGATGCCCTTAGGGATGCCCAATTGGCTAGGTATAATCCTGGAAAACCTATTGCCCTGTGGCTAATTTCAGGAAGAGGACTCCTTACAGCAGCTCTATCACAGGTTGGAGAAATTTTACAATGGATCCACATGTCACTGGGAAATGGCCTTAGAGTTTATACCACTTGTCATAGTTAAGCACAGGTGTCAACTTGACTGTTGAGGGTTTGAGTTCGGGGCACAGTTGTAGAAAGTTGATGGTTGAGTTAAGCCCAGAGCAAACCTGAAGGAGATTGTTTTGTTGATGGGGAAGGATCAGCCCATGGTGGGTGGGATTAGGCCCTGGATAAATCACAGAGAGCTGGTTGAGAAAGTTGACATCCTTCTGTTCACTTGGCTAGACATGCTGGTCTGGCAAGTAAGGATTGTCCATCTCTCATCCGTTATGCAGTGATGGTGTGGTCAGTTCCCTCGGCCCTTGTGTTGGTGCATGCTCTCCCATTAAGCTGTAACCAGAAATCATAAGAGAATAAACCCCTTGTTCCCTTAAGCTGTTTGATGGTCATTTATCAGCAACCATGCAGGCTGACTGCCACTACAGATCAGTTAGCAGATATGAAAAAAAAAAGGACATAAACAGACATGTAGACACTATAGTAAGGATCTAGACTCTATTGTCTTTCCCTATAAGCTGACTGATGTAGAATGGCTGAGTAAATATCACCCCCATTGGCTTTGACATTGGAAGGATACTTAGGAGAGATAAGTTGCAATTGTGGCCCATCTAAATGGATCACACCCCTTCAGCGCTTACTGCTTGCTGAGCCCAAACTCTTTGTTAAAATGCTTATACCAAACACCCCATATGTGTTCACAGATGGAGGAAAAACTGGATCCACTTATGTTACCTTCACCCTGGGAAGTTTAATTCAGCCATACAAACAAAAATACCAGCCTGCCCAAGGATCAGCTCAATATAAAGAGCTTTTGGTGATTATAATGGCATTAAAAGAAAATGAAGAGGCTATTAACTTATTCTCTGACATTCTATACATTGTAAATTTACTTCCAGGGATAATAAATGCTCATATAAGGTTAAATAGCAATCCTATATCGCCCCTTCTAATCTACATTAGAAGGATGAGAAAAGCCTATATATTTACAACATTTAAGGAGTCACTCTGGTCTGCCCGGGTTCCTAGCCCAGGGCAATGCCTTAGCTTCACAAGAGATATGGGCTCTTAACATTCAAAAAGCCTCTGACTTACATGGTCTAACAACTCACCTTAATTGGAGGGGCTTACTACATAGGTTCCCTCAAGTTCCTATAAAGGACTTAAAGAAAATAGTTCAAACCTGTAAATCTTGTCAATCTTTTCTTACAGGGGCCAGAGGTTAATCCCCGAGGACTAAAACCCAATATGCTGTGGCAAACAGATGTTAATCATTATGTGCTGCTGGTAAACTTAAATATGCCTTTGTTTCACATTCTCTCAAGCATGTTGGGTGTCTGCACATACAGGAGAAAAAGCAAAACATGCACAATCACATTTTTTACAATGCTTTGCCACCCTAGCATTACCCAAACAAATTAAGACAGATAATGGCCCTTGTTTTACTAGTCAGACTTTACAGAACATTTTTCAGACCTGGCATATTACTCATACCACAGGAATCCCATATAATCCTCAAGGGCAAGCCATTATTGAAAGAAATCACCAATACTTAAAGGCTCAATTACAAAAATAAAAATGGGGAGTAAGCAAACACCAACAGCTAGGGTTGGCATTATTTACCATCAACATTTTACATTTTCAAAAGGGACAACTTGAATCAAGATTCCAAAAACACTGGGGAAGTCTATCCACCAAACCTTCTGTCAAGGTGCGTTGGAAGGATATCCTAAATGGAGGGGACCTGATCCCTTGATTACTATGGGAACAGGATTTGGATGTGTCTTCCCAATTGAGAGTCTTCCCCAATATGGACTCTGACAAGGACTCTCAAATTCTATCCACAAGAGGATACTCATGAAGGAGACCCAAAAGAATCATCCCCAGACTAACAAACTAAATCAAGGGGTAAAAAGCCCTTGAGGTAGCTTTCTTCACCTTTTCTCTTTCAGAAATTATCCATGGTGTGCTCAAGGAAGATGCTAACCATAATCCTTATAGGCCTGACTTAACTCAAGATGGCCTGATTGATACCTTACCCAAACTAAAGTGGAGTCGATCTGGGTTTGACCTAACATCTAGAAAGAATTGTTCTTTTCATAATTATATCACTTAAGTGTTTCCTCAGCACATCTCTCAGTGGCACTCCATCAACGAGACCATGCTATAGATGTCTATGGCCCTTGAACATCCATGCCATGCCCCCTCCAGAGACGCAATTCAAGCTTGGAGGCTCATAAGGCCTTGGTCTAATCTTCTAGCCACATATCCTGGTATGCCTTCCAGAGAAGAGGTCCTTCCAGGGCTGGCACGCGAGGCTGGTGACCAACCCAAGCCAGATGCAGTCCATTATGTCGGACCCCCTATGAGGCGGGGTCTACAAGATCAGAACCAAGAATTCTGGCTCCTGCTAGCTGCCACAAAGGATGGATATGTAGGAATAACAGACCAGGGAGGCCTCTATTGTCTGTATGGGCCACATGCAACTTCCCTAAGCTACCTGCTGCCATGCCTGGCGCTGATGTCAATCTGCCTGACTGGGAAAGCCAATCCAGTCAGGACAACAACAGAAGCTCACGCTGGGGCTTACAGGATATTAGACATGCATATAGTTAATTGTAAAATATAGTCTCTACTAAAACAAAAAGAGGAAGATGTTGGGCCTACCCAGGAATTACTCCAGGGCATAGCTGAGCACATGGGACCAAAGATGGCGCTGAGAGCTAGTGTCCTGGGCGTCACCCTGATCATGTTACAGAGAATCCTAATTGGCTTTTAGGAGTTGACCTGCCTTCCTTACAGAGATACATTGAGTCTGACCTGTAAGACTTACATGCTGGGTTGACCTTTAACAGAATTGGCTTCCCGTGTAGCACCCTGTGGTATTTTGTCTATTTAAGCTGTTTTATGACCCCCCCAATAAACGAGATTTTGCTTTGAAAATCTCCCCACAGTGTTTGAGTCTCTAGAGAGTTGAGGTGGAAGAGTGGCAGAGAACTTGCCTTTCTTCATCCTAACAGTCTGGAGCCCTGACCTAATGTGTGTGTGGGGGGGTGGGGGGGTGGAAGAACCCTGCAATAGTTCAGCAGAGTGACACGTGCTCAATAGGTCTTATTGCCTATCACTGAAAGAAATGTTTAGGAAAAGATTTTCAAATACTTCTAGCTCTTAGACCTCTTATAGAACATAGAAGATCCAGGTGTTTATGTGTGTCTTGGTTGAAAAGCCATGGAGAAACATAATATTTCTTCAACGATCTAATTCAGACAAACTATTTATCCTATATGAGGATGCCTTGATCAAGAACAAATATCCCTGATGAGACTCCCATGGTTGACCACGAACAATCTTACTTTTGTAATTATAATTCTACAAGATAGCTCAGAATCCCTATAACACAGGCATTTACCATGGAATATGTACATTCTATATATAAAGCTGAGTCCACATTTTTATCTTGCTTAAGATACATTGGCTTATAATTTCTCATTTTATTGGAATTATCTTCAATATTTATTTTGTAAGATATATGATGTTGGATTGATTTTGTGTAACTGGAGTACTATTAGCTTCTTTTATTTCTAGAATAAATGTCACGGTGAAAAGCCTTTGAGAAATAGAAAGTTATAACAAATAGCCAAAACAATAATTATGCACACATTTAAGTATAAAGTGTGAGACTGAAGACCATCCATAATTTTATGAGTCTTTTGAATGGGTAGTGACCATACTCAGTTTGAGTCAAAAGTAATATAGGTCATTGGTTTTCGATACCATCTCTTCCCACCTATTACCGAAGAGAATGTTTGACTCCTCAATTATTTTAATTTAGGTCAGATGTACAAGATCTTCTGATATAAATGAATAACTAATTTAATAAAAGATCATGTGAGCATTTTGTTGGCAAGAAGAGTAAAAATCAATAATGTTTACAGAGTATTCACTGTCATGTGTTCAACTCAAACATCTACATGGCTTCTTTGATAGGTCTATAGCTATGGTGATATAGAATATAATTACCTCAATTTCTCCAACATTCTTGAATTTCTTTTTGATGTTGCATATGTGTGTGTGTGTGTGTGTGTGTGTGTGTGTAAGAAACAACTTGAGTGTGTTTTCTGGTGGAAGCCCAAAGGCGAGATTAGGAATCACCTACTACCTTATTACTTTGTACTAGGGTTTCCCAGGCCCCAACCTCCCAGGCCATTGCTATTTCTGCCCTGAATTTTTAAAAAATGTATTTTATTTATTTTGTTTATTTATTTGAGAGTGAGAGAAGGGAGTTTACCCATTTAAAATAAGACCACCCTGTACTTTCATGTGGGATCTGAATATCTTAACTCCAGCACCTTTGCCTGTGAGGCAAAGGCTTTAAACTCTGAATCATCTCTCCAACCCCACATTCTAGCTGAAACTATCCAACTATTCAGGAGAACATGAAAGTTCAAAAGCATTTATGGTATAAAAATTCCTACTATCACAGAAAAGTCATCAATATCATTACATGTAAGTCAGAAAATTTGAAAGGGACTAGTAAGTGAGAGAGGGGGAAGGGAAGGTTAAAGTAAAAAAATGGAGGAGGAGATATAGCATACCATGGCTGGCAGAGTCAGGAGGAGAACAATGGGAGAAAATATTTTGGAGGAATGAGGGATTTGGTGTTGGAGCGTCTGTTGGATGGAGTAATAGAAAAACCTTAACAATGTCAGATGGAATGAGATGGGAACTGTCTATGATACTAATATGTACAAAAATTAGTTTAAAATGAAAGAACAGTAGTAGATAGTCTCTAAACACAAGCACACAGACAATAGAAGGTAGGGCAAAACAAAACATGCCTTGGGATGTTCCACCTAGAATCTGGAGGCAATTAAACATTACTACAAGCAACAGATATGTGATACTTCTGATAAATTAGTGATCAGAGAGGTCTGAATGCATCCCAAACAGTATAGACTTTTGCCATTTCTTTTGGTTGCCCTTCAGAAACTGACAATAAGACCCTATTACTGAGGAAACTACACATGTGGATCACAGGACATGGACAAAAAACAGCAGCTGGAATGGATCTGGAAGCTTCCTCCTTGCTAGACAACTTACACAGTTCCAGCAAGTACTATGGAAGCTACCAGAGGAGAAAAGCAAATGAAGGTTTTATCGATGGATAAAATCTCCAAGTTATAATAACAATTACCATAGCAACAGGTGAACATACCTATAATAATGGCATTGATATCAAGGAGCAACCAACCATCAGCTATCTGGTCAGATTTATCGCTCATTTTTCGAAAGCAAACACAATCCTGTTACTATAAACTGTTTTAAGAACCTATGAAAATGATATGTAAGATACTTCACACAAGTCAGGGCCAAAGTAACCATAATTGGACTTTGCATGCCCTGCACAATGTCCAACACACTATTGACCCCACAAAGTCTAGCATTTGCTAAAGGCACTAGGATCCTTGGAGGCAAGGGATTGACAGCCACAGTAGTGTTCCTATGCTTAAGGGGAACACAGGAAAGGGTTCTGGGAAATGCCCCTGGGTCCTTGCACCTCATCGGCGAGGAGGACCCAGAGGAGAGTTTGGCATGCACATTAAAGGATGCTCCCGGGATGGGAGGGGGAGGCACTGAGGGATGGGGAGGGAGGGGGAGGGGGGCACAGGGGGGTAAGGGTAGTGGAGGGAGGGAGGGGACTGGTGTACTTCTTAAGTTTGTATGAGTGGAAATAAAAAAAAATAATAAAAAAGAACCTATGAAAAAGGAGGACATAGATTCCAAGGAAAATGCATGCTATGAAATTGCCTTTTAAAAACCTGTTATTTTACCCATTGTGTGGAAGAGCATTCAATATTCAACCTTAAAGCTTCCTTCTGAAACAGAAGATGTTTACTATAGAAAGGCAAAACTTGCCAAAATGTAAAACATGTGGAGTAATTGGCTCTAAATAAGACACATAAGTTACCCCCACCCTCATTCCAATACTCAGGGAACATTGAGTAAGAGGAGACAACAAGCTATTAAGAGCATGAAATAGAACATTAGAGGGTCAGGCGTTATCTCTTGCACATGATAGTTTCTGGCATACATGATTTCATGGCAGATATGGATACTTTTAAAAATTGCTAGGGAACTATGCTATCAACACGCCACCATGTAAGGGGGAAGACTTCAAAAACCCCATGCCTCCTTGAGAGATGAATGAGGACCAATGTTCATAGGGAAGGTAGAGAAGACGTTTTCATCAATGATATACCTCCTAATTTTTGATATTTCCTGGAGCATGAATCATGTCAGGCATATGTCATCAAAGACAAACTAGCTGAAACACTTTGAGACACATAAGTGAAAAGTCTTTAATTCAGGAAGGAATCTATCTGGTGGAGGAACATGAAGAGTAGTAAAGAGAAAAAGAGGGGCAATGAGATTGGTAATTATATTTATGTATATAACAATAAAAAGCTTTCCAAAGACCAGATCATAAAGCATTTAATGAAATACAAATAAAAATGTGAAAGACTGGATAGGTTTGAGAAGAAATTTAATTAAAAGAAGAAATGGAGTTACATAGTAAATGAGCGATTAACAGGTTTTTCTTTTGATTACATTTTCTGTATTAAATAATCCAGATTGACAATGCTTCAATTTCAGTATATGCTTTGATAAAATATCTAATACAAACAACTTAGTGGATTAAGAACTTCATTGATTCAAAATTCCAGATAATAGTCCATTGCTTAGATGAAGTCATGAGGGCAAACTCAGTAGTAACATGCTATATCATATCCCACCAAAACAAAGGACAAAGTATAAATGCTCTCAGTGCATGCAAGCTTGCCAGCTCACTCTCTCAACCTTTATATAGTACTGGACCACCTGCATAGGAAATGGTCTTACCCACTATTAAGGGGGTCTTTCCACGTCGATTAACTTAATAAGATAATAGTTCACAGATAAGTGTAGAGGTTCTTCTCAAATGATTCTAGATTGTGTCAGATGGTCGTTTGAGACTATCACAGACATATTAACAGCAACTTCACTTCTGAATATGAAAGATAAAGAAAAAATAGGAATATTAAAAAGAGGAATAGGAATAAATTACTTTTTGTAATATTCTATAAAATTAAAAAATTAATCCATTTGACTTTTGGATAAATGTTTGGACAATTGACATAGTTACTGCCTTTCAAACTTTGAGTGCAAGATTTCTTACAAATGAGATTCTGGCAATTTTCCCAATTACACAAGCACCTGCCATTATATTGAGGATAATTAGCAATTAGTAGGAGTTAAATTAATTCAACCTTCCTATTGTGTTTATAAGTTCTTCAAAATCAGCATTAAATCTCTGACAACAAGGCTAATACTATGTATTAGTGTTTATTCTTCACGGGGTGAATCCTAGCTCATTGTGGCTTCTCTTATCTTTTCTCCAGTTTTTCCCAAGAAAGTTTTAAACTTAAAGACTGAAGATTTTTCTCCATTTCCTTCTTTTTTGAATGGCTCATATGTATTCAGCCTCTAAGGTCCTTCCCCTGCCCCATGGAATGAGGGACATTTTAGTTTGAACAACCTTGGAAATGGCAGGTAAGTCTCTAAAACATTTTAAAATTCAGTTTTCTTTGTTTATGAATTGGGAAAATAATATCTATTGGGAAAGGCTTTTATGAGAATGGATAAGACAATGCATATATAAAGTGATAAGGTTATGGCATGTGGTGCTGGGCAAAGTAATTTCCCCTGACCTTTCTCATTTTGTTAAGATAACTTAAATTTGGAGGCAAAGTCTACACAGAATGTTCAAATTGTATATATCTTTTGTATTGATGCTAATTCCAGTATCTGTGGTTTTATTTTATTGTTGCTGTACTGATGACTGACAAATAATGTTGCCTTTGCTTTACATTTGTTAAAAAAATAAAGTGGTTAAGTTAAGACCCAAGCAAACTTTTAGCAGATTGTCTAGTTAATGGGGAATTCTTAGCTCATGGTAAGTAGCACTGCTTCTAGGCAGGTTAATAAGACAGAGAGAACAGATTAAAGAAGTTGGCATTCTTTAGTATACTTGGCCAGATATTCTGGTCTGGTAAGTGAGGATTGTCCCTCTAAGCAGTCCTCACAGTATTATGTGCTCAGCTCTCTCTACCCTTGTTGTTGGTGTATGATATCCTGCCAAGCTTGATGAACTGGAACTTAACAATATAATGAGCCAGAATAACAATAACAATAAACCATAAGCCAGAATAAAACTCCTCATTCACTTAAGCTGTTTTATCATGAATTTATTGATAATTTTGCACAGTAAGTACAACAAATATCACAGTTGCCCCCATTATCCTATGTGATCAATGACAGTTTCAAAGTCTCCTACAACATTATTATTTGAAAATAGGGGGTTAAGCATTCCCAGCGATATCTTAGATGCTTTATCCATAGTGCATGTTGTATTTTTATGATGTATTGCATAGTATCTTAAAATGCTTGTTGGTTATCTTTTTCATCATAAGGATAGGTGTTGGGGCAGAAAATTCAGTAGGTAAATGAACCATATGGGCTGACACACATATTCTGAATGTGTATTTCAGCATTCTTACAATATTACAGTACCTGACACATCTTCAAGCACTGATGCAATGTCATTAGTCACTGTCCTTTTCCACCAAGGAATTTGCTCCTATCTTAGTCTTGCAACACCATCAGAATGTCCTCCCCCACTCCCTGCCATTTTGGTACACTTTAGTCTTTTTGTATAAATCTGAATGTCATCTCTTCAGAGAGCACTTTATTAAATTACATCTAATGTGACTTGCCTCACTTTTTCTACCTTTCTATATGGTCGTTACCTATAAGTGTTATCAGGACCTTTATTTGATTTACCTCATGTATTTTGTTTGTACACTCATTGAATTGGCCATGGTTTTTGATTTCCGTTAGGACACATGCTTCTTGAGAACAGGAAAGATTTGTCTAAGTTTATCTCTGAAGTAATAACTCTAAACAAACCTCAGGCCTATGTGGTTTATGTGGGATATGATTCCAGGAAGCAATATGTGAAGGAGCAGAAAAAAGAAGAAAGGTAGTTGTGAATAAATTAATCTTTCTTTCAATAAGGATGCCATTCAGTGGTAAATCAAGGCTCAGGTCACCAGGGAAACTTCTGAGAAACAATTGGGAGGAAGAACACTCAGCTTTTCTGTGACAAAGCAAAAGTATTACATAAAATCATGCAACAGATCCAATGATTTATTAAAAAATAAGATCAAAAGCACAGCACTCAAAAATTCTATCATTCACTTATAAATGTGATACCATCTTAGAAATGTAGTTCAATTTCACTTATGATAAACCACCTGAAATATATAAAATCTTCAGCAATGCTCTTTTCCTTCAAAAAAGATAGTTTGATTACAGAAGCAATACTCTGGTTATTGAAAAGCAGTGGAAGAGTTATGTAGGGCTAGCAAGATGGCTCAGCAGGCAAAGTATCTGACTGCAAATGAAAGTCAGTCATATTGTGGAAGGAGACAACTGACTTCTGGGAGTTGTCCTCTGACAGTCAACCCAACGCCATGACATGCATATATATATATATCTTCTTTCTCTCTTCCACTTTTAATTAATTGATTAATTAACTAATTAAATTAAAGAAAACAGAAGTAAAAGATGATAGACACCATGAATCCAACTTTGTGAGGATTATCACCCATTTAGAACCCTGAGGCCACTGGTAGATGTTGGAAATGTGTGCACATGTTCTGTTTCTGTATTCTTACATGTTTTCAGCCATCTAAATGCCAACTTCTGCCCTCATCCCAATAAGAGATTATCATATATTGTTTTGAGTGTCAGATAGTAAATATTTTCTTTATTATGGTACACATGACTTTGTCACAATCTCAGAAAAGAACATAAACAATGGATGTCTTATTTATAATACAATAACACAATTTCCATCCTATAATTTCATATTTCTAAAGGAAGAAATTATAATAATCCAACACAAAATTTTTGTCATGCTCACAGTTTTCCTTCGCATATGTTCATCTATTATATCAAGAATGATTCATGTTGTCAAAGAAGCATTCTAAACAAGTTAAGGTCAAAAGCTAAAGTAATGGAAGCAGAGGATCTTTTCGTCTGTTAGGCTTGTTTGTATTTTTCACTCATGTATTTAAATGATTATGGTGAAGCCTAAAATCTCTTATTAGCATTTGAATGAAAGGTGATCATTTTCATAATTTTTTAAATTTTTATTTACTTACCCGAAAAAGAGAGGAAGACACTAAGCAAAATGCACTTGTGAAAGTCAGTCATCAGATTTGTGCACAAGTTCTCTCACTTACAAAACCATTTCACCAGTCCCAGTTTTATAATTTCATGAAAAAACTTCATGAGGTAACATGCTAGTTTTTCTAGAAAATAGAATGTGTAAGTGATGACCTTAGGTAATAGAGATTTCTAGGCATCTTACTGTTGTTATAATAGGATTTCCTTTTACTGATTAAATTAAAAATTAAGAAAGGCAAAACAAATTCACAAGATTGTTACATAAAATATAGTCAGCAAATGAAGGTTTTTTAAATACTCATCTTCTTCATACTCAAAAATATGTCATGATGTGTTCTGGAAAGAACACCAAATGCATGCCCAGTCATCATTCACATACTTCCTGTGATTTTTATTAGCCTTCTCAGCTGAAGCAAGAAATAATGATGAGAAGATACCACAAGAGCTTTCAGGTGGGACAAAAAGGGACAAAGAATGTGTGAAACAAAGATGATGAGCTTCAGAACATGACTATATATCTACCTAGCAGTCCTTTCAAGAAAGTATTTGAAAGAGCCATAAAGATGAATGAAATCTCTTGAAACCTGCCATTCCCATCATAGGGGAATGACACAACTATGTTTCCTCCTCTGCTTTATTAACCATGAGAGAGACCAATGCAGTGATCTCAAAAGTGAGTTAGAAAGTAGTGCTGTAGGGGCAGAGGTGATGCTAAGCACCATGTGGAAAGGTTGCCACCCCAGTATGACCAGAGGTCAGAATATTCCATCACAGAGGGTTATATTCAAGATCCTGATTTGGATTGGCTTGAGACCCATAATCCTTTCCTCCCCGATTTTTATCTTTAATTACAGGAACATGCACATTATTGGTGTTTGAAGATTTACATCTTTCTAGTTCTATATGTTCAGAGAGGGTAAAAAAATGTGGTTTATAATATATCATACTTGTCATCACCTACACTTAAATTACATGGTAAAGATGTGAACCTTTGGACTTGCGGTGGTCCTGGAATATATATATACTTAGGGATTGTTTAGGAGTGAATTTGTTTTAGTGTCAATATGAATCTGTAAGAATTAAGAAGGCAAAACTGGTGTACCTATTAAGTTTGTATGAGCTGAAATAATAAAAAATGTATTAAAAAAGAATTAAGAAGGCAAAAAAGGCTTTGGGCTGATTTTACATATTGCCAAAATTCAGAAACCTTAATTTCTTAATGTGGCTATTTTGGGTGACAAGACCTTTAAGGACAGAAATAAGAGTAAATGATATTGTAAGAGTAGTTATTATGGTTCTTAACCTAATGTGACTGGTGGCATTATAGCAGGAAGGAAATATCACCAGTATTCATTCTCACAAATACCACAGCATGTGGAAAGAAAGGAGGAAGGGAAAGAGAGAGAGAAAGAGAGAGAAAGAAAGAGAGAGAGAGAGAACAGAAAAAGAGGATGTAGCTAAAATAGAAGCCTGGTTACCTTCATATCATTTGTTTTATAAGAAACCAAATCTTCTTGTGCTTTGGACTAAGTAGTTGAGAGAAAATACATATGCAATATGATGGACCTCCCCTGAAGCTAAGGTTCTATCATTCTATTATTTCCTCTTCTTATTCATCATCAAGCTACTACTTAAAGAATGTAATTTCTTCTGTGTGATATGAATTTTATTGTAGTATATATGCTTATCACAAAAATTAAACATTTCGAAGTGTGCAATTAAATGGCTTTTATTGCATTAATAAAGCTGTAATTTTCCAAAAATGCATAATCACTCCAAAAGGAAACTATGAACCTATTATGCAATCAGTTCTTGTTTCCTTCCTCATTCCCTGTGAGACACAAAACTACATTCTGTCTATATGGAGTCACCATTCTGATTTCCTATTAAAGTTTTTTATTGGTTTATTTTTCCCTTAAGAGCCATTCAGAGAATAAAATTAAAAATATTAACACAATTATGAAAATTGCAAGAATTTTATTATCAGAATTTATCAAGCAGTGTAAAATGATCAGAAAATTATGTAATTAATATCAGACACTCCAAAATAGGAGGCTAAGTAGATTCTGTATAACATTATTATTTTATGGTTTAATATAATTATTAAAGAATTTTAAGGAAAAACTGCAAGGGAAAACACCCATTTGATCTGATTTTATGTGTGCTTTTAAATATTTCTTTTTTTCTAATGAAAAAAAATAGATGTTAAATCTAATTAGAAAGACATGAGTTATTCCTTTGACATTCATGCCACTATTGCACTGATATCATCTCTTTTCAAGGTTATTGTTAGTTTAGCTTGCATCTTCCCCAAACTGATAAGACTAGTGATCTTATCCAGTACCTTGCATAAAGCACTTTGTGATACTGTGAAACATGGCTAGCAAGAAGGAAGCTTCCAGACCTGCTCATAGTGGCCTATTTATTTTTTATCCCCCTGTGAACAAAGTGAAGGTAAAATTTTGACCTTCCCTTTCTTTGCCTGTATTTTTCAAGAGTCTATACATTGGTAGAAAGTTATTTATAGAGATATATTGCTTTAATTTTTTTTTACTGGTTTAACTTTCACTTTGAAAGTTGATTCTTTTATGATCAAGTGTAGATTATTTGGAATTCATTTATTCACTGGTATACAGATATTCCATTTTAACTTGCCTCATTATATTAAGCCAAAAAGTCATATTAACAAAAATATGTCATTTCAATCTTATAAACAAGTTCTTGAGGCTGAAGAGATGGATCAGGGGTTAAGATGCTGCCTCACAAGCATAAGGTCTTGAGTTCAAATCCCAGGTCCCCTGTAAAAACTCCAAGCAGAAATGGCAGCGACGGCAGTAGCCTGAACTTCCAGCTCTAGAAGGCATAGCCTGAGAAATCCTAGAGCAAAGCAAGAAGGACGTAAATGTAATCCAGGATGATTCCGAAAGTCACCCTTCAGTCTTCACAGGGTCATATAGTGCACACACACACACACACACACACACACACACACACACACACACACAGAGTAAATAAATAAATAAAATATATATTTTTAAAAAGTTCTTGTTACATGTCAAACTTACACTGGATGAAACAATTTTTTGGATGTTCTAATGTTTTTATCCCCCAACTTGAATTATAATCATTGTTTAAAAAAACCACAGTCATTTTCTCTGAGAATAGCATATTATTTAATATGGCCACTAAATACCCAAATTAAAATAACCATAATTTTTCGAACACTGTTTTACATAATAATGGAGACCCATGTAGGGTGTGGGAGATAGGAGGCAAGAGAAGAAACAGCCTGTAACTCAACCTTCAAATGAGACAAATGTATTATTGCTTTTTCTTCCTTGTACATTCTTTCTTCCTCTTTTTCCTCCTGCTTCCCTTCCTGCTCATGCTCCTCCTGTTAAAAAAAAATGGGTTAAATACTTTAAAATGACAATTAAAGCTCTCTAACAAGGGTGTAGGATTGCTCATGAGATAATGAATTCCTCCTTGAATTTTCCAAGGAGTTTAATGCTTGATCTTCTGGGAGTACTGACTAATTTCCTAATTATTGCTCAACAGACCTCTTTATTTCTTCCTGTCTCCTTTTTTTTAAATGTACAGTTATAGATATTTCCTTATCATCATTGATGAGCAATATTATGTGGCATTTTTGCTTATCATTTCTTCATATTCTGTCAAACATACTTTATATTTTTTTCTTTGGTAGCTTCTATCTATGAAAAGTACTTAATATGAAACATATTCTATGCTTTGCCTAAACAAAAAGTTTATTTTTTTCTAAAGTAAAAGGATTCCTTTACTTGTCTGCCATCCTTACTTTTACAAGATGGTTATACGATCTGGGAATAATTTATTTTAAAGTTTAAACTATAGTTATGGGCTCACAGCCTAATAAAAAAATGAACAATGTGTGTAGATCGATAATGCTATGTCAAAATTGGAACATGTACAACAAAGAGATTGTCACTCCTTGTTCCTTGAACACTAATTCATTGTTCTCTCCTCTAGAAATAGAGAGACTTTGACATTCTATTCACCATGGCACAGTCAGGAAGAAATTCCAAGGACTTGATTTGTCCTGCAATCAAGAGATGAAATCCTATCAAAGGTATCCACTACTATGTCAAGTATCAAATACTGCAATTCTTTTAATTGGATCTTTATTGCCTTTGCCTCTAACATACAGGCTTTTAATTGTTTCAGCAAATTTAGATTTGACCAAGATAATGGGTATTTCTCTGACTCTTACACAATGCCTTGGCAAGCACAGTGCAGCACCTATCAGTCACCTGTGTTTACTCAATAAACATGAACTGAGCAAACTGAGTTTATTTATTTTTTACTTAAATGAAATTAAACTACATATGAAATACTGTATGTTGTATGTTGCATTAGAATGAGCAACATTCAATTATTATATAAATGGAAGTGAAAGTAAGCAACTACTATGGGAGTAGATTGATTATAATAATAAGCACATAAGCTATATGATAAAACCTGTTTCTTGCCTAATTTTATTAATAAAGTTATTATTTAAAAATAACAACTTCAGGTTTTTATCCAAAATGTTATTCAGAAATAAAAAACATGATAACATAATTAATTAATCAGTCATATATAAAATATAATAATATATTTAAAAAGATAACAATGTGACATATCGCTGTGAAAATTTAGTAATATTTATAGTTAGAAATTATATTTATAGTAAAGAATTATGCTAAAAAGGTCTTTGAATGTCATTCCCTACTGCTAAGATTATACTGAAGGAACACATCCTACTGATTTGGAGAAACTAGTTCTAATTCTTCACAGGGATAAGGTCATCAACTTTCCCAATACTCTGTTTATGAAAGCATATGGAGATGAGCTCTCCATTGTAGGTAAACTCTACCATGAGGTTTGTCACAAGATCAACTGGGTTGAGCCCACAAATGAACAAACTAATAGAAGAGTAAAACTCCAGACAGCTAACAAATAAGGAAAAACCACTTTTTCCAGTCCTGTCTAAATTTATAAATATCCCTAATCCTGCAAGCCATATTTGGCTTTCTCTCACCCTTCATAGATTCCATGTCTAGAGTTTTTGAATTCATTTCTGGCTCACTTACCCCTTGTGGGAGGACTTCATGTCTGTAGTCTGTGAGTTCTTTTCTGTCTCTTCTATACCTCATGGACTAGATGTCTATGAATTCCATTATTTTCTCTTTTCTAATATAATCTGCTTTAATCCTCTTATGCCACTCTCTTGCTTCAATCATGGAAGACAGGAACACAACATTTTGGAGCAGCCCAACAGAAGGTTCTCTTGTCCCTCACAGAATTCATATCCATGAGTTCCATACGTTCTCTTCCTAATAAACTCTGCTTTAATCCTTTATGCATGTTCTGGTTTCAATCTTCAACTCTGGAACACAATAACCTCACATAAAAACCACCCTTGTAACATTAGTAGAAACAATAACAAGAGAAGTACTAAGCATGATGAAAAACTTAATTATCTCAAAGAACTTATCAGATTCTATTCATTTACCTTTGCACAATATATGTCTTCTACTTATTATAGTAATTTTCCAAAAATTAATCAGGATAGAACACAATACAGGCATTGTTAGAAGACTAAAAACTCATAATTTCACTCCTTGAGCATAGCCATATTTTTACTTAGTTGCTTCTGTTAAGATAAAATTCTCAGGCATATCTTCAAAGGGTATTTGAAAATGATTCTTGAAATTACATTAGGCAGCAAAAAAATTTTCCTGAAATTATGAGGACACCTTTAGCTCTCTAAAATCAAGGTTCTTCAATCAAGGTGAACTGACTGATTACCCCATGGTAGTCAGAGTTGTTGGAAAGATTTTTGAAGGGTTTATGGGGGATTTCGCAGAAGAGAAAATGACATCTGTGGGCTGCAGTGGTTCTTTGTGCACTCTGCAAGTGCAAATGAACTCAGTGATTGCTACCTGACATTTTGTTATTGACAGAAGAGCTCTATCATCCTTCACAAAAAACTGTGTTTTCATTGAATCTGATGAGCCATTTAAAAGTTTTTTATGATCTATTCTTCCTTGCAAATCTTAGACACAGTAACTGAAATGGTTTTATGTGGAATAACTGAATTTAAAATTACACATTAGTATGATATTTTAAAGACAAATTCTTGATTGCTTTGCAATTTGAAAAATTTATGTAGCTGTTTAATTTGTATTTGGCTTGAACTCTTCAATAATCCTAATCACCTGTTCAAATGAAACCAAATCAAGTTACTAAAACTAACAGTTTTTAAGAGACAACTTATATTTATCACTAAAGAAACTAGGAAATTACTATTGCTTATGTTTTCTTCTATATTTCTTCAATTGATCATGTTATTTTGTTTTGAATATAAATTGTAAAGAATTTGGTTCTGGTACGACAGAGTAGCTTTTATCAGTTTGCACTCCTAGCCATTTAGTGCTTCTCCAGGGAGCAATGCAAAATTGTGAGTGTGTGTGTTCATATGTGTGCGTGTGCACACGTGTGTGTGAGATATATAACCATATATGTGGGCACAAATGTACCACAGAACATGCGTAGGTCTCAGAGGACAAGATTATCTTTGTTCTCAGCTTTCCATCCTGGAGAACTCTTCAGCATAGCTGTCTGACTAAGCGTCAAACTTTTTGAGAATCCCTTGGGCATGGAGGGATTACAGTTACTGATGTCACCTTGATGATTTTCACATGGGATCTGGGTATCTCAATTCAGGTGGCATAGCTGGATATAAATTCTGGCAAAATATTTTATAAATGGTTGAAGGATTGAAGAGCAAATAAATATATGTACAAAATTAAAAGCAAATTCCACATTTTTACTGAACACTTCCCTCCCACTTAAAGCAATGTGATTAGAATCACGCAAAGCTGTTGACTCAATACCTGAAAGTCTCTAGGATATAGCATAGGATGTTTTTTGATGAATGAAAAAAAAATGAATGCAAATCTTAGAAGACAGAAGGGCACAGAATGACCTTTTTAACTTCACTGGGTTATTATTTTCAATTCTTGGCTATCCTGTCTTTTGAAATCTGATAATGATTTAATCTTCACTTAGTGATAAAGACCCACAAATCAAAAATCAAAAAGTACTAAAATACAAATATGGGCATTTCATTAACTCAAAGTAGAAATAACCTGGTCCAAAATTATCTGTGACTATTAAAAATTCTTATTTAATTGTCAATGTAATGAGTCAACAGAATATTATTAATTACATAGGAGAATTCATCAAGACTGAGCCAGAAATAATTAAAATTTATGAAGTATTATAATTTTATTAGGTAATTTTACTAGGTGTACCTATCATTTAAATATCAAGTCATTGAGAATATTCTTAAAATTGACCATTATTTTTATTTTAATAAGATATATTAGTTTTATAAAATAATAGATTTCTTTATGATACTTTCATAAATATATACTTCAACTTTATTCGTTCATCATCTTTCTCTCTTGCTGCCACTTCACTTTCCTAGTGATCCTCTTCCACTTCCCAACAATATTCATTCTACATTTATGTCTTTGAAAATCTAGATTTTGCACAAAAGAGGGAAAAATAATCAATATTTGTCTTTAGGAGATACACTTATCTCACTCAAAGACTGTGTTTCAAATGTCGTGATTTTGTTTTCTATGCTGAATAAAACTCATATATAATGTGTAGAACTATAATATTTTCTTTATTCAGTCATTCATAAATGAGTACCTAGGCCAATTCTATAACTTGGCTACTATGAGTCATTGTGTGTCAGATATATCAAAGGTATGCTGATTCTGAATCCTTCAGGTATATAATCAGAAGTGGAAAGGCTGGATCATATATGGTTGTTGTATTTTAGCTTGTTTGAGAGCTACGTACACTTTTTTCCACAATGACTGCAGTAATTTACATTTACACCAATAGTGTGTAAGTGGTCATTTTTCAATGAACTGTCACAAATATTTGTCTTTTTGACTTTCATCGTAATTTTCCATTCTGGTTGGTGTAAAATAGAATCTCAACCAAGATTTGACTTACATTTCAATACTAGCCAAATATGGGGAACATTTATGTAATTTATTTTTAAGACATAACTATTTCTTTTTTTATTTATTCAAGTGTGTGTGTGTGTGTGTGTGTGTGTGTGTGTGTAGGACCAAGAGTGAATTCGGGAATCATTGTGGATTGGTTCTACCTTCTCTTTTTGTTTACTCTGCCCCAGGATTCACAGGCTCCGCCCACCAGGACCAGAAGCACAGGCTGCCTCTGCCTCTGCCAGGCATTTGAACGTGGGATCTGGGATCCGAACTCAGGACTCTCTGCCTGCAAGGCAGAGGCTTAACCCCTGAGCCATCTCTCCTGCCCAAGACATAACTATTTCTTTGGAGAATCAACTGTTATGTTCACATGCCCATTCAGATTGGATTTTTTCTTTTATTTTTTAATTTTTTATAATTCTGTATATGTTTTCATCTATTTTGAGATAAATAGCAAGCAAATATTTTCTCCCATTCATCAGGCTATTTCTTCACTTGGGTAATTGTTTTATTTGCAGTGCACTTTTGAATTTTGCATTCTCAGGATTTCTAGGTAAGATGACAAATTAAATTACTTACATGTAATTTAATGAAGACAACAAAAGTAGAGTGCCACTTCCATCCCAGTATTTTTTCCAACAGTATGCCCCTGCCCTATAGTCACATGCTTCTGCCCTATGGTCACACGTCCATACCCTATAAGAAACACCCAGAGTTAGATTTTGCAACTACCACTCTCTAATTCAGAGATAACCATTTTATTTGCTTGTTAATAAAATCTCCTGTGTGCATACCTGCTGGCTTTGGGTGTGTCTTTCACCCCTGATCAGAGGTGGGGAGCTCTCCCAAGAGCCCCCACAATATGAGCAAAGTATTTGCAACAGATTTTAGAGACACTATGAGAACTAAGAAAATACAGATTTTATTGTTAATAAAAATATATTTTGGGGCTGGAGAGGTGGCTCAGGGCTTAAGCCTCTGCCTTGCAGGCAGAAGGTCCTGAGTTTGGATCCTAGATCCCACGTATAGACGTCAGGTGGAAGCGGGGGCGGCCTGCGTTTCTGGTCCTGGTAGGGCGGAGCCTGTGAATCCAGGGGCAGAAGGAGGTGGAGGCGTCCATGGTGGTTCCCGAATTCGTCCGTGGTTCTACAGCCATTTAAAAAAATCAGGTGTTGACCTTGGAAATTTTGATTGATACAATCTTCCACCAGAATATCAGCTGGGGAGTTAGAAATTTTGGGTAACTTCATCAGCTCATCAAAGACTATAGTGTATATATTTATCACAATTTATCAAAATGTATGCTGTAATTTTTGTGTGTACATGTGTATGTAGGAAATGTTGTGTGCCCGTGGAGGTTCAATCCTGACATCGGGAATCATCCTGAATTACACTGATTTCCTTATTGCTTTGCTCTGGGGATTCCCAGGCTCTGCTTTCAGGATCAGAATTACAAGTTGCCATCAGATCCCAACTCAGTTTCTTTTGCTTGGGAGGCAAAGGCTTTAACCATTGAGCCATCTCCCAATTTTTTTATTACATGTTTTTCACTCAATAGATAACCCCCTTTCTTCTCCATTCTCCCTCCCTTCCCCACTGTTGTCCTCCCATTTCTCCCTGTCCCTCTTGCCCCCTTTACTTCTCTTTTCCTTTCTTGGTGCTTCTTGCTTTCTCTCTCTCATCTTACAGAGCATCTGATGAATTTCCCTCTGAGTCGTCTACACTAGTGAGGGCTCAGGATTCAGTGCATAGCTCGGGGCTCCTTCTTGGGCTGCCCGGTTGTATGAGAACTCTATTATGACTGTTTAACCCTTTTTCCTCTAAGGATCTTACTGCCTGAAGCCTTCTCCCCTTTAATCCCTCTACACTAGATTTTGAAAGCTAATTTTCTTTTCTGTAAATATTCCCTTAAAAGGACTAAAAATACGATTTTCTTTATGTGGATCCATAATGAACATGTACTGTTTGGCGTCTTCTTATAGTTCCATATCATGCCATTTTCAGGAGTTATTAAAACACTGGGCTGCTTTCAGAATCACACTTTAAAAATGTTATCATTAAGAAATTTGTTCCTGGTAGGCATAGTGTCATACCATATAATCCCAGAATTCAGGAAGCTCAGAAATTCAAAGGATGTAACAAGTGTGGTGCTAGTATGAATACATGAATCTCAAATATAAAAGAAGGAAGGAAGGAAGGAAGGAAGGAAGGAAGGAAGGAAGGAAGGAAGGAAGGAATGAAGGAAGGAAGGAAAGAAGGAAGGAAGGAAGGAAGGAAGGAAGGAAGGAAGGAAGGAAGGAAGGAAGGAAGGAAGAAAGAAGGAAGGAAGGAAGTTAGACACAGGAAGGATTAGGGAGAGGAGTCTGAAGGAGAGAAGAAGAAATCACCTGTTGTGAATCCCGAGGCAGAGTAAACAAGGAGGAGGTAGAGGCGGTCCATGGTGGTTCCCGAATTTGTCCGTGGTTCTACACACACACACACATACACACACACACACATACACACACACACACATGTGCACACGCACAATTGAACAAAAATGAAATAAAAAATATTAAAAAATAAAAAAAACAAAATACACAAAACAAAAAACTGTACCTATCAAATTTCCTATTTAACCTGTTAGTGGAGATTGTAAAATGTACCTGAGGTCACTGCTTCCAATTTTCCCATCCCACAGTAGCTTCCTTTGAGAATTAGGCATATCTTATTTTGACATAATACACATTTGCAGCAAATAAACTTTCTTCAGTCTATTAAGGGCTGGACCTCTGTTCCCAAGTGATGACAATGATTATTACTGGGCAGACTGCATAGAAATATAATTTGGACAAAGTTTCAGTACTTATGTGAGCTATATTTTATATAGTCTAATGCCTCCTGCAACTTCAATTCTTTAATTATTTGATAGTTTAACAATAAGTGTTTACTTTTATAATATCATTATATCATAATTGTATTAATCATTATGGTTCATCATGGAAGAAACAAATCAATCTGGGTTAAACCAAATGAGAAATGCCCTGATTCACATAAATGAAAAGTAGATGATTTCTAACTTGGGTGATAGTGGCTACTTAAATGGAGTCATCATGAATAGCCCTTCTGTATCTTACAGCCCTTCTGGGTTCCTTGTTGACTTTAATTTTCAATAGTCTCTCTTTCAATACTCCCTTGAAGCTCAGGGACTTTATCTTAGTGGTTCATGTCAAAAGTACTGCTTCTATTTCTTGTTAATACTGACAAGATTTCTTCAATTGATTACTATTGATCTATCATGGGTAATTTTCTGAACCAATTGCAGTGATCAGGAAAAGGAAACTCTATTGTAGCACAAATGGGGAATCATATGTTCAATCCTAGAAATGTAATGTCGACCACAAATTTAATGAAACACAAATTTAATAGCTTAGATTTTCAGTGGTGAATCAATATCCTTTTAGGAAAAGTTTGGAATCACAGGCTAGTCCATCCAGAAATGCAATAAATTAAGCAGAAAACTTCTGAACAAGATCTCTTTACTGTAGAAGTTGAACAGGATTTTTAAAAGAATTGATTTCCCCAGGGTTGCTATTTAGGAAGATTTTGTTCATTGAATGACAGTGTTTTAAGGCTTATTTTCCTCAAGCTGCTGCTAAAATTGAAAAGATTTCCTGTCAAGACTATCCAACCTTCTTAAACCTTAGAAAGTTCTTCTGCTGTATATTTAAATCTGTCTGAGAACAATTAAAGTTCCATTCCTATTTCATCTTCCAATTTATATATTTCTCTTGCTTGTACATTTTTGCTATATGTCTAATAATCAGCATCAAAATTATTCCCTAGTGACCAAGTTGCTTCATCTCAATAAAGTTTTGGAGAACAGGGTCTCAAAAGAATGAATTATATGTTATTGAGAGATCTTGTTCTCTAGATATTCTATAAGTAAGGGAAAACCAGATTATGACTGAACCATACACAGCAGACTTGGCTCCATTCATTAGAATTAGAATTAGAATTAGAATTAGAAGAATTAGAATTAGGAGTACTATGGAAACTAGACTTTTATCATAAAAGGAATCTAACTAATTTGTCATCCATTTATGTAGTTTCATTATCACAAATATCCAGTTTATTAGGTAAGTAATTTTTAAACCAATGAAAAGGATAAGAGGACTTTGGACTCTGAATTCTGACGTGTAAAGTTTGGGCATCCTTGCAAAGTTTCTGTTCTCTTAGCTATGGGGTTTTTATGACCTACTTTCAAGTATGAGTCCTGTTTAACTTAATTGAAGCATCAGACCTTGCATTTTGTCTCAGACTTGGGCACCTTAACCCAGTAATATTTTTATTCCAGTTATTGCCTGGACAAAAAAGCAAAAAGTGTCTTTTTCCTGCTAGATTAGAAGGGGGTAGAGTAATGAATCAACAGCTGAGTTAGATAAAGAAAAACTAGCAAGGAAGACTAACAGAACATTACTTGAGATGCTGGATTAATTTTGCCTTGAATAAATGCTGGATAGAATGCTTTTGCTTACAAAACTCTTTTACATGCATGTTAGTTACACATGCAGAGCTCCAAAAATTGCTTCTATGTTTAGACCAGATTATGTAGCTGTTCTGTGACTTGCATCTAAAAATAGTAAAATAGATTCATAATTTATATGTATTAACATTTTTATGATTATTGTTTGAGAAAAAAGAAATCAAAGAACAATCAGACATGACATAGTCAACATTGATATATTAGAGAGGCCAGGTTTTTTTTTTTATTTATGTGCTTTTGTAGGGATTTTGATCTTTTCAGATATAAATTGGAACTAAAATACATTCTTGAATTATTGTTTGAGAGTGAAAGTCCATACTATCCATAAAAGACTTTATATTTTTCTAGAGCTATCAAACTTCAATTTAATATGATATTAAAGTTTCAAAAAGAACAACATAAACGTTCTCAGAGCACCCTTGACCAGTGGGATTCACCTGACCACTAGCGTAATGGGTTTAGATGCAGTGAGGGTAAATTTAGGCCAAGTCTCTATCGACCAGCTTTAAAAAAATCAGGGCAGTTCCCCAGATGATCAAGATAGCGAATGCACCTGCTCAGAAAATGACCCAGTTCTCAAGTCTGTGGTCAGTTGCTTCTTTTGGGTGCTCTGCCCTGTCTGTGAGTATGGATCCTACATATTATCATGTCCTTTGTACAAAGGAAGAGAGGCACAGCCTAATCTCTGCTAATCATTTGCTGACTCATAATTGCCTACTTATAATCTTATGCACATTTTTGTATGAATAAGTGAAAGAAAATATGAAATCTGGAATGTCAGGAGAGAAATCTGCTACCAAGTATCTCAAAATTCTAAAACTTGTCTTAGGTACAAGGTAAAGAGAGGCATGGTCTAGAACCTATGGTATATAATGCTAAGAGTGATTACTAAGTTCTGGATAAGCCTCACCCCATAAACTTTTATGGGACCCATGAAACTGCAAGCTTATTAACCTCCCAAGTAATTTATAGACACAGAAAAGCTTCAGAAACTATGAGCTAATCAGAACATATGATTTTCTACTCTTTCCAGCTGGTTACTTGGTTTTGTATGTTATTCTTTATAATTTCTTTTCTTGCCAAAATTGTCTTAAGAGTTAGTTCAAGTAGTTCCTTTTCAAGAATGAACTTGCAAATTTCAGTGGGGTGTCTCTGTGATCATGAGAGAGAGGAAAGTAAACAAGCCTTTCAGGGTCTTTATTAAACTGAGATTTGCCGCAGAAGACTAAGCACAGCACATTTTTATAGAGGATGCTGAACAGTTGAGCATATTTAATGATAATATGGTCTTTGCTCTTTGAAAACAATGAAGAGAGCTTTTATTTATTTAAAAAAAACACAGATTCCATCTACTTTGCCTATGAAGTTACTCATCCAAAAATTTTTGAGACATTTTGGCAGAGACATATTGTGCATTCACAGCACCAGGTTATTCTGGCACAATTACATCAGATTAAAGATCTACTGAAACATCCTGTAAGTCTTGATAAAATACCTCCCAATATCTGCAACTGTTACTGACAGAGCTCCAAATGCTCACAGTCTGCACAACAGTCTTACAAAGCATTCTTCATACAACTAGGCATCTGGCAAGCGGCTACAAATACCAAAGCATGTATCAGAACACTGTAAACGAACTGTTTCAAGGTAAGAGTAAAAACAAGAGACGAACCAGCTATACAAAAAAAATCTAGTTTCCTTGTATGCTTATTCTGAGAAAAATATGTTAGTAGTGGGGAAAAGAAATGAAAGAGAAAGAAAACAAAGTAGTATCAAAATGGTAGTTTGGATTGGGAGTATCCCTCTCTGGTGAAACACTTGTCTGACAATCCCTGGGTTGTATAGCACTATAAAAATAGGTAAATAGCTAAAATATTCTGTGTCTGTGTGTGTGTGCGCGCCTATACATATACATGAAGGCAATTTAATAATATAATAACAGGTGGTACAGGATTACTGAATGTCCATAAATCCCCTCCCCCAAAAAATACTCTGATGATCAAGTTCGGGGAAGAAAATAGAAAAAGAATAAGCAAGAGCTAAAATAAACAATTTTTTCAAAAGGAAGCACGATTAATACTTTTTGATCATATTGTAAGTATATATTGCTTCTAAAAACAGAAGAGGCTGTCATTCTCTGAAACTTAGAGACATGAATTTCGATATTTTATCAAATAAAATAAAAATATAAATTATAAGTACTTATTATAAAGTATGGATAGTAACACTTAAAGTAATGCACATGTAAAATTTGCCAAGATAAGTAGCAACAAAAGCTTATCTTCTACATAAATATTACCAAACTTCTAAGCTCATCTAGAGCTGATTTCTCTGAGACACTCAACTGCTTCCTTCATTATTAATATTAAAGACTGAACTAAATGGTGCAGACATTTTTTTTCCTTTGTTTTTTCCTTCATCTTGCTGCTGCAGACTTACAAAAAAACCTGTTCGTTTTTGTTGCAAATTTTTTATTAGCAAGCTGGACATCTTTTTGTGTTGCACTTACACAGTGAAGTTATATTGACTTTTTGTCATTCTAATTATAGTGTCAATAATTTATAGGAACAATTTGAAAGTATAACTAATGTGTCATTAGAAGAGTCAATAATTCTATACACAGTATTACTCAGCAAGTTTGTTAGAACTTCATTGCTTTACATTACTCTAGAGGGCACTTAGCAAACTTTTCTCCATGAATTTAGTATGCTAATTTTACCTTCAAAAAATGTAATGTGCCCTATTCTCTTCATGAGCTAGCCTATCCTTATCTCATCATAGAATAAAAAAAATCTTCTAGAACTGTCTGAGGATATGATATATAATATACTTTCTGGCATATATGTGGCACACACAATTGCAAATTAATAACATCAATTTTTTATATCATTTCAAAATAACAATGAAAATTCTGCTTTTTGTTTGTTTGTTTGTTTGTTTGCTTTAATTTATTTTTTCCACTCATACAAAGTTGATTAGTATCCCATTCCCCTCCCTCCTTCCACCCCTCCCTGGATTCCCTTGGTCTCTCCTCCCTTTTCCCTTTTCTTTCCCCCTCCCTCCCTTTCTCCCAGTGCCATATATTCCAAATATTATCCATATACTTATGAGCTTTATTTATTTATGTATTTAAGCATCTATGTATTCATGTGTTTGTTTATTTATTTATTTATTTAGTGTGTGTGTGTGTGTGTGTGTGTGTGTGTGTGTGTGTGTTGCAGGGTCACTCTATAGGAATTCGTATGTATCCAGGTTCTTGTGTTTAGAGGTGAAGACTGAAACCAGAACATGTGTAGAGGTTAGGCAGAGTTTATTAGAGGAGAGAAAGAACTCCAGATGTGGTATACCATGAGGGGCAATGGCACCTTGGAGAACTCATGGACTCCAGGCATGGATCCCATGAGGGACATGAAGCTGAAAAAGAACTCATAGCCTCCAAACCTGGAGTGCCATGAGGGGCAAGTGTCAAAGATGCCTGCCAAAGTCAGGTATACTTATACATTTAGGCAAGGGGGTATGATTTTTCTCATTGGTTAGCTCATGTTGAGGCCCAAAGCAGTTGATCTTGTGCCCACCTTATGGTAGGTCTTATCTGTAATGGAGAACTAATCTCCATATCCTTTCATAAGTAAAGAGTTGGGGGAAGTTGACCACTCTATCAATGTGGAGGATTGGAGTCAGTTCCTTCCTATCAACAGAGGGTTCATTCAGGGTAATCCCAGCAGTGGGGGGACAACTTTCTAAGACCTTCAGAGACTGTCCCAGCACTGGCTGTTCTAAAACTGCTGTGCTTGTGTGTGGGGGGAGGGAGTAAGCATGCAGTTGCTTTCTGCATGTGCTTAGAAGTTGGTTCTCTATTTTTACTATGTGGGTCCTGGAAATCAAACTCAGATCATCAGGTGTGGTCATCAAGCTCTTATCAGAAGTACTTAGTAAAACGATACTGAACAGCAATCAAATGACCTGGTTTCTTTGCAGAGTTAGAACTTATATCAAAAGCCCTCAAATTTTTCTAGAATCCCACTTGTCTGAAGGCCCAGTTTCCACAGTTTACATTACCCACATGCTACTATATGTAATATTAAATGGAAAGTTCCAAGAACAGAGAATTTGAAAGCTTTGAAGTATACGCTACTCTCGATAATTGGAAGAACCCTCACTCTGTGCTTCCTGAGCTTTTAGCCTCTGAGGAACATCTTCCTACCAGACTGAGTGTTGTACAATGTCACAATGCTTGCACTTAAGGAACCCTTATTTTCCTTAACATTCACCCAAAGTAAGCATAGTGGTGCTGGCAAATTGTGTTTGCCACAAAAAATCTGTGGCTTGCTTTAAGAGAAACATGAAAATTATTTAGTTACTAAAAACAAAAGTAAAAATTTCATGCTTTGAGTTTTCTAAAATCCATGCTATTATCTTTGTGTATAGCAAAAACATTCACTGTATAGGATCTGATTTTTGGCATTCACTGCTGAAAGTCTCAGAATATCCCATAGATAAGGGAAACTACCACATTTTTTTTAACTTTAAGTCGAAAACTAATGTTACTTGATCATTTCTTTGATAATTGTTGTACCTCCTACTTTCTCAAATAGTAAGTAATCAGTCAGAAATGATTATTTTACAAAGATAAAGGGAAAGTATATAAATATCTGTATGAATTCAAGAGCAGTAATTTGGACAAGGTATCAAGTCAAATTATACAGCACAAGAAGACAATTTCATAACAATCATTTTCTTTACATTTTAATCAATAATCTCAAACATGGGAGAGTCATTCTGTGCTTTAGAACCCAAACTTAAGCAAAAAGGCTCAAGGCTAATAATACTAAGACAGAAAACTCAGGTGCTCTTTAATACTGTGCATGCCACTATGTTGTTAACCAAATACTAGGTTTGTTCCCTTCAACTCTAAATACTGTCATTTCCCTTTAGAGAAAGACTGGGGGAGGGGTGCTGTCATGTGAAAAGGCTGCATCTGTTCAGTATCGCAAGTACCTTCCTTCTTGTTTGGTTTCTGTGACAGGCTGGCTTGAATATTTATCTGTGACTAATAGAGACCTCTTTTCTCCATTCCAATTGACTCATTGCATTTTGCCACAGCGATGATATTGACATTCCTGTTAAAGCCTCTGGAATAGCTTCTTCAGCTGGAAATAAAAGTGTCTGCTGCTCACTTTCTGTTACATGCACCTGTGTGGAAAGAGCTGTCAAATGAGCAGAGGTCTTTACCTGATAGTGTTTCTAGACTCAGGGAACCTTTCAATTTCATTTCACACTGCTCCCAAGATAAAACAAAATAGAAAAGTTCTCTGAACCATGCACAATATTTATTTGATGTTTGCAAACTCTTACTGAAGGCTTCTCTCACCTAAAGAGCCCTGTCTATGTGTTTATGGATTATTGTTCCTTCAAACCTCAAATAAAATTGCACTCTATCTCTTTTGACTACAGCAATGCATGAATGCAAAGAACTTTGCTCTACTTGTGTTCTGTACCTTGCACATGATACTTTGCTGAAAGTATTATTCTTTTTATTAGCAGTTTTCTCATTGCATACAGCTGTTTCTGCCTGTATATTTTCTGCTCTTCAATTTATGAAATAGATCATTATCATACATAATAAAGTTTATTTTTCTCTGAAGTGAGAATATATTACTCATACTGAACAGATAATATAGTGTATCATTTTGTTCCCTACATATGTTTTCTAAGTAGTTTTATTAATCACATTCTCAAAAGTAATATTAAGATGTAAAATATTGAAATATTTATATATCTCTCTTCATATAAACTCTCTTCTATCTATATCTATCTGTCCATCTATATGCATTTAAACAATAATATAGAAAAAATCTATAGCACTTTTCAAGCCAGTAGGGCATAAAACTTTGTTGTACAGAATGTAGTCCTTTAAATATAATCCTTGCATCATTTGATAAATACCACTGAAAACTAAAACATTTAGTCATTTATGTATACTTGGGTAAGTATCCTGGCTTTAGAAAAGTTTCCTGTAGGTAGTATTAGGATAATGATTCAAGAGGACTCTAATATAATATAATAATACAATAAACTGTCAGGAAAATCTGATTTATAATTTTCCAGATGAAACTCTCACACCTAGAATTATTTCATGAAGTTCTCATTATAACAAAATGCATGGAGATTCCTGTCTCTCTGAAAGTGGATGCAGTGGGGAGATAACTTTTCCTGGTTGTGAGAGGGCATGTTGGACTTTAGATTTCTGCTTGCAACAAAGTAGTAGTTGCTGCGACACTGGAAGTAATTCCTGAAATTTCATCTCCTCTGTTTTGCAGGTTTTTCCTCAAAAAGCGAAAGAAATGATCTTTTCTGGACTCTGTATGTGCTCAGATTTATGAAATGCTAAGTCTCATAAAGCAAACTTCTCAGAGAACACCAGTGCTACCATATATGCTGGTTCTCAGGAAATTCTAAAAGAAGCCAAAGAGTTTTCCTATAATCCTCATTTTTCCCATTCTGAGAAAAAAGGAAGTTTCACTCTTTATTACTACTCATGCCTTGATTCTGCTAGCCTAGAACATATTATTTAAGAGTTTTAAGAAAATACTGTTGTCTCATTCATTCACTTGGTAACTTTTTAAGCATCGGTTTACATGCTAAGACATTAAAAGTGAACATCTCACATTTTCCAATACAGAGAAGAGGCAGGATGAAAGAAAAGAGCAATCATGCATAGAAAGCTCAGAATGTCATCTTGTGCTTTGTCTAGGATACTGCTAATCCTTCTTTAAACAAAGGAAAGCACACCTTCATTGCCTTTCCAAATTAAATGGAAAGCACATTGTACTCTGTTCAGATAGGGTTTCTTCAAATTTCTTTCATTCTTTTATTTTCACTTCTTTTCAGTATCTTTCTTGACAAATTGGCCTTTGAAATTTTTCCATCTCCACTAAAGGGTTTGGCTCAAAGCCATATACATTTCACAACCTGTTTTATAAGATTGGCAGAATGCAATGAAGATTTCATGTGATAGAGCATTATAGAGCACAGCATTATGCTGCTGACTCCCATTCATTTGAAACATGTATCAAGCTAAATGAAAGTCTCTTTCAAAGTTTAAAACAGAAAATCATTCACAATCTATACCAAAAAATTGAGGTGATTTCTGAGATAGTAGCTTGTTTGTCAGTTTCTCATTTCTTCAATTTGCTTACAACATATATTAGAACAAAGGAAATATTATCAACTTCTGTGATAGCTATAAACATGAAAATTATATACAAATTCCCCTACAAACTAAAAATTGACGTTAGCACCTATGCATATATTTAATTCTGGGAAACGACTCAAGGACTTACGTTCCACTTCTGAGCTATATCCCAACTTGACTTTAACATACTTTTAGCCAATATTTAACAAACCATATATGATAAAAAAGTTAAATTAAATTTTTTTTTATTCAAGTGTGCGTGTATGTGTGTGTGTAGAACCATGGGCGAATTTGGGAACCACCATGGACGCCTCCACCTCCTCCTTGTTTACTCTGTCCCGGGATTCACAGGTTCCACCCTACCAGGACCAGAAGCGCAGCCCCCCCCCCCCCGCCCCGCTTCTGCCCGGCATCTATACGTGGGGTCTAGGATCCGAACTCAGGACCTTCGGCCTGCAAGGCAGAGGCTAAACCCCTGAGCCACCTCTACAGCCCCCAAATAGTTAAATTTTTATTTCATCTCTTTTTCTTTCTTTTATCACTTCAGGGGGGTGAGAGAGGGAGAGAAAGAGAGAGAGAGAGAGAGAGAGAGGTTTAGAAGATCATGGCCAAGACATATCACACCAATGATGCAACAAAGTGCCAACACTATGTCTCCTGACATTGGAATGCATCAAAATGATCTGGGAACTAGTTAAAAGGACAAATGGACATCTAGGGAATTTTACAAGTTTTGGAATTGGCATGATAACTTAAAGTTGATTTTAATGATCTGATCAAGTAGTTATAATGTAAGTCAAAAGAAAAAGTAATTATAATGTGAACCCAAAGAAAAGGTGATTATTATGTAAATTAAAAGAAAACTCCTGAAATATATTATTTCAATACATGATAATTATATATAATATTGCATATATATATGTGTGTGTGTGTGTGTGTGTGTGTGTGTGTGTGTGTGTGTATGTCTGTGTATGTATAGACACATGCTGTCCGTGCCAGACAAAGATAATACCCAGTAAAAGCATTGTGCATTTGTTTGCTTTGGTAAATGAACTCGTTTGTACAATTAGGCAAGTGAGTTTCAGTCATTTGCTTTTTTCAACTCTATTCTCGATATAAGTTATTAAATCACTTACATATGATTTTAACAATTTTCCTTATTTATTTGGCTATCATAATTTTGACTTTTTAATTTTTCCTTTCAGTGTTATGACTTAGGAAAAAATTATGTTCCCCTCCTCTCCTTTCATTCTAGTCTAGTCAATATATTCTTAAGTATTCTCACTCAAAGAACACAAATGGAGTAAGTCCTATTTTCGTCCAAGAGGTTTTATGTGGTACAAGAAGAAAACACAGTACTGTTTACTATCACGGGATCTCACCAAGTTTCCAAGTAACACTGAGTCATTGATCATCTGTCTGAAAGATGTTAGAACAGAGAGACTCCTGAGAGAAAAGAATCAGTGTTGTTGATAAGTCCCTTGTGTGATGCAATAACAGGACAGTGATTTTCAATTTGTGTATTCCCGTGGCATGTACAGGCCAGCTGTGCAGTGAAATGAGTCAAATTCTTCACCAGCTATGTGGAATCCTTCACTGACCAAAACTTACAACCAAATCCCAGAGACACCCAAATAAACAACACATTTTCAGTCACCTTATGAGCTGCAAGCCTGTGTCACAATAATGAGGAAAGTTTCCTGTAACTAGACCATTTTCAGCGATATTGCTGACATATTTTACCAATAAGATGAGCTGAAATTATGAGTTGATAAAATCCTCCTTTAAATGAAATCATGGTAAGTGTCGATCATAAAATACTGAGATTGGAGATGATCTCAGTGGTATAATTTCCCTGCATATGCAAGTTCCTGTGTTGATTCACCAGAGGTGAAAAAGTTTCTTCAAAAGATTTTTCATTCACATATATATAAACTTCAGAATCAAATTTAGTAATGTTATTTCAGAAATTATATTGAGATTCTTTAAATCTACATTGGAAAGGTTTGACATCTTCTATGTATTGACAGCAGTTTTCAGTTTTGTCTTATACATCCTATCAATATTTTGGCAGATTCATGTTTATCCTTTTAAAATTGATTGCCTTATAACTGATATTTTAAAATTTAATTTTGGTTCTTTGTTAATGGATCAAGGAAAATAACTGAGAGTTTTTATTGGATTTAGAATCCTACTGTCTACCACACTCACAATTTCTGTAATGATTTAATAGATTATTTTGTAGCTTTTATATAAACATCCAATGCCATTACAAACTGAAATATTTTACATGTTCCTGTCTATTCTATAACATGTTTTTGTCTTTGAGTTTTTTTGCTTTAGAAGTGATAAGAGGCAGTAATCTTTATTGCTTGCATTTATTTTTGCCTATCTACTTTTATTGATGTAAAGGCCATTTGATTTATATCCCAACAATATGTCTGATACTATAATTAGCATCTGCTTCACATGACATCATATGTATATTGGTAAATGTATTTATAATAAACTTCATGGAGATTTAAGTAATAAATCTATTTTGCTCAGTGATTAAATATTTTTATTCCTGTTTTTGAACCTTTAACCTTTTATCCTCAAATAAGCCTTCAGTATATAGTCCATGAGTTTTAAAGCAAACATTTCATGAGAGACAGTAAGTGGGAAAATAATATTTATAAGTGTTTGGATGCCATGTTATGCCTGGGGAGCTCAAAGAGCAATTTCCAGAAGTTATTTTTCTCCCACCACCATATGGACCTGAACATGGAGCTTAGGGAACTAGGTTGGAAACAGGTTCATTTATCTACTAGGCAATGTTGATCATCTATAATGCAAATTTTAAAGAATACACAGTAATAGTTACTTTCAAAACAATTGCCATTTTCAAATATCTGTATCAATTTTACTAAATTTTTATAGTTCCTAAGCACACAGCTTTTACACAATATTCTGTCACATTTTTCTTATAATTTTATTTTATTCCTCATTAACTGCTACGCACATTGGATAAACATCAACTATTCATTTAACAAGACTCCCTTGATACATTTAGGTCACTTTCATTCATCTGTAGATTCCTCATGAATGTTTCATGTACTCAAAATTCCCAGGATCTTCCAGTTTCCATATTTAAAAGACACCTCAGTTGAATATAAAAGCCCAGGTTAATTTTTGCATTGTTGAATACTTTGGAAACACTTTTCACTGTTGCTACTTTGGATTTTGTTCCCAAGAGGTCACCTGCAAAACTAATATTCTTCTCATGATAGTTAATATAATTATTTTATTTACAGGAACTGGTAATTTTATTTCTTCCTGAAGGTATAAGCGCTGCACTACATTATTTCTCAGTCATTCATTTTGGGGGTTATTTCCCCATGTATACCTTGGAATTAATTAGAATTTAAGTTGAAATCGTGATTTTTTTCTCTTGGCTTATTTATTTCAATAGTATTTTTTCCAGTTTTCCGTTTTAGGAACTTCAATTACTCAAAAGACATAGATTTTTCTTTGCCTAGAATTCCACTTCATCTAATTTCTTATTAAACAATGAAATCTTTAAAAATTCAAATGGAATCTTTCACTATTTACTATTTCCTTCATTTTCTAAATGCATTTATTAACATTTAATTCTAATCTGCACTCTATATGATTTGCTCATAATTTCCTGCATTTTTACCTTCTACCTACTTTTCAGAATTTGTTCTGGCTTCCATTACATTTATGTTCATGTACCATTTTCTTAGCTTTTATACATTTCAGATGCAATTGTGTTTTTAACATTTTTATCAAAAATTTTATATAGAAACAAAATGAGTTTCTGTCTAATGCCCTCCTTCCCCTCCCATACCCTCCTTTCTTATTCTCCTCTCCCTTCCCAGTCCATCCCGGTCCCACCTGCCCACATGATAAGCAGCTGCTCTATTTCTGGGCTATATCTTCATGACTGATTACTAAATTTTCATTTTTTATTTTGATTATTTTTAAAGCACCTCACTTTAATCATAAGACATTTCTCCAGATTAAGTCTATCAATATTAGCAAAGTAAATATACTTTTAACCCCAATAGTATCAGATGATGACTGGAATTGCTGATTAATTCATTTGTATCTAACATTCAGGTATCTTATCTTGTAATTGCTCATTATGAAAATTTTTATTGCTATTTTCTCATTACTGTGACAAAAGGATCTGATGAAAGCTACTTAATAAAGGAAACACGTATTTTGGCTCACAAATTAAGGTATATTTTACATGGCTGGGAAGGCATGAAGGAAGCAGCACATGGTTGTTGGTTACATTGCATCTGTTCAGTCAGTAAGAAAAGAGAAATGAATACTGGTGCTAAGTTCGCTTTCTTTCTTTCATGAAGTCTACTACTGTAACCCATGAGATTGTGGCACTCACAGTTAGTGTGAGTCTTTCTAACTCATTTATCCAAACTGACGAACTCTGACACAAATATGCTCAGATGTTTATTTTATAGTTGATTCTAGCTCCTGTCAAGCTGACAATCACTATTTCCCAACATTTCTGTTTATCTTCTATCTTCTTTTCTTGTCCTCTCTCAAAACAGCTCTCCAGTGGTGTCTTCCCTCACTTTCCATGCCTACAGACATTTTCCATCCATGAAAGCATTATGGGAATTTGATTTTATTTCTCCGCTACAAGTAATTGAATATTCATTGTGTTGTCTTTCCCATGTATTCCTAATGCACCTGCCATAATAATCTTATCTTATGGCTGTTTTTGTCTGATATTGTAGTGCATAGAAGAATACATGGACATACTCAGGCTCAGGTTACTATTTGAACCTGAACAATTGCAGGGAAGATCTTAAGCAATACAGTTACAGAGTATTTGTGGTAGCTCAATTCTGAGATTTAATGAGTAGTATTAAGGGTGGTGTGGGAATTTCTGCAAGTTATTGAAGTATCGCACAATAACAAAAAAGCAATGGAGTTCTGGAAATGAGTACAGGTGCAAGGTATACTCAAATTAACAAGGAACAATTGTCCATTTCTTAAGTTGGTTAGGACTCTGTTTAATAGAATGGTTATTGACTAAATAGTCTATCCATTTGTTCTAGGATTGAGACTTCCTCTTATTCGTGAGAAAGATTTCACTCTGATGAGCTTCAATGTATTGCTGAAGGAAACTTCTTCATCTCTTACTTTATTATGATGAATCAAAGTTTCTTGTACTACTATCATTTTACCATAAATAATTTTGTGATTACTTAATTTTTTCTAAATGAACTATTTTATTCTTTATTAAACTAATTATTGTACAATTTACACTCTTAAGGGATGGTGGAACTTTGCTACTGAATGAACAAGATGAATTAAAACAAACAAATTCATATAACATCTACTAATATAAATCATTTGAAAAGCAATAATAACTTATTTAAATTATTCTTATAATAAAATATTATGGAGAATAAAATACTTGTAACCACTTCTCATATATTACAGCTACTCAATAAAGGATAAAGATATGACCTGAACTAACTTATTGTACATCTATCTTTCAGACAAACCTTATGGCAGAATAGCAAGTAAAAGAGGATTTTGTAGGTCATTTCCATCAGACTCTGGTCAATAACACTAAAAATATCCCAAGAAACTTTTCCATTTTTAGAACCTATATTGAAAACCTGAGAAAACTTTGCTGAAACATTCATGCTGTTTTTGAAAAGGAAAGATCAGTGATAAAAATGTGGATCATGACTAAAGAAAATTTCAAGTATTGAGATCAAAAGAAGAACATGTTTGTAGTCCTCACAATGAATTCCTTGCATAATGGTTGCTTAATTCAGTTTCATGATAGTATGGTTTATAATACATTAGATAATTGCTGACATTTTGCTTGTGTAGTGCAACCATGAAGACAATATTTTTTTAACTTGGCACTAGATTTGAAAGATATGACTGTACCTAAAAAAAAATCTGCATTTAGTTTAACTAAAAAAACTGTTATTCTCTGTGAACGTCTCATTCTCATATGTCCACAGTCGCATTCACATATGTGCACATGTATGCATTCACATATTGAAGAAAACAGCTATTATTCCAGATTTTCTTTGTTTGGATCCTATTTCTTCCCTAGAAAACCAAGATTTTAAACCTAAAAACCAGTATTTAATATCATACTAAGGCATGTAGTAGATCCTGATTTTATATGTATAGGAGATCCAAGAGATAAAGAAATTTCAAAATGTGGGACATCTCAGAAGTTACATTTGAGATGAAGTCCCTTGCACCAAATTTAATTTCATTAGTCTCCAAAATGAAAAACACCCATGAAATTATCTGATATTTGGAGAAATGGTATTTTAAATTCTGAGAAAAGTTAACTGAAATAGTAGTAATAAAGAATGGAAAAGTATAAATAAAAGGCACTGGTTCTAAAGACCATAGGCTGAATTGAACCCCAATCTATGTCCCTGGATAGGAGACCAGCATGCTGCCTCTGGTGGGTTGCATTAGTTTGTAAACTCTGAATACATTCAGAGTTCTGAGCATGTTTGGAGAGTTCCAAGCCTTGGACCCACAGTCCTCAGTAATCTGTGCTTACCACTCATGAAATTTTCTGGGAAATGGATGGAATTATAAGAAATAATATTGAGTAAAGTATCCCAGACACAGAAAGTTAGATGCCATATGTACTCAGATAATAAGTGGATCCTAGTTCCAATCCCACTTAATGACATATTCAAAACAAAATTTCTGTAATATCCACTATAATCACAAAGGATTATAAACATGAGGCAAGAGGAGGGAAGAACCCAAAAGAAAGGAGATAGGGGAACATGCTTCTATAGAAAAATTAGGCCAGGTCATATATTGCATATGAGTAGTGACACATCTGGTGCAGCTCACTCTCACTTCCCTTCCTGGTCATTTGGGACTGAACCAGTTTCATCTCCCCAGTCAGGGAGGATATAGGGACTGGAAGGTAGATGGTAACCAACTGGAATATGGGAGACTGACCCCTCTTCACTGCTGTGTCCTACTCCTATCCTTCCACCTACCTCTGAGTCTCTTCTTATGTTAAGATCTTCATTGAAACAGACATCTTTGGTAAGGAGATAACCTTTGATACCAATCAGGATGCAACCAAGGGCAGTGTAGGAATAGCAAAATTGAAAACAACAACCAACCATAATTCAGAACACCAAAGACCTTACATTATTCACCTGGAACCAGACCATCCAAATCTCCCCCCATCCTAAAGCTCAGGAACCTTGTAGAAGAGGGATCAACAAGATTGTAAGAGCCTAAAACTGGGGAGGACCGATGATATGCAAGATACTTCACTTACATCAGGGCTGCAGCAGCCAGGATTTAGCCACAATGTGATTGGACTTTGCCTGTCCTGCACAATTGCTGTCATATCAATGACCCCCAAAATCTAGTACAGATCACAGGGAGAAGACTTCAGGCAGTAGGATCTTTAGAGGCAAGGGGTTAAACAGTCACAATAGATTTCTCATGCAAGCGGTCAGACAAAAAAGGGGCCTCAGGCTATGCCATTGAGTCCTGAACCTTCACTGGTGTAGAGGACCTAGAGGAAGGTTAGGTACCCACATAAAGAGATGTTTTTGAAGGATGGGAGAGAGGAAGTAGAAAACATAGGGAAAGGGGGCAGGAGGGGGGAGAGGTCAGGGGGAGGGGGAAAGGGGAAGAGTGCAATGGGGGACTACAAGGGAGGGGAGGGGAAGAGGAGAGAAGGTACCTATTGAGCTTGTATGATTAGTCAAAATGTGTAATATAAATAAATAAAAAAGAAATGAAATAACATATCTAACTTTTTGCTTCCATGGTACCTAGAAACTTGCCTATGAAAGTTTCTTCTTCCAATTTGGGAATATTTTTTCCTATCCAGGATAAATAAACATAGAAACCTACACAGGAAGAATAGCTTTTATTTGTCATGAGGCTGACAATCATCCATTGATTTGTGGATCTATCTCCCATGTAGGAGAGTGCTTAAAACCTAAATTACTGGTGAACAATTCCAGTAACTATTCAAAGAAGGAAGTCATACATGATAGCTGAAGGCTTAGCTAGAAGCTTTAGGAGTCAAATTTAGATATTGGAGTTCTAAATACAAAAACAGTCATAATAGATTTTTGCCCCATGCAAAATGCAAACAAATTGCAGTAGAAAGCAAAGATGATCAGAATGAGCAGATAGTTATTGTGCAAACAGAAAAAAATTGTGATTAAAATGAAAATATGACAAAACATTGTCAAGAAAACCTTGTTACACAAGTGATCATGAGAAATCATCCAATGCTTTTCATTTGGATATAGCATGTGATCTATGTTTATTAAAAGATATTTTAAGTATAGAATGTACCAGCAGTCCTTCAGGGACACCATAGTTCACATCAATTTAAACCTAGAAGTTGAATGTAAATCATGTAAGAAAACTACCAACTGTCCTCAATCACTTCTTCCTAACACTATGAGGAAAGAAAACCAGAAAGGCGGTGGTAGGTGGCAACAGATGTTGCTTAAGCAGAATTCCATTTGGATTATTTTAAGTTTTAAATCCCCTACTAACTGAGATTATGATTCATTTTCTATTTATATGGCAGGATATTGTTTTAGTTCAGAATCAGGAGGCTTATCAACAAGTGTTCAGAGCAAACTACATATTATATTTGAATATGGCATTAGTTAAATAGTCTTTGGCAAATTGCCCAATTTTGGTAAGCTTCACTTTCCTCCATTTAAAACGAGGGTGGTTCCTGCTACATTTTCCTACATGCTGCCAGAAAAACTAAAAATGTGTCTACTACAATTTTGAACTTCAGTTGAAGCATTTTGCTTTGAAGTGTAGTTACAAAGATAAAATGTAAGGATCCAAGTCTTCTTAAAGACCAGCCATAAAACAAATCATTAAACTGATTATGACAGATAATCGAGAGTTAAGACAAAAATATATTTTTTTCATTAGTAGTACCTTTTCACTTTTTCTCCCACATTTTATTTTTTTCCTAATCATACAAGCTCAGTAGGTACCACCATCCTCTTCCTTCCCTTCCCTCCCCTCCCCAGTGGTCCCCCATTACACTCTCCCCATTCCTCCCTTCCTTTCATCCCCTTCTTCCCTCTCCCTCTCCGGGTGGCTCCCCCTTTCTCCCTCCCATCCCCTGGAACATCCATTTATGTGAACAATAACTCTACCTCGAGTCCTCCACCCTAGTGAGAGTTCAGGACTCAGTGGCATAGTGAGGGGCCCCTTCCTGGGCTCCCAGTTAGCATAGAAATTCTAATATGATTGTTTAATCTCTTTCCTCTAAGGATCCTACTGCTTGGAGCCTTCTCCCCATGCAAGACTTTGGGAGGTCATTGACATGTCAGCCATTGTGCAGGTCAGGCAAAGTCCAGTCCTGGCTACTCCATATCATTGGTCATCCTCATCTTTAGGCTCTTACAATCTTGTCTCCCTGTCTTCCACAAGGTTCTCTGAACTTTAAGATGGGGAGATATTTGGCTGGTCTGGTTCCAGGTAATTAATGTAGTGTATTTGGGGTTCTGAATTGGTTGTTCTGTTCAGTTCTCCTTTTCCTGTACTACTCTTGGCTGCATCCAATTTGTATCAAAGGTCACCTTGAAACCAAAGATAAAAGACTGTTTAATCGACATCTTAATATAAGAGGAGACTCAAAAGTAGAAGGAAGAATAAGATTAAGACACAGTAAGAGGAGGTCATTGCCCCATTTTCTGGATGGTTACTGTCTATCTGCCAGTCCCTAAATCTTCCCCTTTTGGTGAGATCAAACTTGTTCAGTTCCAAGTGATCAGGAAGGGAAGTGACAATGAGCTGCACCAGATGTCTTGCTGCTTATATGCAATATATGACCGTACTGAAGCATGATCCCCTATTTCCTTTTTTTGGGGGGTCCTCCTTCCCTTTCTCTCCTGTTTGTAATCCTTTGCAATTATAGTGGGTATTATGGAGATTTACCTTTGAATATGTCATAAGGTTTGGAACTAGGATCCACTTATTAAGGAGTATATACAATGTCTAACTTTCTGTGTCTGGTATACTTCAATTCAATCACATCCTTAGCCATCAGGGAAATGCAAATCAAAACTATCCTGAGATATTATCTCACCCTGGTCAGGATTGCAAAAATCCACAATACAAACAACACTGAATGCTGTAGAGGATGTGGAGAGAAGGGAACTCTCATACATTACTGGTAAGAATGCAAGCTTATACAACCACTCTGGTGATCAGTATGGCGATTTCCAAAAGTGTTAAAGATGGAAATGACATATGACCCTGCTATACCACTGCTGGGAATACTCTCCCATAATGTAGCAATTTACTACAGTGACACAAGCACACCCATGTTCATTGCAGCACTACTTACAATAGCAAAGTCAAGGAATCAACTGAAATGCCCAACAGTTGACGAATGGATAACAAAAATGTAGTTCATTTATACAATGAAATAGTACTCAACCATCAAAAAAGATGAATTAATGAAATGTTCTGGAAATGGATCGAATTAGAAAAAAATTATATGGAGGAGTATTTTGAGTTCATTTCAATCACTAATATAAAATGACAATTTTAACAATGTTCAGTCAAGCTCTAGCATACATGAAGAAATCCTGACATTTTTGTGAAAGTGAAGAGATAGCAATCAATACTCACAAGCATAAAAAAAGAGAAAGAAAGGGCTGCAGAGATGGCTCAAGAAGCAATAGACTCTGCCTAGTGAGCAGAAGGTCCTAAGTTCAGACCTCAGGTCTTACATAAAAATGCCAGGCAGAAGTGAGTGACCTGCAATTCAGGCCCTGATGGGTGAAGCCTGGGAAATCCTAGATCAAAGCAAGAAGTAGATAAAGCAATCCAGGATGATTCCCCAAGTCACCTTTGGTCCTCCACAGGGATACACAGTCCCCTCTCATAGACAAACACACACACACACACACACACACACACACACACACACACACACACTCAATAAATGAATAAAATATTTGGGGGATAGACAAAGAGAGAGAAAGTGAGAGAGAAAGAGAGAGAACAATAATTTTGGGTTTCCATGATAGAAAGTCAATTACTTCATATTTTCAATATTACAAAAAAATCAAATATTTATTTAATTTTCATTTACCTTTATGTTGCTGGTGATGCATTTGGGGCCTCAATAGGCTAAACATGGGCCCTGCCAGTGAGCTATGCCTGCAGAATCTCATTTATCATATTGCAAAAACACTGTTTTTTGTTTCAGCATTAGGTTCATGGGAAACTGTATAACATTCCCTAGAACCAACATTCCCCTGCAAAGTGGTCCATTTGTTATGATTGATGAGCTCAGATTGACATGGTCACATGGAGTTCAGGGCTCTTATTGGAGTTAAACATTGCCTACTGTGAGTTTGGGAATATTTATTGTGATCTATGTCCACCATTACAGTGCCCTACAGAGTGATTTTCCTGCCCTTAACATGCTCTTTGTTCTGATTATATGTCAGCTGGCAAACACTGGCCATTCATTTATCTTCATGGTTTTTCACCCTCCAGAATGACACACACGTTAAACAACTCAGCACGAAGCTTTATGCAATGACTTCTTTGTACTTATACTGATTTCCATGTAACTATAGTTTCTTCAGGTCTTATTGGCTTAATCTCTCATATTTTATTTCACACAGAATTGTGTTTTATTGTCCAGATAAATCATAATACTTTGCCTTTATTAAGGTTGTTATCCTGGTATCCTCCAAGTTTGAGCATTTATGAATGAAGCTTCTGTAAATGTCCACAGGCAGTTTCTTGGGTAGAAACAGGTTTTTGGTTCCTTTGGACATAAAGAACCACACAGTTGCTAGATTACATGGGAACATTATGATTAGTTTTATACGTAATTACCAAAATATCTCCCAAAATGTCTTTAAGGTTTTGCATTCCCATATCAATAAATGAGAGTTCTTCTTGCCATATTTCTTTGCCAGTATTTCATGTGGTCAGTGCTGGATTTTGGCAATTCTAACAGGTTTGTAGTTTTACTTTATTATGTTTTAATTTTAATTCACTGCAAGTTTTTGAATGCTAATTTTCCTTCTATCATTTTTCAGTGAGATGCTTATTAGGATCTTCTCTTTTTTATTAGTTTAGTCATTTGTGTTTTTATGATTAAGAGTTATTTGAATATATGAATATTTTGGATGATATTCATTTCCCAAGTATGACCTTTTTATGAAGATTTTAAAAATTTCTTTAATTTTATTTTGTTATTTGTGTGTGTGTGTGTGTGTGTGTGTGTGTGCGCGCGCGCGTGTGTACCAAAGGGCACGGTTTCAATCTGTGCAAGCTTAAGGATGATTTCAAAGAAAAATGCTGAATTCCTCTTTCTCTTTGCATTGATTGGGATTTCCCAGACTTGGACTTCCACAGCTGAAAATGCTGGCAGCTGCCATTTCCAGATGGTATTTTTAAATTTGGGTCCTTCTGGAACTTGCAAGAGTCTTAACCTCTGAGCCAGCTCTCCAGCCCCATCCAATATGACTTTTACAAATATTATTTTCCAATCTGTAGCTCGTTCATCCATTCTCTTTGCAGTGAATTTTCATAAGAACATAAGAGTTTATTTTATATTTTTACAATGACATTTATTTTTTGTGAATTCTTTATAACAGCAAAAAGAAAGGGGTGGGATGTATATTGCAATAGCTGCTAATCAGAAAACAACTTGATATTGAATTATTTTATAAATCTATACTTAAAATGAATAAAAACAGTTTATAGTTTAAAGATTATTTTTATTCTTAGACTGTTGTTTTATAACTGGTAACAGAGAAAAGAGAATTAGTAAACTTAGCTGCTATGGCACATAAATAAAAATAAAGTCTACAGATAAAAATAGAGGCAAGCACAGAAGTTTATACACATTTTTATGATCCTGAAAATAAATGGTGTTTCAAATTTAAGAATTCATTGTCTAATGTATGTTTTAAAAAGTTGGGTTCCCTAAGTTCTTTGTGCACTCTGGATAATAGAGCTCACTAATCAGGGAGGGTATAGTGACTGGCAGATAGATGGCAACCAGCCTGCAAATAGGAGACTGACCCCTCTCCCCCCACTGCGGTCTCCTACTCCTATTCCATCTACCTTTGAATCTCCTCTTATAGTAAGATTTCATTTAAACACCCTTTTATCTTTGGTTAGGAGGTGACCTCCAATACCAATCAGGATGGAGCCAAGGGTGGTTCAAGAACAGCAAAACTGAAAACAACAAACCATAATTCAGAACAACAGAAACTCTACATTAATCACCTAGAACTAGACCAGCTAAATCTCTCCCCATCATAAAGCTCAGGGAAATTTGCGGAAGAGGGGGAGGCAAGATTGTAAGAGCCTAAAGATGGGGAGGACCAACGATATGCAAGACACTCCACACAAGTTAGGGCCACAGTAGCCATAATCAGACTTTGCATGACTGTGCAAAGACTGACATGTCAAAGACCCCTCAAAGTCTAGCATGGATCACAGGCGCTAGGATCCTTAGAGGCAAGAGATTAACAGTCATAATAGTGTTCCCATACTAAAGGGAACCCCAAGAAAGAGCTCTGGACAATGCTGCTGAGTCCTTACACCTCACTAGAGTGGAGGACTCAGAGGGAAGTTAAGCATTCACACAAAAGGATGCTCCAGGGAATGGGGGGAGGGGGAAGCAATAGGAGAAGGGGAAGGAGGGGGGTGAAAAGAAGAGGAAAAGGGGGAAAGGGTGCAAGAAGGACTGGAGAGAGGTAGAGGGAGGGAGGGGACCAGGGTACCTATTAAGTTTGAATGATTGGGAAAAATAAAGTTGGGTTCCCCCTGTAGTTTAATTATTATTTTTTTCATTCTTTATGTTCACTTGCTTTAATTTCTGTATCCTTAATACATTGGGTTTTCATGGTAATTTCTATGCATTACTAATATATATCTGTTGAATGAAGTGGATATGTATGTTATGCATCTATATGAGTGTAAGATTCCAGGTACTTTTCCTTAAGATAAATGGGAACTGTAAATTCTTTTTTTTTAAGTTTTTTAATTTTTAAAAATTTATTCAATCGTGCGTGTGCGCGTGTGTGTATGTGTGTGTGTGTAGAACCACGGACAAATTCGGGAACTACCATGGACGCCTCCACCTCCTCCTTGTTTACTCTGCCCCGGGATTCATAGGCTCCGTCCTACCAGGACCAGAAACGCAGGCTGCCCCCGCTTCTGCCCAGCGTCTATACGTGGGGTCTAGGATCTGAACTCAGGACCTTCCGCCTGCAAGGCAGAGGCTTAACCCCTGAGCCACCTCTCCGGCCTCGGGGAGCTGTAAATTCTTGAGGCTCAGCAGAATCAAAGAAATTTGAGCTCTATATTAGTCCAAAATTCAGGTAATTTTCACACAATTGCAAATGAACACAAAAAAATTTTGAATGATGACATGTTTCATAAATTACAAACCACCATGCTCCCTTTTGTAAGTCTTTATATTTGAAAACTTGAATTTTCACCTGCTATGAGAATATTATTTTGCTTTATACACAATGAATTTTTCCTCTAATTTTGACAGAATATTGCTTTAAATAGGGTACCAAGCAAGAGGATTTCTCCCAAGCAAATTAGGTAGTACTAAACAAAGAGGAATTGTTTAGTGAAGATCCCTCTGTGGTTATAACAGATGCTAAAGTAGATTCAGAATTAAAAATTAAATGTCTTAACTTTGATATACTGAATTGCAGTTGTTTGTATGAAAACTGTGTTTAACCAAACTATATTTCACTGTCACAATGTTCACAAATGAGTATTAAAATTGAATTTTAGAAAAAACAAGAAAATTGACACAATGTTTAGGAAGGTTACTTGAGCTACAATATATACTGTATTCTATAAAATAGCACTATTCATAGCATTACCTAGTACAAAATAAAATGTAGTGAGATGCCATGTGAAAATATGCCAGCAAAGTGAATTTGAAGAATAACCATGAGTATCTAGTATTCAAAACTCCCCAAAATAGAAAACAATATTTTTCATGTATTTGAGAATATTCATATAAATATTCATTTACATATATATCTATAAAATATATCCATTTATTATATATTATATATTTTCTTAACTAAAATATCCCACCTTATAGCTTTGTAATAATTCTTCAGTAGCGACAAAATAATTTTATGTAAAAGTTTTTGATATAACTGAACTAAAGAAATGTTTAATTTAATAAAGAGAGGAAAGTAGACTAATATTACTTGAGAAATTGAATACAAATACCCTTCATAAAATACTAAAACCTGAGTTCAAAAAAGAGTAAAATACTATGTTGCCAAAAAAAATAATGTCTTGTGATATAAAGAAATCTTGTTGTGGGGCTGGAGAGGTGGCTCAGGGGTTAAGCCTCTGCCTTGCAGGCAGAAGGTCCTGAGTTCGGATCCCAGATCCCACGTATAGACGCCAGGCGGAAGCAGGAGCGCCGCTTCTGGTCCTGGTAGGGCGGAGCCTGTGAATCCCAGGGCAGAGTAAACAAGAAGGAGGTGGAGGCGGTCCATGGTGGTTCCCGAATTCGTCCGTGGTTCTACATACACATAGACACACACACACACACACACACACACACACACACACACACGCACAATTGAATAAATAATAATAATAATAAAAAAAAAAGAAATCTTGTTGAAAAAAAATTTAAAAGGGGGGAGGGGATGGAAAGGTGGCTTAGGGGTTAAGCCTCTGCCTTGCAGGCGAAAGGTCCTGAGTTTGATCCTAGAATCCACGTATAGACGCTGGGCAGAAGCGGGGTCAGCCTGAGTTTCTGGTCCTAGTAGGGCGGAGCCTGTGAATCCCCGGGCAGAGTAAACAAGGAGGAGGTACCGGTGGTCCATGGTGGTTCCCAAATTCGTCCGTGGTTCTACACATACACACACATACATACACACACGAGCACACACGCATCCATGCACAATTGAATAAATAATACAATAATAAAGAAATCTCTTTGAAAAAAATAAAAGTAATTTAATTATTTTGAAGTGAAACACTAACAGGAATTTAAAAAATAGAAATAGTGGGAGACTTTTCTAAGTTGATAGAATGCTGCCTTAATTTATTTTCCTGTGATAAAATATTCAAAGAAAACATACATAAAGGAGAAAGCAATTCATCTGGCAACAGTTCAATGTCCTTTGTGGCAGGGAACTTAACACAGCAGGGATGTGAACAAACTATTCATATAACACTCAGAAAGCAGGGAGTGATGAATCCATTCGCCTGCTCAACTCCCTTTTTCCATTTACAAGTCCAGGCTCCCAGCAAGGGAAAGGAGCCAATTATAGTGGTCATTTCTCTCTCATCCATTTATGTAACCAGTTAACTCCCTCAGGCATGCCCAGAGATTTTTCTCTAAGGTGAGACTAGGTCTCCTAAAATTGACAGTTCAATTTTATGATCTGTATGCTAGTGTGTATAGGTGAAATTGCATACTTTCATGCCCACATTCTGTAAATAAGAGATTATAACTTACTCTATAAACAAATGAAAAGGGAAGTAATTGTTATAACCAAGGGTGACAACCACAGATCGTTTTTCCAATCTAAACATTGAAAACTTGCTGCAAAAAAAAAGTACCAAAAATATTAGACTGATGCTATCTGTTAAGAAAAGAAACTCTTTGTCATTTGAACTGAGGCAGAGATGATAATTCCTAATAACAGCAAATAAGAGCTATGTTCTACTTCATCTAGACTAATTGCAAGGATCAAAGAAAGCAGCATACATAGATAAGATTCCATGCCCAAGATTACCTCTGGAGACATCCGGAAAAGAGATGACACACAAGGAGGAATACAGCCATCATGGTTACACTTAATCGACTGATTCCAAAAGACAACAAAATTAATGAAGGAATGTCTAAGTTGATAAAAGATTCTCATAACTTGGAAAAAACAATAAGTGTTCTGTTATTTGGAATAGTGAGAGCACATGTAGTAGTCAGGTATAAAAGTCAAAAAGACATCTATTTTCCAGCATGTAAAAGTTAATGATACAGTTTTATAGATTTACATTTATTCATTTCTTTCTCTGTGTGCTAAAATTTGTATCCAGCATATTCCCTTGTCTTTGTCACCACCCCCAATAAACACAGATATGTATACAATAAAAATATCTGAAAAGGAGCTGTTCCTATGTTACTGCAGCTTTTTTTTCATTTAATTTTATTTGTGGAAGAGTTTGAAATAATAATAAATTATTTAACAAGACAATAGATGGCCATGGTGGCTCTCACCTGCACTCCTGGCACTTAAAAACTAAGGAAGTATTATTGCTGTGAGGCCCCGGTAAGCTATACAGTGAATTCTTGGTCAACCTGAGATACAATCTTGTGCAAAAAAAATTGAAAAAAAGGAAAATAAGAAATTATTTGAGGATGAAGGTGAATATTAGCTGCTAGCCTTAGACATAACAGACTGGCCTATAGACACAACCCAGAAAGAGTCTCTGGATTAAAACTGGCCTGTGAGCATAACTAGGAAGGATTGTGTTGATGGCCCCAGTTCACTGTTAGTGGGGCCATTTCCGAGGCAGGAGATATTAAAACTTATAGAGATAAAGAGAGCTGAGCTCTGGCAAACGTGTTTTCATCTGTTGTTGTTTTGCTCTCAGCTATGATAAAAAGTGAGCCGCTGTCTCAAGTTCCTGCTGCTGTGACTTATTCATCATGATCAACTGCAACCCATTACTGTGAGTCAATTAAATTCTTTCTTCCCATAAATTATTTGGATCATGTATTTTGTTACAGCAATGTTTAATTAACTCCAATCAAATGCACTATTGTAAATTATCTAATATTTCCAATTTATAATCCCCCTGCTACATCCCTCCCATCTCTATTGATTCCTCCTCCACTCTACCAATCCTTTACCTAGATTCATAACTATTGATTTTATTTCCTGACCCATTTAGTTTAACCACGTGCGAGACCACTGGATTGGATCTATCCATTAGAGCTGGGGTTGCTAGTGGGTACACAACTGTGGGAAATTACTCCCCTTCTCCCTGAGTCCTGAGCGGTATCACATAACTCAGCAGTGAAGGGTAGTGTCCTCTGAGCCCACCTTCCAACTCCCCCAGTTCTTGTGCAGGTTCAGGGAAGTGCTACATAGTTGCTGTGTCTTACCCAGATGGCATTTTGCAGCCTTGCTCACTATCTTTCAGTTTTTACATTGTCTCTACCCTCTCTTCCATTATGTTTCCTGATTCTTAGAGGGCGTAGTACAAACATTATGATTTAATTATTGGACAAGTGATTTTAACTGAATATTTACTAGCCACTTCCTAAATTGTGTTACCTAACAATAATCATGGAAATATCTTCTAGGATAATGTCCTTAAAAATAGTTTTAGATTTGTTAAAAATATTTTTTTCTGTTTCTTGCTCTTCTTCCAAGTTGCAAGGTTGTATTGGTTAATATTAACTCTCAAACAGACACTTAGGGAAGAGGCCTCCAGGCACCAACTGAGAAGGATTAGTTTAAATTAAGTTTAACTTCTGGACATGATTGTAAAGGACTTTGTCTTGATTGTAGTTATTGAGTTGGAAGACCCAGCCACTGTGAGTGGAACCATTCCCTGGGCAGGAGATCCAGAACTGTATAAGATAGAGGGAAACACAGTATAGACAAGCATAAGTGCTTAGATTGATTACTCTCTGCTCTTGCTATGGATGTAATATGACCAGATGCTTCAAGCCCCTGCTTCAGTAGCTGTCCAACTCTAACCTGGAATTGTGAGCCTACAAACATTTTAACTCCAAAATTACTGGGCTCAGATACTTTATTGTGTAACAAAACTAAAACACAGGGTAACAATGTTGATGCAAATAAATCACTTTCCATAACATTTTTGATATCAGGTGTTCAATACTACCTTCAATATTCTCAGAGTCTATGTAAAAACTGGTGTCTCAATATTCAATTATTCAAAATATCTAAATCTATTTCATTAGAACTTTTAATCTTATCTTAATAAAGCCACTGAGAATTTGAGAATTCAGGTAAATCTCCCTGAGTCTTAAAGTTTGGAGTTTGGTTTCACTTAAATATACCGTGCATTTGTGTGTGTGTGTGTGTGTGTGTGTGTGTGTGTGTGTGTATGTAAGCTTTTCAAATTCTTTAAAACATGGTGCACTTTAAGAGCTATTAAAGATTAAGTTGCTGTGTTATGCTACTTTAGAAGTGTTCATTTTAGGAAAAAGATTTTGAGTGAACTTTTAGTATCAAATTCAGAAATGATAATTACACAGCAAACTATAGTGAAATATGAAATGCTCTCCCAAAAATATTTTTAAAAATTATATTGCTCTTTTGATTCAACTTAATATTTTATCTTTCATATGGAACTCTTTATATATAGCAAAATATATAAAGAAAATGTTTGCATAGAATTATAATTATAATTTCATATTACAATTAACTTTCATGTTATATATCAGGGACTAATGGCATATATAACTTAGTGCATCAAGGCTTATTTTGGTCTTATGTATACACACTTGTATAATCTTACCAAACATTTATTCTTAATCAGAATCATTTGTGAATCTTTCTTCATAGAAAATATAAAAATCTCAATGGAGGCCTATCAAGGACTGCAAGTAAGTAATGAGACACCTGGTTAAGTTCACAGATGTTCGTTCCTGATCATTTACAACTGAGGGGGTATGATCTCACCAGAAGGGGAGGGCATATAGTCTGGCAGATAAAAAGTAACCATTTTGGAAATGGGTGATTGACCCCTCCCTCACTGTGGTTTCCTACTTTTATTACATCTATCCTTGAATGTGCTCTTATAACACGACTCCAGTTTAACAGCTTTTTTGTCTCTGGCCAGGGGGTGACATACAATGGAGTGAAGGGCATTGCAGGAGCAGCAAAACTGCAAAAGAAAATCAACAAACCACAATCCAGAACTTCAGAGACTCTGTATCAACCACCTAGAACTAGGCCAGACTAATCTCTCCCCATCCTGAAGCTCAGGGACATTTGCGGAAGAGGGGGGCGGTAAGATTGTAAGAGCAAAAGGATGGGAGGAGCAATGATTTGCAAGATACTCCACACAAGTTAGGGCCGAAGCAATCATAACTGGACTTTGCATGCCCTGCGCAATGTCCAACACACTATTGACCTCACAAAGTCTAGCATCAGCTCTAGGCACCAAGATCCTTGGAGACAAGGGATTGACAGCCACAGTAGTGTTCCTATGCTTAAGGGGAACACGAGAAAGGGTTCAGGGAAATGCCACTGGGTCCTTGTACATCATCGTAGAGGAAGGCCCAAAGGAGAGTCTGGCATGCACATTAAAGGACTCTCTGGGGATTGGGGGGAGGCACTGGGAGATAGAGAGGGAGGGGTGAGGGGAGGGGGAGGAGGGGGTTCCGGGGGAGGAGAAGGGAGGGAGGGAACTGGTGTACCTATTAAGTTTGTATGAGCGGAAATAATAATAAAAATGTTATTAAAAAAAGAAAATATAAAAATCTCAAAATTTTTATACTTATTAATTTTATGAAATTGTTACTAAGATGCAGAACACTTACACATAGGATAAACTATTTTATGAAAGCACTTACCTATAATAATTGAAAATGTCAGAATAATTCAGATTATAATTGTAATTCAGTAACTCATAATTGAAGAATATGCAGCTTGGTTTTGCTTGTAAAGGTTAGTATACAGGTTAAAAACAATAGCATTATAATCCTTTATTACCAGAATTCATTTCTCATTAACAGCAATTATGCAACAGGTTGAGCACTTAGACCTATCTAACATGAGAGCAGTCGATTTGTTACATAGTACACAGAAAAGAAATTGAAGCCTTCACTGATCAACCTAATGAACTCTGACTCACATACACCTGTTTCTCATTAACCAGTGAGAGTGTAATAGCCACTGTGAAGGACAGAAAGAAAAAACATCAGTTTTACCACCCAGCCTAGGTAAAGCTGCAACTACCCAACAATTTTTCACTATCACCTCTAGATTTTAATGTAGAAAACGTCAGTTTGGAATGCTGTCATTTGTTAATGCAAATTTGAAATGTAAAGATACTGTGTTTTAGAGCATTTCAAAGTGAAACATGATTCAGAAATGTATCAGAAATACCAAGAAATTACATGTGCATATGTATCATATATAGATCTACATAGTTCTTTTGTACAGAAGTAAAATGTTAATAAATTAATACTTCACAGCTTTTAACAATAAACATTGCTTTGCTTAAGCTTTTAAAGAAGTTGATTTCAATTAATTATATACTGTAATTGCATTCATTAAGTAATATATCATGACATAAAATAAATAAACATGGGCTGAGAGGTGATTAAGAGGTAAAGCAGCTAAGCATAATCCTGAAGACTTCAATTCTTTTTTTTTAATTTTATTTTTTTATTTCTTCCACTCATGCAAAGTTGATAAGTACCCCATTCCCCTCCCTCTCTCCACCCCTCCCTCAATCCCTTTGCTCCCTCCCCACCTTTTCCCTTTCCTTTACCCCCTTTAGTATAGGAATACTATTGTGGCTGTTAATCTCTTGCCTCTAAGTATTTTAGAGCCTGTGATCCATGCTAGACATTTGGGGGGTCATGACATGTTAGTCATTGTGCAGGTTATGTAAAGTCCTATTATGATTGCTTTGGCCTTAACTTGTATGGAGTATCTTGCATATCATTGCTCCTCCCCATCTTTAGGCTCTTACAATCTTACCTCCCATTCTTCTGCAAATTTCTCTGAGGTTTAGGATGGGGAGAGATTAGGCTGGCCTAGTTCCAGGTGGTTGATGTAGAGTCTCTAATTTTCCGAATTATGGTTTGTTGATTTTTTTTCTATTTTGCTCCTCCAGCACCGCCCTTGGCTCCATCCTGATGGGTATTAGATGTCACCCCCTGGCCAGAGATAAAAGGCTGTTAAAATAGAGTCTTATTATAAGAGTAGATTCTAAGGTAGATGGAATAAGAGTAGGAGACCATTTGCAGGATGGTTACCTTCTATCTGCCAGACTCTATGCCTTCCCTTTCTGGTGAGATCATACTCTATCAGATGCAAGTGACCAGTAAGGAAAGTATGCAAGCCCAACTAGATGTCTCATTACTTAATTACAGTCCATGATGATGACCTATTTTCTCTGTCATAGCATGATTCCCTTCTCTCCTTGTTTCTGGCAGGGCCCTTCTTCCCCTTCCCTCCCTGCTTATAATCCTTGCGATTACTGTAGATATTACAGGGAGTTATCTTTGAGGGTGTCACTAAGTGGGTTTGGAAATAGGATCCATCTATTAGGGAGGACATATGGTGCTTAATTTTCTGTGTCTGGGAAACTTCACTCAATATAATAGTTTCTAATTCCATCCATTTCCCAGCAAATTGCATTAATTCATCGTTTTTAAAGCATTTTTTAATTTTAGTTATTATTATTTATTTACTTGTGCATGTGTGCGTGTATGTATGTGTGTGTGTGTATGTGTGTGTATGTAGAACCATGGACGAATTCGGGAACCACCATGGATGCCTCCACCTCCTCCTTGTTTACTCTGCCCCGGAATTCACAGGTTCCACCCTACCAGGACCAGAAACGCAGGCTGCCCCCGCCTCTGCCTGGCGTCTATACGTGGGGTCTCGAATCCAAACTCAGGACCTTCTGCCTGCAAGACAGAGGCTTAACCCCTAAGTCACCTCTCCAGCCCCTAATTCACCATTTTTGATGGCTGAGTAGTATTCCATTGTATAAATGTACCACATTTTCCTTATCCACTCATCAACTGTTCGGCATTGGGGTTATTCCATGACTTTGCTATTGTAAACAGTGCTGCTATGAACATGGTTGTGCTTGTGCTATCAAGGTGAATTTTTCCTGTATGGGGGATTATTCCCAAAAGTGGAATACCAGGGTTATATGACATTTCAATCTTTAACTTTTTAAAAATTTTTTTATTATTATTATCATTTATTCAACTGTGTGCATATGCGTATGTGCGCGCACGTGTCTCTGTGTGTGTGTGTGTGTGTGTGTCTGTGTGTGTGTAGAACCACGGACGAATCGCGAACCACCATGGACGCCTCCACCTCCTTCTGCCCCGGGATTCACAGGCTCTGCCCTACCAGGACCAGAAGTGCAGGCCGCCCCCGCTTCCGCCTGGCGTCTATACGTGGGATCTGGGATTCGAACTCAGGACCCTCCGCCTGCAAGGCAGAGGCTTAACCCCTGAGCCCCCTCTCCAGCCCCAATCTTTAACTTTTTTAAGAATCACCAGACAGCTGGACAGAGTGGTTGTATAAGCTTGTATCACCACCATCAATAAAGGAGAGTTCCCTTCTCACCACATCCTCTCCAGCATTTGGTGTTTGTATTGTGGATGTTTGCCATCCTGACTGGGTGAGATGATATCTCAGGGAGGTTTTGATTTGCATTTCCCTGATGGCTAAGGATGCCGAGCATGTTTTAAGGTATTTGTTAGACATTTCAATTTTGTTAGATATTTTCATTTTTTATTTATGTTTTAATATTTTATGCATTTAATTTTTTAAAATTTATTTATTTATTCAATTGTGAATGTGTGGGTGCGTGTGTGTATGTATGTGTGTGTGTAGAACCACGGGCGAATTCAGGAACCACCATAGACGCCTCCACCTCCTTCTTGTTTACTCTGCCCCGGGATTCACAGGCTCCACCTTACCAGGACTAGAAGCGCAGACCGCCCCGCCTCTGCCTGGCGTCTAGGATCCGAACTCAGGACCTTCCGCCTGCAAGGCAGAGGCTTAACCCCTGAGCCACCTCTCCAGCCCCTAATTCACCATTTTTGATGGGCCATTTGTTTTCTTGGTGTTTAGTTTTCTAAGTTCTTTGTGCATTCTGGATAATAGAGCTCTATCAGATATGTAGTTAGTGAAGATTTTCTCCCATTCTGAGTTACAATCTATTTATCTGAACAGAGGCTCTTTAATTTCATACGATCTCATCTGTTGAGTGTTGGTTGTATTTACTGTGCAATTAGATTTCTGACGAGGAACTGTTGGCCTAGTCCAATCAGCTCCAGGGAGTTTCCAACTCTTTCAATCAAGGTTTTTATAGTCTCTGGCCTTATATTGAGGTCCTTGATCCATTTGGAATTAAGTCTTGTACATGGTGACAAATATGGGTCCAGTTTTAATCTTCTGCATGTGGAGATCCAGTTTGTTAAAGATGTTGTTCTTTTTCCATTGGATTTTATGGACCCCTTTGTCAAAGATCAAATGACTGTAATTGTGTGGGCTTATATTTGGGTCTTCAACCCTTATCCATTGATCTGTGTGTCTATTTTGGAGCCAGTACCAGTCTGTTTTTATAACTATGGATTTGTAGTATAGATTAAGGTTTGGTGTGGTTCAGTTCTGATCCCCAGATTCCAAGAGATGGCAGATCTCACACAATGTATAGATGTTTATAATCCTGGCCTATTTGTTGGAAATAGGTGGCAAATGCATGAGAATCTAAAATCTCACAGACCAGTCAACCAAGCTCACCCAGCATCAGTAAAGAGTCCCAGACTCAAACAAGGTGGAAAGGAGAGCAACAGCCTCCCAAGACATCCACAGAAGTGTTGAGGAACAAGTATATGTATGCATGCTTGAACTAACTCTCTGTCTTTCTCTCTCTCTTTCTCTTTCTCCCATTCTTTTTCTCTCTTACACATATATACACATGTTCACATAGAAGCACACATATATAAGTAAAATAAATAGTAGTTCATTTTTAATATTTCATCACCAAAAAAGGAAAATAAAACAACAAAGTTGTTTTTATGTACCATTCAATTCATCTTTTAGAAACCAGAATAAATACATTTTGCTGTATAACTCATCAACTTAAGATCTACATTAGTGTTTTTTTCTTACATGTTACTGAATTTATAAAGAAACATCACATTTAAGCAAATAAAAGCTCATGTAATTAAACTTTAGTACTCTCTTTTCCTATAGATTTAATATAGTCATATTATGTATTTTATTTCTCTCACATACCAGCCACTTTTAATAGTGCATGACATTTATTATCTGATTTTTCACAGTAATATTATAAAGTAACTATAATTAATATCATGTTATGCATAAGAAAAATAAAATAAAGTAATACCAAATTTCTCAGGGCCTCAGAACAATCAAGAAATAACAGTAACTGAGACCTGTTAATTTTAGGATTTAAACTGCTTAAGATATACTCAATAAAATAATTTAGATTTTTAACATATTGTTATTTGTAATACAAATATTTTATTTTGTATTTTATTTTGAATAAAAGTCATTTTAGTTTCATGTGACTCCTAAAAGGAACAATAATATCTGTTTAGTCTACTATTTATAATGTTATAGGAAATGAAAATGCTATTGCCTATAAAACATGTTAAGCATTGCAAAATATTGGCATAAATTATTGTATGCATTTCCATTTAGAAGTTGCTGTATATCTTTTGGAGCTTACAAATACCATCCAGGGCAATCGTCCTTTTTCAACCATCTCTTAAAGCAGGATTTGGAAGCCAAATGCTTAAATAATAGGCAAATACATTAGAAACAGAGATTAAAGAGATGTTCTCTGTGGCTCATGTTTGATCTTAAAGAATGTATCTACTATTACCAAGTCTGATTATCGTTAAACATGACAATAATTTAAGTTTTGAGTTGAAACACCAAAACTTTTAAATGTTAGACTAATTCATAATCAAATAAGACAAAGTTGATTAACATAATTCTGTGTCTGAGATTCATTTTATAGTCTGATGTTTATAATTTCTAAGTCAGCCATACGTGATCTATGAATGATCATGTAATAGGTGTCAAGTGGCAACATTTATTATGATTCAATATTTATTTCCATAAAAACAAATTTGAAGCTCATTTTTCAGAAGGCACAGCCAAGAAGTTAATCTCAGTTATTATCCTCAATGGGATACTGCTGCTGCCTTAAATAGTTCAGGTTGATGTTCATTACTAAACTCAAGCTGCTTAACAGAATGTCCACTGTAGCCTAATTACTGATCTAGGCATGGCCAGAATTTTTCATGAAAAAGAGATAATTTTCTGGGAAGACCTTCAGTGAAACCCAGGACCCAATGATGTTCAGATGTTCTTGTCCGTGACTGTGGCAAAGATTGACACTTGTTCTCACAAGCTTTTATAACAGAGCCAGAGTCTTTGGCAGCTATGTGGACCAAATGTCTGTGCACAGTGGGATCTTCTTGCTAAATTTGGTATGGCACAGAACCAACTTTTCTCTAAACTCCTTGGTGCAAGGTGACCTCACGTACAATAGAACTATAGAACTAATTCAGTATGCTGCTGTTAACATGACTTTGGAAAGAAAGGGACTAAAGAAAAAGCATCTGGAATGTACTTTGTCCCACATGTATATAACTGTGCAGACAAAAGTGCTAAAATCAAATGGCTGGTCAATATTAGGGATGTGTTCTGTCCTTTGCTGCTGTCCTAAAATAGCCTTTCTAACTTTTCCTTGACTTTATAACTAAAATATGCCACATGCTCATCTTTCACGGATGACTCATCATGAAAAGACTGAGACAAGTTCTAGTAGAATTTCGAGTTATATCTCTATGTGGGAATTCCCAGCAGGAGCTGATGGAGGTGGAAAAAATGAAACTTTAAGTATAGTTTCTTGATCCCTCATCACCTCTATTAATTTTCTGATTTTTGTTTTGGACAGATTTTGTCCTCATGCTCTTTTGAAACCCTGTGAAGGGAGTTTGATGCTATATTAATTACAAAGATGTATCTTTGTTGAAGTTGGAAAAATAGGTGGGCTAAATAGCACCTACTGTGCTTAATGTTTCCTTCTGAAGGTTAAGATGCCTTAATTGACATTGTCAAGGGTCAATTTTATTATAAAATGACAATCCACAGATGGACGATTAAGAGTCAGCCCACTTTCAAGAAGAAACTTAAACTGACTGATAAAGTTTGATACATCACATTTGTTCAAAAATCTGTTCTCTTTGACAAATATAAAACTCGAGTCTGTAGTTGGAAAATGCTATAAATTTATTTAGAAAACAAAGTAAAGCAAGCAGAGTAATAACAAGTGAGTATTACTTTATTATCATCAGTTTATGTATTAGAAAATATACTTTTGACATGCTATTTTTGGATTTTCCGTTTACCTTACAAACTTGAAAACATTGGCCTTAATGTTGATGCAGACTTAGGAGAACAGAATAAAGAAATTTTGTTTTACCTTGAGCATATGGCTTGTATACTTGTGCTTAAACTGAGTACTCATGATTGTTAGATTTAAATTCCTTTTGAGAAAAAGAATCTTTTTGGGAAAAGGTATCTTTAAAGATAACTGGGAAATAGGAGTAAGGTAAAGAAATTATTAGCTTTATCAGTGCTAATGTCTTCAACCTCTTAGCTAAAAAAATCTCAAACTTTACCAAGTAAAATATCTCTTCTAAGTGCCTTGGAAAACTGGACATAAACCAATTGAACTTCTATTTTTGTTAATTTATTAGCTATGTTTGCTACTCAACTTTTAACTCACTCTAAGAACCATGAAACTTATAGTGGAATCTCTTAGCCCACTCAGGAACATTAATACTGCCCTCTTTTCTTTGGGATTCAATGTGTTTGCTGGAACTGTATTAATACAATCTCTTCACTACTTAGTGAAGGAAAACACATAATTTATAGAGAAATATGATTTATTACATTATAGATAATGAAATATATGAATACACATTTTCCTCATGCTTATGAAGCACTGTTGGGACATGCAGTAAAATGTAATCTAGAATAAGGAATCAAATTGCATGACACCATGTTTATGTTTCAAATAAGTCTTGTAATTAATTAGCTTCCTCCTTTGTTTGCCGTTTGTATGTGAATATTTCAAAAATTATTGACTGATTCATACGTTAGCCATTGGAAATATGACAAAATATCTAACTAAAATGTTTAACTTAAAAAAGAAAAACTATTTTGACTCACTGTTTTAGAGATCTCAGTACATATTCAGTTGATCTCATTGCATATCAGGTTTTAGAGAGTGAAGGAGAGAAAGACAGGGGGGTTTAAAAGAGAGAAAAGTGAAATTTCTCATATGTCATGGTGTTAAAAATACTCTCCTAGACCCTACTTACTCCTTAAAGTTTCTACCAGCTCTCAATTATGCCAAGATAGGAATTAAGCTTTTAACATGTGAGCATTTGGGATACAAACCTAAGTATGTATGTCTTGGAAACACTGATACATGAGGGATTGAATTATTATATAGAAAAGATTTGTGTAAACTTTGAAACAGGGGTCCTAATCTTTTAAAACAGGGGAAGAAGTTTAAAATTACATTTAAAATACTCTCATGAGGATAAAAAGAACTTTTCTTTCTCTGTTTGTACCTCCAACTTTATCTAAAATTTCTGACCTAGGACAGAGAAGTAAGGGCTTCCTGATGCTTTGTTTTATTTTTTTAATTTGTAGATAATTAAAATGCTGTAAAAACTGAGGTGGGATTAACAACATGAACATTTCAGATAAGTCCGTGAAATGCGCAATAGCAAGACATCTGGTGCAGTTCACTCTTACTTTCCTTCCTAGTCACTTGGGAAAGAACAAGTTTGATCTCAACAATCAAGGAGGATATAGGGACTGTCAGATAAACGGTAACCATCTCCTCTTATATTAACATCTTTATTTAAACTGTCTTTTATCTTTGGTGAGGAGATGACCTCCAATACCAATTGGGACACAGCCAATGAATAGCAAAACTGAAAACAACAACAAACCATAATTCAGTGTACCAAAGAACCTATATTATTCACCTGGAACCAGACCATCCCAATCTCTCCCCATCCTAAAGCTCCTCTCCCTTGCAGAACAGGGGGAGGAACGATTGTAAGAGCCAAAAGATGGGGAGGACCAATGATATGGAAGATAAATAAATAAATAGTCAAGTCAACCACTCAATCAGTCAATAATTTACAAATGGAACAAAGGAGAGGGAAGGGGAAGAAATCTATCACCAATTATTTTAAAATGGAATTAGTAAGCTTTATTTCTCAATTGCTCTGTTTCTTTACTTCTCAGATAGAAAAAAAATGCATGTAGCTGTGGCACACACACACCACAGTGAGTGGGCAGGGAGGAAAAGAAAAGGTGGAAAACAGAGGGAGATTGAGAGAGAATGAGATGAAGAGAGAGAGAGAAAGAGAAAGATTTTCTATGCAGTGGCAAAGAACTGGAAACAAAAAGAATAGGATCTTACTGTCAGAATAGTTGAGAAGAAAAAAAAAGAGGATTTAAAAAAAAGAAAAGGAGTTAAGGGAAGCTAGAATGAAAGTTCTTGGAGAAATAAGAATGAGTTGTAGGGTGAATATTTAGTGGAGCCTATTCCTACCCATAATGGCACCTGGCACCTACAGGGCAAACTTTGGTTCCTCTTGGCAAAGCTACATGCGGCAATTTACCTTGGTGATGATGGTAGTTGTGTGTTTTATTGTAATTGTCTTAGAAGAAATTTTCTTGAAATCCTTAATATTTAAAAAAATCTCACGAACATTTAATGATGTCTTGAAAATGCACTTGAACAAAATAAGTCAAAAGATTAACCTTTGTAAAAATCTATGAGTATTTACCTAACTTAACATTTTAAGGTGAATTGAAATGTCTGAAAAATTTGAAGCAGACATGAGTTGTCTTTATGTGAAAATACAATATTGTCACCACCAGATATGTATTATTTCATTACAGCTACCTCACTTCCTTATGCTGTGCCATCACACTGTTCATTTCAATGTGATAAAGTCTTCCTTAACTTTTTGATGAAAAGACTATTTACCTTTGATGTTCCTGACCTAAATATATTAAAAAATTAGTCAGAAGTAACAATGATATGAAATGCTCAAGAGAGGGAGATAAAAAAGGCCAGCTAACATTACACTTAAGGAGCAAATTCTATGGAGCTTACATTACACTGCATCTCCAAATATTGTCATGGTAAACATTTAGACATTTTGCTTATTTAACATATGTTAGTCATAGGATAAATCAAATAAGACAGCAAACGCCTAGTAGATACTAGCAGTTCATTTAACCTTTTCAAGCATGCTTGATAATTAAAGAATTTGCTTCTGACTAATTTAATGTGTTTTATTAGGGTTAAATTTTTTATAACAATACTTTTGCTTGTTTGTAGTTTTTCAAAGGTAAGGGATGTCTCATATGGGTCAGCAATAAGAAACTTGTATGCATTGTAGTATGCAATCTCTACAACAACCATCTAAGTGTTTTCTTCACATTTCTTATTTCAAAAATGACACAACTGAGCCCTCTTAACTCCTAACTTTAGGTAGCAAAACTAAAACAAGTCATCAGTAAAAAGATTAGGGAGAAAATTTTCCTTTAAAAAAAAATCACTGGAGATTGGTCTTTGCTGGCTAGTTATAGACCTGCTGACTTCTTATGATTTATATTTTTATCTATTCATCAGAGCAGTATTTTGAAATTGCTCTAGCATATGTTCATTGATTATACTGTTGGATTTCAAATAGAAAAATTCTTTCAATTGTGTCATATGCTTTGACCATATTTCCTTCATCAATCACCCCTTATTTATCAGCTTGCTTGTCTCCTTTTCTTAAATTTCCTTAGGCTTATCTTTGTGGCTGTTTTAAAATTGTGTGTGTGTGTGTGTGTGTAAGACAGAAAGAGAAAGAGATTTATATATGTATAAAATTCTAGGATCTACAGCATAGAAAAATCGTGGTGGTTATTTTTCACACTTTATGAGTTACTTTGCTTAATAAAGTGTTCAGTTATACTCATTATCCAGAAAAAAAGCATATTTGTGTGACTAAAGCATAGGTGTGACTAAAACTACATTTATTTCATAAGTTTATTTCACAATTGAGTCCTCTCCTAAATTTCTTAACATTAAGGAACAAAACTATATCAAGTCATCAATAAAAGGATTAGAGAAACAATGCAGCATATTTTCTTTATTCATTAACCTGCTGGCGTGCACTTAAGCTGATTCTATAACCTGGATATTATAAATCGTCCTATAGTAAACACGCATGTCTAAATATCCTTGTGGTATTTTGCCTTCCATACCACTAGGAATGAGCAACAGAGTTAAGTATTGCCAGACAGAAAGTTGATTAATTCACTAGTCAGTGGGCATCACTGGTCAGTAGGCAAACAACTGGAAGGAATTCTGAGATACAGTAGTAAACCACTTCTCAAATGAGGTTTTGTAGAAAATTACACGGAAGATGCATGCCTACTGGCCAGTGATACCCACTGGCTAGTAAAAAAATAAACTGAGGAGAACTTGGAGTAATACTGGGATGGAGTGGTGGACGACTTCTCAAATGAGGTTTTATAGAAAATCACATGGAAGATCCCCTCAGTTCTCAGCTAACAGGAATATTACAGATATGATAGCATGGGTGTTTATTGAGAGTAATTCCCAGAATACTCATTATATCAAGATCTTTAGATAAACTATACCTCTTTCCCTTAAAGACCAGGTTGAAATTTTTCATATAGGCCTTATGGAAAAGCCCAGTTTACAAGATGTATTCTTTTTTGCTCATCATCTTGTTACAATCCCCACGGGTTCTATGGAGTAGAATTCTACATGAGTAGAATTCTGAACTCATCCTAGTCTAGGGGATTTTCTTGTTTTCTTAAAACCATGTAATTAATAGCCACCATGATGTAAGGTCACATATATCAGATGGCAATAAGTATCAGTTAAGGATGCTATAATGAGTACAAGATAATCTGGGTTTGGACTTATAACATTTCAGACTTCTCCATGCTCCTGAATCATGCTGCAGAACAGTCTTTAGGACATGTGGCAAAGTCATTAAAAAACTCCTCGGTCATATTAAATTTACTAGCCAAAGGGTCTGGACCTGTTATATATTTCTTTTCCCCTCTGCATCTAATGTAACATTTGCATGTGACTTATGATCAGAAACATAATATGAAATTACATTGTCTGGTCTAGTAAAGTGAAGGTAATGTTGGGGGAAACAAGAATTATTTGTAGCATTTGCCTTCAGACCAGCTTGACATTATTTAAAACTTTATGTTCATCTTCAGAGACTCTATATCATCCACATAGAACTAAGCCAGCCTAATCTCCCCCCATCCTGAAACTCAGGGACATCTGCGGAAGAGGGGGCGGTAAGATTGTAAGAACAAAAGGATGGGGGGAGCAATGATTTGAAGGGTCTCCACACTAGATAGGGCTGAAGCAATCATAATAGGACTTTGCATGCCCTGCACCATGTCCATCACACTATTGACCTCACAAAGTCTAACATCGGCTAAAGGCACCAAGATCCTTGGAGGCAAGGGATTGATGGCCACAGAAATGTTCCTATGCTTAAGGGGAACACAAGAAAGGGTTCAGGGAAATGCCACTGGGTCCTTTTATGTCAACGGAAAGGAGGACCAAGAGGAGAGTTAAGCATACACAATAAAGGACTCTCTGGGAATTGGGGGGGAGGCACTGGGAGATGGGGAGGGAGGGAGGGGGAGCAAGGTGTTCGGGGGGAGGAGGGGAGGGAGGGAACTGGTCTACCTATTAAGTTTGTATGAGCGGAAATAATAATAAAAAATGTTAAAAAAATTAACATGATCAAATTTAAAAAAAACTTTATGTTCATAAGCAAAGAACTGGGCCATGTCTATTTTTGAAGCTTAATTTAAACTTTCCTTCTATAACATACAGTCTTAACCATCACAATTATTCTGCAACATACTTTCACCTTCTAAATTCATTCTCACCTATTTCCATTTCTGGAACAAACTTTATCTTTATATCCAAAGGCATTTTTTAATCAATATGCCTCATATCTACGACCTCCACATTTTTTTCTCTACTTGATGATTTCTTTCTGTTTTACCACATTTACCATATAAATGACATATACATAAATACATAATCACACGTAGACAGTATACATTCATACATAGTCATTTATAGAAATATATTTAGTATCCTACATTTGTAACACTCACCCACCCATTGTCAATGAAGCTAGAATTTAACTTATCTATTTACTCTAACATTAGGTAGTCTTTAAAATTTGTACCTTTAAAACATATGACCTTTATAAAATAAATACAATAGAAAATTAATTTAGATATAAAACTTAACACTATTGATAAGGCTAAGCAGATCAAGTTGTTTGTGCTGGTTCAGAGTTTAAAATAGAATCTCCCAGGTGGTTTGTGGTCTGTGAAGGGACTGACTCTCTTTTGACCCAGACAATGTCACCTAGCTGGAACTGGGGTGTCATTTTAGAGATGGATTCCATTCTGTCCTGTGGACAATGTGATGAATATCCTCTGGGTCTTCTGCAGTGCCTGCAGTGACTTTAGGAGGGAGTGATTAGCTATTTCAGCCTGTGGGATATCCTTTAATTTGGGGAGGATGGGTGGGCCTCCAAAGCATAGAAGAAGATCCTTAGAAGGAGAAAGGGAAGGAAGCTGGTCTCGCTTTTACCTGTTTTAAGAACTAATTAATTAAGGCTTCCTTTAGGGTCAAGTTCATCCTGTCTATCTATCTTGGACTCTGTGGTCAGTAAGCACAATGTAATCTCCAATTTATATTCAGTATCTTTTGTCTCAATTTGATAGATCTTTCCCATGAAGGCTGGGATATTGCAGACTCCAAAGAAGGGGAAGTCTGAATCTAGGAACTAGTTCTCATAATAACTTTTTGTTACCATGGAAGCTGTTTCTGACCTGGTGCAAACTATTTCTATCCATCTTGAGAAAGTGACAACAAATACCAACAAGTATACATAGCTAAATAGAGTCGGTTTCACCTTTCTATACTCCAGTTTCCCAAAGTTCTCCAGGCAACATGCTATGGGCCCAGATCCCTTTTTATCTCCTTTTTGGTTTACTTGTGTGCAGGAAATATATCTGGATACCAAGTCTCTACCTATTTTGTCTATTGGGGCTCAGAGAAATTCAGTCATTTTTGTGGCCCCTTGGTGGGCCAGTTTGGAGGATCCAATCTGTCATTTTCCTCCCTAAGGATAGAGGGATTATCAGTCTTCCATCCGATAATGCCCATCACCCCTCCACCTCTGGGGTTCCTTCCCATTGTACCCAATTTTCCTCATCAGTAGTATAGGATGGATCTGTTGGCAGGCCCATATCTGGAATAGTTACTAAGTTCTGGAATGAACCCACTGGTTCTTGGGCAACTTCTCATGCTATCTAGTCTGTTGCTTGATTCCCTTAGGCAATCTCCTTCTTTCCATCTCAAAGCCTATATTAGGACTATGAGTTAATTTCTGCTATAGCTGTAATACAAGCTATAGGTCCAGCTTCTTGGACAGGTATACCATCAGTTTCTTCCATGGCCCTTAAGCTTTGAGTTAGGACCCCATTTGGCTGTATCTTGAGATACATTCATAGGTGGAATGACTTGGTGGTACTAGGAGTACCAAGACTAAGATAGACATTGAAAGGCTCTTTTGAGGTTTGTAAAAACTTCTTACTCTTTCTCAATACACACCTAAGGTTGTATTTCCTTTAGAGTGTCATACAGTGGTTTTGCAAGCAAACTCCAAAAACCACAGTCCCCTACAACAGGAACTCTTGTCCTTAGTCTCTGGGGCTGGTATCTGAAGGATGGCTGAGATACAACTGGTGTGTTTACCTCCTTCCAGAAGACACCTAGGAAAGTGACTGGAGACACACAGACCTGAGTCTTCTTTGCTGACACTTGGTATTCCGCTGTCTGGAGCTGCTGCAGGAGTCCTTTTGTGGCACTCCAGCAGTCCTGTCTCAGTGGCAATAAGGTCACCACATATTCAGAATGATCTTGTTGGAACTCCAAGAGATCTGCACTTAAAGCCTCTTTGAATAAGATCAGAGTGTTTTTGAATCTCTGGGGCAACCTAGTGCAGTTATTTGCCCCCACGTAATCCCCTTCAGGGTCAGTCCATTTAGAAGCAGAGATGGGTTGACTGATTGGAACCAGTGGGAGGCAAAAGAAAGCCTTTATTCCCTTTTCTTTGTCCTTGTCTCCCTGTCTTCCCTACCTCTGAGTATCATCAGTTTTAGATTTCTTTAAAGCAGTCATTATTACCTTTGCTACCTTCTTTTTTTTTAATTTTTTTCATTTTATTATTTATTCAATTGTGCATGAATGCGTGTGTGCACGTGTATGTATGTGTGTGTGTGTGTGTGTGTGTGTGTGTAGAACCACAGACGAATTCGGGAACCACCATGGACGCCTCCACCTCCTCCTTGTTTACTCTGCCCCAGGATTCACAGGCTCCGCCCTACCAGGACCAGAAATGCAGGCCACCCCCAGGATTTGAACTCAGGACCTTCCGCCTGCAAGGCAGAGGCTTAACCCCTGAGCCACCTCTCCAGCCCCCTTTGCTACCTTCTTATAAACCCTTTGGGCTATTTCTAGCATTTGATACCTATTTGTTCATTTAAATCATTTTAATTTTAGTAATTTTCTACTTATATCAGTGGCTGACTGGGTGACAAAGGTAATGTTTATAGTTCACTGGCTTTCCAGTGTGTCTGGCTCTATCTCTCTTGGACATTCCATGAACTCAGTGGGCAATTCTTGAGGTCCTCTCTTCACTTACCTTAGAAAGGTCAGTGGATTTTCTGGCAGCTTCTCTAATCCCTCCTAACAGGACTTGGTGAAAGTTGTCCAGATCCTCCTTATCCTTGTCTGCGTTAGGGTCCCAGGCCAGCCTTTCAAATGAGAAGACTCACTCTGTGTGGGCATCATCATCTGGAAAACAAATTATTCCTCACCTAAGAGTCAGTTGTCAGTTCTTTAATGAGCAGGGTAGCCAGGAGCTGTTAACAATCATCCCAAGATATTTTCAAGAAGTCTGATGAGCACTTGACCATTTTTTTACATGTCCATGACTTTACACCCACAATCTGGAGGGTCATTGGGCCTGCACTTTTGAGGTTTAAGCTGTCTGTAATTAAAACTTCTATCACAAGCATAAATGCTATCAATATGTCTCCGAAACAATTTGTAAATCTTACTTATACCCTTATAATCTATTGTCAACTGCAAATCTCCTGAATGCCTAAACTTTCTTATGTATCTCCTGTTACCAAAGAAGAGCACAAACCTAAATATTTAATAACCCAGTCCCAATCACTATTTTATATGTTCCACATGATATTTCAGAGTCCAAAATGACATTCTATGCACTTTTAATGTCGTGGTTAAAATACATCCTCACTTTTAAATTACTATTGTCCAATACTACATTGAAGCCTATCTGGACTGTTTAGATTTTCATATTTCTTGAGTTCAACTATTGGAAAGCTCTCCCTCTCTCTCTCTTTCATCTTTGAACAATTGTGCCTTTTACATGAGATCCATCTTAAAAGCTAAGTTAGTGATGTTTCCTTCATTTGAGCATCCCAAGATAAAAATTTTATAGATATGACCACTCCAAACTTGCGAGAGAAGTTTGCTGACAAATGCTTGCCCATTATCTAACTTTGCTATCTAGTAATCTAATTCAATGCTAACTGGAACTCCAAACATGAAATAACCTTTCTGATTCAGACTAGGGCTATTTTTCTCCAGGTGGGGAGAGCTTCAATCCACCCAGATAATATGTATTCTCAATCTCACCTAGAAGGACTCCACACACCAATCCAGAGATGCAGTGGGTGAGTCACTTTTCAAATGTGCTTTTATAGAAAAATCACAAGGAAAGTCCTCTCAATTCTCAGCCAAATGGAATGATAGATAAGATAATAGGGGTGTTTGTTGAAGGAAATGCCCAGAACAGTCATTGTACCAAGATAAACTCATACCTCTGCTCCTAAATGGTCAGGTTGAAATTTTTCATCTAAACCTTATGGGTGAGCCCAGTTTACATGATGGACTCTCTTTTGCTTATCACCTTGTTATGATAGATTCATTGGTTGTAGATCTGGGTCATACATAGGCAGTTTTAGAGCAGACATACTGGAATGGTCTTTGAAGGTCTTCAAAGGCCATCCCCATGTCTGGGATTACCCTGAAGGAACATAGCTTATTGATCTGGAGGAACTAACTCTAATCCTTCACAGAGATAAAGTCACCAACTTCCCCCAATGCTCTGTTCATAACAGGATATGGAGATTAGTTCTCTGTTGCAAATAAGTCACACCAAACATAAGTCCATAAGATCAACTGTGTGGGCCACAATATGGACAAAGGAATGAGATGTAGAGGACAAAAAGTCCCAATCAGTTTTACAGAAACTGGAGCTAATTAATGAGTAAAACCTATCTCTTTCCCCACCCCCTTGCTCAAGTGTATAAATATACCTCAATTTGGCAGTCATCTTTGGTACCTTCCCCTCATGGTACTCCATGTCTGGAGTCCATGAGTTCTTTTCCAGCTACTTGGCCCTCTTGGATTCCATGCCGGGTGTCCATGAGTTCTGCATGGTACCTTTGTCCCACATTGGTACTCCACATCTGTAGTCCATGAGTTTCATTCTTCTCTCCTCTAATAAACTCCACCTTTTTTTTTAAAGAAGTAATTCTTTCTTATTATTTATTATTTATTCAATTGTGCATGTATGCATATGTGCACCTGTGTGTGCATGTGTGTGTGTGTGTGTGTGTGTATGTGTGTGTGTGTGTAGAACCACGGACGAATTCGGGAACCACCATGGATGCCTCCACTTCCTCCTTGTTTACTCTGCCCAGGGATTCACAGGCTCTGCCCTACCAGGACCGGAAATGCAGACCGCCCCATCTGCCTGGCGCCTATACGTGGGGTCTAGGATCCGAACTCAGGACCTTCCGCCTGCAAAGCAGATGCTGAACCCCTGAGCCACCTCTCCAGCTCTTTAAAATTAATTTATCCTTATTTATTTATTTGAAAATTTCTTATATGTATAAAAATATTTTGGTTGCTTTCACCCTATGTAATGCTATCTTTTTTTTTTTAAGAGGATTAAGGTAGAGTTTATTAGAGGAGAGAAAGGCTGGAACTCATGGACTCCAGACATGGATGCCATGAGGGTCCAGGGTGCCCTGGGGAACTCAAGGAGCTAGAAATGGACCCATGGAACCCTGAGTACCATGAGGGGCAGGTGCCCTGGAGAACTCATGAGAAGCGGACAGCTAGAAAGAACTCTTAGAATTCATGAGAAATAGGCAAAGAACAGAACTCATGGCACTAACACCATGAGGTGCTAGGTCGCCATGTAATGCTGTCTTATCCCCTATTTTCCTCTTACTAAAAAATCTTCCCAAGTCTCATCTTCCTACATTTATTGCCTTTTGTGTGTGTGATCACTGAGTTTCACTGAGTTTCATAACAATAGTTTGTGCCTGGAGGATGGGAAATATACTAGTAGCTAACTGTACCACTGAAGAAATTGGACTCCCTTTCTCCCACTCAGCATCAAAAGTCAATAACTTTGAAAGAATAGATGGGGCTTTATGAACATTTTCCCTTCCATGACAACAGGCCTAGTGTTGCTAGGGTCTTGTTTAGGCATGTACAATTATAATGAATTCATGGATGCAAGAGCTCATCCATGACCAGAAGACACTTTTTGAGGCAATCTATCCCACCTTCTGGCTGAAACATTCTTTTGTTAACTCTTCTTGGACATTCCCTGAACCTTGGGAGGTCAGAGTAGGTTTAGGGCCAAATATGCCCTGGGCAAATGGAACTTTACCTATTTGTAAATGAATGCATTATCCACCATTTACAGCAAAAAGAAACTTTTCTGATCTAGGATAAAAGTGAACTAACTAATAGGTGAAATAAATAAATAAGTAGTAATGCTGGAGAGATAGTTCACAAGTTTTTGCAGTCATTATAATGATTAGGTTTTACTTACAGCCAATAGTATATTTCAGAACCATGAGATTTTATCAAATGAGTTTACCTAAGAATTGTCTCTATCAGTTTTAATTCAGTGTTCACAGTGTCAGTAGACAGCCACAAGTTAAACAAGTCTTCAGGAACTTGACAGGGTTCAAACCATCACTCACGTAATTAATTTACTTTTCCAACCTCTTTCCTGTGTAACATATAATCTGATTTTTATGGCTTTAGATGTGATTCTGGTCTTCTTTTCTTTGTTTTTATTATAAAGAAGATTATCAGTTAATTCCAATTAAGTCTGTTTGCTTGAAAGTAGATCCTATAAATTCTTTTTCATAGTTTCAATGCTATTTTGAAACCAAATATTAGTTTTCCAGACTTTTTTTTCACCAAAAACTTCAGGAGTACATAAGCAGAGATGGCACACTAAAGAGTTTGTGGAGATCAGGAAATATTCATGGTTCCTGATGAACAGGTGGCTCAGATTTGATCAAACTTCCACACTTTCTAAATATTGTCCTTAAAGTCTTCCTTTGTCTAAATTTTCATGTATTTTATGTTTGGTTTCTTTAAATACATAAACGTGTTTAATACTCTAAAACGTTAACATTGCCAGAAACAAAAGACAAATTTGCAATAAACAGAGTAATACAGAAATAATGTTCTTCTATCTACATATTCTAGTCTGATATAGTAGGCTTTAAATCTGAAATTTGTTTCATAGATCTTAAAAGGGAAGATACTTAAGTAATGATGTATGTAGGCTAACACAAAATGAGCCTAAATTGCACCTCTAGTAATTTATAGTAGGGGACAGATGAACATACTTTTTGGATATGAAATTGCCTCAGAATCAGGATAAGAGAATATAGTAAGATTTCATCATCATATGGAATGTTAAATTCAAGAAGGAAGACAAGTTATTAATTGCTTATAAATGTGAAAATTTCAGAGCATCACTTTGAATTATGATAATTACAATTTTCATGTTCATTATTATTAATCCTTTGAGTCAGATGGAGAAAAATATCATCCTTTCAATTTCTGGCTAATTGAGTAGTTTAGATTGTCTGAAAATTTTCCAGCAAAACAACAAGGCAAATATATATATGCAGAAAGATAAAATTATTTATAAAAGAATGCAGGTATTCTTGTTTCATGAATATTTAAAATTTTAAATGTTTTATTTATTTTCTTGTGAACAGAAAGAGTTTGCTTGAGATAGACAGAGAGAGAGGGGGCATGTATACTATCCCATGGTACCCAAGTGGAGGTCAGAAGTCAACTTTCATAAGTCAGTTTTCTTCTTCCACTATGTCGGTTTCCAGGTATTGAATTCAGATTGCCAAGTTTGCAAGCAGATGCAATACATGCTGAGCTATCTTAGCAGTTCCAAATATTTAACTTTTAACAAGCAGAAATAAAATGCTAATTGAATAAAAAATGGAAAATTATCTGAAAGGTACTGAAAACTAACGCTGAAAAAGCAAGCTGCTGTCATGCTAGATAATGAATAAAATTAGGGAAATGTATGATGGTACACAGGACTCAAGACTGAGAACGTCTATGGACTGCTCTATCACTGGAAGACATGCTAGAAAAATTTCCTGTGTCAGAGAACTTATCTGTCTTCACAATAATTACAGGGAGAAGAAAAGGTCTCATGTAGAATTCATGGCTAGAGGCATCTTCACATGGTCTTGGGTTTAAGTAATACTACAATTGGGAATATATTATGATTTAAATGTCTGAAAATATGAAACACAAATCATGTGTGAAAGGATAGATCACAATTCACATTTTTAATTTATACATATATGCACTAATAATCTAAAATTATCAAAGTCTCTTAGAATAAATCTTGGCTAGAAACAGCAGACACAACCATTATATTTACAAATACTTCTGATGTGAGCAAGAGGAGCATGTAAAGTAAAGGTTTTAAGATTTTACTGGTTCTTGAATGACTGAGAATCTTTTAAAAATTAGGCAACCAATAAAACCAGATTTTAAAAAAAGTCATAAAGGCATGGCAAGGTGGTCAGTGGGTAAAGTTGACTGCACATATCTGATAAGCTGAGTATGATATTCCACATCACATTGTGGAGGCAGACAACTGCCTTCCCAAAATGTACCATGACCTGCTCTCCTCTCAGTTTCCCTCTCTCTTTCTGTCTCATCTTCTCTCTTTCTTCTTTCTCTGTATCTCTAATAAAAGATTAGCAAGATCATTGTAGAAGAAAATATATTGTAAATGGAATATCTGTAAAATAACTATAATAATTAGTTTCTAGCATAAGCATCAGTTGTAAATACATTAAACTTAACTAGAAAATGACATAATGACCTGATGTTCAGATAAACAAAGGTAAAAAATTCATGGGAATTTAAGAGATTAAAAATAATATGTATGTCTAATATTATTAAAAATAATATACAGGTGTCAACTTGACAAGGCTGAGTTTTGGGCACAACTGCAAATAATTATTGGTAAAGTCAAGCCCTAAGTAAGCCTAAAAGAGAGCATCTGATTGATGAGGGAAGACCCAGCTTGTGGTGGGTGGAACCAGTTCCTGGATAAGATGGAGAGAGCCGTTTCTGTAGTTTGGCGTACTGGGATGGGCATACAGTCTGGTAAGTGAGGGTTGCCCCTCCCTCATCAATTCCTCTGGATGTGATATGACCAATTTCCTCAGCTCCTTATTTCGGTATGAACTTTCTTGCAAAACTGGACTACAAACCATAATGGAGAATCAAATCCCCTTGCTCTACAAAGCAATTTGGTGGTAAATTTGTTGATAACAAGTAGAATAACTTCAACAGTATTTAACATATTTATTTATATCTTTCTATAAGGAATATCAGAAACAATATTAGAACAACAACCTGGCCACTGTTAGTAACTAAAGACAAATTCTTAGATTCAATAATTGTACAACAACAAGAAAATGAAATCACATTAGGGAAAGTCGTGGAGATGTTAGAACTATAAAAATGTAAAAGATATCTATCTTTAGGTGTCAACAGTAGAGGAAAAGAGTTGTTGGCTTCCTTTGACTTTTTTTTTATTTTGCTACAATGGTAACTCCAAGTTATGGGAACCTAATTATTTTTAAACATAGTTTCTCCTTTTGTGGTGATTCAGGTTGTGAAACCAATGAGTTTATCCACCTATTTCCTTTGTGCCTACAAATTTGGTTAATTACTTCTCAAGGCATTTGCACACTCATTGCAAATATGACTAGTCTCTTACATCTGATTTTCTGGACAGAATTGTGTTTTTAGAATCTGTTGCGAACAATTCTATCTTAACTGTCCTGTGAGGTCTTCAGAACATTGATTCCTATGTAAAAAGAGCTTAGTATTCATTTTGTCTCAGAGAATTATTGTTACACAAAAGGAATAAGGGTTTATCACAATAATTCTCATCTCAGATACCAATCTATAACCTCAGAATTTTTTCTTCACAGTAATGACGTCATGAAAAAGTAAAGAATATGCATTTTACTTATTCCTAAAACTTATGGAATACATTTGAATCAAAAGCCAGTTTAAAGCAAGAATTATAACTGAACTTGGTAATTTTTTCATCATTTTACCCCCCCCCAAGACAGCCTAAAAGGAATTCTTATTTCTGGGTATTTTATAACATTTTCTTAAATCACTTTGAATCAGGTGAACATGAGAGTTTTAGGGAATGTATCATGAGTAAAGAAATGTTTATTTGTCATAGATTTTTGACACTACACTGCTTTTAAATCATTTTTTGGATGAGTGCAAAGGGCTCTAAGCAGAGACATGGTGATCAGAGACTCAGTGAAATGGAGTTTACTAAATCGGTGATGACCTTTGGTAGCTGTATAAATGCCAACTGAAAGAAGCCCTTCCATAGACCCTTACATAAATATTCGATTTAGCAGGGAAAATAGTCCTCCCAGAATTCAAAAGGTGCTTCTTTCTAAATGGATTTCTTTTTAGCCATTAGCTGTTCCTCCCCACCTTTCTACAGGAGGAGAGACAGAGCTGCTGACAGGGCACAAAAGAACCAGCTAAAAATAAGGTATCTGGAAATACTCAGAAGCATGTGCTGCCCAAAATTTCAGCCTAGATATAATAGGGAATGAGTCAGGTTCTCATGAAGAAAGCCTTCTTCAGAAATATATGACAACACAACATGTCCCTAATGAGAGCACTGAACTGCTGAAAACAAGGAAGGCTGCTCTTTGGCAAATAGCCAGCCATCACCGCACTGAGCCACTGTAGCTGCCAAATTGATGCAACAATTATTAATGAGGTCAACTCTAGAGGCCAGAGCTGCTTATCATTGTGCTGTGGGGGTGCAGAATGTGGTGCGTGTCTTCATGCTTCTCTTCGTGTGCGCATATGTGTGCATTTGTGTGTTTCTAAGCCTGAGCACAAACAGAATGTCTTAATCCTCATTTCTGATGATTCGCCAAGAAACAATACAGAAATAGATAGATTTTAATAACCTAATGACGAAGCAAATTTCTTAAATGTATTGTAAAATGTAATCTAAAATATATTGTAAAATGTATTGTAAAAATTCTTTAAATTACCTATTGACTACTTTAAAGATTTTTTATTTTGATATTTTCTGCATATGATAATAAGTATTAGAACTCAGTAGTCATGATTTTCACATATGATTTCATAGAAGAAATGCTTTGCTGATCATGGGAAAGTATGAAAGCATCATGTATGTGTGTGTGAGATATAGGAAGAAGAGACCGTTATTAGGAAACCTGGTGACCAGCTGTCATTGCCAGCTACCTGCTCTTGTGATCTCCCTGAACAGTGCCTCTAACTATGTAGATTTCTTTTAATAAAAGGAGGAACAGAGTAACAAGGAAAAGCCCCAAATAGGCATCTTCACCCAAACAGCCATTTCATATGGTCTTTAGCAAAGGAGCACCAAGGAAAGCAAACAACTAAAGATAAGAATTTTATGCCACCATCAAGGACTGCAAGTAAGTAATGAGACATCTGGTTAAGCTCACAGACTTTCCTTCCTGGTCACTTACAACTGATGGGGTATGATCTCACCAGAAAAGGAAGGCATAGAGTCTGGCAGATAGAAGGTAACCATCCTGCAAATGGGAGACTAATCCCCCTCCCACCGTGGTCTCATCTACCTTTGAATCTACTCTTATAGTAAAACTCTATTTTAACAGTCTTTTATCTCTGACTAGGGGGTGACATCGTATACCCTTCAGGGTGGAGCTAAGGGCAATGCAGGAGCAACAATACTGAAGAAAAAAAATCAACAAACCATAATTCAGAACATCAGAGACTCTACATCAACTACCTGGAACCAGGCCAGCCTAATCTCTCCCCATCCTAAAGCTCAGGGAAATTTGCGGAAAAGAGGGCAGTAAGATTGTAAGAGCCTAAAGATGGGGAGGAGCAATGATATGCAAGATACTCCACACAAGTTACAACGGAAGGAATCATAATAGGACTTTGCATGACCTGCACAATTACCAACATATCACTGAACCCCAAAGTCTAGCATGGATCGTAGTGCCTTAGAGGCAAGGGATTAACAGCCACAATAATGTTTCTATACTGAAGGGGAACACAAAAAAGAGCTTTAGGCAATGCTACTGAGTCCTTACACCTCATCAGAGAAGAGGACCTAGAGGGAAGTTTTACATGCACACTAAAGGATGCTCCAGGAAGGGGGAAGGAGGGAGAGGGCACTGGGATCCAGATAAGGAGGGGGGGAAGGGAAAAGGGTGAAGGGGGCAAGAGGATCCAGGGAGAAATGGAAGGAGGGGGGAATGGGGTACTTATCAACTTTGTATGAGTGGAAGAAATAAATAAAATTAAAAACTAAATAAATAAAATATTTGGGACACACACACATACATAAAAAAGAATTTTAGAGTAGTATAGAGGATGTATTTTTCCCTAGGTACATATTCCTAGATCTTAAATGATTTTGTTGAGCTGGAGCTTACGTCACAAAGCAGGAGCTAGTGAAAAAGGTCAGCAGGTAATTGTGATTTGTCACCAATCCTAACAACCAGAGTCCAATCTCTGGAAACCACATGGTGGAAAGAGAGTTAACTGTTCAGGACTGTCCTTTGACATCTACAAATGTTATCTGATGCGTATACATGCAAATACACACATGTGTGCACATACATAAATACTCATGTGAGTATACATACTCACACAAACAATTAAATAATACATAGTTAAAAGACACATGCTCAGCCTGCCTAATCCTGTCCTCTAAAAAAGTTGACTTAGCCTCAGAATGATCTTTCTAAGGCAATCTAGATAATTAACACCATACATATTCAAACCTATCAAAGATAACAGTTTTACCTTTATTAAATTTTTGCTATAATACAAATGATACTGTGTGAAATGAAAAACAATGCACAGAAAAAGTCCAAAATGGATAAATGTACAAGATAAAATTACTGGACTGGATAGATGACTCAAGGGTTAAGACTCTGCCTCCCAAGCAGAAGGTATTGAGTTTAGATCCAGGTAGGTCCCACTTTTGAAAAATCCAGGCAGAAAAGAGTCAGCCTGCGCTTTTGCCCTAGAGGGTGGAGTCTGGGAAATCCCAGAATGAAGCAAAAAGGAGGTAGAAGCAATTCAGGATGATTCACGAAGTCACACTTGTTCCTCCACAGGGATACACACATACAGACACACACACACACTAAATGAAGTTTTAAAAAGAAATAAAAGTATAAAAAAATCAATATGCAAAAAGATTAATATATTAGTCACTGAAATATTAATATTTTCATCAGTAAACTTATTATTATTGGTTGTATTTTAGTCTTTGTATTCATTTTCATTTTCCTTAATTTGTGCTATTATTTTTTATACATTTCAAGTGTTCATTTCCTGAAATCTGATTTCACATCAATTTCAAAAAATAAATTTTCATGAGTTACATTTTATGAGAAACATATCTAACTTAAATAATTTCAAATTAGGCAAAGTAAAATTCATCATTTACAATTCATATTTAAAATTTCCAGTAATTCTTATATTTTTGTGATACAGAGATGACATACCCTATTTACTTTTTGTGGAAATATTTTCCTCTTTGAAATTTAATAGTAGCCTGTTTTTTTTTCCTTTTTTAATTCATTTTTTCCCCCAATCATACAAGTTCAATAGATACCCTGGTCCTCTCCTTCCCTCCACCCTTCCCCAGTCCCCCTTGCACTCTCCCCCCCCCCCTTTTTTGCCTTCCTTTCACCCCCTTCTCTCCCCTTCTTCCCATTGTCTCCCCCTCCCTCCCTCCCATCCCCTGGAGCATCCTTTTGTGTGAACGCCAAACTTCCCTCTAAGTCCTCCACTCTAGTGAGGTGTAGAGACTCAGTGGCATAACCCAGAGCCCTTTCTGGTGTTCCCCTTTAGTATAAGAACACTATTATGTCTGTTAATCCTTTGCCTCTAAGGATCCTAGTGCCTGTGATCTATGCTAGACTTTGGGGGATCATTGACATGTCAGTCATTGTATAGGCCATGCAAAGTCCGATTATGGAGATAGTAGCTTATTTTCGAAGCATTATTTTAGCTTCATTTTAGTTGTTCCTTCCTGAATCAATCATTCCTACACTGTTCTATCACTCCTGTATTTACATACTAGTTTGTAAGGAAAAGCTTTATGTTTTTGTTTCCATTCTTTTTCTGATGTATCTGTATAAGCTTAGGCACTCATTTTTATTCAGTGTTATGAAATATCTTGCTATTGATTTTGGTGGACTAAACAAATCAAATCTGACTAGTGACCCTTGAATTTGGTGACTGCATCTTTTCTATATCTTTATCTGTCTCAGGTTCATTTTTTTCCTTCTCTCTAATATGTTCTGAACCAGGAATTTTACAGTAAAACATATTTTCTTCTCTCTACAAATTACTTTTAGTGGAAATAATAAAATATGGACACATTCTGGCTACTTGAATTCTGGGTTTTGTCAATGAGGATTGGTAAAATGCATATACTAGATTATTACATATGGTTACACAAATAGACTTAAATTAAAATCAAATTATTAAAACCAATTAATAAAATCAACTGAATTCAATTTTCTACTTGAATTTTGTCTCCCCCAAATAAGAATCAGGTTCCTAAAAGCGTTATTATTGCCTTTCCTAGCAAAGTTTCTTCCCGCTCCATGTATCAACACAGAAACATCACATCTGTAATGTTCCATCAAAGAATTGCTGAGTATCAATATATATCAATCCTCCTATCAGATAATATTATATAAAATATTTTTAATATTTTTTGCTTCTAATTGCTTACATGCTTTCCTAATTTACAAACATGCTTTTTGTAACAAGTTTTTCTTAGAATGAATGTTTCAGATATGCATCATGATACTAAATACTTGGTAAGTTTTCTCATTCCTACCATCTTTCACTTGTTTACAAAATGTTTGATTAGCTTACTTCAGGTTTTCATACTCATTCCAAATCTGTCTGCCACATCTGATTTTCTAGATAGGACTGCATTTTTAGAATCTACTCCTGATAATTCTGTCTGCACTATCCTTGAAGTCATCAGAGAATTTATTAATATGAAAAAAGATGGCATCACTCCTCTTGTCTCAGAGAATTACATGCTATACATTTTCTGATATACATGAAATCCCTAATTCAAATGCAGTGGTCTTCAATAGTCACATCACTTCCATGTTTCTGTCTTATGTGAACTGTCTGATATTCACTGAAGAATACTAAGTCAACACTTTCCTTCATTCACCACTAAATGTTACTCTCCTGATTAAATTTTCTGTTTATCAAGCATATTTAAGCAAAATTTCCCACAGGAGCTTTCTCAGCACAAGCTGCATTTGTAAGATATCTCAACTAGTGCCTCCATCTGTGCATAAGAAAGTCTCATTGTTGAGAACCTATGCAAACTCTCTATATCAATAGGACTTCTTCCATAGATGAGTTTTGGGGGAGCAGTTAGCTATTCTTTTCTGTCAAAGTCTTCCCACACCATATCAATTAATTTAAGGTGTCAAGTTCACACTTGAGATGCGGGCCTCTGGGTACACCTATGAAAAATTACACAGCTAAGGCAAGATTTTTTTCTTACTTGCATAGCTGATGTAGGGAAACCTAACACATAGTGGGTAAGATGATACCTGAAGCAGGTAAATAAAGATGGAAGATGGAGAAAGTTGGCTCAGTATTTGACAAGCTGGAAAGCTATAAAGCAGTTTTGGAAGTTTGGTCTTTGTCCTCTGCTCTTGCTATAGATGTAATATTGCCAGTTCCCTTGGCTCCTACTAGCCTGGCTTCTACCATAATGAATTGTAACCTGATATCTTAGGATGGAATAAAAATTTCCTATTTCTTTAAATTGTTCTTTTCATGTATATGGAATAGAAATGAACTAAGTCATATACCGTTTGCACTTTAAGGTTTGTTTGCAGTGTGATAATTATATTTACATTCTCTAATTAAATAAGTAGTTTATATTTGAAATAAATGTCAAAAGAAATGCAAATCTGGTAAATGAATCTCTTTATCACCATGCTGATTTGCCAAACCCATTTTTCCATAATTTTATCAAAGCATTTGCCACATATGAAGTTTTCAAGAAGCTCCCAATCTGCAATCAAACACATTCAATTTTTTAGTGATTCAATATCTTTGCAGAAGCAGTATCAAATTCTACATAAAACATCTATACCTGTATAGAATAGAAAGAATAGAAAATACACTCACAGTAGATATTTTTAGGTTTGATTCAATCTAAATCACAAATGAAAGAGGACCTGTATGTCTAAAAATCAAATATATGTGTATGTGTGTGTGTACATGTGCTATAGAAATCAAAGACTGATGTCAAGAATCTTTCTTGGGTACTTTTCCATTTTATCTTTAAGGCAGTTCTCTCAATCAAATGCAGTTAGCCAGCTTGCTCTGAGGGATCTCCTGTTTTCACCTTCCCCAGCTAAAATTACAAGTGGGACTCTGCACCCATTCCACATTTAATCGGTTGTGAAAATTCAAGCTTCAGCTCTTTGGACCACAAAGTAAGCACTTTAACTGCTGAACATTGCCTCAGAGTTAAAATGTTTTAAAAAGCCTTTTAATTTTGAAGTGTAGTTAAATAGCTGGGAGTGTCAGATAGAAGAATATATGTTATCTATTCACCTATTTCCCCCCTTAGAGTATCAACATCAATTGCAGCTACGATTTGGAAAAATGAAGGACCTCATATAGCTTTGAAAGAAAAGAGATTTACTTTAAAAATTGAATCTATTTTCTGTCCTATTCCAAAATTTGTCATGTTTAAGTAGAATCAAATTACTGTATTAATCTCAGTCTATATATATAGAAATATAAACATGACTTACATTAAAAATAAGGTAGTACTTACCTTTTTAATTATGCCAAAAATGATATAGTGTTAATTTTGTTGGAACGAAAGACACTCAGATTCAAATCCCTAGCATGCCAATGTTAGTAATCTGTACTGTTACTTAATCCACTTAATTCGACATGAGTCATTTTACCTCAAGTGATTTTCAAGGGAATGACTTAAATTCTTATGTAATGCCAAAGATCCTGTATTGCTCTGTTTCCCAAAGAGCAACAAAGCTGTTGTAATTGTATCAAGAATTGCAATGAGATTCAAAGCAGAACATGATAGTATTCAATCAGTGAAATTGCCAGAGATTAATGGAAAGCAAGATATGCCAGAGATAGATTATCTGGGTCCTATACTCTGTTTTATTTGAATAGTCATCATAATCCATATAAAATATAAAGTGGAAAAATCTGGGATGTTATCTCAGATGGGTGGTTGACACCATAACATCAGGTAAAAGTGTTTGAATTTTGTTTCTACAAGATACATTATTTTGTGTTTGGGTAGCATGCTGAAGGAGACTTATTTATTTCCAATAGAAATTTAGATCATTTCCAACTACATTTACTGTTGTCATAATTATACAAATTGATATGAACAATTTAGATTAGAGGACTGTGATATCAATAAATATTAGAAAATCTATTAATAAATTAATTATATCAAGATGACTTCATATTTCTGATTGCATTATTGCATTTGTTCTTGGAAACTTTAGTATTCTACTTCCATAATGACTGACAAACTCTAATGTAATTATATCTAATTTCTGTGCCTCTTATTCATTTGTTGTACCAATATGTACAAAACTAGGAGGTATTTTGCATTTAAATGAATTTAACTTTAATAAAATATTCCAAAGACTTCAGGCTCATTAATTAATTGTAATTCAAACTGATAAAACTTTAAAAAAAAAGATTCTTTCAGGTTTTCACATTAACTTCCCACAACTTTCATTAATATCTTGTTCTATGTACTTATCCATTCAAAGTTCAGCAAGTGCCTTCATCCATGTTTGGATCTTGTCTTCAATTTCTGTCTATTCTTTAAAGAGTCCATGAATCACAGAGATCCAAGAACTACAAGAACAAATAAAACTATGGATTTTCTCCCTGAGTTATGGAGAAGCATATGAATTTGGATTTGTATCCTAAGAAAAGACAGAAAACCTAAAATTTCAAGAGTAAGCTTAATCCTTAGAGAGCAAAACTATAATTTGTATATATTTGCATTAATCATCAATTTCTTTACACATTTAATTTTCCACAGTTTGGCTGTACCTGGCAGGTTGTTTCTCCTTCATATTTTTTTCTGTCAATTACAGAAGGTATAAGGTCCTCTTTTTTAAAAATGTGTGTGTGTGTGTGTGTGTGTGTGTGTGTGTGTGTGTGTGTATGTGTGTGTGTATGTATCGTAGGACATTATATGTCCTTGTGGGTGACCAAGGGTGACTTCAGGAATCATCTTGGATTGCTTCTTTCTTTTTGCTTCACTCTGGTATTTCCCAGGTTCCACCCATCAAGGTCAGAAGTGTAGGCTGATGCAGTTTTACATGGGGACCAGGGATCCGAACTCAGGACCTTCTTTATGCTTGTAAGGCAGAGTCTTAACCCCTGAGCCATCTCTCCACCCATGGAATCTTACAAAGATATTAGGAGATGCCTGTCTTTGGGACGACAGAAGTGGAGTGTGACACTTATTCTTCCAAAGAAACTGCCATGGTCTGAAATGTGAGTTGTCCCATACAGGATCATGTGTTTGAATCTAGTTGCTTGGGAATGTCATGGCCTTCATTTAGGAGGTGGAACCTTGCCAGAAGAAGGCATTCAGAGGGGGTGGACCTTGAGGTTGGTTATCCCTGCCTTTCTTTAGTGAGTGAGTCTGCTCTGCAGCTTATAGTTTTGCAGTTTTGCAGTTCTCAAACATGTTGATGAAATATCATTTAGCATGTCTCCAACTTCTGCTACCAGCCATGCCTTTCTCACCATAGAGATGTATCTCCCCTCTGGAACTGTAAACTAAATAAATCTCCTTTTCTCCTTTAAGTTATTTCAGTTTAAGAAGTGTCTCACAGAAATAGAGAAGAGTGATTAATGCAGAAATTGCTACTAAGAAGTGGGGTATTGCTATGAGATTAAGAGCATCTGGTAGTAAAATATGAAGTGTTTGTTTTTTTAATTTAAATTTTATTTTTCCCTAGTCATGCAAGCACAATAAATAATAATCCTTGTTTTCTTGCTTCCCCCCTTCCTCTCTGTTTCCCTCCTTCTCTTCCCTCCCTTCATCATTCCATTCCACTCCTTCCCTTCTGTCTGTCTATTTCTATGATACCCAGAGTTCCCTCTGGATCATCTTCTTTGGTGGGTGTTCAGACCTCTGTGGCAGATCAAGTAGTCCTTCTTTGGGCAGACCCACTGATAGGAACACTCCTATTTAGATATCAAGTCTTAACTTCTAATGTTCCTATACTGTTTGAAATTATTCTCCCTGAGAAACCCTCTAGTCTATAGTGATATGTTGATTTGTCATTATGTCGGTCTGGTAAGGACAAGTCTCACTACAGTGAGTTCCTGCCTTGAGTGGAACGTCATGTCCAGTGGTATATGTTCCCATCTGTAAGCTCGTATAATCTAACTACCCCCTCTTTTGCAAGGTTTCCTGAGCCTTTGGATGGGGATAGAGTTGGTTGACCTGATTCTAGGTGAACATTGCAGGGTCACCAATACTCTGCATTCTGGTTGACTGTTGTCTATTTCATTATTTTTCCACTGCACTTGTCTGTGTCTTATCTGGGTGTTGAGCACGTTTATTTATTTATTTAACTCTGTTTCTTTGTCTCCACTCTCTTGTCGTCCTTTCTGCTATCCCCCAAGTTTTTATCTTTTGCAATTGTAACACATATTTTACAGATTTGCCCTTGAGTATGTCATTATGAGGGCTTTGTGCTAGGTTACATTTGTAAGGGAGAACACGTGACATCTGTCTTTCTGTGTCTGAGATAATGTTTGATCAGTATAACTGCTTCCAACTACATACATTTTTCAGCAAATTTCATTAAATCAATTTTCAATAGCTGTGTAGTATTCATTTTGTATTCATTCTCATTAACCATTAGTTATTCATTCTCATTAACCATTAGTTATTTTCATTAACTCATTAGTATTCATTCTCATTAACCATTCATCAACTGTTGGGAATTTAAGTTGATTCCATGACTTTGTTATTGTGACTAGTGCTGCAATGAATGTGGATGTACATGTATCTCTATGCTAAGGTGTAAAAGTCTTTGGAAATGCTCCCACTAGTGGCATAGCTGGATTAGTGGCATTTCAACTTCTAACATTTTTTTTTTTTAGAAACCATCCTACTGATCTCCAGAGCAGTTGTATAAGTCTATGTTACCACCAGCAATGTAAGAGGGTTCCCTTCTCTCCAGAGCCTTTCCAGCACTTTTTGTGGTATGTGTTTTGGGTTTTAGCCATTCTGACTGGACTAAGATGATATCTCAAGGTGGTTTTGATTTATATTTCCCTAATGGCTAGGTAAGTAGAAAATTTTAAAGGTATTTATTAGTCATTTTAATTTTGTTCTGGCAAAATGTTTTTTAAATTACAGTCTACTTTCTAATTGTACTGTTTATTTCCTTGGTGTTTAATTTTTTGAAAACTTTGTGCACTCTGCATATTAGTCTTTTATCAACTGTATAGTTACTGAAGATTTTTTCCATTCTGTGTGTTGTCTTTTTGCTCCGTTAGCAATATCTTTTGCTCACAACAGAAACTTGTTAGTTTTACGAGATCTCACTTGCTGAGTATTGTTACTATTTCCTGAAATTGCAATTGTGATGTTTAGAAATTGCTGGTCTAATAAGTTCTTCAGAGTTCACTACTCTTTCTTCCAGGGATTTTACAGTCTCTAGTCTAATATTAGGATCCTTGATCCATTTGGAGCTGAATTTTGTTCATTTTGAGAACTTTCTCCAGTACCATTTGTTGAAAATGGAGTCCTATTTCCAATAGTTTTTCTGGGCTCCTATGTCAAAAATCAGATGACTGTAGGTATATGAGCTCATGTCTGGGACTTCAATCCCTTATCCATTGATCTATGTATCTCTTTTGGAGCCAATACTATTTTGTTTTTATTAATGTGGATTTATAGTATAGGTTAAGATCTGGTATGGTGATATCTCCAGCAGAATTTTTATCATTCAGGATTGTTTTTGCTATCTTGGATCTTTTGAGCTTCCATATGAATTTTGAGATTGCTTTGCCAATTTCTTTTAAGAATAGCCTGGAAGTTTGATTGGTATAGCATTGAATCTGTATATTGCTCTTGGTAAGATAACCATTTTTGTGATCTATTTTTATGACATTAATTCTACTAATCCAGGAGCATAGGAGGTCTTTCCATCTTCTGATGTCTTCTGAAATTCCTTTCTTTAGGGTTTTAAGTTTTCCTTGCACAGATCTCTCACTTCCTTGGTTAGAGTCATACCAAATCAAGGTATTTCATTTTTTTAGGGGCTATGGTAAATGGAATTGTTTTTCTTAGGACTTTCTCATTTTATTATAATGATATGCTTCTTCTATTAGTATTGTCTCCAGGGCTTCTTTCAAAAAGGAATTTTGAGTTTTGTCAAAAGTTTTTTGCACCTGTTGAGAGAATTATCTTTTTGGTTCTTGGGTTTTGTATATGATATTATATTTATTGATTTGCATATATTGAACCAACTTTGTGTGCCTGGAATAAATCCTACTTGTTCACGATATTTGTGTTGGTATTGATTTCCCCTTCTATCATCTGGTTATGTTTGTCTTTTTCTTTGAGTTCGAATATCTTTTCTAGCATCTTCTATATACCTGGTGGTCATGCAGGCCTTAAGCTTGTCCTTATGGTGGAAATTTTTTTAACCCCCCTCATCACTCATAGTTTGATGGGTATATCAGCCTATGCTTTTCATGACTTGAAATATATCTTCTGGCTTTTAATGTTTCTATTGAAAGAGCCTCTGTTACTCTAACAGATTTACCTTTAAATGTGACTTGGTTTTTCTCTCTTGGAGGTAGCAACACATTCTGTTTGTCTTGTATCTTTGGTGTTTTAACTGTTACTTCCTGTGATGAGTTTCTATTTTGGTCATATCTGATTGTTGTGCTATATGCTTCTTGTACTTGGATAGTAAACTCTTTCCTTAAATGTGAAATGTTTCATTGATGATAGTGTTAAAAAATCTCTTCTGTGTGGCTTTTTGGGTTTCTTATTCTGGGATTCTATAAATGTCCAAGTTCAGCTTCAAGTTCAGCTTCAAATCTCAACATGAGTTGCCCCCCCCCATGACTTTATCCTTAGTTTTGCTTCTTTACTACTTTTTCATTTCATCCAGGTGCCTTTTATTTTCCTTTTCATATTGGCCTATGTGGTTATTTGGATTTTCTCTTTCATTGTTTCAAGCATGTTAATAATCAAGCTTTAAAAATCATTACCTTCCATGTTGTTTTCTTAGCTAATATCCAAGATGTTATTCTGGTTGGATACCATCATTACAAAGTGGAATATTTGTAGGAATTTTTGGTCTTGCTTTTTGTTGTTTTTTCATGGATTACAGTGTGACTTGGGCATTTTGTATTTGGTCTCTAGTATCTTTCTTGGATGTATGTTTTAAGATCTTTTGAGTCAGACTTACCTCACTTTAACAGCTGATGGAATTCTTTGCTTACATTTTAAGTAGATCAGTCTGGGGTTGCTTGGTACAGTTTTGTGGATAAGGTTATAGTAGTTCTAAAAGAATGTATATGCCCCACTCTATTTAAGGAGGTGATAGAGTCTTACTTAGTTTTACTTAGAGATTTATGACTGTATATCAATAGTTGTTTGGGTTTGGGTTAAGTAACAGAGCAACTTCAAGATTATAAATTTAGTGGATTTAATAAAGCCATTGGTTAGTGATAAGTGTGATATAATTGATTTTGGATCTTAGAGGTGTTTAAGTATAAATGGTTAAGACCTAAAGGGCTGGATATAGGGCTTTGGTATATTGTATAGAAATCTTAAGCTGTGGTGACTGTTGATTGAAGTTAAAAGGAAAAAAATGGGTTACTTAACTTGAGTTAGATGAGAAGATTCTCTTATGTTCAATGGTAATGTTTTGGGGTCCTCAGTTCCATGATGTTATTTCACTAGTCCCTGACTTGCTATTTCTGCCATGGGTGTTGTGTCACAGGGCTTGAGGGCTGAGTTTGCTAATCCATGAAGTATGTCCATGAGTAACGTGGCCCAGAGTCACATCCTAGGGACTGGGAGCTGGACTGACTGATCCACAAGGTCCACCATCCAGTTACCTGGTGTGGAGTTACATCCTGGGCTTTGGAGACTGGGCTGAATGGTCCACAAGGGGTATATGAAGTGTCTTAAAGTTGAGAGAAATTGGATCTGAGAAGTGGGGTGTTACTGTGTGAGACTGAGAATATGGTAAAAAAAAATCGAAGCTGTTGTTCATGAAGCTGAAAGAATTTTGCACCTAGTAATATGGTCATTACTGTGATGTGGCTAATGTGCTGGAACTGTTTGCTAGGAGAAACATAGAGAGCTCTGTTACTTTGCACTGAGAAAGACTTTGTTTTTTTGAGACAGTTTCAAATGGACCATTCTTATGAGAATTTAGAAGAGAGCAATGCTGTTAGAGACACAGACAGTGGAAGCCTAGCTTGTGATGGTCCAGAGAGGAATGGAGACTGTTTTGAGAACTGGTAGAGGTACAAATGGAATGATGCATTGGAATACTGGTTGATCAAGTTTTGCCTTCATCCTGAAAACTTGCTGGAAGCTAAAATCCAGTGTTTGGCTGAGGAAGTTTCAAGGCCAGTCAGCTTTAAAAGTGTATTATGTCTACTTTTAGAGCTCTTGTCCAAAGTTAAGAGGAAAAAGAGCAAGGAATCAGGAAGGGAAAGATGAAAATTGTGAAGTGTAATGAAGGAAAATGTGAAGGCAAGGCTTCTAGAAAGGCAGACAGCAAAATGATAGCTATTTCTAAAGAGATGAGCTCCTTTAGTGAATCAAAACCTGCTCTTCATTTGGATAATAGAACAGTCTCTGCCTTGAGGACAAGATTTTCAGCAGACTCCAACTCATGAGAAAGCAAAATCTTTTGGAAGAAAAGAGCTGAATGTCAGAGTTACTTGAAATTGCCTGTTCCTATAAAGCAAAGGTCTGAAAGAGATTTTGCTAGAGTCAGCATCAAGATGCTATGCTATCTGAGAGTCAAAGTGGCCAGTTTCCAAACAAATGCTGTTGAAGAACTTGACAATGTTGTCCATGTGGTCCTGGATTAAGATGCATCAAAAATGCAAGAAGGAGGGGTCATGGATTCCTCCTCCAAGGTTCTAGAAAATGGCCAAATTCAATCTGTGTGTGGCTGAAAGTCTGAAATCTAGAGATCTAAGAAGGGCCATTTGAACTGTGGAATTAAAGTCTTGTCTACCATTGAGAAGTTGAGATGCTAGAAATTCCAGAGTGACATGGGGCATCTGCCAAGAAGAGTTGAATACTATGGAAGAAACCAGCCCAAGAAAGTGATGTGTTCTATGGACAACTGTGTTGGAGGGATATACACAATGTCTTTTGGAACTGGGATGATTTCAACAAGAGTTTTATCTATTTGACATGGTTTCTCAGATTTAGAGTTTGTCCTGCTGGTTTTTGGCCTTGTTTTGGATTGTCTTCATTCCTCCCATTTGAACTGGGAATGTTTATTCTTGTGATGCCACTGTATGTTGGAAGCATGGAACTTGTCATTTGTTTTTACAGGAGATTCTGGCCTTTTAAACTGTGTTGGTACTACTGATGTAGTCTAGGAGGAATTTTAATGTTGGACTAAGCATGAATAATGAGAGGACAAGGAGTCTGTGGGGGCCAAGCATGGAGTGTCTTGATTTGAAACATAAATTGTCTCCACAGGCACATATATTAGACTCTAGTTGTTTATGAAGGCCATGGAATCTTTAAGAGGTACAGTCTTGCTGGAAGAAGGTAATCACAGGGGATGGATCTTGAGATTGGTTAGCCCCACAGAACCAGGAGGCTGATTCAGATCATATATCTTTGAGCCTCCATGATGAGTACTGTGACTTAAGCCTTCTACAGCTTCTGCAGCCTGCATGTCTTTTTTGCCATAAAGTACTATATCTCCCCTCTGGAACCATCATCTGACTAAATCTTCTTTCTCCACTTAAGTTGTTTAAGCCTCAGTGGTGTCTCATAGGAACATAAAAGAATAACTAGTATAGGAATCAATAAAGATGTCCATTTCTTCATTTGAACAATGTGAATCACAAAGGAACAAATGTTGTATACAAAGACTAAAAAATTTGACTTAAATCCCAGCAAAACAAAATCTACATATATCTCATAAGCAAGCAAATTATCCACTCTCAGAAAGTCTAAATGAGCTTTCTAAGAGATCATGTTAAAATGTCCTTAATAAGTGTTGCAGTTATTCTTTCTTGTGCTGTGTGACAACACTCACACTCAGGCAGACATGGAGAGAGGATCTTTATTAGGCTTATTGTTCCAGAGTAGAGACAGTGTCCATTGTGCCAGGAATTTTCTAGCAAAAAGAATGGTGTGGAAACAGAACCAGGACGCTGATTCAGATCATTGTAGATATCACAGAATCAAGGGAAGAGAGAGTCAACTGGGGAGAACCAGGTTTGGGACACCAAACCTCGAGACTTGCTTCTTGTGATATGGCCTTCAGCAAGACTGCACTTCCTAACTGCACTACAACTTTCACAAATATTAACATCAACTGAAGATTCAAACACATGAGCCTGTGGGAACAACTCTCATTCAAACCACCACAATCACAGAAAGTTCTCTTTACCATGAGTGGCAGTAAATTCACAGACTTAATGTTTGGCTCAAGATCTGGGATTAAATGATGGACGAGTGCTTAGTTGTGAACATGGTGTTCATAAAGCTCTTATAAAACTCAATATTAGATTACTAATTTTAATTCAAATCTTTAGGTTGGAAGTATAAAAGATCTGAAAATTAAGGAAAAGGCCTAAGAAATGCTATTTCTAGGTAAGACACACCCACTGCAACCACAGATTTACAACAGCTGAAATTATCTGCACTGGTCACACAGGAAACTAGCTTTATCAGCAATCAGCCATGGAGAGTACTGAAGACCTATTAGTTATTGGTTGATTCTAGGAGGAAAGAAGTAACTTTTTTCCATCATGTTCACACTGCAGAGTTCACCATTTTTTAATGGATAGCTCTGAATGAGCACACATATGATCCTAGTTGGACTGAGTGGGTCACAAAAGCAAAATAAACATGACTGTGAATAAAATGTATGTAGCAAAAATGGTGGAGGTGTAGATAGAATAGGAGGGAGAAAGAAAATGGATGGGTGGGAATAATCATTATATATTATATACATGAATTAGATTGTCAAGATCAAATTTAATTATTAAAAAATTAGCATCAGTAACTGAGGGAACAGGCCATATCATACCACAGAAAGAGCTGAGAGAGGGACACATAATGTCTTTTCCTTGACAATATAAAAAACTTCTGAACCAGCCCTTTCCAATTTATCTTCCTGTATAGGGAATGATACCACTCAGGGAATGACGTGGACTAGGTCCTCCTACATGAATTAGATAATCTCCTATAGGCTGACTCAGGGATTTCCCTAATTACCAATGTTTCACAGATATATCTAAAGCCTTAACCCTCAGCTTTCAAGTTCACACTTATATCTAACTGGTGCACCGCATTATCCCATCTCATTGTCCCTTTTCCCCTTGACTTCCCTTTGTCTTCCTGACAAGCTGTACTTTTACCGCAGTATCCCTCCATAAAGGACTTCCACTACATCTAATAGAGATTTCTGTTCTTGTATGTGCCTGGGTACTTGATGCAATAGGTAATATGACAAAACTCTTTGGCTGGTTGCTCTGTGGGGAAAGTGGAGGTAGTGCCATATTGAATTCCTCCCTTATGCATTGTGCCATGATGATGAGCCAAATCTTTTTGAGGGCATATGAAGGTGAGTTTGGCTTCAGTGAACTTATGGCTGTATTAGTTCTCACTGGGTGGGGGTAGTAGGAACTGAGTTGTCTGTACTCCTCCCCTTAATCTAGCTTTCTCATTCTGTCCATTCCTCCATGGGATACCCACAACGTTCTGTGGGAAATTTTAGAGTTCAACACTTCTTAGTCTCTTATTCTGCCCTTAGATCAGTTGTGGTTCTCTGCATTGACCAATTTTTACTGAGAAAAGTATTCTTGGTTTTGAAGTAGAAGCTGGGTTATTCTTATAGCCTTAGAGATAAATGTTTAGAAGGTGATGTTTTGTTACGTTTGCTTAGAGATTATAGTTATGAGTTGTCTTCTGGTGCTTGAGCCCTCCAGACAGTCTTATAGTGGTCAGGCATGGGTTTCCCCTTCATCAAGGCCTTAAATCAAATCTGACAGTGCTTGGTTGTCCCCATATTGTTCATACCAATAATATACCCAGATATTCCTGTTGTCAGAAAACATCATGTTAACCTTGAAGTTTCCTTGTTTAGTAATTTTTTGATAACTTTTTTCTTTCAGTAGCTTGAATATTACATATTACTTTTTCTGTTGAGTAAATGTTTTTTCTTTTTTTATTTATTTCTTCCACTCATACAAAATTGATAAATACCCCATTCTCCTCCCTCCCTCCACCCCTCCCTGGATCCCTTTGTTCCCTTCCCCCTCTTCCTTTTCCTTTCCCCCCTCCTTCCCTTTCTTCCAGTGCTCCTCCCCCCCCCCCCACATTCCTGGAACATCCTTTAGTGTGCATGTCAAACTTCTCTCTGGGTCCTCCTCTTTGATGAGGTGTAAGGATGCAGTGGCATTGCCTAGAGCTTTTTTTTTTGTTGTTCCCCTTTAATATAGGAATAATATTGTGGCTGTTAATCTCTCGCCTCTAAAGATTGTAGTGCCTGTGATCCATTCGTTAAGCCCAGATTAAATCTATAGATTGTGTAGCTGATGGGGAAGGCCCAGCCCATTGTGGATGGGACTAGGCCCTGGAATAAAATACAGAGTTATGAAAGTTGGTATACTGGGCATCCTTGTATATACTTGGCCATACATGCTCATCTGGAAAGTAAGGATTGGCCCTGTCTCAGCCATTAGGTGAAAATGGTATGATCAGTGGCTCATCATAATCATAAGAGAAAATAAACCTTATTCCCTTAAACAACTTTCTCATGATTTTATCAACAACCATGCAGGTGAACTACAACATAACCTATCCAATTTCCATTGTTAAATAGATTTTCAATCATAAAAAAGATATCTATCTACTGGAGTTACTTAAAAACCAAAATTGAACATAGTCATGCTGGTGCTATCGAGGCGAACCTCTGCTACATGGGGGGTTATTCCCAAAAGTGGAATAGCAGGATCATATGGCATTTCAATCTTTAATTTCTTTAAGAATCTCCAGACAGATCGCCAGAATGGCTGTATGAGTCTGCATTCCCACCAGCAATGTAGCAGGGTTCCCCTCTCTCCACATCCTCTCCAGCACTTGTTGTTGTTTGTATTGTGGATTTTTGCCATCCTGACCGGGATGAGATGGTATCTCAGGGAAGTTTTGATTTGCATTTCCCTGATGGCTAAAGAAGTGGAGCATTTTTTAAGATATTTGTTAGACATTTTAATTTCATCTCTGGTAAAGTTTCTTTTAAGTTCCAGGGCCCATTTTTTAATTGGGCCATTGGTTTCCTTGGTGTTTAATTTTCTAAGTTCTTTGTGCACTCTGGACAGTGGAGCTCTATCAGATATGTGGTTAGTGAAGATTTTCTCACATTCTGTGGGTTGCCTTTGAGCTCGTGTGATAATCTCTTTATCTGAACAGAAGCTCTTTAATTTCACAAGATCCCAACTGTTGAGAGTTGGTAGCAGTGACTGTGCCATTGGATGTCTGTTTAGGAAATGTTGGCCTAGCCCAATCAGCTCAAGGGAGTTCCCTATCCGTTCAGTTATGATTTTTATAGTCTCTGGCCTGATATCAAGGTCCTTGATCCATTTGGAATTAAGTCTTGTACATGGTGACACGTACGGGTCCAGCTTTAATCTTCTGCATGTGGAGATCCAGTTTTGCCAGCACCGTTTGTTGAAGATGCTGTTCTTTTTCCATTGGATTCTTTGGGCCCCTTTGTCAAAGATCAAATGGCTGTAATTTTGTGGGCTTATATCTGGGTCCTCAACCCTTATCCATTGTTCTGTGTGTCTATTTTGGAGCCAGTACCAGGGTGTTTTTATAACTATGGATTTGTAGCACCAGCACGACTATGTTCATAGCAGCACTGTTTACAATAGCAAAGTCATGGAATCAACCTAAATGTCCAACAGTTGACGAGTGGATAAGGAAACTGTGGTACATCTATACAATGGAGTACTACTCAGCCATCAAAAATGATGAATTACTGGAGTTTGCTGGGAAATGGATGTCATTAGAAACAATTATATTAAGTGAAGTATCCCAATCCCAGAAAGTTAAGCGCCATATGTACTCCCTAATAGGTGGCTCCTAGTACCAAACTCACCCAGCACACATTGAGACACTCAAGGATAAATCTATGTAATACGGTAATTGGAAGGATTGTGAACAGGAGGGATGGGGTTGGAGAGCCACACCAGACACAAGGAGAGAGGGAACCATGTTACAGCAGAGAAAATCGACCTCCAAGGAATGCAAGTAAGTAATGTGACACCTGGTTAAGTTCACAGACGTTCATTCCTGATCATGTACAACTGAGGGGGTATGATCTCACCAGAAGGGGAGGGCATATAGTCTGGCAGATGAAAAGAGATCATTTTGCAAATGGGTGACTGATCCCTCTCTCACCGAGGTTTCCTGCTTTTATTACATCTACCCTTGAATGTGCTATTATAACAAGACTCCAGTTTAACAGTTTTTTGTCTCTGACCAGGGGGTGACATACAGTGCCCAGCAGAATGGAGTGAAGGGAATTGCAGGAGCAGCAAAACTGCAAAAGAAAATCAACAAACTACAATCCAGAACTTCAGAGACTCTATATCACCCACATAGAACTAAGCCAGCCTAATCTCCCCCCATCCTGAAGCTCAGGGACCTCTGCGAAGAGGGGGCAGTAAGATTGTAAGAGCAAAAGGATGGGGGGAGCAATGATTTGAAGAGTCTCCACACTAGATAGGGCTCAAGCAATCATAATAGGACTTTGCATGCCTTGCGCCATGTCCGTCACACTATTGACCTCACAAAGTCTAACATCGGCTAAAAGCACCAAGATCCTTGTAGGCAAGGGATTGATGGCCACAGTAGTGTTCCTATGCTTAAGGGGAACATGAGAAAGGGTTCAGGGAAATGCCACTGGGTCCTTTCACGTCATCAGAAAGGAGGACCAAGAGGAGAGTTAGGCATACACAATAAAGGACTCTCTGGGAATTGGGGGGGGGGGAGGTACTGGGAGATGGAGAGGGAGGGAGGGGGAGCAGGGGGTTCGGGGGGAGGAGGAGGGGGAGGGAACTGGTCTACCTATTAAGTTTGTATGAGCGGAAATAATAATAAAAATGTTATTAAAAAAAACAAAATTGAGCTACCTTATCAAAAAAGACTAGCTTAAATGCAAAATATTCTACTCCCATGCTTACACAAGTCAAAGTAGGGGTATAGTACAATACAAGATCAGCTTTTGGTCCTCACAATCAAGTTCAATTTCAGACTAAGCACTTAGTACCATTAATACTGAGTTTTTAAATGCAGTTGTTATGAAATTTCCTTTTTGAAGAGTTTCTATGTACATTCCAACTTCAAGAGTGAATGAATATGATTAGTGATTATGTTATGTTATGAAAAGTAATGAACATTTATCTACATACTATGAAGAAATCACAGAATATAAGTCATATTTGTCTTTATTTTATGCTACTTTAGCTGACTTGTTTATCTTCCAGTGAGTCATTCCTACCCACTCAGATTCTTTTTTTTTGTTTTAAGCACTGTTTATTTTTATTTTTTTAATTTATTTATTTTTCTGTTCATACAAACGTAATAGGTACCCCTGTCCCCTCCCTCCCTCCACCTGTCCCTGGACCTCCCTGCTCTCTCTCCCCTTTTCCCCTTCCTTTCCCCCTCCCTCCCTTTCTCCTAGTGCCCCCTCCCCCAGCTCTGAAACATCCTTTAATATGTGTATCAAACTTTCCTCTGGGTCCTCTTCTCTGATGAGGTGTAAGGACTCAGTGGCATTTCCTAGAACTCTTTTTTGTGTTCCCCTTAAGTATAGGAAGACTATTGTGACTGTTAATCCCTTGCTTCTAAGGATCCTAGTGCCTTTAGTCCATGCCCCACTCAGATTCTTACAAAATATTTCTGATATAGATTTCTGATTAGATACATCCAAATTTCTGGTAAAAATGTTTTGATATTAACAAATTAAAAGGAAGAAAATATCTGAATATATGATCCTGAAATGTGGTATTTCTGTTACTAACATGAAAGTCAAAGATTAACAAATGTGAAAATAAATCTTATATATTCCTTTGAATTTCTTCAAAGTCAAAGTATGTGCATGCAGGGAAATGATACCTGAGAATTTAGGAGGGCTCCTGAATTGCTTAACACATGGAAAGAATTCCCTTTTGAAGTTAAAATATCCAGGAATAATAGCATAGGGCTCTAATACAAATGCTTGAGACTCTGAGGTAGAAGGATCATAATTATTAATCAATCTGAACTATATAATGAGACCTTATCTAATAAAAAAGAAGTAATAATTATGCCCTATCCTTCCTTCCAGGAATCACCTTATCTAAAGTTTTTTAACACATAGAGTTGCAACTTGTCTTCATATTGCTAAGAAACATACCACCAAACAAATTAAGGGAGCAAGGGTTTTTTTCTTATGATTATGGTTACTCTTCATAATCAGATTGGCAGGAGAGCTCATCAGTCATACCAACATCGAGAGCTGAAGGAGTAAGGCTGAGCCTATTCATAGGAAATGCTGAGGAAAAGTAATCTTTTCCACTTATCAGAATAAATGCATGCTACTATGACAAAGTATGACAGACTAATGAACCAGTTCTCTCTATCTTACTAAACTTCCCAGGGAATGGTGTCAAACTCTATTGGCTGTGTCTTCCTTCATTGATTAGATTATATTCATAGTTTTGCTCATGGCTTTCCTTAATTACTAATCATTTACATATGTAACTGAGGTTTTATCTTATAATTGTCAAGGTGGCATCTATAGTTATCTGCCACACATCAACTGTACATTTGTAATTTTAGGTAATCAGAAGTATACTCAGTGAGGTATTTCACATACACAGTAAGATATTTATAGCATATGTTCTTAATATTATTTATAAACATCTGATATTAATCATTTTATATTGACTTTTAAATAAGCTGAAAAATAAGCAGTCAATGATCAGTAAATGAAGATTTTTTTCACAAACATCAACCACATGCTAGATAATACCACTTTTAAATATTACAAAATGAAATAAATTCATCTACTTTGTTTGCAAAACAATGTTTTTCTTATCTAAAATTATTTATATATTTTTATGTCATAAGTGTTATCTGAGGAAATCCAAGGATCTAATATACAAAGGAAAGAAAATATCCTGAAATGTAGTATTTCTGTTACTAACATGAAAGTCAAAGATTAACAAATGTGAAAATAAATCGTATATATCCCTTTGAATTTCTTCAAAGTCAAAATATGTGCATGCAGGGAAATATACAAAGGAAAAATGTTAGATAAAGAAATTAGGAGAAGTGATTTACATGTTCTTCTTTCAACTTTTGTGTCTTCACAGAGGTAACATGAATTAAATTCCTAATTTCTTACTGGGAGTTTTTTTTCTTATTTAAAAAATACATTTGAAAAAGAAATTAACTATGTTGCTTCCTCTGAGTTCTCCTTGAAAAGTTGAATGCTACTTTAGCTGACTTGTTTATCTTCCAGTGAGTCATTCCTACTCACTCAGAGTCTTATATTTCTAATATATATGATTTTTAACTATCCCAGCCAAGGTCAGTGTCAGGAAATACATTAAATATTTTATAAAAAAGTATATTTAACCTATTTAAAATATTACTTCTCCAACCTCTCCGTAGTTGTTTACAGAAGTTAACACTATCTGTCTCTATATTATAGATACTTTAAAAAGTAATCTATACAAGGCACAGAACACAGTTCAGTGGTAGAGTCATTTCCTGGTACAGATAAGACCCAGAGTTTGATATACAAAATCACAGCTGATACAAATAATGGCCAGGCAAGGCAACAAAGAATCTCTCATGGAAAACTCTTTGAGCATCATTATAGGCATTCCTTAAAGGGCTCTTTCATATTTTACCTCTTTCACAAAGGTCAATATTGTAATAGGACTAATTATTTCACTTATTTATGCACTTAATTAGTTGCTTACTGATAATCATACATATATTGAAGTTTTATTAAACATGAAGAATTTGGGTTCTGTGAAGATGATTTTAAGCAAGACAGACATGATCTTTCAAATCACCTGGTTAGTGGCAAGAAAGAAATATGAATAAACAAACAAGTAATTGGATATACTAGGAGAGGAGTAGATATTATAAGAACATTTATGTCTTTAACAGAATATTCAACCAAGGACAACTTCCTAGAACAAAAGTTTAATTAAGTTGAAGCTAGAAGATTGAGTATGAATTATTTGAGAAACAGGAGAGTAGAATTGCTTAAAGTCAAAGAACAAGCATGTATGAGGAGTGAGAAACAGAGAAAGGGCTGAAGTGAAACTGAAGACAATTTTGATTTCTGGTATCTAGATATTCTTGCCACAAAGCTGTTCAAAGAAGGAAGTGTTGTACAGGCCCCTGCCCTAATGGCCTGTGGAAAATACAGAACGTTAGCTGAGATTTATCTGTAAATCAATCATCTCCACAAGACGATCTTATGCAATAATTGTATGATGGGGGCAGAAAGACCAATCCTCACTTTGGGGAGTCAGGTACATTTCATTTTTGTCATCCATTGTGGAGACATGTCTTTTGAGATGCAGTATTTACTTCCAATACATAATCTTTTTCAAACTTCAATTAAGATATATTTATAAAGATGCCTTTTGCTATAGGGATCAATGACAATTTTCTACCTTGAATTGAAAAATTTCTATTTGCAATCTTTATACTTCATATCCTTTTTTAAAAAAATAACTTGTTTTTTAGGCTTTTGTAGAATAACTTACATTTTAGAAACTACATTTTTTGTTCCTTCCTACTTTGTGTTTCCTTCTCTCTGATTATTAGAATTCACAACCTCAACTCACTCTGGTGATACTGCCTTCTGACTTGACTTCTTAACCTCATTCTTAACCTCTTATCCATACTCAAGTTGTACTTTCAACATAACAAGGCATTGTGAACATCTTCATTAAATTTTTATGCAAGGGTGGACTTTCAAACTTGATCTTTGAAGAACTGAATCTTTATTTGTTATGATTGTTGTCTATTTTCAACTTGTCACGTGGCTATATTTTGTTTCCCATGGTCTATAAATATTGTATCTAGACCAGTCAGCCTGACGCAAAATTTGGATACTAGTGCAAATGAAATTAATTTATGCTGTTCATAATACTGCAGAACTATAGCAAATTAAGCATATTTAAAACACCATGAGAAGTAGGTGAGAAGACTCAGCCAGTGAAGGTGTCTATGGGCAAACCTGAAGACCTGAGTTCCATCCCCAAAGCTAAACCTCCAAAAGTGGTCCTCTGGCTTCTACATGTGTTCTGCAGCATAAAATACATTCTCTCCCTCCCTCTACTCTATCTTTTATTCTATCTCTCAATCAATCAGTAATTATGACATGATAGAAATGGGAAGAAGTGGGGCTGGAGAGGTGGCTCAGGGGTTAAGCCTCTGTCTTGCAGGTGGAAGGTCCTGAGTTCGGATCCTAGACCCCACATATAGACACCGGGCGGAAGCGGGGGCAGCTTGCGTTTCCAGTCCTGGTAGGGCGGAGCCTGTGAATCCCGGGGCAGAGTAAACAAGGAGGAGTTGGAGGCGTCCATGGTGGTTCCCGAATTCCTCCGTGGTTCTACACACACGTACATACATACCCACACATACGTACACACACAGGCACACATGCATACACGCACAATTGAATAAATAATAAATAAAAAAAATTAAAAAAAAAAGAAATGGGAAGAAGTAACCAATAAAGATACATAATAAAATCTGAACCAAAGAAGAGAAAGTATCTTAAGTCATATAGGTATAGAATCCAGCACAAAATTAAGAATATAATCCTCTTATGATAAACAGAGAAAGATAGAGAGAAAAGTAGTATTAACCATCAATCTGTCACCTAGGAGTCAGGTATCTGAGCACACATCTGACAGGGATTGAAGTTGTTCCCTGGGCGTGTCTGTGAAAGATTGCCTTTATTTCATTGATTGTTGAGAGAAGACTCAGTTCAAAATGGGTGGGACCATTCCCTGGGCAGGTGGTCCTCAATGCAGATGTGGACAATGAGCTAGCAACTAAGTTCACATTGATTCTTGCCCTTGACTCCTGACTGTGGATATGGTATGATCAGTTCCCTCAGTTCCATTCAATTATTATTGTCACAGTTACTCTTTCCTGTTGCTGTGAGACAGCACTCAAACAACGTTTGAGGAAAAGGTATAGAGTTGGCCTATGATTCCAGAGGGGGGATATAATCCATTTTAGATGATTGGTTGCAGAAGTTGGAGGATGCTTAAGTCAGGTCCATCATGGAGGCACAGGCAGCTCACAGCAAACTCAAGAGCAGACTTCCAGCAAAAATCAGGGTGGGACTTATCATCCTCAAAGCCCCCATCCTCTGTGATGTGCCTTCCTCCAGCAAGTTTCTACCTCCCAAAGTTACTACAACCATGAACTAAGGATCCAAACAAAAGGGCCAATGGGTGATAACTCACATTTCACATATGACCATTATTACCTATAACTATGAGCCAGTTAAATTCTTTCTCTACTAAGTTGCTTAGATCAGATGTTTTTTATAGTAATGTATATTAGAGTAAAAACTGAATACTTTTCCCAGTTTAAAACAGAAAAACGTAAAGAATATGGTAGAAAGCATATTTATAAAAGGTGACAGAAATAAAAACATCAATAACCACAATTTTAGTTTATTAATAATCATTAACTATAAATTAGGCAGTATCCTAAACTTAGAATATACTGTTTACTTTAATCTCTACCATTCAATGAGGAAAATTCTTTTATTATCATTATCATCAAATGGAACATACTCATTCAGAAAGGCTTAGTGGACACAGTCAAGCACAAAATAGTGGAGCTAAGATTTGAACATAGGCTGATTCCAGCATGTATATTCTACCTAGTGTTCCTACCGGAAGTCAAGCGACTTTGTGATATTTTCTTTTTCATCTTGATGATGAGAAAATGTTTATGATAATGTCAAAAAGGAGAGAAATATACTGCACTCATTGCTTGAGAAGAGTAAAATGTTAGTTCTGAGTTATATAAGTAAGTAAGAACAATATTGGAAAGCACAAAATGTTAGTTCTGAGTTATATGAATAACAGAATACTGGAAAACACAAAAATACTGTTCAACACTAAGGGCTCTGCTACATAGTAGATCAAAATTTCATATGTCTGAATTGTATATTATTGCCTTCTGAAATTCTTGGTTTCCCAGGCACAAGTGAGATGTCGTAGAGTTTATCCAGCAGGCAATTTAGGCAGATTTAATTCCAGCTGGAGTTTTGACCTGTAGGTTTTTCTGAAGATTAATGGTGCAGTGAGGAGAAAGCAATGGCTTCCAATCACTAAAGCAGTAGACATGGCTACCCAGGTAAGAGTATAAAGACAGCAATATTAGTACAAGAAAAGAAGTAGAAGAAATAGGACTCTAAGACCAAACTGGTGTAAACAAAAAATTAATAATAATTATTTCATATGAGAGAATGCCAAAAAAGCATTGGGGATATATTCATCTAGGTGAAAGAATATATTTGTTACTATCTGCAAGAATTTAGATTATATCCACCTACTGAAAGAGGAAGAGAAAGAGAGACAGAGAAAGAGAGAGAGAGAGAGAGAGAGAGAGAGAGAGAATTTGAGTAGAGAGCAAGTTTATGAGACACCTACCTATGTTTTCAGTGGATAATGATGGAGAATATAGGAAACTGGTAATGAGGATATTTATAAACTCATGTTTGCTAAGACACTGTTGAATAAAAACAATTGGCTTATTTTTCTCTGGTGGTGTTGAACTCAAAGCCAAGATCATTACATCAATTCTAGGTTCATGCTTTGTAAATGAGCTATGCCCTCAGTCCATAAATATAGCCATTCTTAATTTTTTTATTTTTCTGGTTCTTTTTACTTTTGTTTGTGTTTGTTGTATATTCATGATAATATATTTGGAGATTATTTCTTTCATTTTCAAATGATGAGGATTTATCTGTCTGGGAAATAATGAAATAATGGGTCAGTGTGATACTGAGGAAGTTGCTTTCTTAAAAAAATTAGTATTCTTCAGCATACTTCTGGTTTTGTAGTCCATGCCCTCTGCCTACTTGTTATGTAATAATGAGACACTCATTAGAATGCTGAGTGAATATTGGCATCATGCTATTGAGCTTTGCAACCTCCATAAACAGGGAGAAATCATGCCCATATTCTCTATAAATAACCAGTTTATGATATTCAGAATAAAGCAAAATTTGTTGACGTTTACTCTGTGTTATACAGAAATATGAGAATTGTTACATTCCTAATTTTTATATAAAAAATTACCATTGAATATATGTAGAATAATACAGATATAGAGATATGGAGATATGTATATCTATACAGATTATATATAGTTAGATATATTCAGTATATATATATAAAATATTCAGAACAGATTTACATATCTAAAATATCTCTACTTCACCAAATTATTTCTTCATTCTTCTGCTTTTCTCCATGCCTCACAACCCAGGAAGCCACTGAATGCCATACTTTACTGAATCAACTCCCTCCATTTTATCTGCCTATCCAGGGAACAGTCCCATCCACTATGGGCTGGATAGTACCATATCCATCAGACAATCTCCTGAAGGGGTGTTCAAGTGGTTGCTTTAACTACTAACTCTTCACAAATGTGTCTAAAGCTCAGCTTACAATAATCAAGTTGACATCTTTCCATCTAACTAGCACAAAATGTACTGAACCATAAAAATTCAATTATTTTGAAATCTCATCTGGAAAATAACTTTAGTTGAAAACCTGTATTTTTCTTAATTTTGGAATAATTAATAAATACGGCACTCCAAAAAAATTTCAATGTGGCAAGTGAGATTTATTTATTTAGTTAAATTGTATCATGTGTTCATATTTAACCTGTTCTTTAGCCATAAGTACATTAAATAGCAGATGTATTTTAAAGTTTATTGTTAAATTATACTACACAGTGTGATCTCTTAGCATGATTTTTAATATTAATTTTGAAAAATGAAATTTATTATAAGAGGATTTGTTTATAAGCTTTGAATTTAGATTGTTTTTAAATTAAATTATTTTATTTTTGCTTGCTATTTTTGTAGTGTGCAAAACCAAGTTAAAAAAGAGATGTGATCAAGATTTATTATTCTAGTATCACAGTGAGAAGTATGAAAATATAAACCCAGAGGAAATTGTGGTATCTATAGCAACCGATGTTTTTTTTTTCTTCCAATTGATCAAACAAAATATAGTCCATAAAATTATCAAAACCTATGCCAAAAGCAAATGTGCATCTGCTCTGTGGAAGAAGCAACATTAATGTAGAGCTGTCTGTGTAATTAGTGAAAAAAAGCCCAGATGTTATCCAAATGAAGAAATCCCAGTGAATAGCAATGTGGCAAAGGAAAGGAGTACCGTATTGATGTATTCTAGAAGATTTCAAAGGAGAACTTAACATTGTTGATTTTTCTCTGTGTTTTCAGCACAATATTGACTTCCATGAATTATGAGACACAGCTTGCAGTCACTAATAAGGAGGCTGAGGTCCAACTCTCTTCTGTGACAGTGTGCTAGGGCATGTCTAGAGGCAATGTGGACTATTTTCTCATCTTATGATTTGAATTTTATTTTTTTTAATTTTTATTGTTACTTATTATTTATTCAATTGTGCATGTATGCATGTATGCGCGTGTGTGTGTGTATGTTTGTGTATGTGCATCGAACCACGGACAAATTCAGGAACCACCATGGACACCTCCACCTCTTCCTTGTTTACTCTGCCTGGGATTCACAGGCTCCACCCTACCAGGACCAGAAACGCAGGCCGCCCGCTTCTGCCCAGCGTCTATACATGGGGTCAAGGATCCAGACTCAGGATCTTCCACCTGCAAGGCAGAGGCTTAACCCCTGAGCCACCTCTCAAGTCCCCTGATTTGAATTTTATTATCCAAAGTTATAATTAGTTTCTCCACTGCATGATTTCTATAATTTTCTCTGAAAATATAGCAAATATGTATATACTAATAAAAGGTAATATTGGTGAAGCATAATATATTGATACTGCTTTGAAGCATCTCCCCATATATTATTTAATAGATTAAGAGAAAATTGTTTTAATTACCGTAGGAAGTTTCATTATAGTATTTCTACACAAAGTTTGCTTTTGTGTTATTTCTCCATCTGCTCTCCCTTCTTCCTTATATTTCCACTTTGAACTGAACCACTTTCATTTTCTTGATGAAAACCGACAGTCACACCCACAAATATTACATATGTATAAAACTTGACAGCTGAGATCACCAAATAAAGCAGAACAAAGATATGGATTTTCTGATTTTAAGTTATCTCATTTAATATAATAATTTCCAGATCTGTCCACTCCCTGAAAATGTCATAATTCTCTATTTCTTTATGGCTGAATAAATTTCCATTGCACATATGTATCCATTTATTGTTAATAAACCTATAGAGTGATTTTATTTCACACTTTTGTGAATGAAGTAGCACTCAACGTTCATGTGCAAATATCCAGAGTGGCATGGAGTATTATGTGTACATGTTCAGGAACAGTATAGCTGTGCAAGCTTATACCTACTAGCAGTTTTTATACGGGTTCTACTTTTCCAACATATTCACCAGCACTTATTAATTTATTTGATTGTACTCATTTGAGATCCAGATAAATCTCAAAGTCAGTTTTATTTTCACTTCCTTAGTGGTTAAGGATGTTGAACACACTAAAAAACATTTACTGACAATTGTGCTTTTTCTTTTGAAACATTTTTTTCTTCAGTTCATTAGCCCAGTTATTGATTGATAGTAGTTTGAAGGTTTAAATTTCTCTGTTTAAATATTCTGGACATTGACTTCCCCTCTGAATAGCAGCTAACAAAGATTTTCTGTCATTCTATAGACTGTGTTTTCACTCTGCTGAACATTTCCTTAACTGTAGAGCAGTTTTTAAATTTCACATAATCCTATTTGTCAACTTATGTGTAGGACTGTTGAAAGTTCTTGCTTACCACAGCTTCAAGTGATGTTTTTTTTCCTGTAGTTTCTTTCTATCATCTATCAGAATTAAAGATTTTTGAAATTAAGCTTTTTATCTGCTTAAATTTGATTTTTTATTCAGGGTAGTAGATATGGACCTAAATTTATTCTTCTGCAAGTAATGTTCTGTTTGGCCATCAATAAATATTAAATTGCCTGTTTTGTCCCAGTGGACATATTTGTTATAAATTTATATTTCATATTGTATAAGTCTATTTCCAGTCCACTAGTCTCTTCTATTGGTCTACCTCTCTTTCTCTCTTTTTGATATAGTACTGTTAGGGATTTGACTAGATCCCACCTTCTATTTTCTTGTTAGCAATAAAATCTGGTCTCCTCCCTTAAGTTACTCAGTGGAATTGATGACCAGGGCAATATTTCCAACTCATAGGGAACTTGATATACTTGGAGCATCCAAAGAGATTGGAAGAATATGTAGGGTAGATATATGTAGGAGATTATCTAAATTGTATAACTGATGTAGGAATACATGGCCCATAGTAGCTGAAACTATTCCTCAAGAAGGTAGACAAAGAGAAAGAGAGAGAGAGAGAGGGAGAGGGAGAGAGAGAGAGAGAGAGAGAGAGAGAGAGAGCAGGAATTGAGAAAGTTGGCAGGTTGGGAGCAATCCTCTTTGTGTATTCTGATCTGCTGTGGATATGATATGGCCAGTTCCCTCTGCTACAAATGTTGATATAAATCTCCTGTCATAATGTAACATTACAATATAAGCCAAAATGGAAATATGAAACTAAGAGAGCAAGTTTGTTATTGTATGTATGACAGTATGATTTTACTATGTTGGATTCATAACCTGAAACTTTACTAATATGTTTATGAATCTACAAATTTTGTAGTGAAGTCTATTTAAGAATAGAATCATGCCACTTACAATAGGAGTGGTTTGATGTCTTCCTTTCATTTGTATTTCATTTGGTATAATTTCTTGTTGTATTGTTTTAACTAAAAATTAGTGCATGATACTGAAGAGTTAGACAGTCTTGTCTTCTTTCAGATTTAAGAGGAATTGTTCTCAATCTTTCCCATTCACTAATCTTGGTAGTGAACTATTTGGTGAAGTATGCTTCATCTATTTCTTCAGGACTTTTATCACAAAATTAACTTTTTCAAATGTATTTTCTGTGAATATAGAAATAGTGATATGATTTTTGAACTTTAATTAGCTTTATGCATTGATTTTAGTGCATTGAAAAAAACTTTACCCCTGGAATGAAAGCTATTCAGCCACACCTCAATTGCATGGTTTAGGGCCTTCTTTTTAAAATTAATATTATTTCTACTTTCTGACACTATCATAAATGAATATAATGACCATATGATATTTTCACCTCCATTAATCCCACATTACTATCTAGTCCCATCCCCTCTCCTTTCCCACTTCATAATTTCTGATTATTCTTCCTTCTACTTTCACATCTTTCTGCATATGTGACCTACTGGGTTTCATCTGGGATGCCTTTGCTAACAAGTGGTTGTGTATTATCTGGGAAGCATGACTGAATTATCACTGGATAAGTAATTAAGGAATGTATCTTCCCTTTCTGACATTCTGTAGCTTCTTATTTCTGGCATTAAACTTCAATAATCTCTCAAGGAGGTGTAAAGTCTCATGACATTCCCCCCACCCCATGAAGAAATGTTGATAGGCCAAATATTGTTCAGATTTTATGGAAGTGTATATTGCTTCAGTGAGTTATTGGATGCAACAGTCTTGTTATAACCAGAGAATACTGTGTGGCCCATTCTTCCCCACCCTGAGGCTCTAATACTGATTTTGCCATCTTTTCTACAGGTTCCTGGAGCCTGCTATTGAGTGCATTTTTAAAACTCTTTTTAGGTTGTAGTGGTCTAAAGTCGCTTATTATCTGTACTTTGGTCAGTTGTGATTCTTTGTATTAGACTCTTTCCATTGCAAAAGGGTGATTCTTTGCAGAAGGCTGAGACTTGTTCCAATCTTTAGATATAATGAGAGGTCTTCAGATGACAATTTGCTAACAGCTACTTAGAGTTAAACTTTAGTAATTTGTTCCCATATTTAGTAGTTTGTTCCCACATAGGACCTTTATAGTATATATTCTTGTCTTCTTTTACAGTATAAGGCATATGTTCTTCACCAAAAAGGAGTTTTAAATTTAATCTGAAAGAAGTTGGTAAACCCATACTATAATGCATAATCACTATTTCATGGATTATCATCTCTTCGCAAAGTGGTTGTTACTATAACTTGAATCATCCATAGTTCCATGAAATTGCTGATGGTTTTTCTGGCTTGGCAACTTGCATTATATCTTCTAGTACTGTGAAAACTAGTAAGAAAGGAGGAAGCTTCCAGATCTGTTCCAGTCTGTTTTCTCCATGTTCTGTGATCCACATGCCCAATGTCTTCAGCAACAGAGGCTAATACTCAGATTCTGCGGGGCAACCAAGAACAATGACAAATGTCTATAATGTTTTGCAGGTCTTTAAGACCTTTCTGATCAACAGCTCATGACATAGTGTCATACATCTGATGCTGGGAATTTTGCCTAATCACCCATAGCTTCTGATTATGTTAGTAAAGTTTCTGAATTCTCTTCTTTCCCTCTCTGTTTTCCCATGTGTAGGATTTCTTGGCTAGCACTTTTCAAAATATTTTTGTATATTTTTAATATAGATGATTTCTTTCTGACTAAATCTTTACTGCTGATGATTACTTAGCCTCCCCTCCTGGACCCTATCCCTTCATTTACTATCCTTTAAAACTTAACCTCCATTATTCCCGTTTCCAATTTCTTACCACCTATCTTTTTATTTATAATTTTTTTAGAATTTCTGCATGAATGCACATAAAGGAAATCAGTATTGCTCTTTTTTTGTTATGTCTTTAATGGGTTTCAATATCAGTATCATTTTACCTTTTTATAATTAGTTTGGTAAGGCTTAATCCATTCAACTTTTTGAAAATGTTTGATCAATATTGAGGCTGAAACTTGAATGTTCGATAGAATTCAGCAATGTATCTGTCCATTCCTAGACATTTTTATGTGGATATTTAATTATTGCTTAAATCTCATTAGTTGCTGCAGGTTACATAAATTGCTTACATCTTCCAGATGTAACTTTGGTAGGTCGTATGAATTTAGAAATTATCAGTATTTTGCAGTTTTAGGAACTATGCATTTACAAAGTATTCACTTACGGAATTCTGGATTTCATTGATGTTTGTTATGACATACCCTTTTTCAATCTTTATTTTAATGATTTGGTTATCTCCCTTTTGTTAGTTTACATAGGAATATGAGAATCCTGTGAATTTTCCAAAAGACCAACGACTGTTTTATTAATTCTAGATATTACTTTTGAGTATCTATTTCATTAATTTCTACTCGTCTTTATTATTTCTTTATATTTATTGTTTTCCTAGAACCTTGTATCATTTAATTATCTGATTTTTTTTACTATGAGCACATATATCTATAAATTTTTCTCTGAGGATTCTCTTGTATTCCATAGGCTCTGAGGAATTGCAGTATCATTTTCATTGATCCTAGGAATTTATTAAATTATTAATTAATGATTAATTTTTTCCCTCATTGATTTACTATCCACCTTTAATTTTATTGGGTAGTCTTCAAAAATGCATAGTGTTCAAATTCTCTCTTGGTGTTGGTTTCTAATTTTATTTCTGAATTAATTCTGAAATTTTTAATTGTTAAGGTTTTCATTGTGAATTATATTGTAATCAACTTTACAGAAGGTTCCATGTCTGTAAAGATTATGTATTCTTTATTATTTCAATAGAAAACTATGTATATCTGTAATGAATTCTGTTGATCTGTACTATAAATTATCTCTATTTCTTTGTTAAATTTTAGTTTGGACAATTGATTTAAATATGAGCACAATGTCCTATCATTATGATCGTGGTTAACCTATGTGACTTTTTGTACCATTTTATTTTTTTTAATGTGAGGAACCTCAAGATTTAGTGTGCAAGTATTATGTCCTCTTGATGAATTGTTCATATGTAATTACTCTCTTTGTCTGATCTGACTAGTTTTAGTTTGAAATAGTATTTTTAGATGAGGAAATTGTTATTCTAGCTTGTTTATGGCTTCTATTTGCTTAATATGTTGATTTCCATTCTTTGATACTTAGTTTTTATACATATTTTAGCTAATGAATTTTTTGGAAGTAAAAGTTGTAACATCTTTTTCCAGTCCAGCCAGTTTTTAATGGATAGTTGAAGCCATTTGCATTTAGTGAGAAGGGTTTCTATTGCCTATGCTTCTTTTTAGTTGGTGTTCTAATTGATTGGATTACTATTTTTCTAGTTCTTCCCCTGTTAATGTTAGAAGATTGTTAATTTGCTTCTTTTCACACTCTTAATTCCTTCCAATCTCTTTGTCCAGCCATTTGTCTCATGGAATAAATTCTTTGCTATTTTCTCATGGGTAAGTCTTTATTTCCACTTCTTTCATATATAGTATTCCTTTAAGAAGTTTATGCAGTGTTGGCTTGATTGAATTGCTTTAGTGTTGCCTTAAACTCTTCTTAATTTCCATCAGTTATAAGAGAAAGCTTTTCTTAGCATAGTAAACTTGATTTATATTTCTTTACTTTCAGAATGTAACATAAATCATTCTTGGTTTTAAGGTTGCTGCATTGCTAATGAAGGAAACTGTTTTAATCTGATGTTTCTGTCTTTGTGTGAGAGGTGATGTTTTTCTATCGCAGCTTTTAGTACTGCATCTTGCTTTATGTTCTTGGAATCATGATTAAAATACATAATGGAGAGGATTCTCTCTAGCCATGTAAATGCCTCTTGGGTTTCTAGATTTGAGAATTTTTGCTATGATTTCATTAACTAAATAATTTATACATTTTTACTATATCTTTGATATCTTGGTATCTCAGACTTTTATGCTTTAGGCATGTTTGTTAATATATTTTCCTTTATACATGTCTGAGTGTATCAATTTATCTTTGCCTTAACTGTAATCTCAATCTCTTAAATTTTTTCTATGTGATCTAGTTTGTTTGATGATGCTTTATGCTATATTTACATTTGATCAGTTGATTACTTAGTTTCATAGTTTATGACTGAGTCTTCTCTAGAGCATTAATTTTCTTTCTGACTTTTTCATTTATGCTTTTTAAAAAAATTCTCCTGCAAACTATTGACCATTTTGTTCACATTAGAGACTTTTTTCTAAAAATCCTGAATTGATTTTCTTAATCACTTATTAGAATGTTGGCGTCCTCTTTATGGTTATTGACTCTTTTTAAAGTAAGACTCAGTGTTCTCTCTCTGGCATTCCATCTACCACAGTGTTTTTGGTTTCCATTATTAAAGAGAAGTTGCCCATGTGTCAAGATGGGTTGTTGTCTCCTGTACCTTGTTTCTTTGTGATACTTTAAGTTTCTGCTAGGATGTTTTGATGGTCATGCTTTCCAGTTTTTTCTTTTTCTCCTTGTTCTGTCTTGTTTGTTTGTTTGTTTTGTCTGATGCAAATCATCTTGAAGGGTTTCATTAACCATGAATTATATTTTGTGATGCTAGTTAGAGTAAGTCAGCTGCATTTCTACTTCATGACTTATCAAAACACTTGGAGCTGACTTGTATCACACTGTGTACAGATAAAGTTCAGACACAATGCTTTTGTGATCCTTATTTCATTCTACCCCTGCACATACCTTTCAACAGTTTTGACTGTTTCCCTTTCTGAAACTCATGGTGCCAGTCCTGTGAGCACTTCACTGACAGAGACAGTTGATACTGGTCAGCAGGGCGCCTGTGGCAAGTAAAATCTAGGATACAGAGACAACAGCATAAGCAAAGGTGGGTATCTTGGTTGCCTAGATCTCTTTACTGAGGAAATCCTTGGGAATTTACAGCAAGTATTGATCCACAAGCCAAAGAGAACAATGTGACACAGTAGCACAAGTACCTACTCCTTTTCCTTCACTTCATTACCTTCGTTCACTCAGACTGAGCTTGTCTGACTATGAGATAGGTGGAGAATACAGGAACTGCTCAATCCATGAAGCTATGTACCTGAACACTCCTAAATCAATGCTGGAGGCCTGGAATTATCTGGAGAGTGACTGCCTTCTAGTCTACCTTGGAAGCTGAGAAAGATGAGGTTTGATGTTTTTAAGGAGGGGCAGTACCTGCTAAAGAAACACACATTCAGAAAGTAGAGGTAGGAACCAACAGGCATGGTTGTTACCCTTTTATATTTAATGGCCATTGATTTTTTGTCTACATTAATATTCTCCTAATTTTGCTGTTTATATATATCAAGTAGTGATTCTGGAGTCACATCATTCTTCCTACATTCAGCAATCAGCTCTTTTATGGTAATCTATTTTTATGAATCCATGCTTCCAAATGCTACAGCAGATCTTATAGTGATGTGAATAGATTTGTGTCATAGATATATAAAACAAATATACAAATTGATAAGTAAATACTTGGCGAACACATACAGGATTAGCAATAAAAACATACCCAAGTAATGTGTGAATTGAGAAAAAAGAAACAGGGGCTGGAGAGGTGGCTCAGGGGTTAAGCCTCTGCTTTGCAGGCAGAAGGTCCTGAGTTCGGATCCTAGACCCCACATATAGACATTGGCAGAAGCGGGGGTAGCCTGTGTTTCCGGTCCTGGTAAGGCGGAGCCTGTGAATCCAGGGGCAGAGTAAACAAGGAGGAGGTGGAGGTGGTCCATGGTGGTTCCCGAATTTGTCCGTGGGTCTACACACACACACACACACATACACACACACACACACACGCACACACACATACACGTGCATACACGCACAATTGAATATAAAAAAAAAGAAACACAGGAAACCTAAAATGAACAACTACATCATCAAGGCACAAGTAACATTAATTTAGTGAACACAGAGCCCACAGCACTTCAGGAGTTTGCAAGTCAAATTTGTTCAATAAATTATGGTGTATACCAGGTTCAGATAAATAAGAAATGTCACTGTAGATGACTGTAAAAACAGCAATGAGTATTCAAAGTGAGTAATTTTCAGAATAGTAGAAATAGATATAAAAATTGCAGAACTTGCAGTTAGGTAAGGGTAAAATGAAAATGGAAGAATGTGAACTTGTTTATTAACCTATAAAAGTTGATCATTGGAGAAGCGTGGGAAACTAAAACTGAAATCAATTTGACATAATTTGCATGGTTATTTCAAGGCATCCATTAAAATGGACAAAGGATTAGTTCAAGATACATGGTGCAGGATTCAGTGCTGAAATAAGTCCCTCAGTGTGCAGTGTGTGCTAAGGTCAAAATCAACTTAGTATAGATGGCATGTAGAGTACGCCTTCTGCTGGGTAACACAAGTGACCCAGAAGCTTCATATCATCAAAGAGACCAGAGATGAACTTTCCTACAAGTACTGTAATTGTGGGATGCATGAGTCTGGAATTTAGGACACAAATGAGATCACTACAAGAGCTCTATAGCAAGTTAGTAAGTAGCAGGGCTGTTGAGGAGTTGGTTTCAGGACTGTGGGAAATTTTCGCTGCCATCAAACATTATTTTAGTTAACTTGTGGCCCCAAACATGGATAGAGAAAGTATGTATAGAATATAAAAGCAATGATTTTGAAAAATAATCCACCCAAAAGAGATGGGAAATTGATGAACATGAATTTCAGATAAAATCTGCCTTATATGAAAAAAGACAATCATAAAATTTCAGCTTTTGAGATACAAGATCCTTATTTTTAATATTTGTATGTAATCGACCTTTCATATTCATAGTGACTATACATATTGAGTATATATCTGAAGTTATTTATCCGTGGTTATTTAAATAGTGCAATAGTTCAGCTACATATGTTGTTGTTCATTTCTGAAATTCCACTAGTATATACTCTATAATTACACTACTCAAGAAATTGTTCACGGGGGCTGGAGAGGTGGCTCAGGGGTTAAGCCTTCACCTTGCAGGCGGAAGGTCCTGAGTTCGGATCCCAGATCCCACGTATAGAGGCCAGGCGGAAGCGGGGGCGGCCTGCGCTTCTGGTCCTGGTAGGGCGGAGCCTGTGAATCCCGGGCAGAAGGAGGTGGAGGTGTCCATGGTGGTTCGTGAATTCGTCCGTGGTTCTACACACACACAGACATACACACACACAGACATACACACGCGCACGCACAGATACACGCGCGTGCACAGACACACGCATATGCACACAGTTGAATAAATAATAATGATAAAAAATTTAAAAAAAAAGAAATTGTTCACTATAGTGTAAACAAGTAAGAATTCACCTCCCATCCTAATCATTGCCAGATTGTCCAAGAAAGATCTTATCTGATATTTCACTATTTCCCCCTCAAGAATGGAAGAATTCACTGATGCAAGCTGAAGGCAACATAGAACACTGAGACCTTAAGAAGGCCTTGTCTTCCCAGAACTCCTATATTATAGTCACCTTCCCAAAGCTGATATGGTCAACATACTCTTTAATGCCAGAGCTACAGATCTTTGAAACTTCAGATAATAATTGGTTCTGTAAAGCAGGCAAATGGTGTAACAAGTGAAAGTTAGTTATAATTAATGGATATTTCCTCATAGGGAATATCATACTATTAATATCACATTTGACTTAGGAATAAATAAATCAGAATTTCAAACAGACACTAAGTATGTTCACATATTACAATACATAAGCCCAGCTGGAAATTTTTTCAGCTATTAAAATTATTAAGAGGCCTAGAGATGTACTTCAGTGTACTATGTCACCAAGCTCTTATACTTCTCTGGATTCTATCCTTTCATCATAAACTCACACACACACACACACACTCTCACATATGCTCACACAAAAGTTATCTTACAAAAAGAATATTAATGATTTTTGTGTCAAGTACAAAGTATTATATGTAATTGGTAATTATACCATTTGTAAAAATCCAAATGTAATTTTTAAACCATGAATAGAATATAAAACATCTATATGTATTCATATCCAACTAACTACAAGTTATGAAATACATGTCCTAATTGTAGAAATTTGAAAATCTATATTTGATTTAAGGCACAGTAGACAAATGGTCTCAAAAAATAAATTTATAATGTGACTTTGACATGGAAGTAATCCACATGGAACTGTGGAGTTGACTGCACTTAGTTAAACATAGCCACTCCAAATGATCTCCTTTCTTCATTTCTGTCATTGCAAACACAAGTCAAATCCAAACATGACACACATGATGTATCTTATAGCCTAAAAATCTGAAAGAGTGCAACTAGAATTGAAGAAAGAGTATTTGCATACCATCTAGTGGTAGCTTTCAAAAATAGCAAATTGTTCAAAAAAAAAAAAAAACTGCTTAAATGGATCCAGAGGATTCACAAAACCTGTCATTTCACACATTTACAAAACAAGGTGAAAAGAGGTTTGTTCCCTTTTGACATGCACACAGCACCATAACCCATAAATTATTTCATACTTGCTGAACTTCCACAAGGTAAAACTACTGCCTTTACAGTTTTGTCAACTGCTGGTTTTTGTTTCTGAGCTGAAACATAGCATTAAAATCGAACACCCTTGTGCTGAATTTAAAAAATGTTTTAATGAACCTTCAGCGTATTCTAACAATGGAGAACAGGCCATGGTTTTACATGGCCTCTCCAGAAGAGGTTTTTGCCTTGCCTTTCACTGGTGCACTTGGAGATAGCACCGAAATGACTTTATCTGCTAATTACTGTAATCTCAAAATGCAAGCTAAATACACAACATACTAAACTAACTGCTGATATTTAAGTAGGGGGAGCTGAGGAATTCATTTTAGAGGAATTCTCTCCATTCTTGGGGCGCACCGTGATCGTCATTTCCAGAGCCAGTGCAGAAGGGATCAGAAAAGGAACCAGAAGGCCTGGCTTCCTGGCACTCACAGGCATGCTGAGGAGGCACGTGCAGCCTTGTGGCTGTCAGGAACAATGCTTCCTGTGCTCAGCTGCCAGAGAAAAGTCAAGAGAGATGGGGAATTCCTAGCAACCCACTTGGAAGGGTTCATGCTATGAAAGGCAAGCTGAATTCTGTGACGAAAATAGAATGGCACACATTAGTGGAGTCCTCAGTTGGGGGCCAACATAATTGAAAGGGAATCTGTGCTAAGGCTGAATCTGTGGATAAAGCTACAGGGCAGAAGGCAGAAGGTGTTTTCTCTGTCTCTCTCCTTTTTTTTTTTTTTCCTGCTCAGAGCTCTTATTATGGTTGATGGAAAGGATGTATTAAATGAATGTGGTTCCAAAACTTTGTGGTGTGGCTTGTGAGCAACTGAAACCTGGCTTTCATTGATTCTGGTTTCTTTCAAAAGTGGAATCCTATGATATTCACGTCCTTTCTTTAGGTGATTTGGTTCAGTCCCTGTTAAACTGTAGACTTTATAATACACAGTAGCAGAATTACTTTCTATTTTAATTCAGTTTTCTAGGGAATTCAGTTTACATGAAAACAATGAATTACAGTTTCATGTGTTTTAAGGCAAACATCTTCCAGAATCCAAAAATTGGAGTCATGACTTTTCTGTAATGGTTTCTTTGCTTCAAAGTAACCTTTGGAAAAAAGAAAGAAAAAAGGAAGCAAATGAAGACAAGGAATGACAAAGGCAAGAAAGCAAAGACCAATTCTAAAAAGATACTTTCCTGAAGGGACAGTGAGATGATTCCGTGGATATAGGCACTTATGCCAAGTCTAAGAATCCCTAGAACCCACATTGTGGAGAAGGAGTGAACTGACTCTCATAAATTGTCTCCTGAAACGTATGTATGTTGTGGCACATACATCCCCCCATACATTCACACATGCACACATACACATGCTTATATGCACATACACACATGATTAATAAATAAGTTAATCAAATAAAAGAATGCTTTCTTAAGATGGTGGCAAGATTGGCATCTGACTGTCAATCGTATTGGAATTCCTCAAATGAGCAGGCAAAATTAATCCATCTCAGAATTATTCACTGCACTTGGAGGGAAGCAGAGAGCAAGAGGGAAGCATTCCTTTATGACAAAGAACCTGGCCTTAACAATTTAGAACCAAGGAAGACAAAAGAAATTATTTAAATTATGGAGTATCTAAGTAACCCAAATTTGTTGAAAATTGTGTGTAATGGGAATTAAATTTCATGGGTTAAAACCACCAAAAGGAGCTATGTCTCCCAGCCCCCATGCCCATGCCAGAGATTTCTATCATATTTACTCACATTTATTTCCTATTCTCGGAAGACTCTCCTTCCTATTGGGTATTTGAGAAACTGTGGAGGAAATTAGCTATTTGTAATATTCCATTTAACTTTATTTCCCTCTATGTTCTAGCAAATGTTAGTTACTGACTTATTTCATGAATGAGGAAATTGATATCTAATTCTATCACAGCTCCATGATATTGCTAAAGCAACCCAACATGACTATACTCGCCTATCAGATTTTGGAAATACAAATTTTACTTTGAAGATTTAAGGTTTTATAATAAAAATGTATGAAAACCCTTTCCAAATTAAAAAATAAAATTTCTCTGAGGTAAACAAATATGCTCAGAGGTCATTTTGACCTTCCGACATACACTGTCCTCATGGTGCACAGAATTTTCTGCAAGTTTGAATAGGAAGAATAATTTGAATCTTTCTCCTAATACATAGATGCCATTTAGTTATATAATGCAGAGCTTGCCATACATCAATAATCTCTTTTTCTCTCATTCTGTTCTAGTCACTCAATGAAATGTTAAAACCATTAGGTCCAACATGTTCTATATTGGTAGAGGCTTATACTTTATTCCAGAATCATTCAGCGTCCATTTGGGGAGTTTCCTTGGCACTGAATCTGGATGTGTGACAGACTGAAAAACCCTGATCAACGCCTACGGTGCTGAACATTCCACGTTCTAAATATGTAGCTGGAAAACTTCCCAGATTGTACATCTGCCTCTCTAATTTACACCTCCAAAGATAAGGGTGAGCAAGGAAGAGGTGAGAAGCTTTAATGAACTACTTGGAGTCCTTGCATGTGCTGGGAGACTTCACAACACACACCAAGACCTGGCAGCAGGCGGTTGGGTGGTAAACAAATATTCAAACATTCAATTTCAGTGACGTTCATTATATTTCAATGGATACCTTGACTTCAAAGAGTGATATTAATTCAATGCTCTCTTTTTTCTTCTCTTCCATCAGCTCTTCCGAATGGTCTTTTAGATCCCAAGGTGGACATTGACCAAATGCTCCCACCACCACCTGATTGCAATGCTGCTAGTATTAGTGTGATATGAAACAACTTTTATCTGTACAAGCTGGATCATATTACTCTTGTGCTCTGGATACTACTTAAATAGAAACATTTTTAATTGGTATCAAATATTTACCCAGAAATAGAATTGCTAGGACACTGAGTTCTGCAAAAAAGTTTTAGTAAAAGCATACAAGTAATAAGTTGGGTTTAGTGAAAAAAGTACAAAGATTGTAGAAGAAAGCCTGATAACTGTTCTATCTTAATTAATGGTGATTCTCAGCAGGCCATTTTTTTATGTGGATGTTGTGAAGAAAATAATCTTTTTTATTGGGAAAGGATATTTTTATTGTGATAAAATGTAGATAAAACTTCATGTGACATTTTTAAAGTTATAGCACAGTATACATTGCTTGACCATATAATAAATGCCTCTGTCTCCATTCAAGTGTTAAGTATTCAACTGAACTCAGCATCTATAGAAACAAGTAGATCAGGGAAAGGCTTGAATATATTTGTGAGTCTGAATGAAGAAAGAATATATCTTTGCCTTTCCTACCCCCTATTACAACATGTCTTTCAATATTTAATATGAGCAATAAATCCCAGTGTTATAAACAAAAAATATGTCTTTTTTTAGTAACAAAAGCCAGGTATTTAACATGACAGATATTACAGTTTTGCAGATCTCTAAAAAGCAATTTAAATTGCTCATCTTTTTAAAATTAGGACACTTATTCTAATTAGTATAATTATTCAAACATGCAATGTATATTGTCACTAATCAATTAAAAGAAACATTGTTGATTATTTTGCTTTGTAGAGAACCATATTTATATTTAGGTCCACTAATGTGCATTATGTATTTGTATCAGTATTTAAAATGTTCTCTGTGAAAATTTCATCAGACTAACACTCTGACAAAAAAGAAGCTAAAATCTCTCATTAAATTTGCTTCCTACTTTGCAAGTTCTACAAAGCTTCTACAACTTCTCTGGGGGAAAGCTTGGCATGTTGGTCTCTGGGCAATAATTTGCCAATTAAAATGGGCACTTGCTATATCCAGTCATGTGTTATGGAACTCGTGATGATTGTGAACACTTGGAGGGCAGAAATTGGTCCCTGTAGAATATGATTTTGTCAGAAGTGGTTCTATGCTGGATATCTTAGAGTCAATAATCTAGATAACTCAATTAGCCCAGATCCATTACCCAACTCTCCAAGTGTCAGTTCTTTGAAGTGTGATGCTACATGGAATGCTGTAACTTCCTGAACTGCAGTATGTAAATAAGAGTAGCTACTTCTTCCATTCTTTCTGAGAATTATGAGTGTCACACATAAAGAAACACCCAGGAAAGTTATGTATTCTACAAATGTTAATAATAAAGAGCTATTTTTTATCATTCCAAAGCAGTATTTTCTTGGCTAATGATGATACCATAGGATACAAGAGTGGCAGAAAAATTTATACATTTACAAAATCTAGTCAGTCTTTACAAGGTATATAAAGGACTCAGTGTTTGTTGAATAAGTGAAATAGCAAATGAGGCATTTATCTATAGACAATTAATTAGAACAGATCTATCATTTAAAATTTTAAATCACAAATATGTAAATACAATTTTTGACCAGTGAATACATAATTTACATGCTACATGGCTCTGAGTTATTTTACATCTCTATTTAAGTGCATACATAGAAAGCAAATAGTAAACTAAAAAGCAAAGTCTTTTCAGACGCTCCCATGAGGGTAGTGATTAAATGATAACTGTCTAAGGATTAGTCAGCCATAGAAATCCAGCTGCGGTTATACTGTGTTTCCATACTGACCTTCTGACCTGCCTTCCAATCATGTCCTGAAATTACCAAAATCTGACAGTTTCTTGTGCATGGAACTACCTACTTCCACGAGTAATGTCACTGATGAAGAGAACAAAAGAAATGAATCGTGGAATGAGTATTATAGAGTATTTTACGAGTTTGATCTCAAAAAAAATCAGAATTTTTATTTCATAATATTTTAGAAAACAGGCTACAACAAAGATCCTTCTATAGCAGAATAAAAGGATGTTTGAATCTGAGAATCATCAAATATTGGGGCATTAGTCATGAATTTGCATTTATTATTATGTTTCTTCTTTTCAAGAAATTCTATAAATAAACCAATGTTTTGTCACAAAAACAAAAAGTAGATCTAATATAATAAATAGGAATTTTTTATTTAACATATGCAATAAGGACTTTTACTAAAGGTATCCTTAGGGTGTTTACAGTTATATGATTCTTCACAGAGTTGTATAAAACTACTAGAGTATACTTCATTTTTAAATATTGATTGCTAGGTTACTATTCACAGAATTATGTTTATTGTTATATTTTTAGATGGATAATAGGTCATTACAGAGTTTAAACAAATGAACATAAAGATTGGAAACATGGCTCAGGGGTTAAGACTCTGCCTTTAGAGAGAAAAGACTTGAGTTTGGATCCCAGATCCCATGGAAAAACTCCAAAATGTAGAAAGTCTGGTTCATTTGGCAAGTAGTGTGTGCTATGGAAGCAAATCATATCCTGGTCCCCAGCAAAGTGCACAAGTGGTGCAGTGCAACAGTTTCATAAGCAGAAATTGGCAATATTTAATTTAGAATTTAGGCTGTCTACAGACCTTACCCATCATTGCCTTTCAGTAGCCAAAACTCCATGCAACAGGTTGTGGCCCAAATTCTCACCTCTATGGTTGCATTGAACCATAATGATGGCTTACTTGATAAAAGGTCTATTCACTTAGTCAAATGAAACGAAGTTTCTCAAAACCAAGGTGTTCAAGTATGAAAATCACCAAAACTTTTCACTTTACTCGTCAATTGATGAATAAAATGAAAAAACTGAAGATTGAATACAGTATCTAAACTTTATATAGAATATCTCAGGTGTCAACAATGAAGAAAATCATTTTCAAAGCATGTATTTTGCATCTTTTTGGAATTGTAAAGAGTCATACCAGTGAAAAGTGATGTTTGCGATGCCACCTGATGGAAAAGGAGATCTCATTTCTTTTTTTTTTTAATTTTTCATTGTTTATTATTTATTCAATTGTGCATGTATGTGTGTGAGGATGTGTGTATGTATGTATGTGTGTGTGTGTAGAATCACGGACGAATTCAGGAACCACCATGGACCGCCTCCACCTCCTCCTTGTTTACTCTGCCCCGGGATTCACAGGCTCCGCCCAACCAGGACCAGAAACGCAAGCCGCCCCCGCTTCCGCCTGGCATCTATACGTGGGGTCTAGGATCCGAACTCAGGACGTTCCGCCTGCAAGGCAGAGGCTTAACCCCTGAGCCACCTCTCCAGCCCCGAGATCTCATTTCTTGATAGAACGCATGAGAAGCGGAGATACGTGATCATGAGCTCTCATAGATAAACATCAGTACAGAAACCCACTGGTGTCAATCCCACTGATGCTGTCTGGTGTCCCTGTCAGGGACTCCACTGCCTGGGACCATAGGAACCTGGAATGTCTCTTGTATTAAGCTATTTTCTCTGGCCCATACTCAATATCTGGAAGGACTTGATTCTCTGACTCCCAAGGAGGCAGTCCAAGAACACACTAGAAGCTAAGACAGTTTTCCCATATCCTACCTCTCTTTCCTACCAGAGGTCTCACCTGGATTTGCATGGAGAGTTCCAGCCCCTTGATAATAAATAAAGTCTAGTGAGACTGGACTGTGTCTTCTTACCTCCTTTCCTCCGGGAGGTGGTAGGATTTCCTACCTGTACCAATCACATATATTTCTATATTTCTGTATCTTCTTTTTTCAGTATTTTATGTTTTCTGGTCCCAGGGCAGCTTCTTGGAGTGTCATGTTGGACAAGACATATTTAAGGATTTTTAGCGAAAACATAGGCAGACAGTGAACTTCAGCTAGCCTGGTATAGGTAATATAGACTAAACTGTGATAATTCTTTGGAATTTATGAATTGAATGTTTTCACTCATGAAACTTTGATTTGCTTCACATTACAATAACACCAAGTGGCTGTCTCCTCAAATGGTGCGGTTTAAATATATGTGGGTGGTACATCCTTTATCACTTTCTGTCTTACTGCCTTAAGACAAGTTCTCTCACTGAACTAGAGCTCTACCATTTCTGCTAGATTGGCTGTCTAAGATCTTGGGATCTGCCTGCCTTTGCCTCTCAATATTGAGGCTGTGGACAAACACAACTTTCTTTCATAGATACTGGGGATTTAAACTCAAATCCTCACACTGGCAGCACTAACACTTTTACTCACTGAGCTGTCTCCTTAGTGCCATATTGAGATAGTTTTCCTTCTTGAATAAAGGATAATTTCATCTTGATCTACATTTGATTTTCTGTACACTTCCATGGTGTTACATAAGTAGTCTATCATTTCAAAGGTCACTCTAGAGAAGAGACGATGTTTGAATAGGAAAAGGTGCACACTGAGCAAATTATCCTCAACTTTTTCCATCTCAAGAGTGAACTTGCCCTTAGGGATGAATGTGACAATATGGCTCAGTGTCCTCATTTTTAGTAATCCTTCAGGCTACTCTTCCTTGAAGACTCCTTAAGGAAACTTCAGAAGAGTTCTATCCTGTTGTGAATTCATTTCATTAATCGGGTCAGATCGTTATTTAGCTGTACCTCTGTCTCACTTTCGATTCAAAGTGTTTTCCCTACAGTAGTTTATTACTCATTGACATTTAGAAAGCCTTGGGATAGACTTGGAATGTGTGCCCTCAGACAATAGAGCTGAATGCTTTTCCATTTAGAGAAATTTAAAGGGTTACCTTAGCAACTGCTGCAGTGTACATATTCTGTTGGGGTTTCATTTTTCTGACTTTTTTATAGCAATGGAATGGGAACAGAGCACAGGGGCATGAGCACATCTTCATAGGAAAACTTTCAATCTAGGTCATACATATGCTTCTCAGAAAATTCTCCACTTATAAATTTGCAGTTTTACTTATTCATCGTTAACATTTTCATGTTGTTATTTCAAGTGAACCTTAATATTTTTAAAATGAAGATGATGCTATAAAAAGAGCATGGAAATTAAAATTGTTTCTATAAAATCTTAAAGCATAATAAAGTAGGGGAAAATATCTGAACTCATGGAAGTTTCATGTTTGTGAATCATGTGACTTTTTAAGAATAAGCAATGATATTCACATTTAACAAATTGTTAAGTAAGTGTCAAGATTATTTAGTGATGAGCAAGAAAATAAAAACAAAGAGAAGAAAAGGGTTAGTGTGAATTTAGCAATTTGGAAGCATTTGAAAATATGGTACAAAACATACTATAAAACCATGTAGCAAACAGAAAATCCTAGAATAATGCTTTAATAAGAAAAATTTTTGTTCAGCAATGCAGTTTTGGTTTATAAAAATTACATTTTAAAGCACAAAACAGATGGCTATATTTTAACAGCTATGTTGTTTGAGAGCTAGGGCCCTATCTCTCCATTATGATTAAGAAATGAAGTCTTATTAATAAGAAAATCTCATATAGTTTGTAAAGTTATGAAACAAACTGTGTATATAAGTGATCATATTGTGAGTTAATATAGTCTGTTTATTCCAAACATTGCAAATATGTCAGCACATTTTTGCTGTTGATATAAATACTCAGCCTGTCCCTGCTGAGACATTAAAAACTGAAAAAAAAATCATAAAGCAAAAGTAATCCAGTGGTCCAGTCTTGACTGTTTATCTACTTTCTCTTTGAAGGAGAGGCTGACAGCTTTGATAAAACAATGCATCATATTTGAAAATTATACACAGACTGTCTCAATAAACCCTGAGTGTACTAAGTATACTCTATTCTCTTTAGTCTAGATAAAAATGGAAGTTTTAAAATTATTTTTATTTATTGAAAAGTTAAAGGAGAAAAGAGAGAGAGAGAGAGAAACAGGTGTGCATGTACTATAACATACATGCATGTTTGGGGGAGAATTGCAGGAATTCAAAAATTCATTTTTCTCTTTCCATCATTTAGGCTCCAGGTATAGAACTAAGGTTGTCAAATTTGTGTACAGAGCTGTCCTACATTTTTTTAAATTTTTAAATAATTTCTTTTTTTATAGCTATCCTATTTCTTCTTTTTATTCTTATTGCTTTCCTCAGATTGCTTATAATAGCATCTTTTCAATTTTCAAGTACATTAGGTTATTGCCTTAATTGAGACAATGATATTGAGAATTCATAATAATTTGTTTGAATATTTAATAATTTTAATGCATATTTTATCATAGTTTTATTTAGAGCAATGTACTGTTATGTTCATAAGACACCAACTTGGCTATATTATGTATTGTGCCATATAGCCCCTTTTGATAATTTCTGGATGATATTTCCCTGTATATTAATTTTAAATCAACCATTCTCCTCCATCTCCTCTCCTCCTCCCTTCTTTCCTCTCCCATACACTTTTCTTGTTTTTCTGTCTATGTCTCTGTGACAGTTATCTTCTCTTGCTACTGTGAAGCAACACTTTCACCGCTTAATGGAGAAGGAGGAGATTTATTTATGGTGCTAAAAGGGAATATGATCCATTATTACAGAAAAACCATGGCTGGACAGGCAGAAGCTTAAGGGGACATAGGTCATGCAGACATCATAACAGAGGCCAAGATAGAAAGCTGCAAAACTGCTAGAACCAACTCTTAAGGAAGTAGGGTATGGTTCCCAAACCCCAAGGCCTTAACTCTCCTCCCTTGTGACATGCTTTCCCTCAGCAAGGATCCACCTCTTAAAGGTACCTTTTCCTTTCCAAACATTAGTTGTAGGTAAGAATTCATATAAATGAGCCCATAGTGGGACAGCTCATATTCAAACCATGACACTCCTTCTCCCTCACTCCTCCCCTCCTCAATCATCCCCCTTGCACTTTCCTCCCTTCCCCCTTCTTTCAATCCTTTCCCTCTTTCCCCTTCTCCCAGTGCCTCCCCCTTCCTCCTCTCATCCCCTGGAGAATCCTTTTGTGTGAATGCCAAACCTCTCTCTAAGTCCTGGACCCTAGTGAGGGGCAAGGACTCAGTGGTGTGACCAGGAGGAGCCCCTTCTTGGGTTCCTGGTTAGCATGGGAACTCTATTATGATTGTTAATCTCTTGCCTCTAAGGATCCTACTGACTGGAGCCTTCTTCCTGTTATCCATGCTAGACTTTGGGGATCGTTGACATGTCAACAGTTGTACAGGTGATGCAAACTCCAATTGTGGCTGCTGCAGCCCTAACTTGTGTGGAGTATCTTGCATATGATTGGTCCTCTCCATCTTTAAGCTCTTACAGTCTTTCTGGCCCCTCTTCTGCAAGATTCCCTGAGCTTTAGGACAGGAAGAGATTTGGCTGGTCTTGCTCCAGGTGAATAATGGTCTTTCATGTTCTGAATTATGGTTGGTTGTTGTTTTCAGTTTTGCTTTTCCTGTATTGCCCTTGGCTGCATCCTGAAGATAACCTCCTTTGAATATGTCACTAAGTGGATTGGGAACTAGGATCCACTTATTAGGGAGTACATACGATATCTAACTTTCTGTGTCTGGGATACTTCACTCAATATAATTTTTTCTAATTCCTTCCATTTCCTGGCAAATTTTCATGAATTCATATTTTTGATTGCTTTGTAGTATTCCATTGTATAAATGTACCACATTTTCCTTATCTACTAGTCAACTGTTGGGCATTTGGGTTGATTCTATGACTTTGCTATTGTAAATAGTGCTGCTATGAGTATGGTTATGATTGTGTCACTGTAATTAATTTTTGCTTTATGGAGGATTATTCCCAGAAGTGGTATAACAGGGTCATATGGCATTTCAGTCTTTATCTTTTTTAGAAATCACTGAACTGAATGCCAGAGTGGTTGTATAAGCATGCATTCCCACCAGCAATGTAGGAGCTAGTTCCTCTTCTCTTCACAATCTTTTAAGCATTTGGTGCTGTTTTTATTGTGGATTTTTGTCATCCTGACCAGGGTGAGATGATATCTCAGGGAAGTTGTGATTTGCATTTCTCTGATGGCTAGGGATGTGTAGCATTTTTTTAAGATACTTTCGTCCTTGAAAAAATTTCTTTTGAGTTCTGCAGACCATTTTTTTAATTGGGCAATTTATCTCCTAGGTGTTTAATTTTTTATGTTCTTTGTGCATTCTGTATAATAGAGCTCTATCAGATATGAGGTTAGTGAAGATTTTCTCTGATTCTGCGTATTGCCTTTTTGCTCAGTTTATATCTGAAGCTCTTTAATTTCATAAGATCCCATTTGTTGAGTGTTAGTATTAGTGACTACACTATTGGATTTCTGTTTAGGAACTGTTGGCCTACACCAATCAGCTCAAGGTAGTTCCCTACCCTGTCAACTAGGGTTTTTATAATCTCTGGCCTAAAATTGAGGTCCTTGTTGCATTTGGAATTAATTTTTGTGCATGGTGAAAAGTAAGGGTCCAGTATGATATTAGCTTTGTAGAAAGAATTTGGAAGTGTTTCTTCCCTTGCTGTTTCATGGAACAGTTTAAGAAGTATTGGTGTTAGTCATTCTTCAAATATCTGGTGCTGAATCCATCTGGTCCAGGACATTTTTTTGGTGGGAAGATTTGAGATTACTTCATCAATTTCCTCATTTGTTATAGGACTATTTAAATAATTCAAAACTGCCTGATTCAACTTAGATAAGTTGTACTTTCTCAGGAATTCATCGATTTCTTTTGTGTTATCAAATTTCATGGAGTATAAGTTTTTGAAATATGACCTTATAATTCTCTGGATTTCTCATGTATCAGTTGTGATAACTCCATTTTCCTTTATAATTTTGTTAATTTTGATTTTCTTTCTCTGATTTTGTTTAATTTAGCTAGGGGGTGTATCAATGTTATTGATGTTTTTCCAAAGAACTAACTTTTCATTTGGTTGATTCTTTGTATTATTTTCCTTATCTCAATTTCAGATATTTCTCCCCTGATTTTCCTAATGTCTTCTCTTCTGTTGCTTTTGGGATTGTATTTCTGTTCTATCTCTAAAGCTTTAAGCTGCATTGTTATTTATTGTACTGTTTCTATTTTTTGATATAAGCATTAAGAGTTATAAACTTACCGCTTACGACAGCTTTCATTGTATCTCAGAGATTTTGATATGTTGCATTTTCATTATCATTCTCTTTTAGGAAATCTTGAATGTCTTTTTTGATTTCTTTCTGAACCCATTTCTCATTCAGCATCATAGTGTTTAGTTTCAAAGAGTTAGTGAATTTTCTGCTGTTTGTTGTGTTTTGGATATCGAGCTTTAGACCATGGTGGTCTGAAAGGGTACAGGCTATAATTTCAATTTCCCTGTATATGTGGAGAATCATTTTGTGGCCCAATATGTGGTCTGTATTGATGAAAGTTCCATGGGCTGCTGAGAAGAGTGTGCATTTCTTGGTGCTTGGATGGAAGGTTCAGTAGATATTTGTAAGGTCCATTTCGGTAAGTGTTTGATTTAGTTTCAATGTGTCTCTGTTGAATTTTTGGCCTGTTGATAATATCCTATTTTGAGAGTGCAGTATTGAAAAATTTCCATGTATTATCATTTAGGGATTGATTTCTTGTTTTAGACATTGTAGTGTTTGCTTAATGAATGTGAAAAAGCCCATTTAAGGTGCGTATATGTTCAGTATTGTGAAGTATTCCTGGTAAATTGTTCCTGTGACTAAAATGTAGTATCCTTCTGTATCTCTTATGATTTTTTTGATTCGAAGTCCACTTTGTCATATAGCATAATTGCTACCCCTGCTTGTTTCTTGGTTCCATTAAAGAATTTTTGATCAGCCTTTTACTTTTAGAATGTGCCTATCTTTCATGGTGAGATGTGTTTCCTGAGGGCAGTAGATGGCAGTGTGATTTGATTTCTAATCCATATTTGTAACTCGTGTCTTTCGATTGGTGAATTAATTTCATCAACATTTAATATTATAATGGAGAAATTACTTTTAATTCCTGACTTTTTTGTGTTTAATGGCTTTCATAAGTGTTTCAAAGCCTCCAAGATAGGCTTTGTTCTTTTCTTCAAGCTTGAGTATTTTTTCTAGCACTTTTTGAAGGTCTGATTTGGTGGTCATATAAGCCTTCAAGTTGTTTTATGGTAGAAAATTTTTCTTTTATCCTTACTCATGATTGACAGTTTTGCTGGATATATCAGCCTAGGTTGACATTTGTGCTCATTCAATATTTGAAGTATGTCTCTCCAAGCTCTTTTTGCTTTTACCATTTCCATTGAAAAATCAGTTGTTATTTTAATAGGTTTACCTTTAGAAGTGAATTTTTTTTCTTTTTTTTAATTTATTTTTTCCACTCATACAAACTTGATAGGTTCCCCATTCCCCTCCCTCCCTCCACCCCTCCCTGGATCCCCTTGCTTCTTCTTCCCTTTTCCCCTTCCTTTCCCCCTCCCTCCTTTTCTCCCAGTGCCCCCCCCCCACTCCTGGAGCATCCTTTAGTGTGTGCGTCAAACTTCCCTCTGGGTTTTACTCTCTGATGAGATGTAAGGACTCAGTAGCATTGCCTAGAGCTCTTTTTTGTATTCCCCTTTAGTATAGGAACACTATTGTGGCTGTCAATCACTTGCCTCTAAGGATTTTAGAGCCTGTGATGCATGGTATACTTTGGGGGATCAATGACATGTTAGTCGTTGCACAGGTCATGCAAAGACCTATTATAATTACTTTGGCCCTAACGTGTGTGGAGTATCTCGTATATTGTTGCTCCCCCCATCTTTAGGCTCTTACAATCTTACCGCCTCCTCTTCTGCAAATTTCCCTGAGCTTTGGGATGGGGAGAGTTTAGGCTGGCCTGGTTCCTGGTGATTAATGTAGGGTCCCTGATGTTCTTAATTATGGTTATTCTTTTTTTTTCTCCTTCCAGTTTTGCTGTTTCTGCACCACCCTTGACTCCATTCTGATGGGTATTGGATGTCACCTCCTAGCCAGAGATAAAAGGCTGCTAAAATAGTGTCTTATTATAAGAGAAGATTCAAAGGTAGATGGAATAAGAGTAGGAGACCGCAGTGAGGGGGGTCAGTCTCCCATTTCCAGGATGGTTACCGTCTATCTGCTAGACTCTATGACTTCCCTGTCTGTTGAGTTCAAACCCCATCAGTTGCAAGTGCCCATGAAAGAAAGTCTATGAATTTTACCAGATGTCTCATTACTTACTTGCAGTACTTGATAGTGGCCTGCAATCTCTGCTGTAGCATGATCCCTTCTCCCCTTGTTTCTGGCAGTGCCCTCCTTCCCCTTCCCTCTTGTTTATAATCTTTGCAATTACTGTAGGTATTACAGAGATTTATCTTTCAGTGTGTCACTAAGTGGGTTTAGTACTAGGATCCATCTATTAGGAAGTACATATGGTGCTTAATTTTCTGTGTCTGGGATACTTCACTCAATATAATTTTTTTCTAGTTCCATCCATTTCCCGGCAAATTTCATTAATTCATCATTTTTGATGGTTGAGTAATATTCCACTGTATAAATGTACCACATTTTCCTTATCAACTTGTCAACTGTTGGGCATTTGGGTTGATTCCACGACATTATTATTGTAAACAGTGCTGCTATGAACATGGTTGTGCTTGTGCTATCAAGGTGAATTTTCGTTCCATGGGGTATTATTCCCAAAAGTGGCATAGCAGGGTCATATGTCATTTCAATCTTTAACTTTTTTAGAATCCCCAAATGGCTCTCCAGAGTGGTTGTATAAGCCTACCAAAAATAGGCATAGAGCAGTTAAAACAGGCTCAAGCAGAGTTTAAAACTGAACTAAAAGACAAGTTATCTTCAACCCAGAACTCCACAGAGAGTCTTATCAGCAGAACAAAGGAAGCAGAAAATAGAATTTCAGATCTTGAAGATAAAGTGGGAGTATTAACCAGCTCAATGGAAGAGATTATTAAAGCCAGAAGTGACTTTTTTTTTAATGTGTAGTATTTTGACTATTATTTGCGATGGAGAGTTTCTATTGTGGTCATATCAGTTTGGGGTGGGGAATCCCTCTTGTATTTGTATGGGCCTCTGTTTCTTTAGATGTGGAAAGTTTTTCTTTATGATAATTTGAAAAATTTCTTCAGTGTTGTATTTTGGGATCCTTGATCTGGTATTCCATGAATGTGCATGTTAGGCTTCTTTAAGATACTTGAGAGGACTATTCAAGAGTTAAAAATAATCCTCTCAAGTATCTTTTTGGCTTTAACAACCTCTTTGATTGAACTGATTAGTTCTTCCACTTTGTTTTCAAGATCTGATATTCTATTTTCTGCTTTATTAGTTCTGTTGATAAGACTCTTTATTGAATTCTGGGTTAAAGGTAGCTTGTCCTTTAGTTCAAGTTTAAAACTCTGCTTGAGATTGTTTTAACTGATCTATCCTTATTTTTGTTTCTTCAACTGCTTTTCTCATCTCCTCCAAGTGTCTGTTGTACTCCTTTTCAAAGTTGTTGATGTGGCTATTTAACTCCTCCCAGATTTACTCTTTCATTGTTTTGATCATAGTAAAGATTAGGCCTTGAAAATCATTATCTTGGGTATGGTTTACTTAGCTATTTTCTGTGAGTTTGCTCTGGTTAGATTCCATCATTATAGGGTTAATTTTTGTGACTGGAGATTTGTTATCTTGGCTTTTATTTCTCATGAATTTGTGCTGTAATCTGGGCGTTTTTGTTTTGTCTATTATATCCTTATTTTTGTTTTTATGTGTTTTTGGCTGAACTGAATAGATAGTATTACTACACTTGAGCAGTTATTGCTAGTGTTTGCCTTGGAGTTGTGTATACTTGTGTGATGTTGATGTTATGTCCTAGATGAGGCTATTGGACTGTTGGTACATCAATTAAGGTGGGTTTAATACACAGGGAAGATTATTATGGCAGTGTACTTTTTAGGTTTACTTCCTTGGTGACATGTGAGGGTGTATGTGTTTTTGGGTGGCTATGTGGAAATGTTAAATTACAGTGACTAATAATTAAGAGGAATAATATGGTAAAAATTTGCTTGTCTTAGAGCTGGATGTGAAGATTCTCTCCTGTATGACAGGATGATTTTGGAAGACCTCATATGAATAGTGTTGGTCACCTAGCCCTTTGCTTTGGGTTTTCTCTGGACTCTGTTGAATTCTGAGGAGCAGGGAGTCCGTCCTGGTACAGGTCAGCATCTGTATCTGGGACAGAAAGGCAGAGTGGTTAGTGTGGCACACAGATGACCTGAGGCCTGGAGTGTGGGCTAGCCGCCTTACCTGAGGAGCATGGGCAGAAGTCCAGTATTGCTTTTTCTACATATTTGTTATTGGTATATAAAAATATTTGACTTTTGTGCAATATGTCTTTGTCATGACAGTTTTCTGAAAATATTCAATGTAAGAGTTTTCTGCTAAAGTTTTCATGGGCTGTGCCATAACATTTGCAAATAAGAATCCACTGACTTTATCTTTTCCTTTTTGTATCTCTTTGTTTCCTTCTCTTTTTTTAAATTTTTTTATTATTATTTATTCAATTGTGCGCGTGCTCGTGTGTGCATGTGTGTATGTATGTGTGTGTATGCATGTGTATGTATGTGTGTGTATGTAGAACCTTGGACGAATTCGGGAACCACCATGGACGCCTCCACCTCTTCCTTGTTTACTCTGCCCTGGGATTCACAGGCTCCGCCCTACTAGGACCAGAAGCACAGGCCGCCCCCGCTTCTGCCTGGCATCTATACATGGGGTCTAGGATCTGAACTCAGGACCTTCCGCCTGCAAGGCAGAGGCTTAACCCCTGAGTCACCTCTCCAGCCCTGTTTCCTTCTCTTGCCTTAATTGATATATTTATGACATCACCAAGTATTTTGATTAACAGTGGGGAAAGTACATATTTTTTTGGTTCCTGGCTTAATACAAATGTTTGATTTTTTTTTCCCAGTTTGGTGTAATGATGACCATCGGTTTGCTACAGATAGCTTTTATTATGCTGAGATATGCTCCTCTCTTCTAGTCTCTTTATTGTTTTCATCATGGAATAATGTTGAATTTTAAGTAACATTTTATATCTAATAAGACCAACATGTGATTTTAATTCTTTAATATATTTTATATTTAGATTTATTTATTCTAAACTGTATGTAATTAACTCGAATGAAGACAACTTGATTATAGTGAATAATCTTAATGATATGCTATTGAATTCAGTTTGCTTACATTTTCAGAGGATTTTTATACCTCAGTTGATGTAGTTGTTTTATAATAGTTGAGTCAAATGTCTATTTTACTTATTAAAAGAATTAACACAGATACATCAACTAATGGATCAGAACAGAGGACCCAGACATAAACTCTCACACATACAGCCACTTAATTTTTGAAAAAAAGTGCCAAATATGTATGCTGGGGAAAAGACAGCACCTTCAACAGGTGGTGTTGGGAAAACTGGACATCTACATGTAAAAGAATTAAAATTGACTGTTGCTTCTCTCCTTACCCAAAAGTCAACTTCAATGGATCAAAGACCTCAACATTAGAGCAGAAACTCTGAAATTATTATAAGAAAGGCTTGAATTGATAGGCTTACATAAAGACTTTCTAAACAAAATGCCCAGAAACTAAGTCCAATAATCAACAAATGGAACTTCATGATTAAAAAGCTTCTGTTCTACAAAAGAAACAGTTATGCAAAAACACAATCCACAGAATGGGAGAAAAATCTTTGCTAACTATGAATTTGACAAAGGACTAATCTCAAGAGTACACAAAGAACTCAGGAAATTAAACACCAACACAGCAAACATTTCAATTAAAAATTGGGCCCTGCGACTAAATAAGGACTTCTATCAAAAAGAAATTGAAATGTTAAACAAATACCTTAAAAGATGCTCAACTTCCCTGATTGTTAGAGAAATGCAAATCAAAACAACCCTGTGTACCGGCTTACTCCAGTCAGAATGTCTAAGATCAAGAGCACAAACAACAGAGAGTGCTGGTGAGGCTATGGAGAAAAAGGGAACTTATTCACTGGTGGTGGGAGTATAAACTGGTACAGCCTCTATGGAGATCAGTGTGGAGGCTCCTCACAAAATTAAAAAAGAAACTGCCATATGAAATAGCTATATCACTCCTAGAATATTCCCAAAAAGACTCTACATCTTATTACAAAGACACTTGTTTGTCTATGTTCTTGCAGTGCTATTTGCAATAGTGAAAAATGGAATCAGCTAATATGCCCATTAACAGAGGAACAGATAACAAAAACATGGTACATTGCACAATTAAAAAGGATGAGATTAAGGAATTTTTTGGTAAATGGATGTAACTGGAAACTTTAATATTGAGTGTGGTATCTCTGATACAGAAAGTTAAGCACCACATATTCTCTCTTACATGTGGATGGTTTAACTGATATCTTTGTCAATGTATTTTGATTGGCACCACCGTAAGAGCCAGAAAATTTAAAAATGACATGAGAATGGGAAGGTGGGAGGGGATGGTTAGGGTGAAGTCTTTTAAAGGGGAGATTTAGAATAACAAGTGGGAGGGAGAGAATAAATGGGAAAAACACATTGTATTTTTACAAAAATTTTTACCAAAAATGAATAAAGATAGAAATACCAAAGAATACCTAAATTGAATGAGGAGATTTCACTCAAAAAGAAATTGAATTGTTAAACAAATACCTTAAAAGATGCTCAACTTCCCTGCCTATTAGAGAAATGCAAATCAAAACAACCCTGTGATGCCGTCTTACTCTAGTCAGAATGTCTAAGATCAAGAGGAGATAGGAGTTAGGAGGAACATGGAAGATAAGAGAGACAGAGGGATTAAACATCCAAAGATTGTGGTAATCCTAAAGGAACATCCTACTCTAGTAATATGTAAAAAAGTCTTTTAAAGAAAGGATCAAGGATGGGAAGTCCTTAAACAGAGGCGCAGAGTGAGGAAAATGGGGAAAACCAGTCTTGAGCTGATCCAGTTAGAACCCAGTGGCAAAACTTTACTAGAAGTAACAAGAATGTGGCACTTCCTGATAAAATGTTATCCAGAGAAGTCCTAAACATTATAAACTTTTTCCATTGGTTTTGATCACTGTCAGTAAGAACCTATTACTGAAGATGCAACACAAATGGTCACCACAGAACATGGGCAAAATATATCAACTAGAACTGGTCTATGGACTTTCTCCTTGCTGGATAGCTTACACAGTACCAAGGAATACTATAGAAACTACTGGGGGAGAGAAATAACCACAAGCCCCATCAATGGCATGAAATCTGTAAGTTGGAATATAAATCATCATGGCAACAGATGGCCACCAGTGTAATAGAGGCATGAGTATTGAGGACAAAACCCAACAGCTTTCTGATTGGATTCAAGACCACGAATCCCTGTTACTGTAAACTAGAACAAGAACTATTTTTAAAAAAGGGGGAGAGAGTTGAGGAAAAAATATCAATAAGGAAGACAACCAATAAACCTGTAGGTAGGAGGACAGTACATCAAATTGCTCTGTTGGTAGCTGTTATGCCCATAGAATTGGCACTTACAGTAGAAACCTGTGTCTAAGTCTGTCTGGATTAGTGAAGGGAAAAGCACATATCAGTGCGGCCTGAAAAGAAGTAACTTGACATACCATGGAGGCTTGCACACCCTCTACAGGAGTCTACAGGTCAGAGTGAATCCTGGGGTGCATAGCAGCACATGAGTGAAAGGGTGGGAGGGAGTAGGAGACAATGGTGAAAGGAAGGGAGGGGATAGAGGGGAGAAGGGAGAGAGGGAAGCTGGGATGCATACTCAATATGCTTGATAAAAGTAGAAAAATAAAAAAATTAACTACATTTTGTTGATTTTTTGTATTTTTATTTTAAATTTCATTAATTTCTGATATTAATTCTTTTTCAAAAGTATTTTATTTAGTGTGTGTGTGTGTGTGTGTGTGTGTGTGTGTGTGTGTATGTGTGCGTGTGGCACTACATGTCTCTATGGAGGACCAACGGTGACTTCAAGAATCATCCTGGATCACTTCTACCTCCTTCTTGCTTCCCTCAGGGATTTCCCAGGCTCTATCCACCAGGGTCGGAAGTGCAGGCTGCTCTCTTTCTGCCTGGCATTTTTACATGGGACCTAGGATCTGAACTCAGGATCTCTGCTTATGAAACAGAGTCTTAACCCTTAAGCCATATCTCCAGCCCTAATTAATTAATTATTACATGCTATGATTTTTGCTGAAAATTATTGCTCTGTTGCTAAAATGGAAATTTTTGTGTTCATGATTCTATATTTGATCTTTGTATATAGTACCCTATAGATCTCAAATGTTCTGTTGAAATTTTATTAATTTATCTTTGTCAAAGTTTGAATATTCCAATTCCTTTATCATATCTTCATGCCAGATAGACTCTCTATCTCATCATTTATTTTATTTGTGGAGCTTTCTGGGGAGTTTTTCATTTGACTTACTGAACTTTTCATTTCCAGAATTCAATTTAGCTATTCTTCAATATTTCTATCTTTATTCATTTTTGGTAAAGATTTCCTTATTTCATTCAGCAGTTTATATTCTCTTGGAATTCATTCAGAAGAAAGTTCATATTCACTCTGATTTTTTGAATATACTTATAATCATTGGTTCCTGGACCTGTGAATTCTGACTATGGGAGACAGAGGACCATCTAGTGGTTAGGAAATTTATGTAGATAGAGGAATGGTAAAAACAGCAGTGGGATGATGCAGTTTGGATTAAACATAGAATGAAAACAGAGGAGGCAGAGATGTAGAGAGACCCAGCAATCTAAAACAGCCTACATTTTTTGTAAAACTGTATGAAAATCATTTTTCATGTATTTATTTATCATTCTGTCACTTTCTTTAATGAAAAAGGGAGAAAAGGGATGAGACAGAGAAAGAGAGAGAACAATATAGAGTTTTTCAGATAAAATGGCATTGGAGGAATAAATATGAAGAGAAGAAATATGTTCATAGCCTAAATAGGCTATAATATTTTTTGTTGGATCCATTCTTGAGTCTCTTGGCATAATCTGCTAAACTCCCTGATGTGTTTCATCCCCCCGAACATTGTTAAAATTTTCACCTCACTTTCTGTGGTACTTCAGGGATGGAACTGGAAAAGCTGCAATCACATCTGGACAGTCATTTTGGATATTAGGTTGTAGGTGCTGGTCTGTGCAATGTGCAATCCTTTACAGGCTGAGTCACAGGTGTGATCACACCTCAGGATGTTCCTTTAGGAGACCAGTTGCTGATGCTTGCCCTGACTGCATAACTCTGCAATGCTAATTCACAGATGGTAGTCCTATCTTCTTAGGTCTAGTTAAGAATATTGAGGACAATTCAGTCTTTGCTAATGTCCGGAATGCAGGCTGTGTGAATCTTGAGTCTGTGTTTCCCTTCACATTGCCTGAGATCATAATTCTACCTTGCTGAGCACTGCATAGTTCTTATTCAGTGTATTCTCTTCATCAAAATATAGAAGTAGCTGATAGCCCATTTTTTTGTATATATTCCTATGACCCTTTTTCTGAGATTCCAGAGTCCAGTTCACAGAGGGTCTCATGCATCCTTGATGCAGATTCAATGAGGATACAGGGTTTTTTTTGCAAGATGTTTTCAGAGCTTTGAACATAAATGAAGTGAAATTACATCACTTTCACTCCTTAATATCCAATACCATGGTCCCTCCCTCACAGCAAGCCTTCCCTCCTCCTTTCAGTAAGTCTTCCTCCTACTCTCCTGTCCTCTTCCATGAGCTCTACACAGAGCTTCATCCACGCTGCCTGTGCTAGTTTGCACCCAAAAACTTAGATGGAGCATAGGTGCAATATCAGTGGATATACCACTTAGGAAAGTACTTCCCTAATTCTACCCTCCCCACTGTCCTCAGCAGGGGGTCTTCTTAAAAAGGCACTGCATGGTTTCTCAGGTCAAATGTCAAGTGCCAAAAAATGAAGAGTGCTTTCACATAGTAGTATGCCTTGACCTTCTTCACAGTTATGTCTTTCTATTTTCCACTCTCATTTGTCTTAAAACACATGGACACCATCTATAAAGAAAGTGAGTAGCATCTATCATTGTGCCCTGAACTGCCTGATCTCAGTGGTTTTACTTTTGCTATTTGCTGCTATGAAATACACACTTTGACTATGTAAAGAGTGCCAAAATGCACAATTTTTGTGTATGCTTATTCTGATTTCTCCAGATTCACACACCATTATGTATAAGCTTTAATTTTGGACTAAGAATATGTTATTATTGCTGACAAGTAGATTAATCGAATTATACTTCTTATATAAAATACTGAAATAAGTGAATGAATGCACTAGAATAGGCTCAAAATTAGCAATGTCATAGCCACTTCATATAGCAAAAACATTTTTTGATCATTTTTCTGGAATATTTCTGGGGTGTGAATTTAACTTTTATTTCCCTTCTGGTTAGTGAAATGGAAGACATATTATAGATGTGCTGATAACTTGGGCTTTTAAAACACCTATCCATGGCCTGTATACCCTGCCATCCAATACATTCTATCAGGATCTCATTCTTTTACTCATACTAACCTCTAATTCCTTGCTTCAAGAAGTCCTCCTCCCTCAATATCTGGAATATACTTGAATTGTTTCACAATACACCTTGAAAGGTATAGTTTTCACCTTTTATGTATTGTGGAAACATATTATTTGTTGTCTATCCCTATATTGCTCTGGTTTTCATGTCTTGAAGAGGGAACTATCGGCTTAAAAGATCACACTGACTTTTAGTGAGGCTAGTGACTGCAATTCATATAATTACCACCAGATGGTAGTGGTTATCTGCTCTAAAGTGCACAAGGAACAATTATAGTTCCATAGATGCCAATAGCAAGCAAAAGGATGGAAAGAGAAGCACTTAAACTTTAACACCAGAGTCCAATTATAGTGTTACAGAATAATTGTTGAGTTTAACAAATACTTTAAAGACTTACTGCATATAAATCTATGAAAAGCCAAGGAAAAATCCTTGATTTAAACTGAGTACAAACTAATGGAACATATTGGTGAATCTACTATGAATAGTAAAACTGTGTGGTAAGGATGATGACAGCATAAGTGAGGATCTTAGGGCAAGGGAGAGTTTCTGAGAGACAAGGTTCTTCATGACATAATCACCAACATCTGCTAGATACTATTAGTTACAGAAGAATGTGTCAAAGAAAATTAAAAAATGATGAGTTAGCTAGTTAAATGACTGGAAAGAAAAATAAAACAGAAAGGCAAAGTAAAATTTGTGAAATCTCAGAACTTTTCTTTTGTTGTGTGTGTTTATACAGAAAGAGGCTTATCATGCCTGAATACAATGAATCAAATAATTTAACTGAGTGATAAGCAAACAAAATCTTTAATATCAATTAGAAAAATCATAAGAAACACCCTCTCTTAGTCTAAAATATTTGTTGATGGCTTTCAACAAATATTGAAAAACTAATTTTTCCTATTTTGTATAAAAGAAGGATAAAGATGCTATAATGCTCTACTATTTTTTTTCAAACTAGTAGAATGTTTTACAAAATTACATGTAACAAGAAAATAAAAGCTAACAGATTGTGAACTCCAGACTTTGGTCTACATGTAATTTCCTGATGGCAACACGATTTTATGATGCCTGTGGTATCCATGGGTGACAGAATGTTCATCTCCTTATGGAACCACATATGGACACAGCTTATTATGAAATATCATCATATAACATGTGGCTGTTTTATCAGTTAAATCTACTGAAGTTTACTCAGAGTCTAGGAAATATAGGAGAAGAGGAATAATCATTGTAGTCATCTTGTATTCCCTAGGGGAATGAAATAGATAAATAAAAGCAAGAGCAAGTGTGAGATTTGCAGTTACGTGTCACATGCTATCCACATGTCTGCTTTTTAACAAAACATGTAGAGCATTTTCAGGCAAAACCATCATCTGAGAAGACTGAATATCATCAGATTAATATCCAAATGTTGGAGAGATTTTCTACAAATTGAAACATTATCTTTAAGATGACGCTCATTTAGATGATGAAAATAAAAAACTTATAAGGCTAAGTGACAAAACTCACACATCTCAGAAAGTTCCTAGCATAATATTTTCAAAGAATTATGCTTGTAATTCTAGCGTAAATATATGTATATATAATTATACAATTATAGAGATGTGGACATTAATGGAATACATAGTGATAAGACAAAGGAAACTAAACATTAATATTCTCTTTATAATTTTGCTTCCCAAAAGAATAAAAGATAATAATAGTAATTAAGTGAATGAATGGTAAGTGATGGAAACTAGAGATTTAATTGTTTACTGTTCAGAAAAGATATAGAGCCACACAGAGAAACAGAATGGCCCAAACTAATGTGAAATAACTGCACTGGGTATAAAATAAAATGTTACTGTAAGCTTAAGAAGCCTCTTACACAGAAAATTAAGATGTAACATTGACTACCATATTATAACTAAAATAAAATTAGATTGAACGAAACATTAGTGATAATGGTAAGGGTCAAAGAACCCTCTGAATATGTGTGATCATGGGTCTTGTATATGTATGTATTCAACCCCCAGATTAGCCATAGTGATGCAGAAGTTCATGCCATCTTAATTCAGTTAACACTAAATATTTTAAAGCTTCATGACTTACCTCTTCAAATACAAAGATTAAATAAGAAATTGAGTATGAAGTTTTAACAGTTTTTGCATGCAAAATGTGCCAAAAATTAGTTCTTCAACTCTTGAGCATATTTCAAGCAAACTTTATGTCCTTACATAGAAAAAGTTTCTCTTTTGTTATATATAAAAAAGTTCTCTTAACTTTGAACTTTCTTCAGAAAGGTAAAGAAAAATATTATGTAAATATATGGGCTTGATAAGCAGCCTCTTGTCAGAACAAGTAAAGAAGTAGCATTGTAAAATACTTGAAAATCCCTGAAGTTCATCATAATCCCAAACATTTTGGAGAACACTTGGAGGTTAAACTAAAATGTTTTTACTATCCTTGACCCTCACTCAATTCTGACTTGAGGTTTAAGCATTAGTGAAGCTAGAAAGAGGACCACCTTCTTTTTTTTAATTTTTTTAACATTTTTTATTATTATTTCCGCTCATACAAACTTAATAGGTAGACCAGTTCCCTCCCCCTTCTTCCTCCCCCCGAACCCCCTGCTCCCCCTCCCTCCCTCCCCATCTCCCAGTGCCTCCCCCCCAATTCCCAGAGAGTCCTTTATTGTGTATGCCTAATTCTCCTCTTGGTCCTCCTTTCCGATGACATAAAAGGACCCAGTGGCATTTCCCTGAACCCTTTCTCATGTTCCGCTTAAGCATAGGAACACTTCTGTGGCCATCAATCCCTTGCCTCCAAGGATCTTGGTGCCTTTAGCCGATGTTAGACTTTGTCAGGTCAATAGTGTGACGGACATGGCGCAGGGCATGCAAAGTCCTATTATGATTGCTTCAGCCCTATCTAGTGTGGAGACTCTTCAAATCATTGCTCCCCCCATCCTTTTGCTCTTACAATCTTACCGCCCCCTCTTCCGCAGATGTCCCTGAGTTTCAGGATGGGGGGAGATTAGGCTGGCTTAGTTCTATGTGGATGATATAGAGTCTCTGAAGTTCTGGATTGTGGTTTGTTGATTTTCTTTTGCAGTTTTGCTGCTCCTGCAATGCCCTTCACTCCATCCTGATGGGCACTGTATGTCACCCCCTGGTCAGAGACAAAAAACTGTTAAACAGGAGTCTTGTTATAATAGCACATTCAAGGGTAGATGTAATAAAAGCAGGAAACCTTGGTGAGGGAGGAATCAGTCACCCATTTGCAAAATGATCTCTTTTCATCTGCCAAATTATATGCCCTCCCCTTCTGGTGAGATCATACCCCCTCAGTTGTACATGATCAGGAACGAACGTCTGTGAACTTAACCAGGTGTCACATTACTTACTTGCATTCCTTGGAGGTCGATTTTCTCTGCTGTAACATGGTCCCCTCTCTCCTTGTGTCTGGTGTGGCCCTCCAACCCCATCCCTCCTGTTCACAATCCTTGTAATTAACGTATTACATAGGTTTACCCTTGAGTGTCTCAATGTGGCCTGGGTGAGTTTGGTACTAGGAGCCACCTATTAGGGAGTACATACGGCGCTTAACTTTCTGGGATTGGGATACTTCACTTAATATAATTGTTTCTAATGACATCCATTTCCCGGCAAATTCCAGTAATTCATCATTTTTGATGGCTGAGTAGTATTCCATTGTATAGATGTACCACAGTTTCCTTATCCACTCGTCAACTGTTGGACATTTAGGTTGATTCCATGACTTTGCTATTGTAAACAGTGCTGCTATGAACATAGTCGTGCTTGTGCTATCGAGGCAAACCTCTGCTGTATGGGGGGTTATTCCCAAAAGTGGGATAGCAGAGTCATATGGCATTTCAATCTTTAATTTCTTTAAGAATCTCCAGACGGTTCGCCAGAATGGCTGTATGAGCCTGCATTCCCACCAGCAATGTAGCAGAGTTCCCCTCTCTCCACATCCTCTCCAGAACTTGTTGTTGTTTGTATTGTGGATTTTTGCCATCCTGACCGGGGTGAGATGATATCTCAGGGAAGTTTTGATTTGCATTTCCCTGATGGCTAAAGAAGTGGAGCATTTTTTAAGACATTTGTTAGACATTTTAATTTCATCTCTGGTAAAATTTCTTTTAAGTTCCAGGGCCCATTTTTTAATTGGGCCATTGGTTTCCTTGGTGTTTAATTTTCTAAGTTCTTTGTGCACTCTGGACAGTAGAGTTCTATCAGATATGTGGTTAGTGAAGATTTTCTCCTATTCTGTGGGTTGCCTTTGAGCTCATGTGACAATCTCTTTATCTGAACAGAAGCTCTTTAATTTCACAAGATCCCAACTGTTGAGAGTTGGTAGCAGTGAATGTGCCATTGGATGTCTGTTTAGGAAATGTTGGCCTTGCCCAATCAGCTCAAGGGAGTTCCCTATCCGTTCAGTTATGATTTTTATAGTCTCTGGGCTGATATCAAGGTCCTTGATCCATTTGGAATTAAGTCTTGTACATGGTGACAAGTACAGGTCCAGCTTTAATCTTCTGCATGTGGAGATCCAGTTTTGCCAGCACCATTTGTTCAAGATGCTGTTCTTTTTCCATTGGATTCTTTGGGCCCCTTTGTCGAAGATCAAATGGCTGTATTTTTGTGGGCTTATATCTGGGTCCTCAACCCTTATCCAATGATCTGTATGTCTATTTTGGAGCCAGTACCAGGCTGTTTTTATAACTAGGGATTTGTAGTATAGACTAAGGTTCGGTATGGCGATACGTCCAGCAGGGTTTTTGCTACTCAGGATTGTCTTTGCTATCCTAGGTCTTTTGTGCCTCCATATGAATTGTGAGATTAATTGGTCAACTTCTTTAAAGAATTGCTTTGGGATTTTAATTGGTATAGCATTGAATTTGTATATTGCCTCTGGTAGGATGGCCATTTTTACGATGTTGATTCTGCCAATCCAGGAACATGGGAGGTCTTTCCACCTTCTGGTGTCTTCTGCAATTTCTTTCTTTAGGGTTTTAAAATTTTCATTGTAAAGGTCTTTTACCTCCTTGGTTAGGTTTACACCAAGGTATTTCATTTTTTTAGGGGCTATAGTAAATGGGATTGTTTCTCTCAGGGCTTTTTCACTTCTTTCATTCTGGGCATATAGGAAGGCCTCTGATTTTTGCACATTTATTTTGTATCCTGCCATCCTACTGAACTTCTCAATTAGTTCCAGGAGCTTCCTGGTGGAGTTTTTGGGATCACTCAGGTATAAGATCATGTCATCTGCAAATAGGGATAGCTTGACTTCTTCCTTGCCGATTTGAATCCCTTTTATGTCCCTTTCTTGTCTTATGGCTTCAGCTAAGACTTCAAGTACAATATTGAACAGAAGTGGTGAGAGTGGACAGCCTTGTCTAGTTCCTGATCGAAGTGGGAATGCTTCCAATTGTTCCCCATTGAGCATAATCCTTGCTGTGGGCTTGTCGTATACAGCTTTTATTATATTGATAAAGGTTCCTTCCATTCCTACTGTCTCTAGCGTTTTGATCATAAAAGGCTGTTGGATCTTGTCAAAGGCTTTTTCTGCGTCTATCGAGAGTATCATGTGGTCTTGGACTTTGGACTGGTTTACATGATGAATTACATTTATTGATTTGCGTATGTTGAACCAACCTTGTGTGCCGGGGATGAAGCCTACTTGGTCCCCGTGAATGATCTTTTTGATATGTTTTTGAATCCGATTTGCTAAGACTTTGTTGAGAATCTTTGCGTCTGTGTTCATCAGAGAGATCGGCCTATAGTTTTCTTTTTTAAGTGAATCTTTATTAGGTTTTGGGATTAAGACGATATTAGCTTCATAGAAGGAATTTGGTAGTGTTCCTTCCTTTGCTATTTGATGGAACAGTTTAAGGAGTATTGGTGTTATTGACTCCGTAAATGTCTGGTAGAATTCTGTGCTGAATCCATCTGGTCCAGGACATTTTTTTGGTGGGAAGATTCGAGATTACCTCTTCAATTTCCTTATATGTTACAGGGCCATTTAAGTAATTCACAACTTCCTGATCCAATTTAGGTAAGATGTGTTTACTTAGAAATTCATCCATCTCTTGTGTATTGTCAAACTTCACAGAGTATAAGTTTTTGAAATATGATGTTATAATTCTCTGGATTTCTTGCGTATCAGTAGTGATTACTTCATGTTCATTTCTAATTTTGTTAATTTGGGTTTTCTCTCTCTTGCTTTTGGTTAATTTAGCTAGGGGTGTATCTATCTTATTGATTTTTTCAAAGAACCAGCTTTTTGACTGGTTGATTTTTTCTATCATTTTCTTAGTCTCGATTTCAGATATTTCTCCCCTTATTTTGCTAATCTCCTCTCTTCTACTACTTTTGGGATCAGATTGCTCAAGTTTCTCTAAAGCCTTAAGCTGCATTGTTAAGTTGTTTATTTCTGATGTTTCCATTTTTTTGATGTAGGCATTAAGAGCTATGAACTTATCTCTTAGGACAATTTCATTGTGTCCCAGAGATTTTGGTAAGTTGTATTTTCGTTATCATTCACTTTCAGGAAATCTTGAATTTCCTTTTTAATTTCTTCCTGAATCCAGTTCTCATTCAGCATCATAGTGTTAAGTTTCCAGGAGTTAGTGTATTTTCTGTTGCTTGTTGTGTTGTGGGTGTCCAGCTTTAGGCCATGGTGGTCTGATAGGGCAAAGGTTAGAATTTCAACTTTTTTGTATATGTGTAGATTCGTTTTGTGGCCCAATATGTGATCTATTTTGGGAAAAGTTCCGTGTGCTGCTGAGAAAAATGAGTATTCTTTGGTACGTGGGTGAAAAGTTCGATAGAGATCTGTAAGGTCCATTTCTTTCAGGGTTTGATTAAGTTCCAAAGTTAAGGTTTTGACCTGTTGATCTATCCCATGTTGAGAGGGTGGTGTTGAAGTCCCCAAGAATTATCATTTGGGGGTTGATTTCTTGCTTTAGACGCTGTAGGGTTTTCTTAATGAATGTGGAGGGGCCCGTATTGGGTGCATATATGTTCAGTATTGTGAAGTCTTCCTGGTGAATTGTACCTGTGACTAAAATGTAGTATCCATCCGTGTCTCTTATGATTTTCTTTGGTTTGAAGTCCACTTTGTCTGAAAGCATAATTGCTACCCCTGCCTGTTTCCTGGTTCCATTAGCTTGTAAGATTTTGGACCAGCCTTTCATTCTTAGGATGTGCCTATCTTTTGTGGTGAGATGAGTTTCCTGAAGGCAGCAGATTGTTGGATTGTGGTTTTTAATCCATGTTTGTAATCTGTGTCTCTTAATCGGCCAGTTAATACCATTGACATTTTATGTTATAATGGAGAAATTATTTTTAATTCTGGACATTTTTTATGTTTAGTAGATTTTGTAAGCATGTTGTTTGATATTTATATTTTGGTGGTATTATACTTCCCTTCTGTCCTCCTGGATACGCTTGTTCTTTTCTTCAAGCTTGAGTATCAGTTCTAGGATTTTTTGAAGGCCTGGTTTGGTAGACAGGTATCCCTTCAAGTTGTCTTTGTGCTGGAAAACTTTTCTTTCTCCCTCAATCATGACAGATAGTTTTGCCGGGTATATCAGTCTGGGTTGGCATTTTTGCTCATTTAATACTTGAAGTATGTCTCTCCAAGCTCTTCTTGCTTTTACTGTTTCCATTGAGTAGTCATTTGTTATTCTAATAGGTTTACCTTTAAAAGTGACTTGCTTTTTTTCTCTTGAAGCTCTCAGCACCCTTTCTTTGTCTTGAATGTGGAGTGTTTTGGCTATTATTTGCCGTGGCGATTTTCTATTTTGGTCGTATCTATTTGGAGTGCGAAATGCCTCTTGTATTTGGATAGACTCTCATTCTTCAATTGTGGGAAGTTTTCATTTATGATGAATTGAAATATTTCCTCAGGTGTGGTATTTTGGGATTCTTGTTCTGGTATTCCATGAATGCATATGTTAGGCTTCTTCAGGGTGTCCCATATCTCTTGAATGTTCCTCTCCAGTATCTTTTTGGCTTTAATAATCTCTTCCATTGAGCTGGTTAATTCTCCCACTTTGTCTTCAAGATCTGAAATTCTATTTTTTGCTTCATTTGTTCTGCTGATAAGACTCTCTGTTGAGTTTTGGGTTGAAGATAACTTGTCTTTTAGTTCAATTTTAAACTCTGAATGAGACTGTTTTAATTGCTCCATACCTATTTTTGTTTCTTGAACTGTTTTTCTCAACTCCTCCAAGTGCCTGTTGTGTTCCTGTTCGAAGTGGTTGATATGGTTGTTTAACTCTTCTCGGATTTCCTCTTTCATAGTATTAATCATGGTAAGGATCATACTCTGAAAGTCGTTATGTTGGGTCTGGCTTCCATGGATATTTTCTGTGGATTTGTTCTGGTCGGAATCCCGCATTATGGGATTGATTCTTTCGGCAGGAGATTGGTCTTCTTGGGTTTTGTTTCTCGTGGATCTGCACTTTGACTTGTACATTGTTGTTTTGTTTTTTAGGACCTTTAAGTTTCTGTGTTTTTCACCGAATCAATGTAGTTAGTATTGTTACGCTTGCCAGTTATTACTAGTGCTTACCTTGGATTGGGTATGTTTTTGTATTGTTATTATTATATCCTAGATGAGGCTACTAGGCTGTTAGTACGTCAGTTAAGTCAGGTTATGTTACCAGGGGGTGAATATTAGTTTGGTAGTGTACTTTTACGATTTAGTTTCTTGGTGAAATGTGGGGGTGAGTGGTGTACTCCCTGGAGTTCTATGTTGTGGGGTGGCCGTATGAGAAAGTTGATCTACAGTATTGATACTTTAAAGGATCAGTAAAGTGAAAAGAAAAAGTTTACTTATCTTTGGGCTGGATGAGAAGAAACTCGCCCACATGATATAATGATTGTAGTGGAATCCAGATGTATGGCCTGTGCTCCCTTTGTTCCTTAGAATTTTGCTTGAGTTTCCTTTGGGCTCTATTGAATTCTGAGTAGCAGTGTGTCTTCCGTGGACTACCTGCGTAGGTCCCCGGTGGGCCAGAGAGGCAGAGGGTCTTATGTTGATGGCAGAATTCTTCACCTGCGACCTGGGAAGGTAGGCGCGGAGAGGGGCGGGGCACCGGGGGCAAAGCCGGCGGCTTCCCAGCGTGGTGCTGCTGGCTGGGCGGCTCCCGGTGGGGGGAGGGGCTGGGCTGGGCTCTTTCGCTCCCTGGCTCAATGGCAGAATTCTTCACCTGGGATCCAGGGGGGTGGCTAGGCGCACAGGGGGCAGGATGCTAGGGGCTTGGGTCTGGGGCGGGGCCCAGGCTAAGCCGCAGTCGGCCTGGGTGCTCGCCGCCGCCTGGACGCCTGGGACACCGGGTTGGTTGGGGGCTGGGCTGTGCTCTCTCTCTCTCTCTCTCTCTCTCTCTCTCTCTCTCTCTCTCACTCACTCACCTTGTGCGGGGGCGGGGCGGTGCGGAGGGGTCTGGGGTCGGTCCAGGCCGGGGGGCGCAGGCCAAGCCGCAGTCGGCCTAGGTGCTCGCCGCCGACGGGACGCCAGGACCATCTTCTTAAAAGACACACTAACTCTGATGTTATACCCAAATAGAAATCAATAGGTTTGGGGTTAGCATCCATGGATGCAGTTAAAAAAAAACATTATCCACCTAGAGCTCATATGAATATATTTGAAGATAAATTCACATTTACAATAGGTGGGATATTATTTACTGGATTGTAATTTCACCAACTTCCTTGTTTCTGCCTGAGGTCGATTTGCATATATTTTCTTCGATCCCAAGCTGGGCTTGCAAATCTAGTATAGTGTTTAATAGATATATCCTGCAGGTGACCATTTAGAGGTCTTGTGCTCCACACTTGCAACTACACAAGAAGAAATCAAGGTATTAGAAAAGTTAAGCACTTAGTACAAGGTCACACATTCAGTTAACCACCAGATGCACAATCATTAAAATGGGAAAGTCACCACTATTTTAAAGTTGTAAATGGAAGAATAAAGTAGGATGTGGCCTTTGAAATGGTCTTGTCATCCCTTCACCTTGATGAATAAAAAACTCTCACAGTTCAGAAGGTTGTCTCTGCACTGGAGTCTAGAATCATATCTCTGATAAGCACTCTACATTCTCTCCTTTTAGTGTAACCAGTATTTTATCAGATGTGCTTGCAAAACTTATTAATTGTAAATTTATTTTCTATGCCAAAGTCCATAGCATAGCTAATTATAATTGTAGAGGAATAAATAACATTGAATTTTGCATAGATATTTTAACTAAACTTCCCTATGCATTTGATTTTCAGATACATTCTTGGGTTCAAATTTTTTATCACTCTGCTTTATCTTTTTTTTTTAATAAAGCTTTTTCTCCCTCTCACATTGTTATCATGGAAATTAGTCTACCCCACAAATTTCTTCAATCATTTGAAGCTAGTTATCTTATGAAACACATTCTGGATATCTTTATTTCTTCAAGAAAGACCCTACCCTTCTTAAGTGTTGAACTGATGTTTTCTTATTTCCGTTCAATGCAATTTCTGGATGCTAAAAGCTTATTTACCATACACCTTTGGCATCTTCCTTTGAGCTGCATGTCATGTATTACACATAGTGCCCAACAGATGTCACTGTACTCCATGTATTGCACTATTATAAGTCTTACACATGGCCTTTTATTCTTAACAAAACTATATTGCGTTAAGAATCATTGGATTCACGTGTGGTCCACACATAATAATGTTTAGACTGACTCGAAAATTTTTCAATGACATTAAAATAAAAATAAACAACATACATCGAGATCCTTACTGTCTTACTAACTAGCACACGTGTTGAACTGCCCTTCACCTTGACCCTGTGCTATAAGGCTCAATTAGCAATGAGAAATGCAGTACGTTAAGAACTATCTTTCAGACACAGAAGTTTAATGTGCTTCTTGCAAGTGGCATGTGCCTCTTTTACAGGAAACCAGATTGGGCTACTTTACATTTGATTCTTAAATTAAAGCAGTGGTCATATGCTTTAGTAGGACATGAAGATTGTCCTATAGCTTTCACTCACATTTAACAATAACTTCTACATGCAAGTGATGTTCCTCTAAGATGTTCATTCACAGACTGAACTGATACTGAATTGCTTCATCTGTATCACTAAGGACATTAAAAGAAGAACTAGGATTTCCATGTGAGAGATAGTTAGTGGTTGCATATGTCCTTCAAGGAAAAAAAAAAAAAACTGATTTGCTTACTAGAAATAGGACTGGGAAAAATCTTCAGAATAAACCTTGTACAATAAGCAAAAATGTAGACTTTTTTTGTATGTATAGGTGTGAGGGTGTGCCTTTATGTGGTTGTATGTAAATGTGTGGGGGAGTGTGTAGAAGAAGGCATACTGGAAGCCCAAAGTGACTTCAGGAATGATGCTGTATTGTTCTACCTCTTTATTGCTTTGCCCTAGAGTTTCCTAGTCTCTGCCTTCCACAACCTGAAGTGCAGGCCACAAACATTTCTGCCTGTTTTTACATGGGATCTGGGATCCTAATTCAGGTTCTTCTGATTTCAAAGCAGAGACTCAACTTTGAGCTATCTCTCCAGCCCCAATATTAAAATATTGACATTTTATTGAGCACTTTGTACAGGAATTGTATATGGGACATTCTCAAAAGGAAATTACATTTGATTTTATTCTTTAAAATGGAGTCATTGTGGGGGCAAGGGGTGTTCAAGGGTTAAATCTTTGTCTCAAAAACAGAAGGTCCTAAGTTTGAATTCCAGACCCCATGTTAAAAAAAAAAAGCTTGTTTGCCATGGAAGTGAGGAAAAAATGGAGCTGATTAAAGATATATGTAGCAATATGTTAACACAGTAATGGTATTGACTGAATACCTAATATAATTTGGACTGAAATGATGACCTTTCTTGATCACTTCCTGTATGCCAGGCTTTATGCTAGACTCTACATAATCAAATAAGACTGTACCCTTGAATTAGCTCTCAAATTAGTACTATTTTCAGTAATTGACATGTGAAGAGGTTAGGCGAATTTACATATTTTCCCCAATTTAAAAATTGGTACTAACATTTAACTCAGAAGTCATAAACAGCACTCAGACTCATAAGGATGTCAGGGGAGGAGAAAGTATTCGTAACATATACAGAAGTGTACAACAGTTTCATCAATATAAGTCTAAATGTTATGTGATTAATTCAAGTGTGAGGGTGTGTGTATGTGTGTGTGTGTGTGTGTGTGGGTGTGTGTAACAAACCTCATACCAAGCGCAATAAGTATGATTAGTAAGTAATTGCAGAAATAAGGAAAGTTTAGGAAAAGATGTCAAAATTTTTACAAACCACATATTTATCTCAGAATTTCATTGCTGGTGTTATAAAAAGTACAGCCCTGAAAAGCCAAAAATGCAAAGAAAAGAATGATGTAGGTCTGGGGTCCTAGCTCAGTAGGCAAAGATTTTGGTTACACAAACAGGAAACAGAGTTCAATGACCAGAACTCATGTTTATTTTCTTGGATATTTGCTTGTTTTTGTTTTGTTTGTCTGTTTGTTTTTTAAGCCAGTCATTGTGCTATATATATAGTTCTTGCCTGTGGTCAGTTGAGACATGCAGTTAGTTCCCATGAGCTCGCTGAATAGTCAGGCTAGTCAATGAGAGACTTCGTCTCAAAAAACAAGGTAGATCAAAGTAGATAGCTCTAGAAAATCTACAACTGAGACTAGTTCCTGGACTCCACCCATGTAACAGATGCATTTACACAGACATGCACAGAGAGAGACAGAGAGAAAGAGAGAGAGAGAGAGAGAGGTTTCCCTCGAATAGCAAATTCTTTGATAAAACTTTTTGAAAATTTTGATAAAATTCTTTGATAAAACTTAAATTTAATAGCAAAGGTGGGAGAGGAACATGAAAAGAAATTCTATCCAAAAGGTCAATTTTCACATTTATGTGAGGAAAGTAATGATTCTGAAACCTGTATATCAAAATAAAATGGAGAGGTAGATAGCTCTAGAAAATCTACAACTGAGACTAGTTCCTGGACTCCACCCATGCAACAGATGCATTTACACAGACATGCACAGAGAGAGACAGAGAGAAAGAGAGAGAGAGAGAGAGAGGTTTCCCTCGAATAGCAAATTCTTTGATAAAACTTTTTGAAAATTTTGATAAAATTCTTTGATAAAACTTAAATTTAATAGCAAAGGTGGGAGAGGAACATGAAAAGAAATTCTATCCAAAAGGTCAATTTTCACATTTATGTGAGGAAAGTAATGATTCTGAAACCTGTATATCAAAATAAAATGGATCTCAAACATGAAACCCACATAAAAAGGGGAATGTGGTGTGCTACATGGGCTGCATCTAGAGCAAAAGAAATATTATAAGAGGCTCTGTTTCAACAAGGTAAAATGTGAGAAGTGACTCCTGAAAGGTTATATTCTTATTTCCACATGCATGTAATAACACACTCATCTATACATATACACACATGTGCATGACACACACACAGATGCACACTCATTTAAAGACATACACATACCTGCACACAGCTAAATAAATAAATAGATAGATAAATAAATAAATAAATAGATAGATAGATAAATAAATAATAAATGCAAAAAGAGAAAGTCAACCCAAGAATGGTAAGACACCAACTTTAAATTATCCTGTCAGTAATCCAGATTAGATTATTTGAATATAGAATCACTAAACATTCCAATTAATACCAAGTAAAAATTGGTTATGGAAAATTTTGTTTTCAAGTAACCATATTACTTAAGACAAGTAGTTTTCTCATGTGGTCAATGATGTTGTGTGGCAAGATCCCCTCTATGTAGTCCTTCCAAACTTCAGAAGAAGGAATTTTCTCATTTTTATGGCCATTATTTAAAGTAGTAAAACGATGGCCATCCTTGATTGCTGATTCATTCATTGCATGGTGGTTTAAATCTTAAACTTTCTTTTATTCACTCTAAAGTATCATTCAGAGGATTTTACAAAAATAGCGAAGGATTTATTGTGGTACTTCATCAGGTACTATCACGGCATTGAAAGAGAGGGCTGGGGTTAGAGGTCATTAAAATAAATTTGTGTTGGACACACTTACATTGAGATGTGCATGTGTAGCATGTAAGACAATCTTAGAATTTTACTGCTTATTTCTGGCTTGGCCACTTGCCCCTGAGCCTCTCAAATTTCTGTGCTTTTTCCTCCTCTTCTTCTTTAAAATGCTGATAGACTTCAACTGTTGAGTTCTTCTGATATAGTTAAGGAAAGTTTTACAATCATCTTGAGGAATTATCTATATCCTTGTCTTAAATAAAAACCATTAGTGTCTTTGCCAGTTTTATGCATTTTGATCTTGCTTCGCTGGGTATGAGGTCACTCACTATCTTTTACAGTCATCTTCGATATCCAATTACTGTGATCACATTTTGTCCTAGTCTGTTCTGGTTTTGGTTTTCTTTGGCTTTATGTTAATCATGACCTGCAGAAGATGAGATTCTTTTGAAAGCCTTTCAACCATGGAACTATGTTCAACAAAGGGAAGCTATTGTGGATTAGACAGACATTTGAATTAGTTTTATTCATATTGAGTTGCTAATGTGTATTTACTTTAAGCTAGTTCAGTTGACAAACTCTGCAGTTGTAGAACTACATCAAGTTTATCTAAATAAGGTCTCCAAATGTATTTTCCACAGGGTAAGCCTAGGTGAGTGGCTGTGCATGCTTCTTCACCTTGTTATGCTATGAAGTGATACTTCTGGTCTGTCTCTGGTTTACTTCTCTTCTCTTTGTGTGAATTCTCCAAAAAATTCATCCTGGCTCTGCCACCATCCTGAAGCCATCACATCAGAGGACAACTGAAATAACTTTTTTATGTTTAATATCTTGAGAGAGATAGATAGATAGATAGAGAAAGACAGAGAGAGAAAGAGAGAGAGAGAGAGAGAGAGAGAGAGAGAGAGGAGAGAGAGAGAGAATAGACAGAGAGAGAGAGAGAGAAAGAGTAAATTTTTTCCTTCTTCAGATAAAATTCCAGGATTATAAATCCATTTCTCTGTGTAAATCAATAACCTCTCCAGGCAATCTCTTTCAAAATGAAGATACTCAAGGGAGTGTTCATCATTAAGCCCTTAAAACCTCAGCGTGAAAGATCTCAGCATGAAGGATTTTCATCAGCTTTTCCCCACTGTGAAAGGACGGCTTGACCCTGCAAGTCAGACTGGCTGTGCTGGGATTGCAGAGCAACCCCGGGGTGGAAAAAAATGACACCTGGCTTGGAAAAGGGAGAGTAGTGATGTTTCTGGAGTAGCTTCCACAGGAACCGTTAAAGATGCAATGAGGGTATCTTCTCAAACTGAAGCATCTCTGAGCTGTGAAAATGTAGCACAGAATGAGGATGGGGAGGTAGCTTATGACGCCTTCTCCAGAGATTGCTGGAAAGCAAATAAATCAAACAACAGATTGTGGTACTGGAGACACTAAGAACAAGGGAAAGTAAAGAGAAGAGAGAAAAGAGGAGAGAGAGAGTTAGTGACTAGGCAACAAACTGAAAAAACGTTCTTTTGAACCATGTCTTACCTCAAAACACAGGTGAATGTCATAGTTTGAGTGTGAATTGTCCTCGACAGGCTTGTGTGTTTGACAATTTGTTCTCTGTTGGTGATATTGTTTTGGAAATTTATGTTTAAAAGTGATGTGTTTGTATGTCAGGTGGACAAGGGTTGGAATGTGGCAGTCAGATATAGGTATCAATTTGACAATGGAGAACAAACTTTTAGGCTCACCTATGAAGACTTACTTAGTTAAGGAAAGCCTGCAAGAGATTATCCCTTTAATATGGGAAAGTCCAGCCCACAGTGGGTGAGAGAATTTCCCCAGCAGGTATAATTAGAGGAGAGAGAACTCGTTGAAAGATTGGCAGATTGGCAAGTTATGAAGAATGCTCCTCTCTCAGCTCTCAGCTCTTCCTGTGGTTAAGGTATGGCCAGATCCCTGTCTCCTGCTGCTGCTATTACTCTCCTGCCACAATGGAATATAACCTGAAACTATAAGAATGAATAATAAACCCTAGTTCTGTTAAATTGTTTGATCATATATTTATCACAGCAACTGAAGAGTAACTAAATACAATGGGAGGCATATGAAAGTGGAACATTTTGGCTAAATGTGTGCAGAAGCAGATTTTTGGGAGTAACTGTCATGCAGGTGTCTACACAAAGAACAGAAGTCATTCAGAGTACCAACAGACACACACCAACTGCCCTTAAAGAAATAGCTATCTCCAAGACTATGCGCCTTTGCTACATGCCTGGAAGAAAAAAGAAACCTAGCCTCCAAAACAAGGGAAGAAATCTAATTCAAGAGTTACAGTTATTTATTGTCTTTTTGTTCCTGATTCAAGAGACCAGAAGTGTTTACAGGAGCACAAGGCTCAGGGAAGTGGGCCTCTTTCTTCCATCCTCACCCAACATTGTCTCCATGTCCTAGGATCCCAGGCCACAATAAGCCAGGCAGAGATTGAAGAGCTGTATGTCTAGTCTCCTGTGCATTGACTCCTTAGTTACCATATCTGAGATCTTTCAGAGGACCACATTTGTCATAGACTGTTGTGTGTGTGGGGGAGGGGGGTGCTCCAATTTAATGAAGCTTGACATATACTGCAGGCACTAGTCAATACTTGAGATCTGCTCAGTGAAAAGTTTCTCAATATTATACATTTAAACTGTTTTTTTTTTTTCACACTGTTCTTACTTAAACTGTTCTCAATCAAGCTAAACTTTTACTTCCAAATTTAACTGTTTCTTTGCCAAAATACTCCGTGTGCAATCTCCACAGAATCATTGCTTCTGTAGTATGGTGATTGTTATGTTATCATAGTCATCTCACAGAATCATTGAAAAAAACTTTTCTTGTGAGCAGGGGAGAGTTAGTTTCCAGATCTATAATTTATTTCCTATTGTTCTTGAGACTTTCCAAACAATGCAATGAACTCTTTGTTTAAGATTGGGGAACTATCTGTGAGACTAACTTTCTTTCTTCTGTTTGTAGATGGACACTTCCTAGTATAAGCATCCCTCCATCATGAGCAGTAGTCAAAAGAGTTTAGGTCTATGAGCAAAGAAACACATTCTGCCAAATCAGGGAAAGTAAACCTATTTTGTAAAAAAAGTGACATCCAAAAAGATTTTTATTTGAGTACATGTTATATGAAACCATGTTTTAATACTTTGCCACATAATTCTCTGACTTATTTACAACTAAGTTTTGTATGTCCCCAATTTATTCAACAGCTATACTTTTCTAAATGGTATTTAAGTATAAATAACATATCAGTTCCAAGGCAATTAAAAATCTGTTAATTTTATCCCCAAGGTAATTAAAATACTCACATTAATCTGTTTGTAATTTTCTTGTTACTGCATCATTGACTAGAGATAGTTTAGATAGTTCTACAAACTCTCACTGATATGCTTTATAAGAATTTAATTTTATTCACTTTTCTAGAAACTCTCATAAAATTTATTAATCAGAAAAAAAATTAAGGAGCAGGCTTATGTGTCAGCAGTTTTATAAGAATTATCTATTCTTTCTTAATTCTCAGAAGTTGGCAAGGCAGGAGAGGTACTGCATTATTTTCTATATTCTAAAGTTGGAAATAAAACTGAAGCTAAGAATGTGGCAGGTCTGGCTCAGGGTTATACAGTTTAAACCTGGGACTTTTAGACTCAAATGCCAGCGTATGTCTCCAAAGTTTCTGGTGAGTATCTAAATATTGTCTCGTTTGTAGATATGGATATTCCTCTGAACAAACATGGCCCACTTGGAGGAGCTCCCTCCAGTCCACCTGCTACCTTGCCATTGTGACCACAGAATCATGCTCTTGAGCCCTGACCAGGAGACAAAGCCTGTATTTTATTCCACATGTTGTAGAAAAGAGAGTTCCTGGGAATTGTGGTGTTCCCAAGTCATGACACAGGCTGGTTGTGACCTTTCAGTGAACTTGAGCCTGTGCAGCAGGTTGGGGAGCCCCAGAGTCGTCAGGTGACCATGCTGCCATCTGCAGTCTTGGACTGGTCATCTGGCCAGTGCTGACCTTTCAGAACTTGATCCAGTGAAATCCAAACCCTGAGAGCGGCTGGCAGGCAAAACCTGCTCCTCAATGTCAGTTTCACTGCTGAGTCGCCTAATTGTCCACTACAACTTGTAAAGGCCCATTAGGCTCAGGTCATGAACTTCCCATTTAGCATTAATGGTTAATCAAATCCTACTTGATTGGAATGCTTTCATCTCACTTGTATTTCCTTTATATTTATAAAGTCTTGACACATTGACATCAACAAAACACTGTCCCTTTACATGAATGTTGCTAAGCATCCCACTCCTATTGTAGAGGTTGATTGTTCAAGAAAATAAAATCATATTAAAATTATGACTCAAAAATCACGTAATAAAGACATATGTTTAAGTATGTTCCTGTGTATTAATATCCCAGGTTATAAAATTTCATTCTCTTGCAATATTTTAAAAGACAAACCATAAGTTATTGTTTCTATATAGCATAGATCTTCCCTGTCATGGGTTTAGCAACTTTTCAGTCTTTTTTGTAGTAATGAATCATTCACTTATTTCTTTACCAGAAGTTTACAGAGCATCTGTCTTTCAGCAGCTGCTCTGTGCTTTGCATCAAGACCATGAGGATGATTTAACCTTCCTCACAATGAGTCTTAGTTTAGATGGGGTAAAACATACCCTAAGCAGAGTCATAAGGCAAAGTGTGGATGAAGGTTGCTTATGGCTGTGGAATCATAGACTAGGTACTGAAGACATATGAGGTTGATACATTGATGCTTACACAGGCAGGGGAGCTGCTAATGAAAACACAGAATAAAATAGCTGGAAGCCAATGGTTGTATCTACACATGTTGGAAAGGTCTTGGCATATAACTGGAACCATGGAAATTTGTGACAGGAACAAAGAGAGAAGCTTAAGGAGAGACCATGAAAATAAGCTTTCTTTGCAATGAAAGATAAATGAAAAATAATGAAAGCATAACTCTAACAACTCACTGTAAGGTAAGAAAACTTTGTAAGGTAGTTAAACAAAGGACTTTATCATAATAGTTCTAATACTTAATAGTAGGAGCATTCCTCAAAAGTCCCTTTAATTGAAAAATCCATCGGTCTTGATTGGACTTTAAATAGCCCACATTCAAGTCCTATTTAAAACTGATTTCTATTGTGGTCAGAGTCTTACCTCAGCTACCTGAGCCTAAAGTAAAGATAAGGTGAAAAAGTCGGCTCCCTGTTTATGAACTATCTAGATCTGAGATAACAGAAGTTACTTGAATAAAACTACCGTGTAAATTTAAGGTTTATTCTTATTCTAAGCTGCCCAAATCTGTTTAAAAATTAGAACCACTAGAAGTGAAAGCCTTCAACTAAATAGCCAATAATTATTTAATTGCAGGACAGTTTCTAAATTATACATATGTGCACATAATGTGTCCTTTGAAAACGTGTACCACATAACTGTAAGGTAATTCTGCAAAGAGGCGATTAGTCTGTTGTGTCACGGGATATTATGTTATTAATAATACATAGATGAAAGAAATTGTCCCATTAAATGTGTCTAGCTGGAAACATAAATTGAGAGGTGAGGTTCATTGATTCTATTTTTATCTCTACCACTGATTCTGAGCTAACAGAAAAAACATATTTTTCAAAATAATATTGATCTCTTACAGGGATACAGGAATTTTAAGCCATATAATTTTAAAATTATTTGAAACTTGAAACAGTAGCCATCATTTCTTTCCAATTAAAAAAAAATCAGGTAGACTTTCAAAAGTGTATGTCAGGCCTGATTTGACATGCATCTATATTGTGCAAAAAAGCTTTTAATGCTTGACATGTAGATAGAAACATTCCAATAAATAAATTTAGCAAATGACCCAGAATTAAAATCCTGTGAAGATAATCTCATTTGCAAAAGTACTTGGCATTTAAAGAAGGTACTTAAACAACCATGCGAATAAGGTAAGGAAAAAAAATTGCATAGCTTGTGTGCTTTAAAATTACACAAACACATGACATTCAAATTTGTGTAAACACCAAAGTAACAGTATTTTCATTTTGATACAAAATCAAGTATGAATGTCTGAAATTTCAAAGTTAATCAGGAAAAAGAGTGTAGATACTTGAGTGAAAGGCAAATTCCCTGTGAAGGCTGCCAATTAGAGTCTTGCATGGGCGGGCCGAGACTCCAGGAGTTTTCATTTTACCTCTGTTTCTCTGTTGGAGTTCCTTTCAAGCTGTCAGAGCTTGGGAAGAACCCAGGCCTTGATTCTTTTATTTTTTCTTTTTTTTTAATACCTTTCATTTTCCTACATGAAGTCGAGTTTTGAAAATTTAAACATGATAAAACTCCATGGGACATGACATGATTCAGTTAACGATTTGACTGTGTAATGATCCACAACTTAATACCAACATGAGATTAAGACAGAAAAGATGGTTATTACCAGGAAAAAAAATACCGTGTGAGGTAATGGAGAGCTGAAGGGTGTCATCTTGTAAAGATTAGTTGCATTAAGCTTCTTTAAAAGTTGCTTTAAAGGAAGTGAGCAATAAGTCATGCTGTGATTCGTTTTAGAAGATCTTGCTAAGGGAAGTAATATAAACCCCCAATTTAAAGTTGTGTGTGTATGTGTGTGTGTGTGTGTGTGTGTGTGTGCATATATATATATATATATGCACACACACACATATGTGCAGACATATGTAATCATGTTTAGTGTCTAATATTTTACTTATATGCAGATGCATATGTGTGCTCAGGATCTTGTCAGCAATTATTACCTCTCCTGAGTTGTAAATTCTTCACTCCTATTCATTATTTTCCTTACATGTTGTGGATAATCCAACCTAAGACGTTTACTATTACAACAAATAAGTGATAATAGACTAGTTTGCCTTGAGATCTGCCAATCCTCTGGGAACAAAAAAGGGTACTGTCCTTCTGATAGGCAGCATTTGAAGGTCATAAAACTGTGTCCTGCTTGTGACCTATTCTCTCTTGGTTTATACTCTGTCACCCCATTCCCTGTCCTCTTTTCTCTTGAACCAGTAAGAATTTATGTGAGAATGTTAGAATACATTGAGAGATGAGTTAGAGATACAAACAACATGAAAAATAAAACACTTTTTGTGAGATTGGTGCAGCTTTAGAGTTAGTACTATTGGTATAGACCAGAAATTGTCTCCATCTAAGGGATGGGCTAAACAGAGAGGTGTAGTCAACTGAAAAATATTGTTCAATGTACAGGGAGCACCTTAAGGAAGAATGGGAAATAGTGACCTCTAAGCATGACACATTGCCTTTGTCACCTAAAGTTAGTAATTCACTACATCACAGATTTGTACATTTGCTTAAACACACTGGAAATAATAAAATTTACTAGGGAGACTATAAGCATACATGGAGATATGACAGTTGTGAGACATATGTGTGTATATGTATATACACATTTGTATATACATATATGCATAGTTTATTTTGAGCAATGTGTATTTGTTGCTTTTTAATAAAAATCTAGAGTTTTGCTGAATGGAAATACAAATGGTTAAATGAAGTACAATATTCAGAGATTCAGAGTACAGTGCCATTTTATTAAATCCTGTTCAGAATTCCCAGATATTGCAGTTGCAACCCTTATTCTTCGCTTCCTTAAAACTCAATGAGCCAAATTCTCATTAAAATATATAGCTAATTCAAATCTTACCTTGTGAGGAAATGTTTCCATATCTATTCTTATTTGTGTTCTTGAAATGGAGCTCAAGCCAGGCTATAAGAGTGCTTATCTCTTCATGTTTATTTTTATTATTTTTCCAATATTTCACATAAGCTATGGTCATAGCTAATTTTCAACAAATCATCAACCTCAATAAATTGTACTAATGGTCATGTAAGTGATGCTTATTACAGGACATAAAATTTAGATATCTTTTATCATCATTCAAATTATTCAAGTCATATCATTTTACAATGATATGAGTCCTGGTGAAGTGTCATATATTCAGAAGCAGTGACTTTTGGATGAATTCCAGGCTGTGATAAATCCTGAAGTTCCCTTAGATGAACAATTCATCTATGAAGAGGCAATTAACAGTGCATTGGCATGTCTCAAATTTCATACCGTTATGTTGCATCTCTATCACAGTAATATTCTTTGTTTTTCTTTCTCTTTCTTGACTGGGATCTTGAGATAGTTTCAAATCATCTGGAGAGATTGGTCTTCCTGGATGAAAACAAGTAAAGCATAAAACTTAAAATGTGTATGTTGGTATTTCTTGTCCAGTTATCAATGTTCTCCTTTAGAAAAAGATACAATGTTAGCTTTTATGGAAAGCTTTAAGACTTCTAAAAGGGTTTTTCTTTTCTCATCTATTTAGGTATGTTCTGCTTTAGAACCTGGGATCTGAATGAAAAGAAATATGTTTGAGCTTTGTATATGGAAGAAATATACTTAAATATGTATGAGGAACGAAGCTTATGGATTAATCAAGCTGGTAAAATACATTTTCCATAACCTTGACTCTCAACCTAAATGGATTTAAACGTACCTTTGATAGTAATGAAAGATATCTCTGTATTTCTCTATGAGAGTGTTTCCAAAGATTTGACAAGAGAAAATCCTACTCTGAGTGCTGCAGCACACCAGAAAGAAAAACGAGAATGTCATGTTCACAATATCATTGTCCATCTGTCTGTGTCTGTCTATCTGCCTGTCTGTGTCTCTTTGTCTTGCTCTCTTTCTCTCTCTCCTTTGTGTACACCCTAAGGTGAGCTGCTTTGCTCTTCCACATCCTCATGATGGACTAAGATTTCTAAAATGGGGAGCTCTGAAAGTGGTGAATGTTTGTTACAGTGACAGGAAAAATATCTAACAGAAAGGCAGTGGTGCTGGAAAATGGGGAGGTGTGTTTGAAAGGGTACAAATAAAGTTTGGCTCAAGCACAAAGAACAAAAAAAAAATGAAGCCCTCACATGTTTTTTCATCTAGTTGTGCTGAATTAGTTCTAGCTTCTACAAATTGAAGATTTTGTGTAAGAATCCTATTTTCATCTTTTTACAAAAGACAGGGCAACCCTGGGACGTTTCTCCTCCTGGCAACCACCACTAGAGCTAATTAAAGGCTGCCTGCCTTGCATGGGGTATGCTTTCTAGAGTTTCCCTTAATTCCTAGTTGGTCAATTTTTTTCATTTAAGTTACTTTTGCGGGCCCTGTAGACACTTGAGTTTTCAAGTTTTGCTTTCAAAGAACTTATCTTTCATCAACTAGAAGGTGCCAGTATCTCTTTCTATTTGAGTCTACATGGTTTCTGTGTTGGGACAGTGAGTAGTATCCAAGTCAGGATAGCCACCATTACCACCAGGGAAGCTTGTTAAAAATGTGGATTCCTGTTATCTCTGTTCAGTAGGTTTAGGAGAAAGTAGATGAGACATATATATTTAACAAATGCCCAGAGAATTCTAATGAATCAGGTTTCTAACAGGCTTTGGAGAGCAACAAATTGGGACAGAGCAGCAGGTATATTGAAGTCGATTCTTGAGTGAGGAGCTGAGCCTGCACTAGTTCTAATTTATTCACAATTGTGATTGTAATTGCTTTGGCTCCTCTCCAGTCATCCTGGGAATCTAAAGTCATCTGATTGGGTGCTCTGGTAATGGATACTATAAAAATGCCGAATATGAATTTAAAGAAGCTACGTGATCATTTTTAGTACACTGATCCTCTTTTTACCAAAAGCCAAATATTCGAGAACTATATCATTGTAATTAATCATTGCTGTCTATTATGTCCTATTATGAAAACTTTTAAGATTGTATGTGTGTAGCCTAAGCCTTTAAGATGAGATAACTGAAACCTGAGGGAGTAAATGTCTGCTGCAAGACCACACGTACTGGAAGGATAAACCTGAACTGTGATCTTCAGGACTTTTCATTGCTTTTCCTCATTGATGCACCAAGTAAACAAAGTAGATTAAGACACAAACATCTAAAAAACCAGTCTTTTTGTGGTGGACTCAGCTTAGGGTTAAAATGGTATGCATTAAAAATACAAAATGTATATTTACCTTGTATTTCTCTAAGGTATTGTGTCAATTTGTCTACAATTTAATTACTTTTATTACATGAAAACTGAAATTGAACTATATATATGATCAAACATAATTTTCTTATTAAGGGATGAGGCAGATGTTCAAAATTTCAATGACAAAACTGCAAGAATAAAGACAACTGTCTATTAAGACAGAACAATCAATGTAAGAGATTAACACTGTGAGTTGATGTACTATTCTTTGTGAGCCACTAGATGTCACTCCTCTAGGCTTTACACATCACTTAAGAACACTGGAGATTTTAACTTCAACAAATATTTACAGTTTTGTGTTCATGAGTTTTGTATGTATGTTCTGAATACTTTTTCCATATATATGCATATATATCATATTTCATTCCCTGATTGATTTCCATTATTTTGATGTGTAGAACAAAAACAAAAATCAAGAAATATGACCAATTCTCCATGTCCTACAAATTATTGACTTGTATAAAACCATTTAAAATTATGTTTTTTGAAGGTCCAATCAACCTTCCCTAAATGCACAAATTTTTAAAATTGTGGCTAGAATTAAAGAACTAACATCAGAAGATCATATGCAATGATTAATTTTGTTATATTTAATTTATTTAAAATTTCAAATGAAGAACTGTAATTTACAGTGATGTAAGTGGAAATCAGGATTATATATTAATATTACATGATCGTCGAAGCCCCCAAATTTAAAATATCGGTAGATTTTAAGGTGACATTCAAACACTGGGAATGTGGTGGAATTTAAAATAAGAATGTAGCATTCAAGATGATATTAAAAAATTTAGTGTAACTTTTGAGAGGACAAAGGAAAGAAGAAAGTCTATATAAGAAAGACAGTGGGCAATACACATTCTGGATCAAGTACTAGAGATCAAGGATTGCAGGAATTTCATGAAGACTTGGTTCTAGAAAGAAAGTTAGCTATGATAGATGAGAGTTCTGAATGGATATGCTGTCATTTTTAATAATAATAAATAATTTTTAAAATTTTAATTAAGGGAGTCATGCATTGCAATTATTGTGTTATAGTCTCTGCTAAGCTGAGTGCAAATGTGTGGGGGAAGGTGCCAAAAACTAGAGCCAAGGAGTCCATTTAGGAGACTATTGTAAGAAATAAGAATTCCAAGAGGGAAAATAGAAAAGGTAAGATGTGGAGAAAGTAGACTCCAATGAGAATTTCAGAGAACATAATCTGTCCTGCAAGCTTCGGCCTTTGTAAAAATTTATTTTTTTAATCAGTCTTTTGAGGAGGATTTTACAGGAAAGCTATTTAAGTATGTTGGTGGTAGAACTATGTTCATTTTTTTATTTAAAACAGCGATGATTTTTCTACTGATGTATCAGTCAGTGTTTGTTCAAGGGATGAAACAACAGAATAAATACATATTAAATGCTTATTAGCTTACAGTATAAGATTTTGGCAGTCCCGCTATCCCTGATTGCATTCTGGAAAGCTGAGAAGATAGCTACTGCTCACTCCATGAGAATGAATGTTTCAGCAGCCACAACCTAGCACTGGAAGGTCTGAATGATTTCTGGATAGAAGGCCTGAGAAGCTGAGTTCTGACTCCTGTGAAGAATGGATCAGCAACAGAGTGAACAAAATCTTCAGCAAGATTCAAACAGTTTTGATGAACCTGCTAGCACAAAGTAAAGGCAACCAGCAAACAGCAAAGTGCTTCTATTATGGACTTCCTTTATATAGGCTGCCACTGGAAGGAGCAGCCTCCATTTAGAGTGTCTGAGAATATCCCTCACGGTGTGCCCATTGACTTGTCGGTCCATTGATTCCAGATCCTGTCACATTGACAATCATTGTAAGTGAGCAACGTATGAATGTAATCTTAGGACATAGGAAGATAAAGCAGGAAGATTATGAAATCATAATCCTTGGCAACATGGAATGAAGGAGCGAGACCGAGAGAGAGAAAGAGAGAGAGAGAGAGAGAGAACAAAAGAAAGAGAGAGAAAGAATGAAAGAAAGAGAGAGAGAGAGAAAGAAAGAAAGAAAGAAAGAAAGAAGAAAGAAAGAAAGAAAGAAAGAAGTGAAAGAAGTGAAAGAAAGAAGAAAGGAGAGGAGAGAGGGAGAAAGGGAGGAAGAGAAGAAATGGAAAGAAAAGAGAGAAAGGAAAGAAAGAAGAAATAAGAAAAAGGGTAAAGAAAAACATAAAATGAGGCCACTTTAAAGGGTCTTGAGTCTTTGTTTTATATGATTATTAATATTATTGAATTATTTATAGTTTCATAACATTCAAATTTTTCTTTGTTGCACTGTTGTTTTTAAGTAAGTATACCAAATTTTAAAAATCAATTAAAACTAAGATTCAAGTGTAAACCAAAATGTACATTGGCATGAACTATTAGAGTATTTCTGAAATATCTTCTTCATGAAAGCTCTCTCCAACTGTCCTTTCACAATACTGGAAGCAAGCAATTCACAAAAGATTTAGGGCACTTAATTAAGGCATTGCATTTCTGTAGCAGCATTCATTCAGGTGATAAACATGGGTTGCTTATCACTTGTCAGATTCAGCAAGAGGAACATAATGAGATCCCTGTGCTCAAGCACCTCATACTTGGACAACGGGGGTAGATTTGTAAATAAATAATTCCCAACCAATTTTGTTTTGTGCAGCTTTGAGAACAGAAAGCAATAGTTTACTAACTTGGTTCTGAGGAAGTTGGGAAATGATCCCCAGGAAAAATACAGCACGAAATGTCTCAATATATGAGAAATATTCAAGGTGAGGATTGGAATGGTGAGATGGCTTCTGGTAAATCAATTACTCCTCTAACTTATAAAATAGCAGATGACTATCTAACCAGGCTCTCTGAAATAGTTTTAATTTCTTGCCTTGTTTCACTCTTAATATTGTATAAGTTTGGGCATAGTTTATTTTGATTAAAAAATCTAGAAGTAAAGCCATATTCAAGATATACTTAAACTGTCCATTGCAGGACCAGTAAGATATGCAAGATCTATTGGATCACAAGCAATTACCAAGGCAAGACTGGCAAAAAAAAAAAAAAAAGACAGGTACAGGTTTTTGTCCATGTGATCAAATTCATGATGTATAGAGCAAGATAAAGGCACTGTTGTATAAGTTCTGCTCACCTTACACTTGAGAAAAGTGCTGGTGTATTTATTGTGTGACATTTTGAGTAAAAGGGTGACTTGTATGTAACATTATTTTCAAAAAGAAAGTATTGAAAAAGCATGAAAGGCCTTGCATATCTTTTTAAGGAAGATAAAACAATGGATTCTATTCATTTAGTATGTACTGTACTCTAAAAACTTTTCTAACCATATGATAAGAAAAAAGTCCATTAGTCCTTACAGCAGTACAAAGGAGGGACAAGTGTTACTTCACCAACCAGTATGTGTAGCCAAGTATATCAAACGGTACCAACTTCCTAACCATTTTCCTTCATTTTGTCCACCCACCTAGAGATTAGTCACACCCACCTTGGTCTGTGCCCTCCTCGTCAATTAAACCATCTCAAGCAGCTTTGCCCAGTCTCATCTCAACTATAAATACTGTGCCCAGAGCTCCAGTATTCAATTGTCAAAGTCGACAAAGGCATCTAAGTACAATAAGAAGTCATTTCATCACTGATTCTGTAGTGAAGATGAAAGCAGCATCGTTCATGAAAGAGTTGTAATTGACCTTTGATGGACACAAAACTAAAGTCAGAGACTTCTTTGTGGTTTAAAGCCCTTGTAATTTGAAGGTGAAAGAGGGTCTTAGAGTTGCATAATCTAGATGGAATGAACATGAAGCATTGGTTTTGCATCCACAGTGCAGAAGAGGAAAGTGATGCTCAAAGGTGTCAGAAATGTACCTTAGGTTATGCAGGTGGTAAACAGATGTAGGACTATCAGCACTGAAGAAATGGTTAGCCAGCAAAATCTTCTTATGCTATACAATATTGAGTCTATTGAATATTGGATTCCCAGTCTTGATACTGTGTTTTCAGAATGATTAATTATTGTGATGATATCCTTTCTCCACTTGCTACAAGTTTAAGTAGGTTAATCACATCCTTCGAACCGAACACAGACACAGAACAAAATAAAATTAAAGCAAGCTGTAGATTGTTTTTCTAATATTTCTATATTAAAACTTAATAATTAAACTAATAGGGAAATAGAGGCAGTTTCTCGATATGAACAGTATACAACAGGTAAAAGTAGTCTGAAAGTGTATTCACATAAACAACTTCTGTAGTATCCACAGTACAGCAGTTATGTCAGTTAGATACAATTGTGTTAACGTAACAATTGAAAGCTGAGGGTAGGCACACTTGTAAAGAAGTAGTGATTGAGGCAAGTCCTAATAGAGCCAGGAGAGATAATCCAATCGATTTAATAATACCCAAGCCACAATAAGTGAGAATAAACATTCCCTGAGAAGGCAGATAAACTTTCCAGAGTAGGCACAGTACTTTGATATAATCCATTAATTTTCATATAGGCATGTTAGCAAGTGAGAAGTATACTCCACTATCAGCAGTTCTTGTGTATGTGTAAGCCATAAGCAAGAATAAATTCCTTGTTTTCTAAGTTTCATGAGTCCTGCATTTGCTATAAAACAGGAAAGTGAAACCAACACAGTAAAGTCAGAGATCAGATAATATAAACTATCAATTATACTAAGATATATTCATGTAAAATAACATCAGTTTTATGAAGACACAGTTTAGTAAAAAGTTACACATTCAAGTATCTGTTTATTCAAGAATTTGGAGGGAAGGACTGGAGAGATGGCTCAGGACTTAAGTCTTTGCTTCAGAAGCAGAAGGATCTGATTTTTCATCCCAGATTCCATGTGAAAAGATGGGATGGAAATAGCTGCAGCCTGCACTTCTGGATCTGGAAGGCAGAGCCTGGGAAACCCCAGAACAACATTAAAAGGAGGTAAAACAATGTAGGATGATTCCCGAAGTCAACCTGAACCTCCACAAGCATACATAGTGCCCTTTATAAACACAGACAGACAGACAGACAGACAGACACACACACACACAGAAAAGAAACATAGAAGTACAGTATTTTTTAAAATATACATAGTGGAAGGAGAGAATCAACTTCTAGTAGTTGCCATCTGATCTTCTTAGACATGTTGTAGCATGGATACCTATGTGTTCTCTTACTGTCTCCCTCACTGTCTCCATCTCTGTCTCTCTGTCTCTGTATCTCTCTGACTTTCTCTTTCTCAAATAAATAGAATATTTTAAAAAGTAAATAAATAATTAAATCCACACCTAATCGACTCACCATCAAAAAAACTTATTCCATCAATGATTATCATGCCCTATGTGTTAGGAAAATTTCAGCTGTGCTTAAATCATGTGTATAAAAACAAAGCAGTGTGCCCAAAAACTAACTCTTTCTACCACAAGTTACCTATTAGAGTACAACGTGTGGTATAGCAATTTCTTCAGAATTTAAACATTTTATCCTGAATGAAAACTTTTTGAAACCCAGATATATCTTAAGAAGTCTCTGAAATTTATAGGATTCACCCAGGCCTCATCCTCCCCAAGGTTATAATACAGTGTGAACTGCAGAGAAGAGACTCACCTTTGTAGCTTCCTGTAGGTTGTGCAGAGAGCAGCAGAGATGAAGACCCCAGTGAGTTGTCTTCCAAGATGGAGTGGGTTTTCCTGGGTAGCAGCTGCCTTCCCTTATTGAAAATGACCATTCACCCTTACTTCCATAAGTGATACCACTAAACTCATTGGTTCACCAAGTTGGATTTCCATGGAATCATTACTTTGATCAATCCCCTATCTCTGACAAATAGACATTTGTGCAAGTCTCCCCAGGAATAGTTACACAGTAACTATTCTGGAAGAATTTCAATGGAGCCTAATGTTTGAACAATGGGAATGTTCTGTTTTTAAAGGGAGGATGGATATTTAAAGAAAGGTGGAAAAACCTTAACAAATGCAAATTACCTACCAGGTTGCTCAAATTGTCCCAAACCTAGTTATCTCCTGACCATCTGATAAACAGTTATTTTCCTTGAAGCCCTCAACCACATCTTTGCACAGACACACCTATCTGTTTGTCTCAAAGTGTCCTTTGCATCCACAGCTTGTCTTTCTTTAGATGCTAATTATTGTAGATTAGGTAATGGCTTTGTAGGAGTCTGAGGAGTTTCAGCTACAGTCAGATGCATCTTCATGGCTTTACTAAATTTTTTACCAAGGTGACATGAAACTGTGACAAAAGCTGCATCACAAGCTGTTTTTTGAGCCATACCTGGAGATTTGGGAGGTTGTGTCCTGCTTTTATTTATTCGCAGAGAGGGTTATGGGTTACAGATGCCAGCACAGACTAAGTTAAAGAGAAGAGAGGGTAAGAATTTAGGCTTAACCTTTGGGGATCTGATGAATAAAGAACCCCTGAGTCCAACATGTGGAAGGGATAAAAAAGGGGAAAACAAAAGAGACTGGGAGAGATCAGGGCTAATGAACCTTTGCTGAAGTCATTGGAAACCAGGAAGTGGTGTCTCAGAGAGCAAGATCATGCCAAACAAAGCAGGGCTAAAGTGAAGCGGCTACAATGCCAACAAATTCATCAAGAGTTCTTAAACTATCCAATCAAAACCTGCAGTGAGTAAGAGATGCTCATGAAGAGTCTCAAAGTCTTTTCACCCAGGCAAAAATACGGCAGGAAGCACATTACAGGTGCACTCACTCATGCCTAATACAAACTCCGTCTCTGTCTCTGTCTCTGTCTCTGTCTCTCTCTGTCTCTCTGTCTCTGTCTCTCTCTCTCTCTCTCTCTCTCTCTCTCACTATCTGTCACACACATACACACATTTGTCAAGTCTTAGAGAAATCTGAATAATATTTAATTATACTTAGTGACAAAAATCTCTGTTTATGTAAAAGAGAATTTGACTATAAGCTTTCTCTTTAAGTCAATGTATTAAAAAGTTCAAAATATTTCAATTTTTTTTACTATTGTAAAGGATTTTAAAATTAAGCCAATGGTACACCAATACCCTTCACTCCTGAGGGAATCAAGTTATAGCAAACAAGGATGGACGTTTTCTCTGGAGGACAGAAACTGACAGGAATGTATGCAGCAGAAGTGGTTAATCCTGATACTTGCTGTAGGGATGAGGGCGAAATCAGCAGACCTTCACCAGTAGTTAGCTCAGGCCTTCTCCCTTCTTGGGACAATTTTAATTATTGACCCTGACCACCATGCCACACTTAATGTTATTTAGAGGACTTGCGTCTTTTTGTTATGTTTGATTCATGAACGCATACTATTTTTTTAAACTGCAGTATTATGGTTCAAGCTTTCCTTTATATTTGTTTACAAAACCAAACTGAATCATATCATTCCCCAGAATTTACAATGAATCTCTGTTTTTAGAAAGAAAACACTCTTTTCTCTTCTTGTCTTCTCCTATTCTTCTCCTTTACATACCTGTTTAGCATTGCTTCTTTAAATATTTCTATATACTAAAACCTTCTGCGGATTAGAAATGACACATGTATTTGTATAAACTAGAAATAAAGGAGTCCCTCTTGTAAATCTCCTCAGACTGAATAAGAACAGTCAAAAGGCTCTCATACACAGGATTGAAGCACTAACAGTGTCTGGCAATCTATTTAAAAGTAAGAAAAAAAGGGTGAAGCTATTAGAGTAGAAAACAAGGGTATAAGTAAATACATTTTAGTTAGTTGACCATCTTTAGTACCTTAAACTCAGCCTTATGTCTTGCACCCTTTATTCCTATATTTTTGTTTCCTTTGTTTAATCATTTTTTAAAATTTTTTTTATTATTTATTCAATTGTGCGTGTGTATGTGTGTGTGTGCGTGTATGTGTGTGTAGAACCACGGACGAATTCGGGAACCACCATGGACGCCTCCTCCTTGTTTACTCTGCTCGGGGATTCACAGGCTCCGCCCTACCAGGACCAGAAACGCAGGCCGCCCCCGCTTCTGCCCGGCGTCTATACGTGGGGTCTAGGATCCAAACTCAGAACATTCTGCCTGCAAGGCAGAGGCTTAATCCCTGAGCCACCTCTCCAGCCCGATTGTTTAATCATTTTTATGATGCTCTTTACACCTGACTTGATAATGTTTAGTCTTTTATTATTAGACATTGGGATTCTGCTAAGTTTCTAATTGACATCTCCATGATGACTCTAACAGCTTTACTGCATGGAAAATGGAAGCAGCATTCACTTAGTGAAGAAATAAATGAAATGCAATTGATGCTATTTTGAGGATGAGCCTCTACTACCAGAAAAGAATGTGAAAGCAATGATCTATTGTTTTAATTATATTATTAAGGTTCTGCCATGAAGATTTTATTCATGAAATAATGTTGCAGTTGGGGGGAACAATGTGTAATGATGATAAAACCACAGTCAGTAGTCATAAATTGGGTTTAAATTCAGATTGAATTCCTATGAAATCTTGGGCACATTGTCAAATTTCCATGAGCTCCAACTTCTTTTTTTAATGAAATTGTGGTAAAATATCCATCTTGCCAGGTTTTAATGAGAATTACTAATAATATATGTAAAGTACCTGGACCTTGAACATGGAAGCTACCAAATAAATGGTCGCTATTATCATCATTATTTTTATTAGCAAATTTCTCGACACCGATTAACTTACCTGTCTTTCTTGTTTCTAATTTAACTAATTCACATTCTGGTTAGACATTCTAAATTAGCAGCTAAAAATGTTTCAATTGTTTAAGATATAGGGATTCTGTTATTTTCCAAAGTGAAAAGATCTTTGTGATAGTTTCAGTCACTATTCTGAACTCTGCACTTTCATTCTGTGGGCACCATCTTTTTAAGTCTTTTTTAAAATTTTTTTTCATTATTATTTATTCAGTTGTGCATGTGTGCGCTTATGTGTATGCGTGTGTGTGTGTGTGTGTGTATGTGTGTGTACAACCACGGGTGAATTCGGGAACCACCATGGACGCCTCCGCCTCCTCCTTGTTTACTCTGCCCTGGGATTCACAGGCTCCGCCCTACCAGGACCAGAAACGCAGGCCACCCCGGCTTCCGCCCGGCGTCTATACGTGGGGTCTAGGATCCGAACTCAGGACCTTCCCCTTGCAAGGCAGAGGCTTAACCCTGAGCCACCTCTCCAGCCCCCTTTTTAAGTCTTAATTAATCTGAATTACAGAAAATGGAATAATCATTATGAGAGGCACAAGCGAGTACTTGGGACTTGATATAAAGGTACCTGTCACTTCCCTTGTTACATGGAACCACAGACAGAAAGAAGGTTTATGATCAAATCTTTGAAGGTAGAATAGTACCAAAACGTAGAAATTGATTTTAGAAAGCTGTCACAACTCAGAGATGTGGGCAGAAAAAGCCTGGCCTCCATTGCAGGTTATAATATTCTGACACCTACAAGCATCTGACTTAGCAGACTTTTTATAAAGTGGTGCTTAAAAATGTTGTATGGAACATAAGTAGATAATGCAAATATGTTACCGACCCCTACCAATAGTTGCAATTATGCAAATTTAAAAACTTTCATCTTTTATAATTAGGTGTAGTGGGCTTATGTAGTTAAGTTGTCTACTGGCTAGCTCCGGTTCTTATAATCTGTCAAGCAGCTTCTCCCTAAAAATAATGTACTTCAAATAGACAAAAATATGCATTCTGCAAAACACTGACAGAATGTTTATGAAGGAAAGGAGAGGTACAGCATCCCAAGTGATTGTTAGTGATACATTCCTTGTTCATCTCTTAGTAAAAGTGTTTTTAAATGAAAAACTCATAATCTTGTACCATAAGAATGCATTTTATTCAGTTTGCCATAAGTGTATGAAATTTTAATTATAAATTAAATTATATACTCAACTTTCATCTTGAAATTTTTTGACTTGAGTACTAGAGGGAATGAAAGCATCTTATTTATGGGGACACTTAAATGATACTTACTAGGTACATAATTTCTTCATACTTAATTAGTGTTGGGCATTTGAATCTCATTATTCATGGTATTGAGAATATAGAAATGCTTAATAACATTGTGAGAACATCCTACAACTATCTGACATATAATTTTTCAGTAAAGTCGCACGTTTAATACTTCTATGTTAAAATTTATACAATGCCAATGAGACAGAAAAACAGGTAAAAGCACTTGCCCAATCCTACTAAACTGACCTGAGTTCAACCTCTGGAATTCACAAATAGTGAGATACAATGGTTCACATCTATAACCTTAGCCTTTATACAGCAAGGTGGGAGCAGAGACAAGAGAATTAAACAGAAGCTCATGTGTTTCTTGGGGTACATGAAGCAGCAGAAACATCAAGAGAGACCCTGTGTCAACAAAGTGGAAGCAGAGAGCTGACTCATGAAACTTGTCCTTTGATCTTCCATGTTCTCCCATGGCAGGTGTATGCACACACCATCACACATACATACATAATCATCATAAGTATCATCATCATCCACACACTAATTAATAAAATAGGCCTTTCTTTTTTTATTTATTCAATTGTGCGTGTATACATGTGTGCACATGTGTGTGGGCGTGTGTGTGTGTGTAGGTGTGTGTGTGTAGAACCACGGACGAATTCGGGAACCACCATGGACGCCTCCACCTCCTCCTTGTTTACTCTGCCCCGGGATTCACAGGCTCCGCCCTACCAAAATGGAAACGCAGGCCGACCCCGCTTCCGCTGTCTATACGTGGGGTCTAGGATCCGAACTCAGGACCTTCTGCCTGCAAGGCAGAGGCTTAACCCCTGAGCCACCTCCCCAGCCCCATAAAATAGGCCTTTCAATAAACCTTTTATATAACTAAAATTATAAGCATAAGTTATATGTAATCATATACAAAACACATTAGCATTGTTTCTTACAATACAGCCTCCATAACCACTGTGAATATATGTAGGATTTACATTAAATATTTGCCTTGTTGAGCATGGTAGTGTGTTCCTTTAATCTCAACTGCTTAAGATATTAAAGAAAGAAAGTCAAGTAAGCCCACTATCTCAAGACCAACTTGAGTAACATCACAAGTCCACAATATTAAAGAGAAAAAGAGAGATAATACTGGTTTGGGTCAGTGGAATTCTGCCTTTATATTAAAAATAGACCAAGTATTTTTGAAGACTATTCTTCAGATAAATTACATAATTCAGTTACTGAAGTAATTCTAAGATGTATCTGAGGACTTAACATTCACTGACCAAGAAGAACAGAAAAAACAAAACAAGCCAATTTAAGTTCATTTTTCCTTAAATGAATCAATTATTGAAAAAATGGGCAGACTAAAGGAAAAGCAGTTTTTATGATTTTCTGGGTATAAAGACTTCCATCCAAACATAAAGATCTAAAGACATAGAAGCCTTTATGAATTTTGTAGAGTAGCTTTAAAAACATAGTTGGCATTAGCTATCTAAATTGTCTTCCCCAAGTATTTTATCCATTAGATCTCCAGATTTGACTGATAATTAAAAGTAATAAATATTACAAGAACAAAGAAGGCATAGATATAATTAAAAAACCATGTTATCTTTAGATTTGATCACATCCTATTTAAGTATTTGTGAAGAGATGAATTCATAAAAGCTTTCCACCAATATATGAGTAATTTCTAATCACTTAAAATAGATTTGTAAAAATTGTACAAGCAATATTCATTACATTGTCATATCAGAATGATACTCTGCTTACAGACTTTCTTTGATTATAATTAATTTAATAGACCCTTTGTTTGTTTATATATTATGTTTTGATATTCAGTATAGAATCCATCTTTTTCCTTCTTTACATGACAATGGACTGACCATATTTAAAGTACCACAGGATTAACAGAAAAATTGGATAGTGAACAGTTATTTGAAAATATTGATCTTATTCTTATTTCATTATTTTAGATTAAATTTGAGAAATTATGTTAAAAGTTGTCTCTAGTTGCAACTTTATATGAGTTATCATCACACACACACACACACACATGCACACACGATCTGTATAGGAATCACACAAAAACTGGATCATCAACACAAGGTGGCACTATGAACCAATCTCTTCAGCATCCAGTTTATTCTTAAGCATTTTCTATTTGAGTTCTCAAATACTGATTTTTAATTTAGCCCTTTTAATTTTATATCTGAATTTTCCTTGCAAATCTGTTAATGAAATAGCAAATGGAATTTTTAATTAAAACAAAAATGCAAATTTGGAGTTCACACGGATTTTTATGTAAGTAAAAATTAAAAATTAAATCTCTGGGTATTCATACTACACTGAGAATTTACACATATGTTGTCCAGTCTCTGTCCAGGAAGAAATCTATATATCCATTCCTGATTCTTATCATTGTGTATGCGAACTTCCTTCCCTGCATGATCATCTCCCTGTTCAGATTTGTCCAGCATTTGATTCATTGTAGTCCACTGTAGACAGTTTCAAAAATAGTTCACTTAGACTCTTTTGCTGTTGCCATTATTTTACCTACAAGTATTTTTCTTCCAACACATCTTTGGTAAATATCATATTTTCATATTAGTTTGATTCTAAAGTTTTATCTCTATTCCTAACTCCAATTATTTTAATTTCAAGACATGTATGTCTGATGCATGCAGACACACATGCACTCTCATGTGCACACACTCACACACACATTGAGAATGCAGCAAATATTTTGTGTAACATTTATAAATATTAAATATTACTCTTATGAGGATATTCAAAATATTTGGTGACAAGCCACTATTTACAAGGCATGCCATAGTAATTAAGCTTTGTCACCCTTTTTACAAACTATAGCTTTGTTATTTTCTACTTTCTCATCATTTCAAGTAAATGATTCAAAATATATACTTATTTCAAGATGCAACTACAGGAAATGAATACATGAGCCCAAAGTCTTTGATAGTTTTGAGCTGCTGTTGGTGGTGACTATACATGAAGGAGAGAGGAGAGACAGAGAGACAGAGAGAGAGAGAGAGAGAGAGAGAGAGAGACAGAGACAGAGACAGAGACAGAGACAGAGACAGAGAAAAATTTGTGATATACTCTGACAAAAAAGTAACACATGGATTTTTCAAGTTTTAAAATTAAGTATGTTTCATTGCCTGCTTAATAGTTGCTGTTCCTGTACTTCTCTTTCTCTCCCAGCGAGATCCCAGTGGTCAAACCCAGCTGCAGCCTCAGCAGCCTCCGCCCCTGTGGCCCAGAGCAATGAAACACAAAAAGAGGGGACATTTGTGGGGTGTGGTGGGAGGTTCGCTATGTCGGATGACGATTGGAGGCCCAGAACCAGCTCCTCCACAACCTCGTCTATCCTCTGAACAGTAGACGGAGAAAGAAGCTAGCACCCCCATGAAGGAGAGTAAGTCAACAGAAGCAAAAACACGAAGCTGCTTTCCACCAGCACCAAGAGGATCCATAAAGAGCTGGCGCATTTCACGCTAGATCCTCCACCAAACTGCTGTGCTGGGCCCAAAGGTGATAACATCTATGAATGGAGGTCAACCATTCAGGAGCCTCCAGGATCTGTGTAGCAGGGTGGCGTGTTCTTCCTCCATTTCACTTTTACACCAAAGCCTCCAAAGCTTGCATTTCAGACCAGAATTTATCACTGTAATATTAACAGCCAAGGAGTTATTTGCTTGGACATATTGATAGACAACTGGTCCAGCAATGTCCATCTCTAAAGTCCTCCTCTCAATCTACTCACTTCTCACAGGCTATACTCCTGCTTTGGTGGGAAGCATTGCTGCTCAGCACATGAGCAGAACATGACAGAATGGTCAGACAGTGGACCAAGAGACACTCCATCTAAACTAGTTTCACAATCTTTACATTATAGTCTGTCACAGAAGAGAGCTGCCCATGATTTTGAAGAGTTGGTAAAGTGTAGGGTATTTCTATAACAGATATTATTCAGTTGTAGCTTAAGATATCTTGTTTACAGTAGAAAAATTGGTAACAGCAACTTTTAAAACTGTCCATCCTACAATGTTAACTAATATGCAGTAAAGAAGAGAATGTACATTTAGACATTTGGGTCAATTACTTGTAGTCTAATTTCAGAACCATCTTAATTTTGTACAGGTTATTCAAGTGGCCATGTATGTAAATCCTAAGACTACATATTTTCTTGTTTAAAAATGGAATTTATTTTTCCTTCTTAGAAGGAAACAATGGTTTGTAACAGTTTTTATAGATTGTCATCATATATATATAGACACCTTGGCTATAAGACACCAGATAATGAGTAGTTAATGTATTTTATATGCAAATATACTTAAAAGGTTTGAATCAGGATTTGTGAAAACCTGTAGTAAAATACATTAAGCTGTTAACTATGGAATAAGGGTCCCTCGGTGGATTAGTTGTGTGTTGTAGACTTCTTCCATATGCATTTGTTACTGTGCTAAAAACAATATTAAGAACAAAATATTAAGTATGTTTAAAACTTGACTATAAGGGGCAATATGTAATTTAAGATTTATTGAGTTTCTTAATAATGTACTCAGCATAATACAGAATTATCTCATGAAATAAATTTATAGCTGCTTTTCTGTTGTTCAAATAATCATGACAAATAAAAAAACAACATCTCAACTGAATGTGAAGTATTTAAAAAGTACACATTCAAATTCTGGGCTTAAAAAAAACCTATATAATCAACAGCTATCCCTGCAAGACATATTGGGCATGGACTTTAAATGTTTTATATGACAATTGTTAGGTGTCTGTAAAGATTGTTCTAAATATTTACTTACAAATTACTAGAATGTTGTTCAGGAATTGGCAGCTTTTTCTAACTTAGGAGCATCTCCTTTCTCTCTTTTTCTCTTTTTCTTCTCTCCTCTCTCTCTCTCTCTCTCTCTCTCCACACACAACACACACACACACACTCACTCACTCACTCACATACATATTTTATGGAACAGTTTCTTTAAACACCTTTTTTGTATCTTTCACATCAATTTCATCATTATTAGTTGAGTCACATCTTTGTTGTGACTCAGAGTAGCTAGGCGGGTTTCCCTCCACTTCTTAGCTTCTTTCATACACGGAGTTAAAAGAAACAATGACACTGGGCATTTTATCTCTAGCAATAATTACCAATTACATATCATATTAGAGTTTTTTATTGTGTTGTTTATATCAAGATACTATCTTATCTTTGCTATTTTGTTTATCAAGCAAATGATTTTCATGCTATGTGAGCTATAGAATACATTCAGACAATGCTGTTTGAAACAACCCAATATAGATTTTCATAGAATGTCTTACAGCTTTGCAAACAATCATAATTAACTTTAGTCTAGGGATGATAAGTGAATCTGTTGCTTTCTTCCTTTAAGTCAAATGTAGGTAGCCTAATTGATCATGAAAAGCAAATATGTATAATGTTGTTGCTAATGTCAATAAATTTGTAATTTTTAGGATTTTTTTTGGAAAATATTTATATTTGGACTCAATATATTTTCAGATAAAAATAGTGATTTCTCAATTATATCTAAGGGAAAATGAAGACTACCTATGTACATATTGACTATAATTACTGTTCAGCTTAGTGAATATAGTAATTATTTGCAGCATCCCTGAAAACTTGCAATATATCTGTGGTGGTACTTGCTGACAAGAGTTGAAATACTAGAGAAGCAATGGATCATGGGATTTATACACATCCACTCTGAACTCCACACTCCTAGGTTTGAGTCCCGTTTGCTGTAAGTACTGCTGTGTTCTTATCTTTCCAGTGGCATCTGCTCTATTTCACAGTAATAGCACTGTCTACCAGATGAACTATTTTGGTCATCTTAGAAATTAATTCCACAAAATACATAGCTAATTTGTTAATGCCTGATTCATACTGAATACTGAAAAATTGTGCTTTAAAACAAATGAACATCACAATATTCAGAAAACTCAGTTATATGAACTTTTAGTTTTACTTTTTAAAATTGATAAAATTCTGTCCAGTAGAAAAGAAGTCTAATTTAGGAGATATTTGGCTATTTAGGACATCTTTAGTCTTATATCCTTACTTTCATCATCTTAAATATTTTAAGTTTTTAACTTTTAAGTGTTACTTTAGAGCTTCTACCTTGTTTGACTATGTGGCCATTTAAAGCATGGTTTTAGGATGAATTTGCAGTATGAGGTATTTTGTCCTTTTCATATTATTGTGCATTATTTTAAGTTTAAAGTTCCACAGTGTAAACTCTGGAATATAATGTACATATTGACTATAATTACTGTTCAGAATATAATATAATGACGAATAACATGTTCATGTTTTCTATTATTTTAAAATTAACAAATGTGGGGTTAGAGAGATGGCTTAGAATTTAAGCCTCTTCCTCAAAATTAGAAGGTCCTGAGTTCAGATTCCAGGTTCTACATAAAAACTCCAGGCAGAAATGGTGGCTGCCTGTACTTCTTCTCCTGGAATTTGGAATCTGGAAAATCCCAGAGCAAAGCAAACAGGAGTTTGAAGCAATCCAAGGTGATTCCCAAAGTTACGTTTGTGCCTCCACAGGCATCCACACAGAGCCTCCTAATACAGACAACACAGACACACACATACAGATACAGAGAGACAGACAGACAGACACACACACACACATACATACACGCGCACATGCAAAATAAAATAAGCTAATGTTCATTTAAATGTTTCAAAATTGAACTAAAATGCAAGTCTGCTTCTTTTCAATTAAATATTAGCTTGGAATAATATTAAGCTTTGCTTAAAGGTCATGTTAAAATATAAAGCTTTAACTTCACCTCCCTGCATTCAACTCAAATTTTAAACATTTTCCAAAAATGTAATTGTAGCATGAAATTCCTACTCTGAACTCATTCCAAAATTCATATTTTCATACATAAAGAGAAAATAATCTGGCCGTTTTTAACCCTTATTCAAAGTTACACCAGACCTAAAAGGGTCACTTACCCCCTTTGCCCCCAAGACTCAGAGAACATTGCAGAAGAAAGTTCTGAAAGAACATAAGAGCCAGAGGGTCGTGAAGAATCCATGAACTGGAGTCTTCAGGACATAAGGTTCTCTCATCCAAGAATTTACCGTAGTTTTCTGACAATTTGTTTACCTGCAGAAAGCTGGTCCAAAAGGGACTCTGAAAACATTTCATTATGGCATGGCAGCAGTTCATGAGAGTACACACCTTCCCAAGGGAATATTGACTTGTAACACTGGCTGGGAGAAAAGAAACCCCTATCTTCAGTGTTGTTTTCACTGATGTGTTGTCCTTGCTCCAGAAAGTACGCAAGCACATAGTAATGAAGGCAACTTTCCTTAAACTCAGTATGTCATGACATATATACATGTACTCTCACAGACACATATGCACATGCACACACATGTGCACACACAAATGCACATACACACATGGGCACACACACACAGACACATGCTTATGAACACATGCATAAATGCACACATACCCATGCACAAATCCACACGAGTGTGTACACATACACACATGCATATATAGGCATAAGGGGACATCTTGGGAACAATGTCTTCAGTGGAAGGGCTAATGGGGATGATACAGGGGAATATGGGGCAAAAATGATTAAAATTCTCTATGCATATATAAAGCTGTGAAAGACTAAAAAGAAATTTGAAAAGAAATAATACAGAGGGAAAATAGTAAATTTAGTATAAAACACCACTAAGTTCATCCTATTGAGGATGTTAGCATATAGGTTACGAATAATGTTTCTTTTCCTCATATACAAAAATCTGATTATGGTTTGTATTATGCTCACTGATATCCCATTTAAACAAATGTCTAATCAAGACAGTGTGTGAATCACATATTTTAATAAATAAGCTCACTTTCGCTCAGTTATATTTTAATCTAATGTTCTCACTAGCTGGCTTTTCCAAAACACTTCACAGTAAAGCACTCTCTTTGCTGTATCCTGTTTGTTTTTTGTTCATAATGTAGTCTAGATTCAACATAAAAAGGCATTTTTGGCTTATTATTTGCCAACAGACATGCTTATCAAACAATTGAGCAAACCAGTGACATTCTCCTCTTGACATAGTTAGATTCAAGTTGTTCGTGTGGTTTATAACAGAGTCAGTAAATATTCATCATGGGTTTCATTTGTAAATAGGCTATTAAAGTGACAAGAATACTCAAATAAGTAAAACTCATGAATTAGTGATATCCACTTCTACAGTTCTTTATTCAAGCATTTCAAAGTATTTACTTTGTCTATTATTACTTAGGAGCTAAGAACTTTCTTCTTCTCTTTGTTATAGGGTAAGTAGCCATACTCTTGAAGCAAGAGAATTGCTCTATGACAATAGACCGATACTCACTAGGGGTCTTTAGGCTCTTCCAAGATAAGGAGGGCTCTAGTGGCTCGTATCTTATGAAGCTGTGTGAAGGCAGAATGTAACAGTGTGCCCAGAGCCTTCTACACTGAAAATCGCTGGCTTCCTTTACTATTTGGCCTGCCTTTCTAGGCCCTCCCCACTGATGGACCAATTTACCCTTAGGCATGGGGGTAGATATCTGCTAACAACTCTTCTTATATCTAACTCAGTCATAATTAAGCTCTTAATGGCAATCATGGAAATTTTCTTATCATTGGTGAGGTAATTGCAGACACAGAGAATGAAAGCTTAACTATAATTGTAGGCCTGGTTGCCAGCTGAATATTGAAATGTGTTAGTATTGTGATTATTTAATGCCCCAATGTGGCTTGTGGCCAATGCTTAAAGTATGCTCTGGAAAACTATAAGCAAACACATAAACAAAGCTTAATTATCTAATAGCATCTTAATTATGCTTAAGACATATAAGCTTTGGTAATACAAATTTAAGTGTAGCATAAGGTAGCATCCTACACAAGTTAAGTATGAACTACAGATGACATTATAAGTGTCAACTGTACAGAAATAAAATCATCTGGTTAAATACATATCCTGGCAATTGCCTTTGGCAAGTAACTTCCTTTGAGTTTGATTTCTTTTAACCTGTTAAGGAATGTTTCAGTCAACTATTCTTATATAAGATATCATAGAATTGAGTTGATTAAAGAAGCCTTCATTTATTCTTGCCCATGAGTCATCCTCTTGATAGAGAATTAGATAATCCTGGCAGGTACTTGAATGTTCAGAGCTCCAAAATATATTTATGCCCCTAGTTTCATCCTGCTAGAAGTTGGATGCTACTTGAGAGAGGTTCTTCTCATGTATATTGCAGTTAAAAAGCAAGGTCCATGCTCAAGATTTTGAACATATCATATTCATAATAGCCACAGGGCATATTAATTCACATGTTGAGGCCGAAATCAAGGGGCAAAACATACACTATGTTGGAACAACAAAGTTACGTAGAAAAGACTACCTAAGTGGTACAGGTGAAGAATCAGAAACAATGATTAAACACCACAAGGCTAGGTGGACAGTTTTTATATGATGACTGTGTAACTCTAGATATTTAAAATAAACCCAATGGCCAGCCCAGAGAATTTAAAGTTTATTTTTGCATTTAATTATTAATTCATCTTAGACTTTTTCTGATTCACTTTGGTAAAGACAATGTAGATCCAAGGATTTTTAACTTATTTTTTAAATGATTAGTGATGGAGTATTGCTACATTACTCAGACTGGCCTTAAACTTCTTAGCTAAAGATATTCATCTATCTTAGTCTCCCGAGGACCTAAGACTATGAGCATGTAACATCATATCCAGCTTTAAAACATTTTTAAATATAGATTTAGTGACTTGTCATCTCTATATAAACACTCATGAATTATTTGGAACAATGAAATAAACAATAATTTCATATGGTATCCATGACATCACACTGCCACTTCTCTCTCTGGTCTATTGTTATAAAAGTTATTCTAAAGAAGAGAGCAACTTCTTCCACCAACAGATCATTGTTAAAAATATAGCAGGAGTCATGGCAAAGAAAGAAAATTAATGTTTCAGTATTTCCAGACTCCAGGACTGTGATGATTAAAGAATTGGAGCTTAGATGGGATTTTGGAAAAGTTGGGACTGTACCATTCTAATACTGCAGTGGAGGTGAATTGTTATGAAAGAGTCCATAGTAACAGCTTTCTGCAACCATCAATTCCTTGTCCTGGTTTGCCAAGTTTGAAGCAGAAGAATAGCATTGCATTGCTTTCTGGAACTACACCTGGAGCATGCTCCTAGGCCCCCACGCAGTTAGTACAACAGCAGGGTGCATTTCTGGCCAATCAGTTGTGAGAAAGAGCTAAGAATTCTCAATTTCACACCAATGTAATACATGTGTCTTCAACCTCTAGCTACTTAATGTACAGAATAACCAAGCCCTTTGAGGTATCCAAGTTGCATGAGGAAGAGAGCCTATTTCTGTGAGGTAGAACTCCACTGACTTTATTGAATTTGAGTTATCTTTCTTTTTTCATTTTTCATATGTAAGGGTGTATGAGCAGGGTTCATGCATGCATATATGTTTGTATGTGTGTGGGTGCATACATATATATGTGCATGAGTGAGTTCATATGTGAGTATGTGTGTACATATACATGTGGAGTCCTGAGGTTGATATTGGAAATCATTCTTGATCACTTTTCCTTCAATTTATTCTTTTGATGCCAAGATTCTAATTAAACCCAGAGCTTGTGGATAGGGTTAATTTGCCTTTTCAACTTTTTCTGGAGTTCTGAGACTTTGTCTTCCTAGGCTGTAACAACAGGTGAGTCATCATACCTATCCTGCATTTTATGTGTGATCTGGGCACCCAACTCTGTGTGGTAAGTTATTTAACCACTGAGCAATCTCCTCAGTATTGGATGTTGACATTTGAAAATTTTTCATTGATTTATGATATCAAGAATTTGGGGACTTTTTAAAAAAATTGTGGTCAAGAGAGAAAAATAGGTGAAAAATACATGCTGACCCAAAATAGTCATCAATAGTTTTAATGACTGGACAATGTTTAATAAATGAACTATTCAGATTAGAGCTGGGGTTCTTAATGTACCTCATGACCAAACATGTGGCAAACTTGTTGGTGAAGTGATCAAGTTTCAGGGGTAAGTTGTTTGAGATCACCAAATTTGGAAGCTGTGGCTAGTTATCAAGCATTAAAAGGTGTGATGCACAAAGTTTGAGCAATGAAAACAGAATTCTCAGTTGCAGACAGTGATTCTGCAATGCAACTGAACTCAGGTTTTGTTGTGGATAGCCTTAAGTACACACCATCAAGTCATTCATGAGGGTGGAAGAATAAAAAAATCAAACGCATTTTAGAATTATTAAGTAAGGAACAAGGTGACACACAAATAAATCTAATAGCTTTAATATTTTTTGTCAGCACTTCTAAGGAGAACAAAAACCAAGGCTAAATAAAGTCTTCACTTATTTAAGTGCTGAGACCAAGTAATCAACACAAATTGCACAACATCCAAGGTGGTATCATTCCTTACATCTTATGAGACCATGTAAAATAAATGACAGAGAATAAGCTACCACAGGCTTAAGGTAACTCCTGGCAATAAAAGGGGGGCAAATGAGTCCATTTCAGACACCAGCTTCAGAGCCTATGTGAATTTCATAATTTCTGTCTCTAGTGCTTAAGAGTATAAAAACTTGCCTTTGGGGTTCATAGGAGCCAAACTATGAAGAACTAAAATTCAGCTGATATACAGTATTGGTCATCATGTTGATTTGTCTGTGTTTCTCCCTGGATTCAATGACTACATTAATCACATGTGTCCTTCATGTTAAGAAAAAAATGAGTTAATTAGATTTTCTAATGGCTGATTATGGTAGCATTTGCTGTGATAGCCACTTATATGTGTTCTCTTCTACCTGTTCACACCACAAAACAGGATTTTCAGAGCCTACTGCAGTCATGTGTAACCCCAGTATATATCTGAGGTCAAAGGGAAGTAAAAAGGCATGTGTCAGCCCAGGAAATGGATCTTCTTTCTCACTTAATTTCTCATCCAGAATAGGAACTGCAGAGAAAAAGGAGACTTTAGGTAATGTTGCATCTTCAAGGGATAGTCTGAGTTTGTTAGCAATTGCTCAGAATGAACACTTTGACCTTTGTTCTCTGCCAGTAAATATGTTACCAATGGAAGGAGAATATACTTCTATTAAGAAGGAAAGAATTGGGTATAGACGGGTGTACAGCACTTGTATCCCTTGTCTTAGTAATCTTTGATGTTTCAAAGAACTATATTAAAAGTATTTCTATAAGGCTGTTAAGATGGTTCATTAGGTAAGTGTGTGCAAAGACCGAGTTTGATCTCTGGAACCTATGTGGTGGAAGGAGAGAACTGGCTACACATACATACTGTGGCATAGGAGTCCTTTCTCTCTCTCTCTCTCTCTCTCTCTCTCAAATAAATAAAACATGAAAACATTATGAAACAATATTGTGAATGAATATACTTCAAATATTGGGCTTCATTTTAAACAATGGCTGAAATGAAATTACTTTTACAAAAAATATAGCATATAGTTATTTATGTTTTAAGTATAACTCTGTTCCTGATTTTTGGTTTTTTTATGACTTTCTTTCTACCATACTAACTTTTACAAACTGGAGATACATGCAAGATGTCAGAAGGACAACGGGTTACATTACTAAAAATCAAGTTAATTGAATCCAGGATTCTAATTTTAGATGTGTAGTGCACAGTAATATTCCCTTGTAATTAGATAATCAATTTTGGTTACACATCTTTTTGAAACACATAATAATTGCCATTCATATCTGTGGAATATATCTTCACTTAAGAAAGAAAAGTTAAAATGGGAGGAAGAGTGGCTGTAAAACTAAGACACTATTGCTAAGTAGCCTGTGGGCATACAAAAACTATTTTTAATAACAGATGTTCATTGAATTCACAATTTGGAATGAAACTCGTTGACCATTCTAATGCCTTATCTTCTCCAACCTCTTCATTATTCAAATAAGGAAACTGAGCCTTGGAGCAGTGAATTAATTTTCTCAGCTACACAAAAGTAGAAAATTGAAAGCCAAGCCCACTAGCCAGGCCTCCCTCCCATGTCAAACATAATCTTTTCCACCACAATACATGCCAACCCACTATAGCTTGTGTTTCAGAAAACAAAACTACTGGGATTTGTTAATCGTGATGTGTACTAAAAAATAATAGTTTTTTCTAAAAATTATATATATGAAAGCAAAATCCAATAAATTCCCAAAATAATGATTTTGGATCCTGAAAAATAGTGTAAAAAAGACTGTTAATATTATTAGTAGGGAATCTGATAAAAACAAACTAATGATAATGCATTTACAAATAAAAACTAAAACCTTATTGTAAAAATATGTAATTGAAACAATGTGGCAAAAATGTTGGAATGAACATCAGGTCAATAGGAGGACAATTAGTCTACATACATAGCCTCTAAATATTTATGTGCTGTCAAAGTTATCAGTACAGACCACCATCTGTAGCACCTAACTATAATTTGCTTTTCTCCAATCTTAGCAATATTTTTGTATGAAGGTTTTGAACCCCTGACTTTGTACTTACTACTAATGATCCTGAGTTTTTGTGCCTTTTTATTTGATACAGTTTCTCACTTACTTGACTAGGTTAACATGAAACTTATTATGTCACACCTCAGTTGGCCTTAAACTTAAAATCCTCCTGCCTCAGTTTCCTGCAAAACTGAGATTACAGACCTACAACATCACAACCATTGACCATTATTTTTTCATATCTACCATCATTTTGACTGATGATTTGGCTGACACTTTTCTTGGACTACAGTAAGGAAGGATGAAAGAGCCTTGACTAAATCCAATGGGAAATGTTTTCTGTTCAGAATTAATGCAATTCACATCCTTTGATTTGATTAGAAACTATAGAAAATCAAATCTTCACTTTTCTAAAATGTGTAGATTTTGATAAGAAGTTACTATATACCTACTCTTTCTATTTTCATTGGTGACATTAGTGCATTGAAATAACTTCTCCACGTCTGAATGTCTGCTGAAGAAAAAAGGATAAAAAAAAAAAACAAAACTTATACCATGTCCCTCTGCAGGTGTTCTGAAAATGTTGTGTATATAAGTGTGACAGCCCAAGAATCCAATTCATCACAAATCTATGCAAATCTATGTCAAATGAATGTGCCAAGCTTAGGAGGAAATGAAGCAATTATTGCTAAGAAATCACAAGTTTTAAGAGCACAGGCATTAACAACATATTTATGAAAATAGCAAGAGTAAGAAATCTAGAACATATGTAGATTGATGTACCAAATGAAGGTTTAATATTCAAACAAAAAACCTAGTGGGTGGAACTGAAATATATATTAAAAAGAAGCATTAGTAATCATATTTTTATTGGAGAATGTCAATTTTTACAAGAATTATAGCAAATCATTTGAAATATACAAAAGCTTTAAGTTGGTGAGGTATTTTGCCCATTAATTCTTTTTTATAGAATTTAAACTAATGTAAAAAATATTACAAGCATATATACATCATGATAACTAGTAAAACTGACATTTTAAGGTCATTTGGAGCAAAACTCACCTGATCTAAGCCAATAGTGAAATAAAAACAATTAAATTATAATAGGATATGCAGTTGCCAAGAAAAGGGTATAAAACAGCATTTAATGTTTTAATTTAATTGAATAACATGAAAAATGCTAAAATATTTTTAAAATAATAAGTACCTGCTCTGTGCTGAAGGTGTTCCCAAAACTTCTTGTGACTTGCTTTGCATGTCCCAGTACTGGAGTTGGGGTTTGGGGATGTTCAGAAGTGATGAGGTCATGAAAGCTCTGCTTTTGTAAATGGAGGACTAATACTATTGGTACCAGAGCATTTTCCCTTAACAAGGACAAACTGTATTTCCTTTGGATCATTCCTAGTCTAATTTGCTTTCTTTCCCTTCTTTCTCGAATTTTGCTGGATCCTACTCCTTTCTGTGAAGACTAGATTCAGGGGCCAGTTCTTGGGTCATGGACTATCCCAACTCCAGAATCATGAGCCAATATAATTTTTATAATAGTCTACAGAAGAGATAATAGCACAGAAGGGAACTAGAGACATCATATACCAATTTTGTAAAAGTGTATGTGCAGAAAAACTGGGTAACATGTGGTAACAGAGTCAATGTGACTGAATGTTATCACAAATGAGTGGAAAATCCTTTTATATACTTTTCCAGTTTCTCAAAATTTACTTTTATGACTTCAGCAATCAGATTATAATATGCTTGCCCCTCCTTCGTTGCAAATTCTATACATACCCAGAGTTAAAATCTGTTTTTACCAAATACATATTCTAAAGAAACCCTGAGGAAGTGCTAAAGAAGTTTAGAATTGATTTTGCACTTTAATATCCTAAAACAACTTTCGTAAGATTGAATCAATAGTGCTGTTTATAAATAATTTTTCCTTTTTTGTTATTGAATCCCCATTGAAATAATGTTAATTAACCTTCTCTTCAATGAAGTATAAAATTTAAATATTATACTTTTTATTTCAAACTAGGTATCTTAGAACACACAGTATTTTTACATCTTGTGACTACTAGTATTCAAATTTAGTTAGAAATCTATGTTATACAGAGTTTGAGTCATGTACTTGCCCTGTTCCTATTAGTTCTTTTGGCTACTATCACATTATTTCAAAGGAATTACAGCAACCAAAACCTTGCAGTTTCTGCTTACTGCTTCTTTTCTGTGCATTTCTCAGCAATAAGATATTGTCTTCAGACTTTTTTTGAATGTCCATTCAAACCTCACAAAAGATGTGATCATCTGATTGGATCTGCCAGTCTGGTCCATTTTTAGGCAATACAGTGTGTAAAAGTGTTCTCACCAGATAACATCCATTCTGTTGGTCAGACTGCATGTGGGTGCCTTTGGGGCTAAGACATATTCCGCGAACAATTGAAAGTGGTAAGGATGGCACCATTACCTGCACAAGGAACTGGTCAAAGAGTGTGAAAGAGTGACAGGCAGTAACAGGCATGTTGGACTGTGGGATTGCCAAGGAAAAGCACTAATATGGCTTCTCAGATATGGTTTGCCTTTCCTTTTGTATTGGATTTTGTCCATGCACCACAATTCCATATTTTTTCATTTGTACATTCTTAGAAAGAAATTGAAAATGGGCGTACCGAAATTTGTTTATGGCACTGATTAATAATATAAGCAGAACAAGTACATTAGGTATAATTCTTGTTAAAAGCTTCAGTTAACAAATATAAAACCAAGTTAAGCAATTTGAGGCATCTTTTATTATAGAAATCTGATACATGTGTAAGAAAGGACTGGTTTGGCATACAAATTTGAGCCTTGAGCTATGTGATCAAGCTGTTGCTTGAAGTAGGGCATTGATTAGGAACTCTTATTTGGAAAGCAAGAAGTCTGCACCTCTAGTGGTACTTTTGCTTCCATGGACTGAAAATGAGAAAGCCAGACTTGGGACTTAGTTAGGAAGCTCATTTCTTGCCTTAGTCCTTACAGAAGCATGGGCCAGAGATGTTGAGGCTGAGAAGATGCATTAGCCTCCAACGCAGGACGTCAATAAGGCATACGCACTGAAATGGGTTGGGGACCATCTAAGGCCAAGAAAATGACAAGCCTGGAATGTAAAGAGCCTTACGCTCTGTCATCAATAGTTTGAATGCTGGAGAGAGGTCAAGACCCATAAGATTAGCCCCTTCTTCTGTCACACAAAAATTGAAAGGCTAGTTTAAACCGTGCTTTTATAATAGCGCTATAAAGTAAGGTCATTCTTCCATGTATGCCAATAAGAACATTCACATCTGCAGCAATTTGTGCTATGGTAAGCCATAAAAGCAAAAGAAAGAGCACTTGGTCATATATATTCTTAGTGAACTCAAGGGCCTAGAATCAATGAAGCAGGAGAGTCACCGGCTGAGCAAGAAGACGTCCCGTAAAAGTGGCCCTGGCATTGGGATTGTGTTAATTGAGTAACTTCTCCAGCTCAATTTGTACCACTGGTGCTAACATTTCCTCTGAGGGTGCTAGCGATCAATAATGTGACTGACAATGGTCAGCAAAGGAAATGCTTCTCTTTCAGCAGCGTTCCTGAGCTGCCTTGGGCTGGTGGCGCTTTCTGGCTCTGCATCACTCACATCAAGTGGCTCTACAGTCTCTGTCTAAACAAATGCACATAATTTGGACCATGATGTCAACCTGAGAGTCTACCATCTTTTCCAACACGAATCAAATAATTGTTAAGGGAAACAAAATAAATGTTAATTCTAATATCCCTAACTATGAATTTGGTGGATTGTTTTCTACCACAGCAGAGGAGAAATGTACTAGACATTTTTTAGAATATACCATGGTTCTCAGTGTCAGGTTTATTTAGAATTATTCCATGTTTGTGACAAATTCACCACTCTCCTGCTTCAAACACTGCACTTTTCCAGATTACCAGACGTCTTAATGCATAAGTATAGACACAAAAATTTTCCTTCAAAAACTTGGAAGAAGTTTTCTACACATATTTAGGACATACCAAGTGCTTGATAACTATCTTTATTTCAAGAAACTAATCATACGCAGCTTTCATGTAAGGAATACTGAAACACATTTTAGTATGTTCGCAGATTATCCCTCTTTGCATTTTGTCCTTTTTTATTATTTATTTTGTATTAGCTGTTTATTTTGTATTAGAAACAAGTGAAGTTTGTAAAGATGTAGGAAGGCTGACATTTTCTGATGGCTCTTCAGATGAGTCTTTGTAAAGCGAGTCCGCAGTGTTAGCACAGCTGGAACTCAACAGGTGTAAAGCACATGAAACAACTCAAATTAAGCAGCATTGTTGTCTGGGACAGAGATCTTTCAAGACAGTCAAAGCAAGTCTGAATGAATTGTAAAGGGGGAAGAGTCCTTCCCATGATGAGAACAGAGCGTTGTGCTTCACTGGTTCCCACTGAAAGAATTCAGGAAATCGGGACAGTTGACCGCTTTGCACACTCCACAGGCCCCATGGAAGTCAGTGGATTGAGAAAAGTCTCTAGCCCAGTAACTGGCCAGTTATGAATTGCAATTCAACTGTCTGTATAGTTGCCAGAGTAACCACCTTGGGAACCATGATACCTATTCAGACATGACTAATGCCTTTCCATGGCTGGTTAGCATACAGTGCCAAGCAGTATTTGATCCATGTGCCAAACTGCACTATACGGGTCTGTCTTTATGACCACCAACTGCTGTCTTAGTAAAATGGGGAGCAGAGCATATGGATTCTTCAACTTAATCTAGCTTCCCATTCCACAACTGACCCTTCTCTGCCTTTCAGCTAAAAGACTGCTACTTCAGAGATATGAATCTGCCACATTTCAAGGCTGTGACATCCGCGGAGAACAAAAATGTGAAAACCAAACAATTCCATCTAGCAGGGAAACACCTTGACAAATATGAAGGCTTTCAATCATGTCAAACTGTTTTAAAAATGTCCACTTTGCCATCCCTCTCCAGATACTTAACGTTCCCTAACACAAGAATAGAATAAACACGGGAGACAAATCAATACTCGGCACATCCAAATTGTTCACGCCTGCCACAGCAATCAAACTTTCTTCTTTTTCTCTGCAGAGAGCTCAGAGGCAGCTTCTCAGTTCAAGGATGAAACATTCTCACCCGTCCTTTTCTAAATATAAACATAGATGAGAGAAACATTAATTTCCTGAGAGTTTAGTCGAAGAATTGTTTTTAGCCATGTTCTCTGCAGCAGTTTTCTCTAGCTAGATTGAATGATCTTGTAGAAATGACCTTGTCAGTAAAGCCTCTAATAATTGGTAACTTTTTAATACTTAGTAATTGGTAAAGAAGGCTCTTTCTCATGATCGAGTGAGAGTAAACCTAATGTGTACTTTTTGAAAAGCATTATTTTCCTTGAACTCTAGTACTCAAGGAAGACAGTAAATTAGCAACCCTGAAAACTGGAAAGTTCCATTTAGCCGCAAAACTTGCAGAGCAGCTGATATTTTCTACTAAAGCTCTGGACACAGCAGTGAAGAGATCACAGTCTCCAGGTCCAAATGATGGAGGCAGCAGGGTTTTTGAAAGATCGATATGAGGCTATAACTTGGAGCTATTCATAAAGACACATCTCTCCATGATAAAAAGTGTTAATCGCCCAATTTCCAAGAGTGCATACTGGTACCACCTGGTGCCATTTCCTCTTCTGATAGGTTCCAACCCCCTCCCCCATGCTGCTTTTCCAGGCACTAATACTTCCTTCATTTTTTGCCTCTTCTGCTCTTTCAAAAGCTTCCATGTATTCAAGCCCAGTCCTTTCCCCCTCTGATGATTAGTGTGTCTTACTTAGCACAGTGTTGAGGGTTTTTTTCTTCATGTTCTGCAGTACTGGGTCTATTCAGAGTTTTCATAAATCTGACAGCTGACTCCATAAGGAGAATATAAGACACCTATACGCACGTTTAGATCGCCTGAAATGATCAGTATTTTTCAAAAACTTCCTCAATATTTATTGATATCCAACAATGTGATGAATACAAAGAGAAGACTGAAAATGTTAGCAATTTCATCTGTAGTTGTGAGGAAAAAAAAATCCTAAGTACTTTGGTTGTTACCCTGTCCCCCCCACACACACACATGCAAAAGCAAAAAAAAGCTATTTTTCAAATTTCAAGACTCTGTTTGCCACTTTGTTTTTCTGTTGTTGTTGCTATTGTTGGTTTGTTTGATATTTTGGTTATGGGAACCTTTGGCTTCTCAATGGATGAGCTATATGACCGAACTTCTCCCTCAAATATTTCATCTTTTAAAATCAAATATAGGAAAGAATTAATATTTGGCTGATTTTTCAAGATGTCAGGTTTTTTTTTCAAAATACTATTCTGAAGAAATAATTAAAAAGATAATATTTTGGCAAATGTATCAGAAAAAAATATTTAGTCACATTTATTCAATAGCTTTTTTATTTGACCCTGGTGTTACATATGACTTATAAAATCTAGAAGTCATAAGATAATATAATACCTGAGTATTCATGGAAAATATAGCACAGGATTGATGTTTATTGTCTTTTTTGAGTTAATAGTTTGATTGAATTTTCTATAATATTCTTCATCAGAAACATGTTTGCCTGCCAGGACAGCACAAGGGTTTTCATTATTTCATAAAATTTCATGAATGAGTCTATTACATGGCATTAAACCATATATTACATGAACATAAACAGCCAGATTTCTCAAAAAAAACAAAATTTATTAAAACATTGAATTTCTTTCTTGTGTACCTATATTCTTATCTGATATATATCAAGAAAGCAAAAGGCAAAGATCATTGCAATTAAATAATTTACAGTCATATGTTTTTCATTATGTTATGATCTTCCTCTTTTCTCCTGAGTGAAGTAAGTCTCTGTATATGTACTGCACAGGAATGATAGCAATAACAATAATTTAAGACCTGCATGAGTACACTTGGCTTGATAAATATTGAATCATAAATATTGAAAGGTTATACAAATATTAAAATCCAGCATGGCCACCCTCTCCCTAGCTTGTAAATTACCTGGGGAATTCTTTTTTTTTCTGTTGTTTAAAATATTTGCTCAGAGGCATATTGTATATTTAAATGTCAAAATATAATTTTTTGGAAGAGATTGTGAAATGCTTCTGGGTTAGCAATGGGAAGTACACAGGTACTTATACACTGAATGATATAAGTGCATGCAGCATCATCTTAGTGGTAATAAATTATTATGGGGGCAACATGCATGCCTGTGATGTCTTTTTGAGAATGAATCTTTGGAAACCAAAGGATGTCTCAATTTCCCACTACAGATAACTAGAAAGCAGGTTGTAGTCTACCATAATAATATATTAATCTATGCAATAGATAATAAAAACTAAAAGCCAAGAGTCAACTCTGCAATGAGTTTGAGAGTACAGAGATCTTTGAGCCACATTCTATATTTGAAGCTAGAAAGGACAGTGTGAGGGAACAAGCAGTCATCTGAGTTTGTAAGTCTAGTGGCTGGCAGAATGAGATAACCATTGTAAAGTAAAGTAAAGTAAAAAAGTAAAGTAAAGTAAAGTAAAGTAAAGTAAAGTAAAGTAAAGTAAAGTAAAGTAAAGTAAAGTAAAGTAACCAGAAGAGATTAGTGGGGGAAATTATAAATAATATTATAAGACCATCCACATGGACTGGTGGAACCTATACAAAATAGCCAGTGGGCACATGGATTAAAATATCTTGCTTTATCCAAGAGAGAATATATTATTGGACAGTGCTTCACTGAAATACCTTGTTTTAAAATCCTGGAGTCCTCCAGCTTGGTGATAGCTTAGACAAATGTGTTGGATTTAAAAATCACCCAATGAACAAATCATTTACATTTGGTCCTCTTAAAAGAGCTGCAATTGCTTCTATGTGTCTGTGTCTACATTTCCCACAGTACTGAATTTCTTGATGCAAGTCCTTATATATTCCATTCTCATAAATTGTAAGCAATAGAAACATTCAATTAGAACATATTTGTTTATATACTGAATAAATTAGTGAATTATTTGATGAGTTAATTAGCCATACTGTATCAGAATTTATTACTTAGGGGAAATTGCCACATAATTTAGGAAAGACAGTGATTGGTCCCAATGACTCTTTTTTTTAATTTTTTAATTTTTTTAAATTTATTCAATTGTACCTGTGTGTGTGTGTGTGTGTGTGTGTGTGTGTGTGTGTGTGTGTGTGTGAGTATGTGTGTAGAACCATGGGCGAATTCGGGAACCACCATGGGTGCCTCTACCTCCTCCTTGTTTACCCTGCCCCGGGATTCACAGGCTCTGCCCTACCAGGACCAGAAATGTAGGCTGCCTGAACTTCTGCCCAGCGTCTATATGTGGGGTCTAGGATCCGAACTCAGGACCTTCTGCCTGCAAGGGAGAGGCTTAACCCCTGAGCCACCTCTCCAACCCCTGGTCCCAATGACTCTTGTAATTTATTTATTTACCATGACTTCAAAGTAACAGACACTTACTTTCTCTGAGTTCTGTATGCTACAAATCTAAGCTCAAGCAAGAGGTTTTATTCCTCTGTAGTTTCTTTGCTTACAGATGGTAATATTTATCCTGTGTTTCAAATAGTCTTTTCTTTTGTCTCTATATTATTCACTTTTTTATATGGACAACAGTTGTATATGAACTGTTTTCCATTTGCATATTTCTCATGTCTGTTAGGTAGTGGGGAGGATGCCATGGTGTGCATGTGTAGGTCAGAGGAAAACTTGTAATAGTCAGTCCTCTCTTTCCACTGTGTGCATTCCAGAGATCAAATGCAGGTTGTATAAATACCTTTACCAACTGAGTCATCTAATCAGCCCTATGAACAATAGTCACTTTAAGTGAGAGCCCACTACATTGACCTCATTTTGACTTTTTTTTTTTCAAGACTTTCTCCAAATACAGTCATAGTCTGAAGTGTTTGTCAGGGAATTGAGGAAAAACGGTTCAGTCATATGATTTACAATTTGGAATTTCCATTTACTGCATGGTTTCTCTATCAATGCAAAAAAACTTGAAGTGTGGGAATCCATCAAAATTTGCAGTCAATCTGTTGTAATCAAATGGATGGTAATATTGACAAAATTTCTTAATTTAGAATATGATTCAGTATATATAACCGAGTATTTAGTTTAACATGGAGAATAGTAGATAATTTATCAAGATGGCTACAAAGATTTATAATTACCTCTGTGAGTACAAATTTTCAGTATGTAGCAACATATAATTTGTAATATGGAGATTTATTTTATAATATGAATATTTTCTATTCTAGCTTTCATAAGCTAGAAGAATCAATATTGTGAAATGTCTATAGTGTTTTACAGATTCAGTTCAATAACAAAATGTCAATGGCCTTTCACTGGAGAACTAGAAGAAAAATAATTCTAAAACTGATGTGGATCCCTCCACATACATGGAAAATTTAGATAATGAATGCAAAAGAAGATTAATTACATTACTTAATTTAAATGTATACTTCAAAGCTGTAGCATGATAATGGCAGAAAAACTAACACTTAAAGCCTAAAAAGAAATGCATGCAGCAACATTCATTTTTAACAAAGGTACTAACAATAGTCATGGAGAAAGACAGTCACTTCAATAAATAGTGCAGGGTAAATAGAATATTCATATTCACAATAAAGGTAGAATTTTGCTTCCCATTAGTTACTTCAAAATGGACTAACATCTCAAATGTATAATAGAAGAAAGTATATGATAAATATTTCAATCATTAGAAGGACTAGGAATTTTTGAACAGACTATAGAAGCATGGACCACAGAAGCAAAAGTAGTAAACGGAGCTTGCACCTAATTTAAAAGTTTCCATACAGCAAATGAAGGAATCAACAAAATGTAGAAAGAAACAACTTGGTGAAAAACTAAAAAGTTTGTGATGAATAGGGGGGCAGAGGTTAATAACTGGAATAAACAAGTAAATCCAAAAACACAACAGCAAAACAAAATCTAATTAAATAGCCTGGCAATAGTTCTAAATAAACAAATATCAAAAGAAGATATATGGATGTCCATTACATACATTAAAAAAACGTTCTTACTGGTCATCAGAAAAATGCAAATCAAAGAAACAATGAAATATTTCCTCTCCTAGCTAGCCTGGTTCTTACCAAAAACGCTCAAAGAAGACAAGGCTGGTGAGAATATGAGAAAAAAAGAATGCTTGCTTGTTGTCAATACAATCAACTATTATGGGGAAAAATGTGATTTATCTAGAGAACATTAACAATAGAACTGCCATATAACTCAGTAACTTCACTTCTGATAGTGGGTGATGATGAGTGGAAGCTGTCAACTTGTCAGTTGGAAAAGTGGCCCCTAGGTATGCCTATTGTAAATTTCTGGATATCATAATGTGAAAAGAATCATTTCATTGTAGGTGTGGCTATTCATATACAAGGACAGAGAGAGCTAATTGGATACAGGCAAGCATGCAGTCAAGTAATTATAAAGCATTGGTCTTCTACTTTTGCTATGGATGTAATATAACTACTTTCTTTGGCTCCTGATGTTAGTATGATTTTCCTGTTATGATGAACTGTGACCTAGAATTGTAATAGAAATAGTAGCCCTTCTTCCTTGGCTTTGTTTGGGTCAAATTTCTCACTGCAATAAGAGACATGAGGTTAAAACAATATGTATCTAAAAGAAATGAAGTCAGTTTATCAGAAAAACATCCATACTTCCAAGTTATTTGCAACACTATTCACAATAGCCAAGAAATAGAAGCAGTGTAAATGCTTATGAAGCTATGAATGTAAAGAAAATGTAGCACATATGCACAATGAAATACTACTAGTTATAAAAAGGGTGAAATTATGTGATGCATGAAAATATAGACAGAACTGTTTATTAAGTTAAGTGAAATAATCCAGACAGAAAAACAAGCCCTGTATAATTTCACTACAGACAGAAAACTTTGTCTCAAAGAATTTGAAAGTAGAGCAGTGGGTACCAGAGGCCAGGGAGTGTAGAAATAAAGGGTGATCAATGTGTACTAAATCACAGTTTTATGACAGCAAGAGCTATGAAATACTAGTCAACAGCATGAGACCCTTATCTATCAGTGATTCACAGAAAGCTTGAAGAATACATTTCAAAACTTCTTATCCTAAAGAAATAATAGCTGTTTCAAAGCACAAATATTTTTAACCCCAGTAAAACATCATTGAATATAAACCTATATCTGATGCTGCATAGTCTCTGATACTCATGTGTAACTTTATCCATTTGTGAATTAGTTTTAAAAGATAAGCGAAAATAAAAAAAAATGTCATGAGAACACTTAGAGAAGTGAATATAACTATTTTTACTTTTTTTCTCTTTATATTTCATGAGAAAAATATATTTTTGCAGGAGAATAAACAGTAATTCTATAATCAATGTCTATCAGTAGTGCAGTGTTATGATAAAAAGTGATTTAGGAATTAATTGTGTACTTTCTGTAAAACTAAATGTTCTGAGGTAGGTAGAACTTTAAGTTGCAATGCCTTGTTATTGATTTTAATAAAAAAGTGGAATAAGAATTAAAAACTCGGGGTTGGAGATGTCGCTCAAGGGTTAAGCCTCTGCCTTGCAGGTGGAAGGTCCTGAGTTCGGATCCTAGACCCCACGTATAGACGCCGGCAGAAGCGGGGGTGGCCTGCGTTTCTAGTCCTGGTAGGGCAGAGCCTGTGAATCCCAGGGCAGAGTAAACAAGGAGGAGGTAGAGGCGGTCCATGGTGGTTCCTGAATTTGCCTGTGGTTCTACACACACACACACACACACACACACACACACACACACACACATACATACAAACACACGCACACACACACACACACAATTTAATAAATAAAAAAAGAATTGAAGATCTCAACTTCCATGCATGTGAGGAAATAAGTGGCTGAAGGAGGATATGATACTACCTCTCTCACTGAATATTTAGTATTCACATATATGTAATATTCACACTCTTCACATGTTATGTTGGGAATACAATTTCACTTCTAATGGATGGGGCTCAACAAAATAACAAAACTAAAAGCAACCTCCCTTCTTTTATGTCTCCTTTTGTCCTTGGAGGATGATAAGTGCTCTCTTATTTTCACAGGTGAAGCAGTGTGAGCTCTTGGAACTCAGAAGCTTCCTTATTAAGGAAATTATTCTACTATAACTAGTAAATTCCTTACTTCTTTGTAATGAAGATCTCAACTTTAATTTTTCATTAATGTAAGTTTTTCATCTAGTTTTACAAATATTGTAAGCACTGGAAGAAGAGAATAAGCTTTACCTGCTCATTGTACCAACTTCATATTCTCTATCCTCAATCTTTATCCATTTACATAATCTACCCTCCTTGTCACAGCTGGACTGATCTAAAATCAGCATGTATGTCAAATTGGAGAATATTCACATACAGTAATTTATACAAGGAACCAATTTAAATCCTCATTTAAATTTCATGGAAATGGTCTTGCTTGTCCAGCCACTGGTTTTGAAATAAGGCTAGTAACTTATTTAAAATAGTACTTTCTCACTATTTTGCTCCATTTGCCATGGTCCAGAAAAGAAAATCCAAATAGCATAAAACAAAAATGATTTTTTTGTCCTATATAACTCTATTAAGCTAATACCATTCCCTTTTAAGCTAATTGTCATTGACCTGAACCAATGTATTTTTTAAGCTGATTCATGAACTTCTAGTCCTGTGGCTTATATTACTGACACCTTTCCCTTTCTTCTTTCCATTGGCTATTAAGGCTTCTTGGAAAAGGCTATACATATCTATAAATGCAAAGGAAGAAAGACTTTTTACCTTGAGGAATTGTTTACTTGAAAAATATATGTATTTGTTTTTTAAAATTTTAATTTTCTTTGTGTATATGTGCGTGCGCCTGCACAGTGTGTATATCAGAGGGCACTGTGAATCCCTGTGGAGAACCAAGTTTGACTTTGGGAGTCATCCTGGATCTCTGATCCTTTCAGAGTCAGGTGACCACCATTTCCACCTGGCATTTTTACATATTGTTTGGGATCTGAACACAGGTGTCCCTGTTTGTAAAGTAGAATCTTAACCCCTGAACAATCTCTCCAGCCATTATCACTTTTTAGAATTCATATTAAATATAAACAGGCAGTAAACTTCCTGACAATATACTAATCATCCTTATCAAAAATGATAGGTTGGACTCAAACTTTATTTATAAATTAACTAGAATAAGCTCACAAATGTTAGGATGCACCCAGCAAAGAATATGCCTTACTTTTTAATAGTTTAAGATTCTAGAATCTTCTAGGATCAAAAGTAATCTACTAACATTTCGCCCTGGCATTTTTATGTGGGATCTAGGATCTCTCTTTCTCCTTTCTGTCTGCAGACACAATGTGATCAGCCACCTGCTTCCATGCCTTCTCACCCTGATGGAACTTCCCTTGAAATTGTGCCACACAATAAGCTCTTCTTTCCTTAAGATTGCTTGGGTAGATATTTGCTATGGTGGTGAAAAAAAAAACAGCTCTCTCTCTTTCACACACACACACACACACACACACATACACACACACATACACACATATTGTGTGTGTCTCAAGATAAAATAAAAGAATCCCAAACTAAAAGAAAAAAAAGAAAGTGGGCTGACAGATGGCTGAGAGGTTAAGCCTTTGTCTTTAAAGTAAAAGGACTCTTTTTGGATCCTAGATCCCATATAAAAATGCCAGGTTGAAATGTTAGTAGATTACTTTTGATCCTAGAAGACAGAGCCTGGGAAAACCCAGAAGAAAGCAATAAGGAGGTAAAGCAATCCAGAGTGAATCTGAAGTCACTCTTGGGCTTCCACAATCACATGCTTTCAAGTGCCTTCTGCATACACATGAACACAGCCATATCCATTGTAACATTGAGAGAGAGAGAGAGAGAGAGAGAGAGAGAGAGAGAGAGAGAGAGAGAGAGAGAAACAATGAAAGAATGAAAGGAAAATCAAGAATGAGGACCACAGAGTATGGAGGGACAGTGGCTGAAAAAAAGTGACTTGAGAGTCTAAGGGGTGGAAGACCAGAAAGGAGATCAGCATGAGTAAGAAAGGAACAGGAGTGTGAAATGGTTATGAATAAAAGCAAGCAAACAAATAATATTAACAAATAAATTAATTACAATAAATTTTGCTGAGTGCGGCGACATGTACTCATAGTTCAATGGAATGTATCTGTAGTTCAAACTACTTGGGGGCCAAGGCAGGAAGACCACTCAGACCAGCTTAGGGATGTACATAGCAACATACCATCACCAAAGTAAGATTCATTACTCTACTTTTCACATATGAAGAAATGTGCTGTCCACAATTTTGGCAGAAAGTGGATGAATGGGGAATCACTCATTTCAATTTTTTTAATGTAATGTGAATTTAAAAGGAGACTTGAAATGTAAGACAGGGTGTTGGGTGAGCATTTGTTGAAAAAGTAGAGCAGGTGGTGAGAACAAATTAATTGCTGTTCAGGTGACTGAGAATTTTCAGGTAATTTTTGAAGAAAAATTATAATGCTTTAAGCTTTCAAACAATATAATGCTACATTCAATACTATTTTATAATAAAGGGGAGAACTCTAAGAATAACTTTCTACATGATTAATATCTTTCAGGAAAAATACAAAGCCTCCCTTGTCTAATCCAGTAAGTCATTCCTCACTAGCAATTACCACCAGGCCAGCTTTGCTAAGCAGAGATCAACTCAGTATGGTATTCTCAAAACTAGTCAGATGAAGGTCAGGTGTCAGTCAATGAAGAGTCAGATGTAGTATGCTTTACAGCCATTCCTCCAGGATTTCAGAATTAAGAAAGCAAAGGTGTGCATATCCTTCCCTTCCTCCTGTCACTTGCCATGCCAAACTTGAAGGTCATTCACTGTAAGTCCATTCTTTCCATCTGTTCTTCAGTTAAGCCTTCTTTCCCAAGAACTTTCCTCTTTCCACTGCCACCAATATTATGTTCAGGCTTTGGTACTCTGAGGCTAGAAGCTGACCAGCCATTAATGATCTCACAAATAAACATTCTGCACATACATGAAAAAACCAAAATTACATTTTTTAAATTTTAATGCCATTTGAGTGATTATTGGATATCGCCTTACTTTCTATAAAAACAATTGTATGTATATTGTGCTAAGCATAGAAGGACCCAGGTTTACCAGTCTACCAGTGTTCTCAGTGTTTCCTGAAGCTTATAAATCTTATTCCTATAGCAGTAGAAAATGTGACATCACACACATTTGATGATTTTAATGCTGTTATGAACTTAACCATGCTTCCTCTCAGTTTTCATCTCCTTCCCAGCCGCATACAACTGTTCAATTTTTTTACTTTTCTTTTAAATGTACACCTCCAAACATTTCTTTTAAGTGAAAGTCATTCAATTCCTCTCTGCAAAATATAAGCATTTGGTCTTATGTTGAGTGCATTCATTTCTACACTGATGTATTCATGTCAATGCTCTAGGTGTTAGTTTCCCAGCACTGTAAAATGTTTAGAATAATTAATTTATAAAAATAAAGGACGCTTTTGGTCACTGCTATGATGCCGTGTGTCTGTGATTGACAAGACCCTTGACTTTGGACCTGTGGCAAAACAGCAAGTCATGGCAGTAGCTCGCGGCAGAACAGGGTGTTCAGGTCATTATGAGAAAGTAAAAGGCAGTGAAGGTTGTCTTAGTTTTGCAGCCACATTGCTATAATAAACACATGACCAACAAAAAAGGGAAGCAAACAGATTTCTTTGTGTTCACAGTTCTAGGTTATATAGTTTATCACCATGGCAGGAGAAGTTATTAACACCAAGAGCTGAGGGAATTGGCCATACTATCATACCATACCCAAAGGAAGAACTAGGAGGGGGCAAAGACCAAAGTACAGCTTCTAGCTTAATAGTTTGACACATTCCAACTCACATTCCAACTAGTGCTCTCTCTCTCTCTCTCTCTCTCTCTCTCTCTCTCTCTCTCTCTCTCTCTCTCTCTCTCGGTCCCTCCATCCCTCCCACCTGTTCAGGAAATGGTACTACCAGCTATGGATTGAATCTTCTCACTTCAATTAGATAATCTCCTGCAGTCATCCTCAAAGATTTGTCTAGCTGAATAATTCTTCATAGGCACACCTAAGCCTAATTACTCAATGTTCACTTGTCAATCTGACACCTAAAGCTAAATTTACAAATGGGATGGAGCATTATGATCTCCTTCAAAATCAGTAAGACCTTTTAAACCCGATATGTATCACTGTACCCTGTCTGTCAAATGTTCCATTAGCAACTAGTATTACCATCCCATGGACCAATAAATGAGCCTTTAAGGAACTTTTGAAGCAAAAATAACAGCATTATATAACTGTACTCTGCATTTTTATTGATTGAATGATTATCACCTAACACTTCAGGGACAAGAATTTAAACTTACCTAATTAAGTAATTGTCTCATTTCCTAGTTCATAAAACTACTAGCTCACTGTTCTTCTTTGTAAAATTACCAACACAATACTTTTAATTATTAATGAGAATAATAATAATTGTCACAACATTTTCAGTAGATACCAATGCTAAACATTGTAGCTATTTTATTTCACTGAGTTTAATAAATAATTTTGGAGTGATTAAATTTATTGCATTGGTTAAAATTAGTCTAATAGTGATTAATTTGTCTTGATTTATATGCACATTCAGTGTCAATACTAGAATTCAGGGGTTGGAGAGGTGGCTCATGGATTAAGCCTCTGCCTTGCAGGTGGAAGGTCCTGAGTTCAGATCCTAGACCCCATGTATAGACACTAGGCAGAAGCCGGGGCAGTCTGCGTTTCTTAGTAGGGCAGAGCCTGTGAATCCCGGGGCAGAGTAAACAAGGAGGTGGAGGCGGTCCATGGTGGTTCCCGGATTTGTCTGTGGTTCTACACACACATACACATACGCACACACATGCACACACGCACATATGTACATACAGATGCACATACGCACATAGTATTAAAAAAAACCCTAGAATTCAAATAAAGATCTTATATCAGACAAGGTCTCTATTCTCTCACAGTATGTGCACAGTTTCTCAAAACAACATGTACTCAGAGCGCTGAGAATTAATCTATTACACATTTGAGAAATGAAAATATGCTGCTAAGGAAAAGAATGAATGGAGAAAGAAGTATATTTGGTACCAATTGCATATTGAAGAACTATACAATTACATCCCAATTTATCAATTTATTACATAGGTAATGAGCTTTTAGTACCTTAGCCTTTACTTTGCAAATAACATAGCTGGGATTATAATTAATTTTTGACTTTTGGATCCCTCTAAGATTATGTTTGAAATATTCAGTTGGGGAAAAATAAGCAAGAGTTGAGGATGAAAAAATTGGGATGCTGTAAGCTAAAGTGTTATACAATCCATACAAAGACCTCTTATCAAAAGGCAAAGAAACCACTCAAGGATTACATTAAGTAATTGGGTTAAGAAGAATATGGTTTAAAAAATGAGTATCCTCTAATCACTGTAAGTACATGAGTTTCTAAAATGCCATACATAATATCCATGAAATCATGTTGCATAATGTAATAACACGTTATGCTACCATTAACACATTATGACTATGTCATTTGGAAGGCTAATTTTTTTGTGTAAAACCACTTAACTACATAAAATTGAAAATAATGATTATTGTAACTACTTTCACTTTTCATGTTAGAAGTTCACAATTACATCCTCCAGATGCAGTTATTTTATGGCACTGTGTATTTTTATGGAGTGGTCATAGAGTGTTCTAAGTAATAATTGTCTTAACATTCCCAAACACATAAATCATAAGAGCTTTTCCCATATTAACATTATGAGAAGTCAAAGTAAGTCATTCATCATCTTCTTACAATGCATATAAAATTAAAAGGGAATTCGGACAAAATTAAAGCTGCTGTTTTCGAGGCAAAGCTGAGTAAATATCTATTGTTTTATCATCTGTCTATCTATCTATCTATCTATCTATTTATCTATCATCTATCAGCTATCATCTATCTGTCTATCAATCTATTTTGTCATCTATTTATCTGTCATCTATCTAGACTCTATCTACCATAGTGGAAAACAAACCTATGTGTGTATATGTGATATAGTTAAATTCAGCTTTCTCAGGACCATATATTCTTTAAATACCTAGTGTTAATATATATTTTACTTACTTAATTTATTTAATGGAGAAAAACTACCTGGATTCTATTTGTTGAGATGAATTTATGGTAACAAGAAGAGAAAGGCCCTGAGATGGCTCAATGATCAAAGGCACTTTTCTCTAAGCCTGAAGACCTGAGTTTGATTCCCTGCATACACACACACAAACACACAGACTCTTTCTCTCTCTCTCTTTCTACACACACACACACACACACACATTATAAATTGTAAAAAATGCAATTAGATTGTTATGGACCAGATAACATTTTTCTATATATATTCAGCCAAACTCATAATAATTATACACTATTATTTCAAACACTTTTAGAAATGAAATGACCAAGACAGAGAGGCAACATCTATCTACTTAATAACACAGAGCTAATAATGAGTGGGCAGAAAAATAGTTTCTCATTGAGCATATAGCATATTCTCAAACAATTAGCTTTACATCAGCATTTATTGGACAACAGTCATGAATCTAGACACTGAAAATTACAGATGTATAGAATGTTAATGTTAGATTGTATCCATACTTCATGATCTTACCAGGAGTCAAATACTTGAAATGTAGTGTGGTAAATTATGTAAAGGATGTATAAAAACAACTAGGTGTTTGTTTGTGAAGTCATCTATGCCATGGAACATGCCTTTAGGAGAATAACACTTCATGGAGAGTAAGGAGAGAGAAACCTCAATGTTTCTTCGCTGGTTTTCTTCTTCTCTCTTTTATTTAGGATTGAATATGTTACAGAAATTATTTCTGTGAGCAAAGAATCCTGGCAGCATGTTTGATAATTGTTACACAATAAAGTTTTATTCAAATAGCAAATAATTTGAAATTAAGGTGGTATGTTTTTAAGAGCCTATGGGCGCACCTAGGAGCTCACTGTAGGGAAAACCAGACCTATACGAAGGCTGACATATCAATCTTTCCCCAAGGATGATCATGAAGAAACAACTGAAATGACAGAGTTTTTTGGGATACAAAATATATAGGTACAGCATATACTTCAACAGATATCTGACTCACTTACCAACACAGGCATCCCAAAGGAAGCCCTATGTTTTACATATGCAGAGAGACAAGGAGGTGGGTGGGACATAACAGGATTGGAGAGGGGAGGAGAGGGAAGAGCGATTGGTAGGGAGGGTAGGAGAGAATGGGGGGGGGGCGGGGATAGTGCCAGGCAATGATATAAACCTATTTTGTCTATTTGAAAAAGAATCAATAAAAATTTTATAAAACCAGTAATTAGAATTTTAAAATTCTTATCATTTCTCAAAAACTAATTATTTTGAAACTGAGTCATGTTTAAGTTTTTATTTACCTGTTTTCCACTTCTAAATCCTTTATACAATCATTGTCTATCATAAAGACAGGAATTTTAAAATTTCCTTTATAAATTTTTTATTGAGTCTTTTTCGTATAAAAACAAAATGGGTTTATATTCTTGGTTACTCTCTAAAAACTGTCAGTAAGACCCTATTATTGAAGATGCAACACAAATGAATCACAAAACGTGGGCAAAATATATCAACTGGAACTAGTCTGTGGACTTTCTCCTTGCGGGATAGCTTACATAGTACCAAGGAATACTGTAGAAGCTACTGGGGGAGAAAAATAATCACAAGCCCCATCAACAGTATGAGATCTGTAAGTTGCAATATAAATCACCATGGCAACAGGTGACCACCAGTGTAATAGTGGCATGAGTATTAAGGGGATAACTAACAGCTTTCTGCTTGGATTCAAGACCGACTTGTCAGAAGGGTACATTTCCATGTTACTGTAAAAAAGAAAATAGAGGGAAAAAATCAATTGGGAAGATAGCCAATAAACCTATAGGTAGGAAGACAGTACATCAAAATACTCTGTTGGTAGCTATAATTACACCCATAGTCTGGGCATTTACAGTGGAAACCTTTGGATCTAAAGCTGGATTAGCAAAGGGACATGCACATATCAGTGGGGTGGCTTGAAGAGAGTTAACTTGATGTTCCAGGGAAGCCTGAACACTCACAGAGTAGACAGGTCAGAGTGAAACTGATTGTAAAAGTAGAAAAAAACCAGTTGTTTAAAGAAAAACAATGCCTTATACCTCTCCTTGTATCTAACTCAACTAACAAGACTCCACTTATATTAATGATACATCCATCTAAGACATGAATCATTCCAGATGGTTGAATGAATTTTCTGTTGTATTCCAAAGGTGGGACTATGTGTTAAAACAGAAGTACATTATAAACCTTTAACTCTGTTTTTGTGTATTCTTTCATTGTATTTATTATTGAAATGAATCCCCTTCTTTTCCTCTTACATATCATTTCATTAGTGATTTCTTGCATTTCTAACCATAAATGAATTATATTCTCCTTTTCATTATTTCTTTTTTTGTCATCAGAGTTGGCAACATTTGCCAATTATTATCAGCTGCAAATTTAATTAACATGCTGTTTATTTCTTCTTCCAGATAATTAATAAAGTTGTTAGAGAAAACTTGGATGAACACCAAGCACCCCACTAGACAGCTCCCTGAAGTCAGATGCTCTGCCATTTATAATTACCTTTTTCACATGGTCCTTAAGCAAAATTTTCAGTACTCCTTCCAGAGCCAATTTAAATTAATTTGGAGGGAGCTACTTTAAGAAACACACCAACTGTTTCATAGTCCCATCTTAGAGCATAAATTCTGTAAAATATTTCTCTTTTATTACTTGTGCCAAAATGATATTAATGAAATTGAACATTTAAATATGAGGAGAGCAAAGTCTGTAAGTTCTCAATGAAAGAGCATGGTCCCAATAAACATTTAAGACAAAGCGCTAATTGCATTATTTATGAGTTAAAGGAGAACATGAAGTAGGCATTCACTTTTCACCTTTGTGCCCTGGGTTTCCCATTTCACTTAACTTAATGAAATTACCAGCTTATTTCAACTTTTTATTAATCATTTTTGGCATGTGACGTTAGGTAGTGATACATTAAAATTTATTAAAATTTTTCCAAAGTAAAGAATGGTTTCAGGAAAGTTTTACATATATTATAATTTCAGGCATCTACAAAGTTTAGCACAGAAAAAAGATTGTGTCCTAATTTTAAGCCATATTTACCAGAAAATAGTTTTAAATCTTATACTATGCTTTTGTCTCATTTTAATATATAATCGTGTTATTATTGAAAATGGTACTCTATTTAAATTCACTATAATACAAATTTAAAGTTTTCATGTTCACAAAATAATTATTATAAAACTTTCATTCTATAGGTTTAAAAGTATGCTAAGAAATGGAAGCACTCCACAATGACTAACCAAGCAGTTTCATCCATAAAGCAATTTCATTTGTATCAAAACTTCGAAAGTTCAGATCTCTTAGAGATTTGGGATTACACATTTTATGACTATATTTATAAAGGCCACCATCCATTGTGTATTTGTCATATGGATTAAGTAATTGACTCACATCATTTTCCAAAAACCAAAAAGACATCACAATAAGAAGATGACGATGCAAGTGAATGGCATTAATATAATTAGATTGTTACAGCACAACATTTCCCTAGTTGTGGAATTACAGATAGTCTCTTCAATTACTGGAAATGGACAGATATGCCAATGAACATTTGTCAGAGGTACATTCAAGCCAGGGATATTTATTAATGGAGGAAAAGCTCCAGGAACATCAAAAACAGGAGCAATAAAGAATTTTAACAACCAAGAGCTTCCTCTTCTATTTAATTGCAATAGGTAGGTAAGCAAATAGAATCCAAAGATTTTAATTAAAATTTTGTTAATGCTTGTTAAATGATTATGTTAATTTAAATATTAATGAAAGGCTTAAACATTTCCAAAGAAAACTGACTTGAATTTTCCTTGTGAACTTTAACTTGTATGTATAAAGATCATTTAGTCCTTTATTTCATCATGTGAGAAAATTAAGCTGTGTATCTAAATGAACTACATATGATGTTGATATTAATCAAATAAGTTTAAGTGTGATTTTTGCCTTTGCCATACTATCTTCCTACATTCCAATTTGGCCAAACAACTATGATGTTTGAGTTTTTAGAATGTGACAGTGTATTGGTATGTAGACATGGGACATGGAAAGCAATGTTTTCAAATGAGACTGACATAAATGTGTCCTCAGTGAGAAAGAATTTACCAAATGTAGGAGAAAAACATCAACAACATTGAACACAAATCAAAGTAAGAAAATCAGGAATTTAATATAGATGGACCAAATTTTCTAACAGCTTTTGATGCATTTGTTAGTGAAATGCATAGTGAATAGCTATGACATGCCACATAACTCCTTATGGACTTTTCCTATTAGTGACTAAGAAAGACCCTTCACTTTCGTTGAATTTATAGTCCATTAAAGTATAGCATTCCCAAAACAGAAAAAGAAGGAAGAAAATGAGAACTTTTAAATTGTCAAAGAAGGATAATGTCTAGTACTTCTATCATTACAAAATATTTTTAAAACTAGAATAACATACCTAAATGTGTAGATGAAGTGGTAAGTTTTCCTTCACATAATATAAGCACAAAGAAAAGAAGCATACTTGTGAGACTACATGTCGATTTCTATGGAGTAATATTTCTACCATGTCAGGCTGAGTGCCCACTGGTGTTGCCACATAAAATAAAGGACATATATTTATATTTAGGCAAAGTCCTAGAAATTGAAACTAATCTATTCTTCCTTTAAAAAGTCAAGTATTTCCCAGGAAATTAAATCTCAAAAGAAAGAAAAAAGATGAACAGTTGAGTTTGAGAGAGTTTTCTGGCCTAGAAGCTTGTTTATCCAAATTATACCATGCCTACAACAGTATAAAGATTTGGGGGTACTGTTTGTATATGATAAATATACTTTATGATTTTTGGATTATTCCTCTGTAAGAGAAAGAGAATTAAATAAAAATTATATCTGTTTTTGGCATGTTCAATAACTGCATGCTGTCTTCTTGAACTTTAAAGATCTGATGATAACTTTAAATTTAATGCATCAAAACACTATTTGATAATGGTTTCCAGAGTTAATCTATAGACAAAATTTATCAGTTGAATTAGACAATATAAATATGAATGTTAGATATACGGTATGTGGTATGTAATAAACAATAGTACAAATTAAAGAAAATATATATTTATATAACATTTAAATGTAAAAATATAAATTTACTACATGTAATAAAATATTATTGACTACATAAAATTGATAACACCATTTACAATTGTGTTCTGGCTGGAAGACTAAATAATATAACTTTCACATTGTCTTGTGCATGGAAGAAGTATTGTAAAATAAATAAAAAACTATTCATCAAGTTAAGGACATAGGATAATTAAATATAAAAATACATGAAGACATAAATGAGTGAAATTCTTTGTCTTCTGTATGTAAGCCAAAGAGATTTATGGTTAAGGGATTTAGAAATAGAATTGAAAGTTCATTCCTCCATGCTATGGGAGGAGCACAATGCAGGATGTTGAGTGAATGCCTTCTAGATTGGCTCAGAAGGAAGGTGTTGATATGAAGCATCTCTTCTGTTTTCAGGTATTTTGGTACTTCCAAATAATATCTTAAGTAGTAAACATGCCTGCTATGGGTGTGGAAAGACAATCCTATCAGAATTATGTGGAGAAAACAGCAGTCTATCTTTTGCATGAATTTCCTAAAACTCGAGAGCACTAACATACTATAGCTAATTTTGTCTCATAATCAGCACCACATTATTATAGCCAAGAAAATGGCAATTTTTAAGTCATCACTACTGCTTTGATATGTACTTCTTTGTTGCTTAACCAGTGGAAATTCATGCTGCATAGCTCAGTGAAATGTGCTATAAAGTCTGGTGCTTTGTGTGTCCTGTACAATTTTCATGGCCACATTTGTCTTGGCACCCTGAATTAACTAAGAGAAGCACACTAGCCTGAGCTTTACAGTAATAACAATTGAAAAGGTATTGGAAAAACCTAAGCAGTTAATCTCAAGTATGGTTAAAAATAAAATTGAAGCAACTATACATTGCATGAGATTGACAAATATTAAGTTAGACTTGACATGTTATTTTTGGATGGATATTTTGTAAATTACTAGTTACATGCACAAAAAATGGTAGTGAGTCAAAAAATACATCGTAGAAAATGATCATGGACTATACAAACTAAGTCTTAATCATTTACAGTGATGTTTATTTTTTTTCTACTATAGTAAAGTCTCTATAGAAAAATTTTCAGAGAGTTTCCAAAGTTAGTAATTTTTTTAACTCTCACACCTTGTCAACCTCATAGCATTGTACTGCTGTCTAGAATAATGATCTCCAAAATGGACAAGCCATCATACAAGGGCATTGATAAAGTGTCAGCTCTTACAATGAAATCCATTTTAATCTACTAATGAGAAAACAGGAATGCTTTTGGAAGACCAAAGATGATCATTGTTACAGAACCAGAGGTATCATACTGTGGGAAAAGCTGAGTCTAGTTCTGTGGTTGAAAAAGACAACGTTTTGGAGCTGGAGAGGCGGCTCACGGGTTAAGCCTCTGCCTTGCAGGCAGAAGGTTCTGAGTTCGGATTCTAGACCTACGTATAGACGCCGGGTGGAAGCGGGGGAGGCCTGCGTTTCTGGTCCTAGTAGGACAGAGCCTATGAATCCAGGGAAAGAGTAAACAAGGAGGTGGTGGAGGCGTCCATGGTGGTTCCCGAATTCGCCAGTGGTTCTACACACACACACACACACACACACACACACACACACACACATCCACACGCACACACACACACAATTGAATAAATAAAAAAAAAAGATATTTCACAACTGTTTGTCTTCAGAGTGTTGTAACCAACTGTGGTACTCACATTGTTAAATAAACCAAAATTGTTGACGTTCATGAAAGTTACATATTTAAGTTTTTGGAATAACATAATGTCATATAAGTCCTGTTTATCTCTCAAAAGAATTTGTTAAGAGAAATGTACATCTTTATTATACAAAAAAAGAAAAAAGCAAATATGTTGACTCTTTTCTGCAATGACAAATGACTTGGTGATATGATAAATGGCTGGAATGTTTTTCTAAAATAAAACATGTCTCTAGCTTTTTAAATAAAGATGTTTTACAGAGTTGGTGGCATAGCTCAGTGAGACTTTGGAAAGCATGGGAGAGGCATTGGGATTAATTCCAGGCTTTACTAAAAGTTTTTTGATAATCAGATTGATTAAAAATTCATTTATAAGAAAATTTACATAACAAAATATATTTTGTAAGTTAAAGATAACTTATCATGTGGGGTTTATGTATTTAGAGGATGTGTCTCCTAATGTAGCTTCTTGTCCAAGAAGGATTTTTTTTAGGATTTTTTTAAGGATTTTTAGGATTTTTAAAGGATTTAAATGGTGCACTATTGAATTAAAGACAAAACTAATTATCAAAAGGGAAAAATTACTTTCCATGTGCAAATGAAAATATTTACATAATTTTGTAATTATTATATCAGTGCAATGACTTTATAAATGCATTTCAGAATAGTTTTATGAAGTTTTATTTGCAACCATGTTAACAATTAAAACCAAACATTGAAGTGAATTAGAATGAGAATCAGTCTTTGGAATTGTTATACCACCAAGAAATTGAGATTTCTAAACATTTGGAATCAAAGCCAGTTACAAAGATTTACTGAGTTGATATTGCTAATGAATATAACACATTTTTCTTAACAGCATGTAGGATACTCAGAGTTTGAACTCCTAACAGAAAACAAAGAGGAAACTTAATATTTAATAAAAAATTACAAAACAAATGTAAAAAAGCAATAAAAGTTTTATTTATTGTGAAGTGCAGACAAAAATTTACATAATTCTATGAAAGTATCATGAATGGAGATTTTTTTTTCTCTCAGTATTTGACTGCTGTAAAGCAATCTGCCCTCTGAGATTTCCAGGGTTCAGAGTCATTACTGCCTTACTTAGAGTACCTGTGATGAGCTTCCATCAGATCATGCCTGTGGACATTCTCTGGCAGGAATAGTGTGCCTGGAGGTCTTAGAGAAGATTAGCTGAAGGAATACTCCATCTTTGCAGCTTCAAATGGACATAACCTTTGTTGTGGTGGAGATTTTTGTCTGTTCTGGCTCTTTGGACATCACCCACTCATCTGAAAGTGACCCCTTGTGGCGCTCCTTGCAGTTAAGCCTGATGTACTCATTGGTTCATCAAACTAAATTTGGACAGAATCATTGGCTCAGTCAGTCATCGATACCCCAGCTAATGTGAACAGGAGTGTGTTCTCATTTCCTTCAGAAAAGTTAGGATAATAGTTATCACTGAGAAAGTGGGAAGCACTTTTTTTTTAAAGCCAGGATGCTATGTTGATGCTATGTGAATTATTGTAATCATTACATTAGTCATTTTTCTTCCCTTCCAGGATGTCAGTTTCATGAACACAGAAAAATTTTTTGCATCTTGAGTCGACCTATAAATTTGACAAAAAATGCTGTATTGATTGATCACTATTTCCCTTTCACTTTTAGCAGAAGGTTTGTCAGACATAAAGCTAAAATGTGGAAGTTTGGAGAACAACTTTGAAAATACAATGTTACCTTGGCAACAAGGTCACATGTCAGCACCATTATAATACAGTTGTTACTTGGAATTATTGGATATATTACTTCTAACTCTGTCCAATCTTTAGTTTAAAAAGTTCATAAGCAGTTCAGTTTCATTGTGCCCCACAGATTTCCTGGAAGGAAAAATGTCTTCTAACCCCATTTCTAAATGATCACATTGGGTTTAGAACTCAAGCTCTCTCCTAGCACCAAATTCAAACTCAAGACGGTTTGGGAGCTGAGCAGCAGGTAGATGCTCCCTGGTTTTAGCTCTGCTAGTGAACTCAGACTAATACCTATCTGATGGGGTATCCAGAGGATTAAAAAATAGATTTTTATAAAGCTCTTTGGAGATCCTTGGATAAAAGAGGCTGCTGAGGCACACAGCATTCTTATCTCCCCAGTTGCCACCGAGCCTGCGATTTCCCATGGCATGTTGTATCAACTCGAGAAAAAGCAAGGGTGAGCTGTGGAAAATAGGAGCACAGGCAACTGGAAGGGGCAGATAGCACCGGACCATGTGATAGCACCGGAGCAGGCTGCGTCCTGGGAGGCCAGCAGATAGTAGGCATTGTAATTAATGGATGAAAATGTGGATTCTCTTTCTGAGAAGACTATGGCAGTGCAAATTGGTAAAATTACACAGTTTGTATTCTGTAATTTTGTTTGACTAAAAGATACTAACTAGTAAAATTGCCTCTAGGAAAACTCAAAAGAAGAATAGCTTCAAAATGTGTAATGTGAGCAGCTTAACACTGAACTTGAAAGGTGCCCTGCAGTTAACTGTTTCGTTCATAGGGCAGGACTTTCTACAAACCCAGTTTAGCAAACTCTATGATCCTGCTGGGTTCTGTGTATGGATAAAAGTACAGAACATTGCTAGAGGAGGTGAAAGTCTTTAACTTATGTCAGTTATATTGTTTAAATACCAAAATTCACTGCTGAATTCTTTTCATTCTGATAAACAACACCCTGGCTTTTAAAAAGCTGTTCATCTCAACTATCCCTTCTGAAAGCCACATATTCCTCATTCTGAAAAAGAAATTAATTATGCATCCCATTTTGGTATGATATGATACCACTCTGGTGCATATGTGGATGGCAGGATAAAATGATAGAATAATTCTCACCCTTTCCTTTTTCTCTAATAGTCTAGCAATCACCAAAAGAAAAGAAAATGCAGGGGCTTAGGAAAAATATGTGATGAGAGAGGGAAAAATCAATAAATACCTAAATTATTTAAAGAAAAGCTACTATTGAGTGTCTTACTGTCATACATCATACCCTGGATCTGAAAGCAGACAGGTGAATTGTCTCCAGCCTGCAATGGTTTGGACACTCTCTCCAGCAGGCTCATTAGCAGCTCCAAGTCTAGGCTCCCTGTTAGTAGAAAGGCAGGGATCACAGCAGGGAAGTTATATCTCAGGATTCTCACATTCCAGCTCTATCTTAGCAAAGCTTTACAAAGCCTTTTCTAGCAGCTCATTAGTAGGTGCACTGATGCATAAGAGACAGTCATTAGAAGTGTTTTTCAACATTGGCTTTTGATCAAGTGACTAGAAGCATCGTGAAGACATTTACTTACATTGTTTTCCATAAGAGATTCTGTTGCTATATTGAGAATGACACACATAAAAATGTTGAAAACTAGCTTGACCTTTCTATGACAAAAGGGAAGAAGAAAGGGAAAGTCAATCAGTTTCCTGAATCTTGCCTTTATGCTGTCAACTATGACGTAATAAATGTGTGGACTATCCCCTCAGCAACTGCTCTCTTTTAGCTTTAATAATCTAAACCAAGTTCAAGCTTATAATTTGATTTCGGGTTATGACAAGGGGACATTAGTATGAGCAAATGCAAATAAAACCCTACAAGCTTTGTGTTTGCTTCTAACGTTACACATTTGTTTTTCACTTTGCACATAACTGGGGAAAGAAAAACAACACCCATCAAGCATGGACTAATAGAGGATACAAAGAGTTACTAGAGCAAGTCTGACGGCTGAATCATTCCCTGTAAGGAGCTTCAATTGTAAAAAAAAAAAATTGTTAAAACTGTAGGAAAATGTTTTATAATAAATAACATGCTCCACTTTTAAAAGCATACAAAATGTCCATAAAACAAGAATGAATTTTCCCTACCTTCCCAGTGTTCCATGATGTTAAAGCAGATTTTTATGGTTGATTGGACTTTCTTCAACAATTTATTTTAATAGACAATTATAATTCCTTGACCCCAAGTATTCTTTCCTTGTTTTCCTCACCAAAATATTGACCTGGTCAGGCTTATTTTAGGGAGGATTTTGTTTCCTCAGTTCACAGGGTCCACATGTAACCCTGCATTCTCATGAGCAGAAGGAAATCATGTTTCTCATATATGTGGACATGCAGCTCCAAGGATGGAGAGGCTTCTTTGTCAAATGCCTGTAAAACAAAGTTCATCGACCTAATCAGGTCTGTTCTTGGCAATAGGAACATGACATGCCAATTACATAAACTAGCAACTAAGTGAAGACTCCTGCTGATGAATTCTATGTTGATTGTTTCCTGTTCATTTGCTTTGAGTGCTTGTTAAGACTCAAGGAAGAAAGAAAGAAAAAAGAAAGAAACAAAATAAAAATAAAGATGAGACAGAAAAAGGGATAAAAAATGTGGGAATTCTCTCTTTCCGTCAAATATTCCTATGATTTCTAACAATTAGTTAAGCTTCTCTGTGGTAAAATGACAAGATGGAACTTGACCAAATACAATGTGTGGAGCTCACAGGCATCTGCCCCAGCTGAAAGACATTACAATGTTTGTTAACCTTACAGGTCATTCCTGATTCACTTCTGCAGACAGAAAACAAGATTTATATAACACAGATCAATACTGCCCTAAGACTCTCGCCATTGAGGATGCTAGATTGAGGCACTTCTCTTTATCAGTTTACCATGACACTAATGTATTTTGCCTGTTTTGCCTGGGCAGTGATGAATCTGTTGGCAAGAGAAAACAAATAAGTTTTGTTGTTGAGAGACATGTTGTCCATGATTTGTCTCAGCAGACATGCCAACTTGCTGGCCAATTCATTTCCTATTTAATTTAAGTGGCATATCTGTCTTCCCCTTTCAGGTATGTCTTTTGTCTGCTGCACAACCACACTAGCTGTGCTCTCAGACATTTCGCACTAGATCTCAGTAGGAGATTGACACAGCAGAGCTAGGAACCAAATCTGCTATAATTTCCAGAGGAACCTCTTTGAAATATACAGACACTATCTAAGCCTGTGTCTGGCATGCGAGTTCTTTCCAGAAAATGTTCAGTAGCATTTTACAAGTTGTTGAAGAATTTGATGTTACTGTCAATTGTAAATATGCAGTGAGTGTTCTCTGTAAAAAGAAAACATATATATATATATACACATACATATATTAGAGTTTGCTAGCTACATGGAGAAATCCATTGTTTGCTCTGTGAGACCAAGCCAAGTATTAGTGTATTTTGAAATATTTGTGCATTGTGTGAGAATATTTCACTATGGTGTGCCACCAGAAGTAAGTGCATTGCTTCTCCATTATCCTAATTAATTGTATTGACCTTTAACACATTAGATAGCATTTAAGTAGCAGAGAAACAGAACTTAATGTGATGTGTTTTCAATACAATGCCTTATAACATTTCAAGTGTAACTCCTCTTAAAGGAAGATACATACCCTATCAGCTAGCACCTGAGATACCTACCTAAATCTTAATGGAAAAGCCACAGAATAAATGACTTTAAATTTCAGATCATGACAAAACTAATGCACCAGGAAAACATGTCACCTAGTGAAACCACAACACAGGAATGCCTCAAACCCTGACAGGCCTTAAGCAATGAGCAGTTGACATAGCTTAGAGTAGTCCACAAATGTGCCAGCTAAATCTCTGTGTCAGAACACATTAATTATAGCAGTCAGCTTACCTTCCTCCTTCATAACATTTTTGATTAAAATTTCACACATTGCAATGATATGTGTCTTTTCTACAAGCTGTGAAATTTACCCAGCCATCAGTGGGGTTGGATTTTATTTTTAAGAAGTCTATAGTAAATAGGAAGTCAATTTAAGATCTCACAACAGTGAAATCAAAAACTGCTTCCTTTGACTAGATTTAGGATTTTATGTCATCAGAGATGCTAGAGAGCACAATATTCATTGGTAATATGGTACCCTCAAAGCAATAACTTCTCTCTTATGAGATTGCCTCAACATTTATAACCGTAAGGCTTAATTAAGCTGTAGATTATAGCTTCAAAGGCATAGTCGATGTAATGAATCCCCAAAGATGAAAAATAAACAATAAAAGATAATCAAAACATTTATCTATGTAATGGATTTATATAGCTATGTTGTAAAACATTATTTAACAGAAGCTTAAATATTAATAAAATAATGTTATGGTGATTACAAGCACTGTCAACCATCACTAGATAAACATGTGATCTTCTCTCACATTCAGTCTTACAACTCGAGAATATGTTTATGAGTCTATCAGGGGGAAGTTCCATATTTTTAAAGATGAAGCACTATAGTTTTAGGCTGTATACTTATATAGTTTATAGTATAATAAAAATCCTTGTTCTCTACTTAATAATCAAGAATTTAACTTATTATCATTGTGCATATATGCATGCATGCATGTGTTTGTGTACATTACATGTCTGATGTGTGTATTCATGTGCCATATCACTCATATACAACAATTTTCAGACATTAGCTCTTTCTTATTCTGCTTCGTTGAGGCAGAGTCTCTCTTGTTGTGCCTGCTACACTACATACTACAGAGTAACTGATAAGTTTCTAGATGATTCTCCTGTATCAGGTTTCCATTTAGCCATAAGAAACACCTCACTCAGCTTTTGTGAGATCACACTCATGTTATTATACTTGTAAGGGCAAGTGTAAGGGCAAACTCGTTGAGACTTATCAGCCCAAAGTTAAGAATTTAATCAATAAGCCTGAACTAAGATTTCTCCAGCTTTCCACCACTTAGTATGTCTATTTCATCTACATCAATCATATCTTGGAATTTCTCTTCTAGAAATTACTTTCAATAACTATTTAGAACTTTAAAAAGTGCATGTAACATATACATACCTGTGCAATCCCTTGACCATCATGGGAATTTCATATGTACTACAATTGTTAACAATTACTAAATATTACATTATTCCATCATTAGAATTAAATATTGTACATTTTTCTATTGAAACAAGTTTGAAGTTAATTTGTTAAACTGCACAACTCCTTCACTATGGGAAAATGAGATAAAATATAAAAGTATTTCACATCTTTGATTGAATCTAAAAGTCATGTGAATTTGAATGCCAGTGAAAAATTATAAATAAATCATGCGCCCACGCATGAACATTTCCAAGCTTCCCTGATACAGAGAATATATCTTTTAGTAAAGGGGCTAATTTAAAATAGGTCAATTTCATTTACTACCTTGCAACTTTTATAAAATTCAATAATTTATTTTCAATTTTTTTTAACATTTTGCTTGGAATAGTCATAATCAATTGTCAAATTTATAAAACAGAGTGTAGTCGATCACATTGTAAGATCTCATAGCTTATTATTGTAGATTCTATTTACATTCTATGAATAACAGGAATGGAATAGGTCTGGTCACCTACAATACAGTTTCATTTTTAGAATTACTATATAATAAGCCCCAACAATACTCGCTTGCTGAATTAGGAATGGAGATGCTTAGTCTTACTTATTTCTTTTCATTGGACCCCCTAGACCTCTACTAGAGAAGTGCTCACCATTTAGCTGTGAGACATTTCATTGCTTGCTGTTCCAAAGGAAAGTCATTTTACTTAATCTACAACTTGTTTATTCTAACTTCATCTAATTTGCTATTTTCTTATCTTTGAGCAAGATGAACTGCTTGTCATTTTTATAAACTTCTGATAAGGTAGCTAGGATAACTCTTGTTCTTTCCTTTCCTAAATCATTTCCTAAATCATTTAATTTAAACACTTTTAACATCTCGACACAGAATCTTATTTCTATTTCTTTTGTTCATATTGCACTCAATTTTTCAATATTTTGCTAAATTCAAAGATCTCTAATGATAAAATCATCCCAAAGTTCAACAGTCCAGTGTATAGCCATCAAATTTATTGCATAAATGTTGAGTTAAGCAAGGAGAGAAACACAACAGTCAATAAGAACTTATCAGTATATGCAATTTATGTGACCTTTTCAATTACAATAGCAAATTGCTTATTAAAAAACAAATGTTTACTAAAAATGTTGAATATCACAAACAGAGATCACTTTAAAACATAAAAGCAAAGTAAGCAAGTCTAAGAAGAATATAATTACATTTTTTCCCAGGAAAATGTACAATTGAAATGAAGTGAAGGAAATAAGTTGACTACCAGAAGGCCTTGATTTTCTTAGCAAGACAGGTCTTTTCAATTGTTCCATCAATATGCTCAACAATGTTGCAAGACTATTGGGAAAGAGGTATTGTTCCCCACAGTTCACACTAGTTAGTTGTTCTTCTCCTGGAGAGCTCTGCAATACAATTTCCTTATTCTTAGCTCATTATGCATGGCCTGATTCCCCAAGGTCTTGTTAAGAGAAATTGTTAACAGCTTCCAAGAGTTGATCTGAGGCCAGGACTTTGGGTAATATAACTTGGATGTTCTAGAATCAGAGGAAAAGAGAGCACTAATCCAGTAGAACCTCCACTGATCCCAGGATTTTGTGGGAGGGAGAACATTCTCAATTCAAACCAAAGCATTTTGAGAATTTCAGCATGAATCTGAAGGGTTTTGTTTATACCGTTTATTGAGCCCATAAATCAAGGGTTACTGAATAAAGTGGGCCTGAAGAATTTCTACTAAACTCTTAGATGATGCTGATATTTGTTTAGGGTTACTATGGGAACCTACAGCCTAAGCTCTTCCTAAAGATCCAAATTTTAGGGGACAGGAAACTGACTGGGCTCCAGTTAGACCATCTTCATTATCTTGCTTGAACTTACTCCACTCTGGTAGCAAGATCAAGCTATGCTTGATCTAAATTGCCCCACATTGTTCTGCCCTGAGTTATTACATCTATACTGTTAAAAATTGTAGTTTTTCAGACTTCTCTAAGTACCTTAATTTTTTAAAAATTTTTATTTATTTAATTGTGCATATGTGCACGTGTGTACGTGTGTGTGTGTTCGTGTGTGTAGAAACATGGACAAATTCGGGAACCACCATGGACCGCCTCCACCTCCTCCTTGTTTACTCTGCCCTGGGATTCACAGGCTCCGCCCTACCAGGACCAGAAACGCAGGCTGACCTCCGCTTCCACCCTGCGTCTATACGTGGGGTCTAGAATCTGAACTCAGGACCTTCCGCCTGCAAGGCAGAGGCTTAACCCCTGAGCCACCTTTCCAGCCCCCTAAGTACTTTAATTTTACCAGCAACTTTCACTCCACTTTGTGAATGGAAGATGACTCAGCACCTGGCTCATTGTTGATCAATACCACCTGTCCAGCAAATCCCTGAGGCACGGACTGAAAAAAGATTTATTCTAAGGAATAGGAAAGATACCAACCTACAAATATATTGGGAATGATTTGGGACCTTACGATTCTATGGTCATTTAAAATCTTATCATAAAAACTAGAGCACTGCACCTCCTCAACTAGATATCGTGAAGAGATGGACTCTTGACGGACAGTGATGATGGTACCTACAACCTGTCATCCCAACAGCTGTGGGGTAAACCAAGGGAAAAGCAGAGATCACCCAGCTGTCCCGGGGGCTTCGCCTTACCCGTCGTGTGCCAGTTCACCCATGTTCATCTATGATGCTCTTTTACCCCCTGTAACAGGACTCAGTCCTAGAGTTCTACTAAACCTCTGACATAGCAGCTCTCTGGCCTTTTTCCTAACAGCTTCCAGAAGTTGGTTAGGTTACTTAGCTAAGATCCATAGAAAATAATTTCCATTTCTATGAATTTCCCAGCTTTTGTATCATAGACCACTTTTACAGTACTGAAGTTCTTGATTTTTTTTTTGCATGTGTGCACTGTGCCTGTGTATGCATGTTTTATGTGTGTGTATCAGAGAGCACTTGAGTATATGGAGTATATGTGCTTATAGAGACCCTAAGGTGACTTTGAACATCATCCTGAATCTTGTATCTTATAGTGTTCTTCCGGGGTTTCCTGGGCTCCACCTTCCAAGGCTGAATGTACAAGTCCCTGCTATTTCCTCCAAACATTTTAATGTGGGGTCTGGGATACTGAACTCCGGTTCTTTGCTTACCAGGCAAATGCTTTAACCCCTGAGCCATCCACCCTATGCTACTGTTTGGCTCTTCAAGCCTTAGTAGTAGTCTGTAACACACACACACCCACACAGACACACAGACACACACACACACACACACACACACACACACACACAAAGATAAATGTAGATATAGTTACTGTGTGCTGCGTAAATTCAGATCTGAGAATATTAGTAATTAAGATAAAACTAGATGAATCTGTGTTTGCCTAAGCCAAGGCTAAGAAAGACAGTGTAAGCATCTGGTAAATTGCTGCCAATGGACCTCTGCACCCTGTAAATTTATCATTATTCGATAAATCCAGCCATTGTGGAAAGACACAAACTTGTTCCTCTCATTTCTCATGACACCTTGGAAAAATAATTTGGTCTCTAGGAACGCAGAGTTTGTTTCTTTGTCTTCCTTGGGAAACATGTTTGTAAGCAAAGGTCAGGGTAATGAGAATGTAGGTTTACTTACCATTATTTTCTCTTTTATTTTGCCTCTCTTTTCCCAGTTTTAGGTCATGCCCTGATCTTCATGGAGCTTCTAGTAAAGTACAATCTGAAGCAGCTCCTTTTTTAGTTCTCAAAATATTTCAATGGTCAAGCAAACATGAAAGGCCCAACTTTTTATTTGATTTCCACAAATATTCATTACATATTCCCTGAATTTGCATAAATTGAACATGTAGAATACACATTTTAATAATTAAATTTGTATTTTTGTGGAGGAAGTCAAACTTTATTTTTGTCTTGCTACTATTGAGTCATCTGTTTGTAAATAACCAAAGGATCCACAAAACATCCCTGTGAAACAAGGACGGATTTAAAAAACTCGCTAAGATTTGTATGTCTAGCTTTAGTTCCACCAAACAGACTCCATAGAAGGACTTGAGTGCCAATAATTTATTTGGAAAGTCACCCAGAAAGTACTGTGAGGCAGTAGGAGAATAAGACACAGACTGGAGGGAAGCCAATAAATTAAAAAGTGTCTAAGAGTGCAGGGACCAACTCTAGTCCACAATCTATATATTAATGGTTCAAGGAAACATGACAATATTTTATCAGCAAGAAAACATTTGGATGCTGTATCACATAAATACTTTTAGTGTTTTTTTTTTTATTTTCAGCGACAAAGGTTTTTAACATGTCTTAAATACTCCAATTATATTACTTCTGAAAATTAACAATGGCTTTTTCCTGCCAATTTTTACATCAAAGCTGACCAAGCTGCTCCTACTCTGGAATTTTAAACCAAATCTAATTAAATCAACCAAGTTGGCTGGCTGGGGTTAGGCCGTTTCCTGCATGCACATTACTCTTCAGCTCTGCCTGGAAGAGCGCTCTGCCTTGTTTTCAGCTGACTTTTTCTCCTTGCTGGCCCTTGATCACTCTTAACGATCCCCAGCTGTATCAGTCCCCTGTCTGCTTTAACCCCAATTGGCCTGGCCTCACATCTTCGCAGTGTCTGGAGGACAAATGAAGCCAAGCTGACCAGCACCTCTTAATGGAGTCCCAGATAATAGGTGGTAATAGACATTTAAATCATTCCTTTTGTTCGTCTGTACGTGCTAAGAAAATTAATAATTTGGGCATTTTTAAAAAAAAATTCAAGAGCAAAAGATAATGATGTCCTGTGCCTGTCAATCTGGATGGCAGAATATTGCTTCCCCATCCCTCTCACCCACTTCGTTATTTCAAGATGTTTACAAACCTGGCAGCTGAGGAAGTGGCTATGACTGAAAGGTTATAAAAACTGGTTCTGAATTGGCCATAGTTGTGCCATGTCCATATAATCTACATGTTTCTAAAGCTGGCCTTTCCCTGAATACCTGTGTATAAAAGTCAGTGAGCAGATTAAGTGTAAACCTATTTTATTTTTAAGAAATAAGGTAGCGTCATGGAATCAAGAAGTGAAATGAAGATTGGTCAGGAGGGAAGCTTGCCACACTTGGTTATCACCTCATTAGCAGAAATGAATCAAGTAGCCTTCCTATACGCAAATACCAAATACCAATAGACAGGGACAAAATTTAACTAAAGGCTGGGAGTTCATATGTGCAGAGAAGCTATTCATAAGCAAATATGCCAACCTAAGTTTATCCAAATTATTAGTTTGTACTTGCTCTGACACATATCCTCAAATGCAGGGTTTTATTAGAAAGTGTCATTAGTAAGGTCCAAATATTTTTCTTCCAATTTAACAAGAGGAAGTTCAGATTGAGCTACTTTCCCTGGCTCAGGTTGTTCTTTTATTTTGCCAACAACACATGAGCAGCATGAACAGTCTTCCCAAATCAGTTTCTCCATTATTTGTTTTAGCTCCAGTATTAGATAATTACTCAGAAAGAAGAAAGCAGACTTGAAAAGGAAGTGGTAAGTACTGTCCATTGACATTTCAAGGAATTTTTTCAGCATGGATGAGTGAAATAATATAAGCATTTGGGAAAAAATGCTCAGCAAACTTTTTTCTCTAGACATTTGAGGATAACTTTCAGAAGGAGGACATATATGTCTTTGTTAAATTCAATTTTAACATACAAACCATTCTCATGCTACATGAAACTTTCTGATGTGTATGTATCTATGTGCATTTATATATGGTCATGTATGTATATGTGGCATTGTGACATATTCTAAGAGTAAACATAATTTAAGGTATCTACATAAATACGCAGCATACAACTGCATTGTACTGGCTGCAACTGAATTCCAAGTATATCTTTCACTCCTCATTAAAGATTAAAAAAGCTGATAATAAAGGAACAATCACCTCTGAACAATATTTCCATCTAGGTCTGCACATATGGTATATTGCCTTATGAATTCACTTTTGCTATATTAAGTAAAAGAAATCTATAAGCTGTGTGTGGAAGTGGACACCTATAATCCATCAAGGTGTTGGGAGGAAAAGCAGGAGGATCCAGAGTTCCAAATCATCCTTAGTAAGAGATTGAGTTTGAGGTCAGTACATGAGAACCTATCTAGATCCTTAATATTACTAAGCCAAAGGAAAAGAAATATAGAAGTATTAAATGATGCTATTTGCTTCAGGTTTACTCATTGCAAAGCCTTTCCTACAGAAGCAAGGTTTTTTCCCCCCCATGATCTTTTGCTCCAGAGTCAGTCTTGAGATTTAATATTTATAACCTGAAACTCTCCTAAGAACTGAGCTGAAATCATTACTTTAAGTTTCCACATAGCTAACAAATAGAAAATGTGCCCATAATTGTATGTTCATGATATCACACAAGACTTCCTTGTGAAGGTTATTCCTTCCAGCATAGATTTCAAGCACCTAAGGAGAGTTGACTGGGTTTCTGGTGTAATAGTAGCATCAAGGTTGATTCTCACCTAGTGGCTGAGATTTTATACTTCTGTCTACTTCAGTCAGACATACAATACAAAGTCCTTTAAGACTCTGAAATGCAAGACTATGCAAATGTAAGACTTACCTCATTCACCCAAACCCAGATAGGCCAGCCAGTATATGAACCTTACTTGCTAAAAGGACTTTTGCAGCAAATAAGTCAGCATGTTCTTCATTGAGTTCTGCCAGGGATAATGTGTCCAAAGCAAATACCCAAAAGGCCTTCCTTCTGAAGTTCACCATCTGAATTATACCCTCTCTGTGAAGGGTTAGCTCTCTTAAATGCCTGTGAATTTTAACACAGGTTCTCCACCACAGACTTCTGACATACTCAGACAAGCAGTGTCTCAGATTATATTTATCCAGAAAGTATTGTTCTGATAATGCTGTGTGTATGATGGCACAGTCATGTGACTGAAACACATGTGGTGAACTATTAAAATCTTAAAAAAAAAGCACTTTTAAATGAAGATCTTAATATAAGAGGAGACTCAAAGGTACATGGAAGAATAGGAATAGGACACTAACTTTTGATACCAATCAGGATGGAGCCAAGGGCAGTACAGGAAAAGCAAAACTGAAAACAACAACAAACCACAATTCAGAGCACCAAAGACCCTATGTTATTCACCTGGAACCAGATCAGCCATATCTCTTCCCATCCTAAAGCTCAGGGAATCTTGCAGAAGAGGGGGCACCAAGATTGCAAGGGCCTAAAGATGGGGAGGACCAACCATATGCAAGATACTCCACACAAGTTAGGGGTGAGGCAGCCAGAATTGGACTTTGCCTGACATGCCCAATGGCTGACATGTCAATAATCCCCCAAAGTCTAGCATGGGTCACAGGGGAGAAGGCTCCAAGCAATGGGATCCTTAGAGGCAAGGGATTAAATAGTCAGAATAGAGTTCCCATACTAATGGGGAGCCCAAGAAGGGGCTTCCGGCTATGCCACTGAGTCCTGCACCCTCACTAGGGTGTAAGACTCAGAGGGAGGTATGGTGTTCACATAAATGGTTGCTCCATCCCAGGGATGGGAGGGAGGAAGAGGGAGGCACTTGGAGAGGGGGAGGGAAAAAGGGGGGTGAAAGGATGGGGTGAAAGGGAGAGTGCAATGGGGGATGACTGAGGAGGGGAGAGGAGAGGGAGAGAACAGAAGTATCAATTGATCTTGTATGATTAAGAAAAATATAAAATGTGGGAGAAAAACATTAATTTTTTAAAGTACTTTTAGTATATTAAGGTTGATTAGGGAAAAAAAGTATAATTTATTACCCTACAGCTACATTCTATTAATCTGTACTACACCCCACATCATTTCTAGTTTTAAATTCATATACCACTATCAGAACAATACTTTCAGGATTAGTATAATCTGAGACTCTGCTTGTCTGATTGTGTCAGGAGCCTGTGGTGGAGAATGAATTTTGAACCACTTCACTCCCTGAGCAGGAAGGTGTCAGCGAGTGTCTTGTATAAGCTCTCTTTACATATTTCGAAAACTTAATCTGAAATGTCCCTAAGTGTTTTCACAGACTGAGTATTTTCCTAACTCTTTTTCTCCTGATTACTTTCCTTTCCCTTTTGTAAAACCAGATAGAAAGAATCAGTACAATGTCTCAGCAAGGACACCCTGCTGCCTTTCACCTGTTCAAGGCCAACTGCATATTGTTTGGATCTCCATCATCCCTATCATTCCATTCCTTTCCTTCTTTTCCCTATGTGTACACCATGCATGCAGTCAAAGTTTTCATACATAGAAAAATCCCTAAAGATTATTTGGGTTATAATGTGACTTTATTTTTTTTTTTACATTTAAGTTGTATCTATTACAGTATAGCCTTAGATTTTTGTTTTTTAGGATTATATTCTGAGTAACTCTGTTTTTAATAACCTTTTGTGAATTTTTCCTTTCATAATTTCATTCATGTATGTGGAGCATCCTGATACCTGCAGTTCCCACTCTCTTTGCTTAATTATCACCCGCCCTTAATTATCACCATTTTCCTTGTCAGTCCCATTTGTTCATTCATTCATTCATTCATTCATTCATCCATTTGATTTCTTTTTCTTTCAAGATGCACTGAATTTAATTAGGGTCCTTTGAAATAATAGATCCTGTGCCCATTTTCTTATAGAAGTCCATAGTCGAGGAGCAAAAGGTAGTTTCAGAGCTTTTCCTTTATGTTCTTCGGGTTTATAGCTTTAGACTGCTTAGTAGTGTTTGGTCCTGTACTGCCTTCATCCCTCTGCTGAATTTTCAGCTGGCTAGAAGCTTTCCGTTTCCTCTTCACACTACTGGCATGAACATTGTTGTTTATGTCTCCTTATGAAACTAAGCAGGAATTTGTTTGGTACACCAGGGTAGAATACTGTGGTCACTGTGTGGAGATGTTCACATAGTGCATTTCATAAGTATCAGGATATTGTTACACATAGGAGTCTACTACTGTAATTTGTATTTTTCTCTTTACTAGTATCATGACTCTATCTGTCCCATTGCTAAATTGTTTCTTATAGTTTCATTTTCAATTTGTTAAAGTTCTTTACTTTGTGTAAATTATAACTTTATTTTCTTTGGAAACACATGAGAAGTTCTTCTTTCTAATTTTGCAGTTTTTAAATTATTCAGACAAGTTTCCAGACTAATATGCCTTGTTCATATTGTTTGAATACTCTCAGGCATTCCAAATGACATTTGTAAATTCTGCTCTAATTGCATAATATTATTTGGGTCTGCACTTTTTCCAACTCATCGGACATAGGCTTGAGTTCCAATACTAATCAGTGCCTGTTAACAACTGGAAAGAAAACCAGCATCATTGGCAAAAGATTATTTTTTAGAAAATGAAATCTAGAGAAAAGCTTATTAGTTTTAAATTATAGAAAATATGCCCCATTATATTTTGGTTACTTTTGTATTTATGTTTACTAAAACCAGACATACCTATGTTTTAGAACAATCATTTCACCTAAATGCTTTCTAAATGACAGAGAAGGGAATAGAGTTCAAAAAAAGCATGGTTTCATTATATTCCACATAACTAAGAACTTATATATGGAAGTTTCCTCAGTTTTAGGAATTGTAGCTCTTAATGTGAGAGTTTGTATTCCCAGTGATGTTAAGTAAAGCTCAAAAATCTTCATGTAAGACAAGGAGAGAAAGATTTTAACAGTAACTCACTGCTGGATTCCCTAGTTCATTGCCACAGGTGGAACTAGGCAATAGAACTGGATTAATAAGTAGGTCTCTCTCTCTCTCTCTCTCTCTCTCTCTCTCTCTCTCTCTCTCTCTCTCTGACCTGTGGAGTCCCAGGTAACTGGGAGAATTTTCTTTGATCTTGACCGACAGTATCTCACAAACCTCTCTTGTGACAAAATACATGTATGTACTAGATGAAAAGTTAGCTGTGATATGTGATGTGATTACAACAATGCAAATTGGTCCATATTGTAGTGAACTCATGGCCTAGAGTTCATTAACAATGTCCTCTTACAAATTTCCCCACCAGATGTAGACGTGTGAGCAAATGTTCTCTGCTGATCTTCAGAGCCACTTCTAAGTTAGAACTCAGGTTTTTAAATTAGCCAGAATATCTGTGCACCAGAAAGCACAGAAGAGCCAGAGGAAGATGAGCAATCAGGGTCTGAGGATTCTCAAAGACTGTAGTTCATGAGTGTGACAATGACTAGACCCATGACTTACAATGAGATACAGTTTGTTCGTTTGTGAGTTTCTGATTTACTTAATTGATTATTAATTCCAGATTTAATGTGACACATAAATAATGAAACCAAATGCATCAAGTAAACAATTTTAGAATATTCACAAATTTGTTTTATTTCTGACACTGTTAAGCAATATCAGAAAACATTTAGAAGAAAGTACTACAATAGGCTCTAAGAGTAATTGCATATTCAATTAAACCTATAATATTGTAATGTCTTAAAATGGAATTATCTGAAGATAATGATATTGGTTTTAATTTTAGAGTTTTCAAAGTCAGAATAAATATCTTGGTCAATAATGTAATAAAAATTTTGAGGCTGTTGGGGATCCATTAAAATATTATAATAACATCATTCACATGAATGTATAAGAAAATAAATATTTTGACAATACTAGAAAAAGAATCTGTTTGATTCATATTCAGTTACCATTTGTGGAAGACAAAATTAAAATGTTACAGATATCAGAGTTTGTGGAACAAACTTGGTTATGAGATTTATTGGATTTTTGTCTGTTTTCTTATTTATATAAGCAAAACTCCCCCACCACTATCAAAAATTCCTTTTTGTCTATGTGTGTTTCCATAACATCACACATATAAGAGAAGATAATAGTTATTGAAAATATTCACACTAACTATAATTGGCAGCCTGTCAGTCATTTACATGGTTTATAACATAGACAGAAAGCTGGAGCTGGATATTGGCACTAGGTTTAAATTCTAAGAAATTCTTTTGAAAGCTTGAACATGTATGTTTTCTAAGCTTTTCTGGAATATCTAGGCATTGTGACTCTCATTAAAATTAAAAATATGCATAAAAAACTAGGCTAAATCTATAGATGTGTAGAAAATATTTTGATTTTATGTGGACAATTTTTTTCATGAACATATATATATGTATATATATATATATATATATATATATAAGAAAAGGTGATGTCTTTTACACATATAAACATGAAAGTAAAGAAAACAATACTAGATGAGCTTCAAATGGGGATATTTTCCTGTATATTTAGAACTGTTCTCTTTCAAATTTTGTTTGTTTGTTTGTTGCTTTTGAGGCTCAGAGGTTTGAGGCAAGAAAGATCATGAAACAGAGGTGTGAAAATTCAAATAGCAGTTAATTAGTTTAGTTAGACTGTTAACACAAACATAATGGATTTTCAGCTTTTTCTCTTTTTTATCCTCTGACTTGAGGCAATTATACACCAGCACTTCTTGAGCAAGTTATCGCATATGATTTTAGAAAATGAGATGATTGCATGCTTAATCCCAATCTAATTAATTCAACTCATTGAAATTGTTTATTCCCCTTATATTCACCTGAGCCTACTGTGACTATCATAAGCTCATTTATATAGTATTATTTTTGATGCTGAGATAATTCATCTTTTCTTCCTATTGCTTAGAGAAAAAAATTATATGTTGAGCATTATGGAATTTTTAAACAATAACTGTAAAGACAGGAGAGATGGCTGAGGAGTTAAAGTCTTTGCCTTGCAAACAAAAAGACCTGAGTTTGGGTTCTAGATCACATGTAAAATCACCCATTAGAAATAGAAATGGCAGTGGTCTGCACTTCTAGCTCTGGAAGGTTAGACCTGGGATATTCCAGAGCAAGTGGTAAAGCAATCCAGGATGATTCCAGAATCACCTTTGGTCCTCCACAGCTACACACTCTTCCACACAAACATACATACATGCACCCAAAAGAAAAAAAATCATAAATTTTTATTTATTAATCCTTACCTGCATGGCTCAAGATAGAATTTCACATTTATATATTGAAGTTGGTATTTGCTTAAATTTTCTTTCTGGGATCTTATGATTTACATTTTAATTCTTCTGCATTTAATACATTAAAGGAATTCAAACCAGAAACAGACAAACATACTTTGTAATTTTAAGGGGCTTAGGAAAAGAACTTTTAGAGATAATTTTTATTTCCACATATTATGGAAATATGCATGGCAGCCTTTATGGTTCATCACCAGAGACTTTTTTATTCCAAGCAATTCCTGTATCTTAACTTTGAAACCGATTTTGAATTTGTTGGTTATAGACTTCTGCCATAACCAGGCTGCACACAATTATTACATGCATGTTTTAAATAAATTGTCTAAACTTTAGAATTTGGTTTTAGAAAAATGGAAATCATCAGCAATACATTTTTCATAATAAAAATTGGTATACTTTAGGGAAATTATAGTGATGTTTGAGTAATGACACAAATATATAAAAATATTTCCAGTACAACTATTAATTCTGAAAACATCATACCAGGCTCAGTTTCTCATGGCAACTGCATCAAAAAACATTATAAAAGCTGAATTAATTCATCCAAAAGATGGTATCAAGATCCTTAACGAAAATGGCAATCCACAAGTAAGGTCAGAACAATCTTATGCTTTGTATGGAACCCTCGTAAATCTTACAATATTCACAAAATATAATTGAAATACTGTACATCACAATGTGCACAGCAAAAAAAAACTGGCTACAACTACTGGGATGAATGCAAAATGACAGATAAAAATTTACTTTTATATAATGATAATGTTGAAATATTTTTATAATTAGAAGACGAATAAATTCTGTTCCTCACTTTAGAAAGGATTGAGAATCTGCATTAGTGTGCAGGAAGTATTAACACGAGAGCGTGAATACACAATGAACAAGTAAAACAACAATCAGAGGAGTTAGTGACTTACCCAGGAGATGAAAACAACAAAGACACCAATGAAGAAAAAAAGCATTAATGATAACCCATGTTTCCTCTCAGGCTTGAAATCCTGTACCCCTTTCTTGTTGCTTTGCCAATCAAATACTAAAATACTGATTAACAAAATTAAACTTTTACATGATGATTTACATGTGAATTTCCATATTTTTTTAAAAAACACATATGATTTATTTAACATATGTTGAATTTTGAATCACAACATTAAAAACAATTAGAAAAATTCATTCTGGATGACTGAAATTCAAGTGTGGTAAACATGCAGAGTTATGAGGGAACAAAGTCAGTAGCCCTCTTTCACTGTAAGTCTTTTTCTAGGTTAATTTTATACCAATGATTAACATACTACCAAACATTCTTTTGAAAGGTAGATAGCTTAGGTAAAATATACAGTCCCTAAATACTTACAGGAAAACTCTTTGCCCACATCCATATTCTCAAGCATGGAAAATATACAATTTCAAAGTGTGTAGATAGTGACAAATTCAGTTATCTCAAAGACATATACAGGCTGCCCGGGTCTTGCAATCTATTACCACATAGCATAATGCTGTCTACATTGACTGGGCCAGAAATACTTCATTTCACTAGATCACAATCTTATAAGACAGCCTTGTCATTTTAATTTGTCACTCTTTGTCTCCTATATCTCATTGAAGTCTCATCTCTTCAGCCAAGTGCCATGGGCTACTTCTCTCATAGAAAAAAAAAATCCTATCACACCGAATAGAAAAAGGAAAGTCACTAAGAGAAACTTTGTGTCTGAGGAGGCTCCTAGAGATTCCATTCCCACAGGCGTAGCAGGTGGTATAAATACAATCTAAACTGAGACAGAAAAATGAATTGTGGCTTCTATTCCCTGTCTCCAGTGTCTCTGGGAATGTTATATCTGCTACTTCTGCTCAGCTATTGATTTGGTATCCTCTATCATCCACAGAGCAAAAGACAGGTGGGAAGGAAATAGAAGACTGAAGGGCCAATGTCTGATACATGGTAGAAACCTGAAAGAATTGGAGCAATTATGAATTAATGACTGAAAATCTACTGCCTTCAGAAATCCCTGCTGTTGACTGAAAAAATAGCTCACTGTTTTTAAAGGAACTTCACCTTGTGTGGAAGAGTGGTACAGAAATGAAAGATTTTTTTTGAGTGTCTTAGTCTTTTTCTTAGTTTGAATATTTGTTATATATAATGAATGCAATGTAAACACCTCACTGTATTTCTCTATAGTGGGTATCCCCATTGTTCTTCACTCAGAAACCCAGTGAAGATTCTCTGCCTGTGGTTGCTAGTGCTTTATTTTCTTTTTTTCTTAGACTGGGCAATAGGCATGGATGCCAGTCTGGTTGCATATAGCTTCTTAAAGAATAAATGCTTTTCACTGCAGGAAAATCAGAAAGGGAATGACTTATAAGCTTCATGTATGGTTACATGTGTTCCATCCATGATAATTCCTCACCTTGATTAGATCTATGGTAATTTAGTCTACATGATAGATGAATTTAATTTACATCAAACTTGCCATTTTCATCTGCCCTGGAAAGGAAGGTCACAGAGCGATCCTTCTAATGTGACTCACAGCTTGACTCAACTTTCTAAACACAAAGCAAGGCAACACCTTGTTTTGCAGGACAGGAAAACATGGAAAATTGATAAGTCTGCTAAATTTGATTAGCCTAATTTAAAACCAAAGAAAAATTGATCCAACCAACCTGGAAAGAACAAAGGAAGCTAGTTTTGAGCTTGCTGCTTGAAACCTTTATCTATCTTTTCTTTTTCTTCATGCCTCATAAAGAGATTATAAGGAGCTATGCAGTGCAATGATTCCAAGCATAAAGAAAATCCATCGTGTTTGCATAAGATATAATGAGTAGAAAATCCTAACAATATTTTAATTAGGAAATATATATCATTCCAATCATATTCCTTTATTTATTCAAGTGTCTTTCATATATGTGTAGATTGCTTTAAATTACATATGTTAGATGTCAAATATCACATATTTAACTTGTTCTATATAACACTACATAGAGGCTCAGAAACTTGAATGATAGAGGCTGGAAACTTGAATGAGATGCTTCAATTTTAAAATTATAAGTATGTGTATTAATCCTGAGAGAAAAAGATAAAAATTTAAATGAGAGTTAAACATTTAAAAGACAGGTTTTAATTCTAGTAACACTTAAAGCAAATGAATTTGATTTCAGCCTTCCTCTTCTTTATTCCCATTATCTAAACTTGATTATACCAAGACTACAACACTGCTAAGACCTCTTCAAATTTGTGGTTTAAGAGTATTGCATAAGAAAGTTCTATTGTAGTCCTTTGACCTTCCAAGAGTATAAAACAGAAAAGGAATAAATTGAGTAGTTAATATACATGTGCACAGGTGGGAATTAAGCAAGTCTTTCCATATAAAGATAGCTCTGCATCTGTGTGTTCACCTGCTCAGAGGACTGAAAAGTAACAGGAAGAATCACCATTAATTGTGTCTCTAAAAATGTTTCAAGGGGATGTGCCAAAATGTAGCTTAAAAAAAGAATATACTCTTTTTTCAAATAATTAAAACTTACTGTTCATATTATTCACTTATCCATAATATCTATCAAATGATAAATGAAAAAACGGTCATCAAAAATTATGACCATAAAATAACAGAACAAAACAAAGGATTTTTCTTCCTGGTTAAATGCATGTTTCTGGAGGGAAAAAGTGTAGGTTTACTTTAACAGATTCACTGAGATGATTTTATCACATCTTATCAATCACCCACTGAAGATGACAATTCAGAGATGTTGGTATGTCTTGATAATGATACACAAAGGTCACCACAATCCAATTTTAGAGCATTTCTTCCAGAAGAAACAGGTTCTTTGTGTCTACTCAGGCCCAAGTCCTAGAACATCAGTGCTGACTATTTTCTCCATGAATGTACTCTTGTACTATGTTTGCATCTTGCTCATTTTCTAGAGAATAAGTAATATCCTTAATGCATCATGTATCAATAATTAATTCCTTTTAATTGCTAGATAATGTTGCATTGTGTGGCTGTGTCACATCTTGTTTATTCCTTTTCTGGTTAATGATTTTTGGATTGCTTCTATATTGTGACTACTATAAACGATGGTATCATGAATTCTTCGGTACATACCCATGTATAGAATACAGTTTATCTTCTTTTGCAGAGATCCCAGCAAAGCAATTCCTTGAGCATATGGCTAGGTTTATAATTAACATTAAAAAATCTGCCAAAAGCTCTAAAGGAACTGGAAAAATTTTCATCACTCCTAGAAAATCCTGAGAATTTATGTTTGCACACTTTGGTCACTTCTTGGAACTGCATGTCTGATTAGAACCACTTGAACTGATGTGGGGAGTTCTCTCAGTATGGTTTCACATTGCACTTGTTTATTTAATGACTAAAAATGACCATTTTTAATATGATATATGAAATTTACATGTTTTGGGGTATACTATTAAAATCTTTTGCCTTCTCAAAAAACTAGGTTATGGAACTTCTTTTAATTGAATTGTAAGTATTCCATATATGATTTAGGTACATTTCCTTTATCAGATATATGACTTGCCATATTTTCTGAGACAATAGTTTGTGTTTTTATTTTTAAAATCATGTATTTGAAGTAAAGTTTTCTTCTAATATTAGAGATGGAAAAGCAGTGAAAGCAGGTTTTTCTTTAAACGAGACTAAACAGCAAGCTCTGTTTAGTCAGTTATGGAGAACTAATCCACAGTATGTCCAAGAAGAGCTTCTGAATACACGGGTGTAAGAATCTGAATCCAAGGTGAGTAGGGATATAGCACAGCTCCAGAATGCTTAAATAGCATATGGCAGATACACCATGAAACACACACACACACACACACACACACACACACACACACACACATACCTGAGATTAAGGTGAGTAGAGCTATATCTCAGCTGCAGAAAGTTTTCATAGCAAGTGTGAGGTTTGGGTTCACTACCCAAGAACCACACATACATACTTACATGTATCTAAATTTAAAGAAACATCCAGATTAGAGAGAGAAATATCATTACTTGTGTTACAGTATATGTGAATGGAGTAAGGGAGATAGAATACCTGTAGATGGATGTCTCTATGGCCTGTAGGGAGAACCGAGTGTCTTCAATACAGAAGTGGCCCTTCTCTTGTAGGGTAGGGGGAAATCTGAATGTTTTTGTGTGGTTGAGTCTGGGCACAACATGATTAAGAGGGTGTTTGAAGGTTAGATGAGCAATAATTTCCTCCCATACATTTCCACCATCATCACATCAACATGTGTTGGTATTTGGAAGAACACCAGAGCATACACCTAAATACAAGCCTGGAAATTTTCTATTACATAGCAATGTGGATGACTAAAGAAATGAAATGGCAATGTCTTTGGCAATTATAATTGTATTTGTCTAATTTAATTTGTCTAATATAATTGTATTGTAATTTTTATTTTTTTTTCTTTATAAATCATATCTCATAACTCTTTGCCAAATTCAAGATCATGCAAATATCCTTTTTCATTTACCTCTACAATTGTTGTATATCATACTCATATGCTTAAACTTAAAAAGTCATTTTACTTAACTTTTTATGGTATACAATAAATCTCTAAATATTTAAAAATCAAGATTAGTAGGCTCACATACCTTTTATACATAATTTTAATATTCTTTGTACAATTTTTCACTGTATAATATATTACAGATCTCTATTAATAATATCACAATAGAATATTGACAATGATATGCTCTATCTTATAGAGATTATTGCAAAGTTAATTGTAGACATGTATACCTACACTTGTGTGCATGCATGTTTAATTCCACATAGTTCATTGCAAGTGTAAATTTGTATATCAATGCTATACTCAAGATGTGTAAATGTCAACTCTACAAAGATCCTTTGCATTACACCTTTTGAACTTTATTTTATTTGTTTATTGTGTGTTGGGTGTGTGTGTGTGTGTGTGTATGTGTGTGTGTGTGTGTTAAAGGACACGGTGTGTCACTGCGGAGGACCAAGGATGACTTTGGGAATCACCCTGGATTGATTTTACTTCCTTTCTGCTCAGGGATTTCCCAAGCACTGCCCTGTGGGCAGGAAGTGCAAGTGCCCCTGTTTCCTCCATGTTTCCTTCTTTCTTTCTTTTTTTTTTTTTTTTTAATATGGGATCTGGAGTCTGAACTTCGGACCTTTCGCATGCAAGGCAGAGTCTTAACCATTGAGCCATCTCTCCAGCCCACATTATACTTTAATAACCATACTGTGCCTTTCTTCTTATAATCACATTGTTCCTTCCTCCTTCCCATCTTGCATTAATACCTGGAAACCATGAATTTGTCTGTTTCAGAAGTCTTCAAAGTCTTAAATAAATAGAATCATACTTCTTTACTCAGCAGAAAATCATGCAAAAAGTGTCTTTATAGTTCCTCCTTTTCTTATACTGAGTAGAATGCCATGATAGATATGTCCCTTTTTATTTAATTACTTAGCTTTTGTAGGACATATGAACTGTTTGCAGTTTGTGACTTATGAATAAAATTTGTACATAAATTATAGTTCAGGTCCTTATGTGACATATAAAATGTGCCTCTCTATATTGACTTTAGTATAATCTCTGTGTTTGTGTCTAAGAACACAGTTGTAGCTATAGCAAATTCATGAATCAATTTGGAGAATATCAACCTCTTAATTATGCTGGCTTATTTGTTCTAAAAACATATATCTGTGCTTTTTTACACCTTCTGTGATTTCTTTCATTCTCTGTATTTAATAGTATAGATCACGTACATGAAATATTTAGCTTTATTTAAAAAATTATAAATGATCCACTTATGTTAAATATGAATATCATATAAAACTACTGTCCATGCTTGGGTATTGACATTGTTTCCTGCTCAGCAAGAACAAAAATATTAATCATTGAAGACTTTGGATTTTGTAGATTCCTTGGAAACTTTCTATATAAATTGTTATGTCATCTATAAATGAAGCAGCTCAGAACTTTTACTCCTTTGTGCATCAACAATTGGGATAGCAGAGATCCTGGTTTTGTTTTTCATATATGTATTTTACTAATTAGTTTGCTAGCAATATTACTTGGCAGACTTTCCTCATTAAGCTGAAGAAAAACCTCCCTATTCTACTTTACAGAGAGATTTTATTATAACTAACCAATATAATTTATCCATTTCTCACTTTAACAAGGGTATGCAGCACTACATTTTTTATTTTTATTTCATTGATATGGTAGATTACATTTTTGATTTTAAATTTGGGATCAGTCAGGAAACTCTGATATTAAATCTTAATTGTTCTTATGACATATTATATGTTAATTCACTTTACACTTGACTGGAGAAACTTGTTAATATTTATGAAGACTTTTTGACAGAAACTGACTCACAAGAGAAATTTTCATTTCTCTGAAAAAATGGGAAAAGATCTAACTGAAGACTAATATCTTTCATATCCTTTTCTGTGCCTGGCCTACCTCAATTAATACAATATTTTCCAATTCTGTTCATTGACTTACAACTTCCATGATTTCTTTTTTCCTAATAGATTATCAATATTACATAGCGTATATGTAGCACATGTTCATTATCCATTCATCAGTTGATATATCAGACTGATTTCATTTTCTTGCTATTAGGAATATAACTGCATAGAGCATGGATTTGCAAATATCTTTGAAATAGGATATAGAGTCCTTCAGGAATATGCCCAGGAACTGAGTATATGGTAGTCTCTCTTACTTGATTTCAGAGAAGATGCCACAATGTTTTCCATAGTAGCTATATCAGTTTTCACTTCTACCAACTAACTGTTCATAACAGTCCCTATTTCCCAACATCCTTTCCATTATTTCTTGTTTTACATGTTTTTTTCTCATTTGCTTTCTTTTTTTTTCTCTCTCAAGAATAGAGTTGCTTTACTATTTATTGGTTTACAGTTTGTGCTTTTAAGTTATGACTTTGACATTTAACAACAAAGTTTGCTTTGCTGGAAATTCTGAGAATAGGCAAAAACTATAAAGGAACCAAAAATAATCTTTTTTTTCTTTTTTTTAATATATTTTTATTATTATTTCAGCTCATACAAACTTAATAGGTACACCAGTTCCCTCCCTCCCTCCTCCTCCCCTCCTCCCCGCACACCCCCTGCTCCCCCTCCCCACCCCCTCCCTCCCCATCCCCCAGTGCCTCCCACTCCAATTCCAAGAGTCCTTTCTTGTACATGCCTGATTTTCCTCTGGACCCTCCTCTCCGATGACGTACAAGGACCCAGTGGCCTTTCCCTGAACCCTTTCCCCTGTTCCCCTTAGGTATAGGAACACTGCTGTGGCTGCCAATCCCTTGCCTCCAAGGATCTTGGTGTCTTTAGCAGATGCTAGATTTTGTGAGGTCAATATTGTGTTGGAAAATGCGCAGGGCATGTAAAGTCCAATTATGATTGCTTCAGCCCTAACTTGTATGGAGTATCTTGCATATCATTACTCCTCCCATCCTTTTGCTCTTACACTCTTACCAGCCCCTCTTCCGCAAATTTCCCTGAGCTTCAGGATGGGGAGATATTAGGATGGCCTAGTTCTAGGTGGTTGATACAGAGTCTCTGAAGTTCTGGATTGTGGTTTGTTGATTTTCTTTTGCAGTTTTGCAGCTCCTGCAATGCCCGTCACTCCATCCTGGTGGGCATTGTATGTCACCCCCTGGCCAGAGACAAAAAGCTGTTAAACTAGAGTCTTGTGATAAAAGCACATTCAAAGGTAGATGTAATAAAAGAGGGAAACCACTGTGAGGGAGGGGTCTATCACCCATTTGCAAAATGGTTACTTTTTATCTGCCAGACTATATGCCCTCCTCTTCTGGTGAGATCATACCCCCTCAGTAGTAAGTGATCAGAAACGAAAGTCTGTGAACTTATCAGACGTCTCATTACTTATTTGAGTCCTTGATGGAGAATTATTTTCTCTGCTGCAACATGGTCCCTTCTCTCCTTATTTCTGGTGTGGCCCTCCAACCCCATCCCTCCTGTTCATAATCCTTGCAATTAATGTATTGCAGAGATTTTTCTATGAGTGCCTCTAGGTGGGCTGTGTGGGTTTGGTACTAGGAGCCACCTATTGGGGAGAGTACATACGGCGCTTAATTTTCTGGGTCTGGGATACTTCACTTAATATAATTGTTTCTAACAACATCCATTTCCCGGCAAATTCCAGTAATTCATCATTTTTGATGGCTGAGTAGTACTCCATTGTATAGATGTACCACAGTTTCTTTTTCGACTCGTCAACTCTTGGATATTTGGGTTGATTCCATGACTTTGCTATTGTAAACAGTGCTGCTATGAACATGGTCATGCTTGTCCTATTGAGGTGAACCTCTGCTTATAGGGGGTTATTCCCAAAAGTGGGATAGCAGGGTCATATGGCATTTCAATCTTTAATTTCTTTAAGACTCTCCAGACGGCTCGCCAGAGTGGCTTTATGAGCCTGCATTCCCACCAGCAATGTAGCAGAGTTCCCCTCTCTCCACATCCTCTCCAGCATTTGTTGTTGTTTGTATTGTGGATTTTTGCCATCCTGACCGGGGTGAGATCATATCTCAGGGAAGTTTTGATTTGCATTTCCCTGATGGCTAAGGAAGTGGAGCATTTTTTAAGATATTTGTTAGACATTTTAATTTCATCCCTGGTAAAATTTCTTTTGAGTTCCAGGGCCCATTTTTTAATTGGGCCATTGGTTTCCTTGGTGTTTAGTTTTCTAAGTTCTTTGTGCACTCTGGACAGTAGAGCTCTATCAGATATGTGGACAGTAGAGCTCTATCAGATATGTGGTTAGTGAAGATTTTCTCCTATTCTGTGGGTTGCCTTTGAGCTCGGTTACAATCTCTTTATCTGAACAGAAGCTCTTTAATTTCACAAGATCCCAACTGTTGAGAGTTTGTAGCGGTGACTGTGCCATTGGATGTCTGTTTAGGAAATGTTGGCATATCTCAATCAGCTCGAGGGAGTTCCCTACCCTTTCAACTATGGTTTTTATAGTCTCTGGCCTGATATCAAGGTCCTTGATCCATTTGGAATTAAGTCTTGTACATGGTGACAAGTACGGGTCCAGCTTTAATCTTCTGCATGTGGAGATCCAGTTTTGCCAGCACCATTTGTTGAAGATGCTGTTCTTTTTCCATTGGATTCTTTGGGCCCCTTTGTTAAAGATCAAATGGCTGTATTTTTGTGGGCTTACATCTGGGTCTTTAATCCTTATTCATTCATCTGTGTGTCTATTTTGGAGCCAATACCAGGCTGTTTTTATAACTATGGATTTGTAGTATAGACTTAGGTTTGGTATGGTAATACCTCCAGCAGTGTTTTTGTTACTCAGGATTGTCTTTGCTATCCTGGGTCTTTTGTGCCTCCATATTAATTTTGAGATTGTTTGGTCAACTTCTTTGAAGAATTGCTTTGGGATTTTAATTGGTATAGCACTGAATTTGTATATTGCCTTTGGTAGGATGGTCATTTTTACGATGTTGATTCTGCCAATCCAGGAACATGGGAGGTCTTTCCACCTTCTGGTGTCTTCTGCTATTTCTTTCTGGGTTTTAAAGTTTTCATTGTAAAGGTCTTTTACCTCCTTGGTTAGGTTTATACCAAGGTATTTCATTTTTTAGGGGCTATAGTATATGGGATTGTTTCTCTCAAGGCTTTTTCACTTCTTTCATTCTGGGTATATAGGAAGGCCTCTGATTTTTGCACATTCATCTTGTATCCTGCCACCCTGTTGAACTTCTCAATTAGTTCCAGGAGCTTCCTGGTGGAGTTTTTTGTATCCCTCAAGTATAAGATCATGTCATCTGCAAATAGGGATAGCTTGACTTCTTCCTTGCCAATTTGAATCCCTTTTATGTCCCTTTCTTGTCTTATGGCTTCAGCTAAGACTTCAAGTACAATATTGAATAGAAGTGGTGAGAGAGTACAGCCTTGTCTAGTTCCTGATCAAAGTGGGAATGCTTCCAATTGTTCCCCATTGAGCATAATACTTGCTGTGGGCTTCTATACAGCTTTTATTATATTGATAAAGGTTCCTTCCATTCCTACTGGCTCTACGGTTTTGATCATAAAAGGGTGTTGGATCTTGTCAAAAGCTTTTTCTGCATCTATCAAGAATATCATGTGGTCTTGGACTTTGGACTGGTTTACATGATGAATTACATTTATTGATTTGCGTATGTTGAACCAATCTTGTTTGCCGGGGATGAAGCCTACTTGGACCCCATGAACGATCTTTTTAATGTGTTTTTGAATCCAATTTGCTAAGACTTTGTTGAGAATCTTTGCGTCTGTGTTCATCAGAGAGATCGGCCTATAGTTTTCTTTTTTAAGTGAATCTTTATTAGGTTTTGGGATTAAGACGATATTAGCTTCATAGAAGGAATTTGGTAGTGTTCCTTCCTTTGCTATTTGATGGAACAATTTAAGGAGTATTGGTGTTATTAACTCCTTAAATGTCTGGTAGAACTCTGTGCTGAATCCATCTGGTCCAGGACATTTTTTGGTGGGAAGATTCGAGATTAATTCTTCAATTTCCTTATATGTTATAGGACTATTTAAATAAATCACAACTTCCTGATTCAATTTAGGTAAGTTGCGTTTACTTAGAAATTCATCCATCTCTTTTGTGTTGTCAAACTTCACAGAGCATAAGTTTTTGAAATATGATGTTATAATTCTCTAGATTTCTGGGGTGTCAGTAGTGATAACTCCATTTTCATTTCTAATTTGTTAATCTGGGTTTTCTCTCTCTTGCTTTTGGTTAATTTAGCTAGGGGTGTATCAATCTTATTGATTTTTTCAAAGAACCAGCTTTTTGACTGGTTGATTTTTTCTATTGTTTTCTTAGTCTCGATTTCAGATATTTCTCCCCTTATTTTGCTAATCTCCTCTCTTCTACTACTTTTGGGATCAGATTGCTCTAGTTTCTCTAAAGCTTTAAGCTGCATTGTTAAGTTGTTTATTTCTGATGTTTCCATTTTTATTGATGTAAGCATTAAGAGCTATGAACTTACCTCTTAGAACAGCTTTCATTGTATCCCAGAGATTTTGGCAAGTTGTATTTTCATTATCATTCACTTTCAGGAAATCTTGAATTTCCTTTTTAATTTCTTCCTGAATCCAGTTCTCATTCAGCATCATATTGTTAAATTTCCAGGAGTTAGTGTATTTTCTCTTGTTTGATGTGTTGTGGATGTCCAGCTTTAGGCCGTGGTGGTCTGACAGGGCACAGGTTAGAATTTTAACTTTTTTGTATACGTGTAGATACGTTTTGTGGCCCAGTATGTGATCTTTTTGGGGGGAAAGTTCCGTGTGCTGCTGAGAAAAATGTGTATTCTTTGGTGCGTGGGTGAAAAGTTCGATAGAGATCTGTAAGGTCCATTTCTTTCAGGGTTTGATTAAGGTCCAAAGTGTCTCTATTAAGCTTTTGACCTGTTGATCTATCCCATGTTGAGAGGGCGGTGTTGAAATCCCCAAGAATTATCGTTTGGGGGTTGATTTCTTGCTTTAGACACTATAAGGTTTTCTTAATGAATGTGAAGGGGCCCGTATTTGGTGCATATATGTTCAGTATTGTGAAGTCTTCCTGGTGAATTGTACCTGTGACTAAAATGTAGTATCCATCCGTGTCTCTTATAATTTTCTTTGGTTTGAAGTCCACTTTGTCTGATAGCATAATGGCTACCCCTGCCTGTTTTCTGCTTCCATTTGCTTGTAGAATTGTTGACCAGCCTTTTATTTTTAGAGCGTGCCTATCTTTTGTGGTGAGATGGGTTTTCCTGCAGGCAGCAGATTGAAGGATTGTGATTTTTAATCCAAATTTGTAATCTGTGTCTCTTGATCGGTGAATTAATTCCATTAACATTTAGTGTTACAATGGAGAAACTATTTTTGATTCCAGACATTTATTATGTTTAGTAGTTTTTATAAGTATATTGCTTCGCTTTTAATGGTGTTATACTTGCCTTCTGTTCTCCTGGATATGCCTGTTTTTTTCTTCAAGCTTGAGTATCATTTCTAGCATTTTTTGAAGGCCTGGTTTAGTGGACATGTATCCCTTCAAGTTGTCTTTGTGCTGGAAGATTTTTCTTTCTCCCTCAATCATGACTAATAGTTTTGCAGGGTAAATCAGCCTGGGTTGACATTTTTGCTCATTCAATACTTGAAGTATATCTCTCCAAGCTCTTCTTGCTTTTACTGATTCAACTGAGAAGTCATTTGTTATTTTAATAGGTTTACCTTTAAAAGTGACTTGTTTTTTCTCCCTTGAAACTCTTAGTACCAGTTCTTTATCTTGAATGTGGAGTGTTTTGACTATTATTTGCCGTGGCGAGCTTCTGTTTTGGTCATATCTCTTTGGGGTGAGGAATGCCTCTTGTATATGGATGGGCCTCTCTTTTTTTAGATGAGGAAAGTTTTCCTTGATGATCATTTGAAAAATTTCCTCAGGGGTGGTATTTTGAGATTCTTGCTCTGGTATTCCATGAATACGCATGTTGGGCTTCTTTAGGGTGTCCCATATCTCCTGGATATTTCTCTCAAGTATCTTTTTGGCTTTAACAACCTCTTCCATTGAGCTGATTAGTACTCCCACTTTATCTTCAAGATCTGAAACTCTGTTTTCTTCTTTGTTAGTTCTGCTGATAAGACTCTCTCTGGAGTTCTGGGTTGAAGATAATTTGTCTTTTAGCTCAGTTTTAAACTCTGCTTGAGTCTGCTTTAACTGCTGTATGCCAGTTTGTTTCTTCCACTGTTTTTCTCAACTCCTCCAAGTGTCTGTTGTTTTCCTCCTCAAAGCGATTGATTCGATTATTTAATTCCTCCGGATTTCCTCTTTCATAGTATTGAACATGGTAATGATCATATTTTGAAGGTCGTTATCCTGGGTCAGGTTTTTTGGCCATTTTCCATGGGTTTGTTCTGGTTGGAGTCTAACATTATGGGATTAATTCCTTCAGTGGGAGATTTGTTTACTTGAGTGTTGTTTCTCATGGATTTACACTTTGACTTTGGCATTGTCGTTTTTACTGTTAACATCTTTTAATTTCTGTGTGTTTTTCACTAAACTGCATTATTTGGCCTGGGGTTTGGGGGTGGGCGGAGACGGAGCTTGCCTAGGTCGAGGTGAGTCCAGGCTGGACCCCGCGTGTCCCGGGCGGCGGAGTGGGGGAAGAAAGAATGGGGCGTCAGCAGGCGCTATTTAACCTGGGGCACCTGGGGGCGAGCCCGGGTGCAGGGGGGTGCCCTCTCCTCCTCCCAGGCCCTGCGCGGCGGCTCCGGCTGGATGGTGGGAGGAGCTGGGTCCCTCGGGCGGCCTGGGGTTCTAGGTCACGGCCCGGTGAGGCCTGGCTGGACCGCGCAGTGAGGCCTGGCTGGACCGCTCGGGCGTGTCCCGGGCGGCGGAGTATAGGGGAAGGGTTCATTTGCTTTCATTTAAAATTTATTTTTTTTTCTAGTTTTACAAACATAATAAGTAGTTATCCCTGGCTGTCCTCCTTCCCCTGTCCCTCCCTCCTCACTCTTTTCCCCACCCTAACCTCCCTTCACTGATCAATCCCTCTCCCTCCCACACTCCTACCTGTCTGCTTGTGTGGGCCCCCAGGGTTCCCTTTGGGTTGTCTGTTCTGGTAGGGGCTCAGGTCTCTGTGACAAATTAAGTAGGTAGACTTTCTTTGGGTAGACCACTTGATAGGGGCACTTTCCTTAACTTGTCTAGCCCTAACCCCTAAATTTCCACCTGCATGTAATTGTATCTCCTTACTAGACTATGGGAAATGTTGATATGTCTGTCATCGTACAAGTCTGGTGAGGATAACTTATTGCACTAAGCTTCTAGATGGAGCAGCCCTAACTTGAATAGAATGCCCTGTCCAGCAGTATAATTCTCCACTTTCAGCTTTTTCAATTTTTTCCCCCGCTTCTGCAAGATTCTCTGAGTCGTAGGATGAAGAGAGATTTGGTTTACCTGATTCCAGCTGAGCATTTTAGGTGTGATCATATTCTGGTTACTTATTATTGTCTGTTCACTCTTCTTCCATTGCAATAGGCTGCATCTTGTTTGGGTGTTCAGATCTTTTCTTTTCTTTTCTTTTTTTTAATGCATTTTTTATTATTTCCGCTCATACAAACTTAATAGGTAGACCAGTTCTCTCCCTCCCTCCTCCTCCCCCCGAACCCCATGCTCTCCCTCCCTCCCCATCCCCCAGTGCCTCCCCCCCAATTCCCAGAGAGTCCTTTATTGTGTATGCCTAACTCTCCTCTGGGTCCTCCTCTCCGATGACGTACAAGGACCCAGTGGCATTTTCCTGAACCCTATCTCGTGTTCCCCTTAAGCATAGGAACACTACTGTGGCTGTCAATCCCTTGTCTCCAAGGATCGTGGTGCCTTTAGCTGATGCTAGACTTTGTGAGGTCAATAGTGTGATGGACATTGGGCAGGGCATGCAAAGTCCTATTATTATTGCTTCGGCCCTAACTAGTGTGGAGAATCTTGTAAATCATTGCTCCTCCCATCCTTTTGCTCTTACAATCTTACCGCCCCCTCTTCTGCAAATGTCCCTGAGCTTCAGGATGGGGAGAGATTAGGCTGGCCTAGTTCTATGTAGTTGATATAGAGTCTCTGAAGTTCTGGATTGTAGTTTTTTATTTTCTTTTGCAGTTTTGTGGCTCCTGCAATGTCCTTCACTCCATCCTGATGGGCACTGTATGTCACCCCCTGGTCAGAGACAAAAAGCTGTTAAACTGGAATCTTGTTATAATAGCACATTCAAGGGTAGATGTAATAAAAGTAGGAAACCTCAGTGAGGGAGGGGTCAATCACCCATTTGCAAAATGGTTACTTATTATCTGCCAGACTATATGCCCTCCCCTTCTGGTGAGATCATACCCCCTCAGTTGTACATGATCAGAAACGAAAGTCTGTGAACTTAATCAGACGTCTCATTACTTACTTGCATTCCTTGATGGAGACCTATTTTCTCTGCTGTAACATGGTCCCCTGTCTCCTTGTGTCTGGTGCGGCCCTCCAACTCCATCCTGCCTGTTCATAATCCTTGCAATTACTGTATTACATAGGTTTACCTTTGAGTGTCTCAATGTGGGCTGGGTGAGTTTGGTACTAGGAGCCACCTATTAGGGAGTACATACGGTGCTTAATTTTCTGGGTTTGGGATACTTCACTTAATATAATTGTTTCTAATGACATCCATTTCCCAGCAAATTCCAGTAATTCATCATTTTTGGTGGCTGAATAGTACTCCATTGTATAGATGTACCACCTTTTCCTTATCCATTCGTCAACTCTTGGACATTTGGGTTGATTCCATAATTTTGCTATTGTAAACAGTGCTGCTATGAACATGGTCGTGCTTGTGCTATCGAGGTGAACCTCTGCTGTATGGGGGGTTATACCCAAAAGTGGGATAGCAGGGTCATATGGCATTTCAATCTTTAATTTCTTTAAGAATCTCCAGACAGCTCGCCAGAGTGGCTGTATGAGCCTGCACTCCCACCAGCAATGTAGGAGAGTTCCCCTCTCTCCACATCCTCTCCAGCATTTGTTGTTGTTTGTATTGTGGATTTTTGCCATCCTGACCGGGGTGAGATCATATCTCAGGGAAGTTTTGATTTGCATTTCCCTGATGGCTAAGGAAGTGGAGCATTTTTTAAGATATTTGTTATACATTTTAATTTCATCCCTGGTAAAATTTCTTTTAAGTTCCAGGGCCATTGGTTTCCTTGACGTTTAGTCTTCTAAATTCTTTGTGCACTCTGGACAGTAGAGCTCTATCAGATATGTGGTTAGTGAAGATTTTCTCCCAATCTGTGGGTTGCATTTGAGCTCGGTTACAATCTCTTTATCTGAACAGAAGCTCTTTAATTTCACAAGGTCCCAACTGTTCAGAGCTGGTAGCGGTGACTGTGCCATTGGATGTCTGTTTAGGAAATGTTGGCATAGCCCCATCAGCTCGAGGGAGTTCCCTACCCTTTCAACTATGGTTTTTATAGTCTCTGGCCTGATATCAAGGTCCTTGATCCATTTGGAATTAAGTCTTGTACATGGTGACAAGTACGGGTCCAGCTTTAATCTTCTGCATGTGGAGATCCAGTTTTGCCAGCACCATTTGTTGAAGATGCTGTTCTTTTTCCATTGGATTCTTTGGGCCCCTTTGTTAAAGATCAAATGGCTGTATTTTTGTGGGCTTACATCTGGGTCTTTAATCCTTATACATTCATCTGTGTGTCTATTTTGGAGCCAATACCAGGCTGTTTTTATAACTATGGATTTGTAGTATAGACTTAGGTTTGGTATGGTAATACCTCTAGCAGTGTTTTTGTTACTCAGGATTGTCTTTGCTATCCTGGGTCTTTTGTGCCTCCATATTAATTTTGAAATTGTTTGGTCAACTTCTTTGAAGAATTGCTTTGGGATTTTAATTGGTATAGCACTGAATTTGTATATTGCCTTTGGTAGGATGGTCATTTTTACGATGTTGATTCTGCCAATCCAGGAACATGGGAGGTCTTTCCACATTCTGGTGTCTTTTGCTATTTCTTTCTTTAGGGTTTTAAAGTTTTCATTGTAAAGGTCTTTTACCTCCTTGGTTAGGTTTATACCAAGGTATTTCATTTTTTTAGGGGCTATAGTAAATGGGATTATTTCTCTCAAGGCTTTTTCACTTCTTTCATTCTGGGTATATAGGAAGGCCTCTGATTTTTGCACATTCATCTTGTATCCTGCCACCCTGCTGAACTTCTCAATTAGTTCCAGGAGCTTCCTGGTGGAGTTTTAGGGATCACTCAGGTATAAGATCATGTCATCTGCAAATAGGGATAGCTTGACTTCTTCCTTGCCGATTTGAATCCCTCTTATGTCCCTTCCTTGTCTTATGGCTTCAGCTAACACTTCAAGTACAATATTGAATAGAAGTGGTGAGAGAGTACAGCCTTGTCTAGTTCCTGATCTAAGTGAGAATGCTTCCAATTGCTCTCCATTGAGCATAATCCTTGCTGTGGGCTTGTTGTATACAGCTTTTATTATATTGATAAAGGTTCCTTTCATTCCTACTGGCTCTACGGTTTTGATCATAAAAGGCTGTTGGATCTTGTAAAAGGCTTTTTCTGTATCTATCGAGAGTATCATGTGGTCTTGGACTTTGGACTGGTTTACATGATGAATTACATTTATTGATTTTCATATGTTGAACCAACCTTGCGTGCTGGGGATGAAGCCTACTTGGTCCCTGTGAATGATCTTTTTGATATGTTTTTGAATCCGATTTGCTAAGACTTTGTTGAGAATCTTTGTGTTTGTGTTCATCAGAGAGATCGGCCTATAATTTTCTTTTTTAAGTGAATCTTTATTAGGTTTTGGGATTAAGACGATATTAGCTTCATAGAAGGAATTTGGTAGTGTTCCTTCCTTTGCTATTTGATGGAACAATTTAAGGAGTATTGGTGTTATTAACTCCTTAAATGTCTTGTAGAACTCTGTGCTCAATCCATCTGGTCCAGGACATTTTTTGGTGGGAAGATTCGAGATTAATTCTTCAATTTCCTTATATGTTATAGGACTATTTAAATAATTCACAACTTCCTGATTCAATTTAGGTAGGTTGTGTTTACTTAGAAATTCATCCATCTCTTTTGTGTTGTCAAACTTCACAGAGCATAAGTTTTTGAAATATGATTTTATAATTCTCTGGATTTCTTGGGTATCAGTAGTGATAACTCCATGTTCATTTCTAATTTTGTTAATCTGGGTTTTCTCTCTCTTGCTTTTGGTTAATTTAGCTAGGGGTGTATCAATCTTATTGATTTTTTCAAAGAACCAGCTTTTTGACTGGTTGATTTTTTCTATTGTTTTCTTAGTCTCGATTTCAGATATTTCTCCCCTTATTTTGCTAATCTCCTCTCTTCTACTACTTTTGGGATCAGATTGCTCTAGTTTCTCTAAAGCTTTAAGCTGCATTGTTAAGTTGTTTATTTCTGATGTTTCCATTTTTATTGATGTAAGCATTAAGAGCTATGAACTTACCTCTTAGAACAGCTTTCATTGTATCCCAGAGATTTTGGCAAGTTGTATTTTCATTATCATTCACTTTCAGGAAATCTTGAATTTCCTTTTTAATTTCTTCCTGAATCCAGTTCTCATTCAGCATCATATTGTTAAATTTCCAGGAGTTAGTGTATTTTCTCTTGTTTGATGTGTTGTGGATGTCCAGCTTTAGGCCGTGGTGGTCTGACAGGGCACAGGTTAGAATTTTAACTTTTTTGTATACGTGTAGATACGTTTTGTGGCCCAGTATGTGATCTTTTTGGGGGGAAAGTTCCGTGTGCTGCTGAGAAAAATGTGTATTCTTTGGTGCGTGGGTGAAAAGTTCGATAGAGATCTGTAAGGTCCATTTCTTTCAGGGTTTGATTAAGGTCCAAAGTGTCTCTATTAAGCTTTTGACCTGTTGATCTATCCCATGTTGAGAGGGCAGTGTTGAAGTCCCCAAGAATTATCGTTTGGGGGTTGATTTCTTGCTTTAGACGCTGTAGGGTTTTCTTAATGAATGTGGAGGGGCCCGTATTGGGTGCATATATGTTCAGTATTGTGAAGTCTTCCTGGTGAATTGTACCTGTGACTAAAATGTAGTATCCATCTGTGTCTCTTATGATTTTCTTTGGTTTGAAGTCCACTTTGTCTGATATCATAATTGCTACCCCTGCCTGTTTCCTGGTTCCATTAGCTTGTAAGATTTTGGACCAGCCTTTCATTCTTAGGATGTGCCTATCTTTTGTGCTGAGATTAGTTTCCTGAAGGCAGCAGATTGTTGGATTGTGGTTTTTAATCCATGTTTGTAATCTGTGTCTCTTAATGGGTGAGTTAACACCATTGACATTCAATGTTATAATGGAGAAATTATTTTTAATTCTGGACATTTTTTATGTTTAGTAGATTTTGTAAGCATGTTGTTTGATATTTATGTTTTGATGGTATTATACTTCCCTTCTGTCCTCCTGGATACTCTTGTTCTTTTCTTCAAGCTTGAGTATCAGTTCTAGGATTTTTTGAAGGCCTGGTTTGGTAGACATGTATCCCTTCAAGTTGTCTTTGTGCTGGGAAACTTTTCTTTCTCCCTCAATCGTGACAGATAGTTTTGCCAGGTATATCAGTCTGGGTTGGCATTTTTGCTCATTTAATACTTGAAGTATGTCTCTCCAAGCTCTTCTTGCTTTTACTGTTTCCATTGAGTAGTCATTTGTTATTTTAATAGGTTTACCTTTAAAAGTGACTTGCTTTTTTTCTCTTGAAGCTCTCAGCACCTTTTCTTTGTCTTGAATGTGGAGTGTTTTGGCTATTATTTGCCGTGGCGATTTTCTATTTTGGTCATATCTGTTTGGAGTGCGAAATGCCTCTTGTATTTGGGCTTTAACAATCTCTTCCATTGAGTTGGTTAATTCTCCCACTTTGTCTTCAAGATCTGAAATTCTATTTTCTGCCTCATTTGTTCTGCTGATAAGACTCTCTGTTGAGTTTTGGGTTGAAGATAACTTGTCTTTTAGTTCAATTTTAAACTCTGCCTGAGACTGTTTTAACTGCTCTATACCTATTTTTGTTTCTTGAACTGTTTTTCTCAACTCCACCAGGTGCCTGTTGTGTTCCTGTTCAATGTGGTTGATACAGTTGTTTAACTCTTCTCAGATTTCCTCTTTCATAGTATTAATCATGGCAATGATCATACTCTGAAAGTCGTTATGTTGGATCTGGCTTTCATGGCTATTTTCTGTGGATTTGTTCTGGTCGGAATCCATTGCTATGGGATTGATTCTTTCGGTGGGAAATTGGTGTTCTTGGGTTTTGTTTCTCGTGGATCTGCACTTTGACTTGGGCATTGTTGTTTTGTTCTTTAGGACCTTTCAGTTTCTGTGTGTTTTTCACTGAACCGATACAGTTGGTATTGTTACATTTGCCAGTTATTACTAGTGCTTGCCTTGGATTGGGTATGTTTGTGTATTGTTATTGTTATATCCTAGATGAATCTACTAGGCGGTTAGTACGTCAGTTAAGTAACCAGGGGGTAAATATTAGTATGGTAGTGCACTTTTACGATTTAGTGTCTTGGTGAAATGTGAGAGTGAGTGGTGTACTCCCTGGAGTTGTATATTTTTTGGGTGGCTGTATGAGGAAGTTGATCTACAGCATTGATACTAGAAAGGATCAGTGAGGTGAAAAGAAAAAAAAAGGGCTGGATGTGAAGAATCTCGCCCATGTCATATAATGGTTGTAGTGGAGTCCAGATGTTTGGCCTGTTTTCCCTTTGTTCCTTAGAGTTTTGCTTGAGTTTCCTTTGGACTCTATTGAATTCTGAGTAGCAGTGTGTCTTCCGTCGACCACGTGCGTAGGTCCCCGGTGGGCCAGAGAGGCAGAGGTTCTGATGTAGATGGCAGAATTCTTCACCTGCAACCTGGGGGGGGATGGGGTCCGGGGCAGGACCCCGGGGGCTAAGCCTGCGGCCATGAGGTTGCTGCTGGCCTTGCGGCTCCGGGGTAGGGGGCTGGGCTGGGAGGAGATCTTTTCTTTTCTAAAGATGAAATGAAGGATGTTAAAATGGAGGTTTGTTATTGGATGTTCGTGGTTAATATGGAGGCATCTATCCTGTCCATTTTCTCCCTGTTCACTGTTGTTTAGACTGTTTTACATTGCTGAGCATGTGTTCCTTATCATGAGTGGGTGGAGGAGGTTTAAGAGTTAATAAGCAGTTGGTTAGCTACTTGGAGAATAACCCCACTCCCTACTCTATCCCATTTCTATTCTTTCCTCCCCGTAAAGACTTTCCTAACATAAAAGCCTTTTTTAACTGTTCACCCTTGTTGGTTTGATTCTGTTCTTTTGAGGTCTTCTTAAACCCCCCTCCCTGCCTTTTGGGGTTTTTTTGAGTTTGTGTGTATAGTAGGAGTTTCTACTTGATTACATCAAACTGAATGTTTAATGTTAGGATCTTCTTGTAAGGGATAACATATAGCATTTGTCTTTCTGCGTCTGGGATATTTAACTAAGTATGATTTATCCCACTAAGTAGTTATCCCTGGCTGTCCTTCTTCCCCGATCCCTCCCTCCTTACTCCTTTTCCCACCCTCCCTTCACCAATCAATCCCTCCCCCTCCCACACTCCTATCTGTCTGCTTGTATGGGCCCCAGGGTTCCCTCTGGGTTGTCTGTGGTCTGTCATATTTCTTGAAAGCTGAATAGTTTTCCACTGTATGTAAGTACCACATTTTCATTAACCATTTTCCAATTGTTCTCACATGATGAAATTAAAAGGTATAACAAACATTTAAAAAAATATTCTACCTCCCTGATCATTAGGGAACTGCAAATTAAAACCACCTTGAGATATCTTACTCCAGTTAGAATGGCTAAGATCCAAAACATAAACAAGAACATATGCTGGTGTGAATGTGGGGAGAAGGGAATCCTCATACATTCCTAGTGAGATTGTAAACTCATACTATCCTTATGGAGATCAATTTGGAGGTTCCTAAAAAAGTTAAAAATTGAAATTCCATGTGACCCAGATATAGCACTCCTGGGATTATTCCCAAAACACACTGCATCCTGAAACAGATTCATGTGTACATCTTTGTTCATAGCAGCCCTTTCACAGTAATAAAAACATTTATTTTTTTAAAAATAATACTTTTAGTTTCAGTCAGATCCCAGCATCAGCTGCTGTGGCTCAGTACTGGGGTTGTCCTTGTCTCCCTTTCGCTTCAGGAAACATGGCCTCTGGTACGGGTATCTCTGATGGTGTCATCAAAGTGGTCAGTGACAAGAAGGTGCACAAGTCATCGAGGCCAGAGGAAGTGACAAAGCACAAGAAGGCAATGCTCTTCTTCCTGACTGAGGACAACAAGAACATGATCCTAGAAGAGGGCAAGGAGATCCTACGGACGACCCCTATATACTTTGTCAAGATACTGCCAGACAAGGACTCCCACTACTCCATCTATGATGAAACTTACAAGACCAAGGAGAGCAAGAAGGAGGACCTGATGGTTCATCTTCTGGGCTCCTCACAGTGCACACCCTAAGAGCAAAATTATCATTGTCAGTTCCAAGAATGCTATCAAGAAGAAACTTATAGGGATCAAATAGGAATTTCAAGAAAACTGCTATGAGGAGGTCAAGGCAGAGAAGTTAGGCAGCAATGTTGTCATCTCAATCTAGCCCCATTATTATCGAGGATCTAGCAGTCCCAGATCTTCCCTTGGGGGCTACAAACTGCCCCCTGCCTGCCAGAAGGGGCTGGGAGGATCCCAGCAGGGGAAAGGTAATACCTTCACTCAGTTGCCAAACAGTCGCCCTCATCCCTGAACCTTCATTTTCTCTCTCTCTCTGGCCTTCCCAAACTGCTTTTTGGTCTTCTTATTCTTCTTGGATGGAAGCAGTACAAGTTCCTTGCAGACACCCGGGTTTTTTTGGGGAGAAGGGTTCACCTACCTCACCTGTCCCTACCTGGTCACCTGGTCCCATGTTGCCAACTTCTAACCACAATAGAGAGACTGTGCTGTCCACCTGTTGGTTTTATGTTTATCAGTGATTAATAGACTTAGTTCTCATAAAAATGGATTCCTTCCTAATATGCTTTTAACATTTCAGAGTTTTAGGTTTAGTGTTGTAGACTTTGTTCCATGTAGAATTGATTTTTTTCAAGGTGAGAAAAAAGAACAAAGTTTCATTCTTCTACCTGTGGATTTGTAGTTTTTCCAGAAATTTGTTCAAGATGATATCTTTATCTCCAATGTGGCATGATATACAATATGGTGCAATAGTGGCATAGCTATTGTGAGGTAACCAACAACTTCTGATTGGACTTGAGGCCAACTTAACAAGAGGGAACTTACATCTTCTATTGCTAGCCAGGCTAAGAACCTGTGGATATAGAGGACATAAAGACTATTGAGGGTTAGTATAGGAAGGGGAACAATTTTGAAAGTGGTGCATCTATTGGTACATGGCATATGTGCTAGCAAGCATACTTGCACATGCTAATGAAGCCTATGAAATTCAATAGCATGTGGACAGACACACACACACATGAAGGACGGATTCTGGTTGGGAAGAAGACAGTTTTCAGTGAGAGAAGGAAGGAGAATGTGATGAAGTAATAGGGGATGGAAGGTTATAAATAAATTGTATATATGTGTGAAACTCTTGGATATAATATCTCTACCAAATTCTCTATCTTTGATTTTTGACAATTCGTTTATATTTGATCATGCTAAAGAATTCATTGTACCAAATATTCGGAGTTGACAGCTTCAATCTTTCTTCTTCGATTTTGTATTTTTAAATAAAAATTTTAATAATCATTTTTTGAAAAGGTTTTCTGGTACCATTTGTTATTTTGGAATTCTGAGCACACATATCTTTGTTCACTAGATGATGTCACCATATTGACTATAGACTTTCCTGAAATTATTTCGATTCTTTTATCTCATCTGATTTAAACATTTGAAATCATATAGTTTATATTTGCTCACTTACTATTCTGGTTGATCAAATATCCTGTTGCCACTCTATGACATTTTCCTTCATTCATGCATTCTTCAACTACAGAATGTATTTTGCCTCTTGTTTTATGATTGTTCTGATTCCTCTTATTATCTTGTCATTTCATCCATGCATTACTTTTCTGATATTCCTCTTTACTCTCATGTAGCTTGTTAACCTTCCTTAACATTGAATTTTATTTGAATTTGTTTTTGAATTTCCCATAGGTATCCATTATTTTATTGTAAATTACTAGAACATTGTAGTTTTACTTTTTTATTTCATTTGTCTTTGACTTTGCATATATATATACATACATATGAGTGTATTCTTTGAAAGAAGATATATGGATGGTTGTAAGAACACCACAAACTGGTGATGTAAGATGCTTTGGAAGTGGCATAGTTCTCAAGCAGTTCCATCATTTGAGCTCAGTATCAGCAAAAGCTGAAGGGATATTCAGTGATCAAGGCTGTAGGTGTTTCCAGCAGCCTTGGGGACTGTTAGAATACTGGGTGAAAAAGAGTTCTGAAGTTCCATAGAGCAATGCATATGTGCTGATTAGTCACTGCTCCTAATACAGGATGTAAATTTGTTTTGTTCAATGGCAGCTTCTTTCCTGACTTTCAGGTGCTGCAAAGCAACTTCAAAGTCATAGCTTGGTGAAAAAGCTTAAGTGGCTACATTTCTTAGGTTTTGGACATAAATTAGTCTAAATAAGTAATGTAATAGTTTGGTATTTTTAAGCATAGAGAGATACCAAATGGTAGTAGAACTAAAATCTTGAGTCTACATATATACATGAATAGATATGACTCCATAATATGTGACTTGTATGCACTCAGGAAGTTTGTGTTATTAAGCACAATGCAAGCAATATCTCTTTCTCCAAGGAGTCTGTAATAAAAATGAAGGTCAGTAGTCTTGTAGTCTTAGTGATGAAAGCTGATGATGTCTACTGCAGAGCATGATACTTAAGTCTGCACTGATGTACATTAAAGGAATTGTGCTGTAACAGGAAGTGGAAGGGTGTTCCACAGTCCACAGAATTCTTTGATGGTAAAAGGGTTCAGTGTTCTTTGTAAAATTAGCAACTGATGACAGAGATGACACTCATAGTGGTTGGCACAAAAATCTTTTCCCTTTCTTTTTTCATTGCTTTCTATAGTTGGTTAGTTTATATTTTTGTTTCACTGTATTCTTGCAAGTTGGTAACTGGATATATGAACTCTCCCATGGATATTTTCATTGCCAACCAAGTATCTAATTATTTTATTGTGAGTGAGAATTGAGAGCTGTTCTCCCCTCTTCTACTATCTTTCTTATGTGATTATCATGAATTCTGCTAATACTTTGAATAATTTTTGGACAAGTGTCTTTGGTTTATATATCTTATTTGTTATTATTATGGACAAAATATAAATGAGTACAGCATTTTTCCCCTATAACTTCCTTTCTAAAGATTTCACAAGATTCTTTTATACACTAAGCATACATTATACTAACATAGGTTTCTGTATTTATACAAGTTTGAAATGTGAAACATTTTAATGTTGGGAACCATGTATGCACTCCTTTGTGTATATATCAATAATTTTTGTATAATTTCCAAGAATTAATGAGTAAAGAGCTATGCTAATTTTAGGGTCCTTGATATATTGTGAAATCATCTTCAAATAAAAGGTATCACTTTTAGTTCTACAAGAGAAATACAGCATACCTTGTGCCATCAGTTATATTGAATATTACTTGCAAATTTTCAGTGAATGAGTCTACTCATCACTGCCATGGCTATAAAGCATGAAATAATGCTAACGGATTATTGATAATGCCAGTTAAGATAAGTGTAAATACTCTAGGAGAGAACATATAAAAGCCACTGGCAAAGGTATGCCACAGTGCATAAGATATTAAGTGCTTACTCATTTATTTGTCCATTTATAAAATATGTTGTAGCAGGATTAAACTGTATCCCAAAAGAGATATTAACTTGCATTATACTGAAGTATTTATTATTGCAGCATATGTAACAGATAATATTTGTTTACATTTTTAATTACTTGCGTTTTCAGCCAAGAAAATCTCTGAGGATAATGCTTCATTTACAAGTGTCCTGGAAAAAAGACAGCATAATGTAATCACACATTACCCACAATTTCTGACAGCAATGCAGTGGGTTTTAAAATGATTTCCAAATAAAAGCTTAATTATAGCAAGCTATAAAAAATTAAACAGAAGATACAATAATAGTACTAAAATTAAATTTTAAAAAAGCACACAGTACACAGAGATATGAATAGAAATGAAGCTGCTGAAGCTAAATACCTGGAATATTGTCCATTATGTGCTGAAATCCCATTGTTGGGGTCTAATTGCTCCTTTCTCAGAACTAACAGTGTTGGACACAAATAAACCATGAGGCTGTATTTGGTGATCAAAATTAATGCAATACGAGGAGGAAAAGGGAACTTTGTATTAAAAGTGATTTCCATTATTTCTGCTTTTGGCTGGTGGGGAAAGTAGAGTAGCACACTACCACTGCATTAGTAAGAATGCCAGGCTCCACATGGGTTTACCTGGTTTCAATTAAATGTCAACGACATTCAGTAGATTGGCTGAAAGTATCTAAACTCAAACTCTCTTTAGGAGTATATTACTGAATGAATATTTTAATATTGGTTCCTCAAAGTCCTAAATTTTTAAATAAAGGCACTGAGGCGTAGTAAGACTTGAATTCAGAAAAATCTGAAAATTTCCATCAAGAATATATGATAAGTAGAATCAAAACATTACAGCAGAATGTTAGCTGAGAAAATGTTAGCTGACGCATTTCTGGTTTATGAATTACAGACAACTAATGTAGTGGACCCAATCTCCGTATACAACTATAGTGCTATTTAAAAGAAGGCAAGCCTTTTTGCTCATTCTTACTTCAGCCTCTGCATCATGGGAGAAAAAAATTGCTGACTTAACTGCCTTCCTCTTGTGAACTCACTCTTCTTGTGTCACGTGTTTCCCACATGGAATACCTACAATGAGGGGCAACATAGGGAAAGAACAGAAAATGAAATTGAATTTTTTTAATGTATTGCTTCAAGAAAATTACAAGTGATGCTAGACTGATTTAAGGAATAAAACTAAAATATAAACATGAAAGAGATATCCAGATCAATCATATGGTTGGAATCTGATGGCAGTTGAATTTGCTTTTGCTTCACCAAAATGTGTGGAGACTTTTCACACCCATCTTTCCATTAAGTGATGATGACTGGGTACCTTTCAGATTTATAGGAAAAAGAAATTTTATGCTGAAGTACAAAGGACCTTCATTGAATTCTCTTTGTGTTAGATGGAGAAAGGTATATTGTATTTATTGCAGTTTACTTTTTTGCCTGATCGTAGATTTTCATTTCCCATACTCCCATGGGCAATTTATTAAAATAAGACTCAACATAGACCTATTGAATAAGAATCTCCAAGGAAGGACTCAACAATGTCAATAAAAATCATTTAGTATATATATCAAAATTTAAAAGCTCATCAATGCGAGAAGTGTACTATTATTATTAACTTTTCTTGTTGGTATGACCTAATAGTAGTATTTAAAGAAAAGGATTTACTTTGGCTCAAATTTGAGGACTCAGCCCATCATGGAGAAAAAGGCATGAAAGAATTTATGGTCTATCATGAAGAAAAAGACATAGCGGAATTCATGATCTATTATGGAGTTGAATATATAGCCGACTTCATTATGGCACAGGCAGCTGTGATACCTTATATCTGATACCTTATACTTCACTTGGCCAGGAAAAAAAGAAATAAACTCCTGCTCATCTAGCTCCATGTATATATTTATGTATGCATCTACATGTAGAAACAACATGTACCAAAATATTCATGGCAATGTAGTAACACCAAGAATGTTTAATAACATGCTAACAACTCAGACTGCATTTAGTAGGGAAATAATTGACCAAATAATGTGTCTTAAAATTCACATCATTATTTAAAGTGAAAACGAATAGGACAAATGATCCATAAATGCATAAAGTCTTAAAAAGAAACATTTGAGGAAACAAAAAGTCACCATAAATATAAAACAGCACATTTTTGTATATGAAATTAAACAATACTAAAAGATTATAATGTACAATATGTTATTGAACTATAAGCAAAGTTAAGTGAATTGCATGTATGCATTGTATATACTTTTAAGTATGATCTTTCCAAAGAAAAATTAAACTCACTAAAAAAATTAAATGCTCCAGAGATGAAATTTTTAGCCCATACAAGTTAATCTGCTTGCATCTTCCCTCTGTTTTAACAGTGTTTTGAAGTTTTATGTACATTTTTAACAACTCTCCTTGCTATAGGAAAACTTCAGTTATTGTAAGATTTGATTTTCCTTGGTTTGTCTTACTGATGTCATCTGACCCAATTGTTGTACATTAGAGATGGGGCCTGAGGGGTTCCACTGTTTCTATTAGATTATGTTAATTTAAATAGTATCTCTCTCTCTCTCTCTCTCTCTCTATATATATATATATATATATATATATTTGTATATATAAAATCTAAATATCTTTTTAGGGAAACAAATAAAAATGGAATTATATTAACATGCACACACTATTAGGTCTTCCTGGAAGAATCAAATATATATGCATTTTGTTTTTTTATGTAACTTAATTTTACTGTTTTTTATAAAATATGTAGATGATAATCCAAATTTTTTATACTACTCATCAGAGATAAAACATAAAGGGAATAGGAAACACAATTTTTTCAATGTTTCTGATTAAAATATTTCCCCATCTTCTTGGAAAATTTGAATGATAATTTTCTTTAATTTTGTTTGGCTCCTTCTTATCCTCAAATATTACTATTATTAGATAGAAAAATAGAACATATTGTGGTGGACAACTGAAAGGGACATTATTAGCAGAGGAAATGAATTACCTTGAATCTTATTTATTGTGTGTGTGTATGTGTGTATGTGTGTATATGTGTGTGTGTGTATGTGTGTATGTGTGTGTGTGTATGTTGTGCATGGAGGATCAAGGGTGACACTGGGAATCATCCTGGATTGCTTCTACTTCTTCCTTGTTTCTCTCTGGGATTTCCCAGGCTCTACCCACCAGGGTCAGAAGTTCAGGCTCTGGCCTTTTCCACCTAATGTTTCTACCTGGGACTTGGGATCTGAACTCAGGACCTTTTGTTTGCCAGGCTGTCTTAACCCCTGAGCCATCTCTCCAGCCCCAAATTACTTTAACTTAATGAACTAATAGTGATGGAACTTACCTGTCACTTACTTTTCTGTTAAGAATTTATTCTAGATAGTTATTATTCTATGCATGCAGAAATACAGGAATGAATGCACAAATATACACAGTATTAAATGAAAGTTTAGTAAAAGCTGTAATAAGTAAATGAGAAGAAAACAGACCAAAAAGCGTTTATCCATAAGCAATTGTTGAGACCTTGACTTCACAGTGAAATTGAACTTCTAAAATGCCCCAAGCTGTAATGAAGCCAGGATTCATTATCAGAGTTTTGTATGAATAAGAAAAATTAGAATACATTAATGTTTGGAACACACGAAAAGTAAGATGACATCCTTCTTTAAAAGGAAAACAGAGATGTGGAATCTGATGTCACATTGCATGGTATTTATTTTGAGAAATGACCATTGCCTTTAGAAATGAAAAGTCTTTGCCATATCTCACTGACATTATCCCAGTTAACTGCTAAATCTGAATTCCATGCTTGATTGTGAAACAGCATTTATTTAAAATTCTGAACTGGGACTAGCATGTAATTTTTAAATGAAATAAATTTGTGTTTTAACATAATTATTAAGGACTGTATAGGTCATCATTTACACATAAACTCAAGCTAGATTTAAATATAAATAAGCAAAAATGTTATAGATAATAGCAGATAAATAATGACAGATTAATTATCACATATATCACAAACATACACACACAGAATGAGAGAACACTTAAATTCCAGGATCTCTGGAAAGTAGATTCATTTGGTTCTTGGTAGTTACCTGGTAGTCGACTCCCACTTCTTTTTTTATTACACATTTTATTTTTGTCTAATCACACAAATTCAATAGGTACCCCTGTCTTCGTCCTCTCCCCCCTTCCCTCCCCGTTGTCCCCAATTGCACTCTCCCCCCTTCCTCCCTCTCATCTGCTCTCCCTACCTCCTCCTCTCCCTGTGTCTCATGCTTCTCCCTTTCATTCCCCAGAGCATCCTTTTATGTAGGCACCCAACCTCCCTATGAGAAGAAGAAGTGGCATAGCCTGGGACACCTTCTTGGGCTGCCTGCTAACATGGAAACTCTATTATGACTGTTTAGCCCCTTGCTTCTAAGATTCCTATTGCCTGAAGCTTTCTCCCCCGTGATCTGTGCTAAACTTTGGGGCTTGCTGACATGTCAGCCATTGTGCAGGTCAGGCAAAGTCCAATCACATTGTGGCAATGTCCTGGCTGCTGCAACCCTAACTTGTGTGGAGTATCTTGCATATTGTTGGTCCTCCAAATCTGCAGGCTCTTACAATCTTGCCATCCCCTCTTCTGTGAGGTTCTCTGAGCTTTATGATGGGGAGAGATTTGGCTGGTCTGGTTCTAAGTGAATAATGTAGGGTCTTTGGTGTTCTGAATTATGGCTTATTGTTGTTTCAGTTTTGCTGTTCCTACACTGCCCTTGGCTGCATCATGATTGGTACCAAAGGTTATCTCTTAACCAAAGATAAAAGACTGCTTAAAGAAAGATCTTAATGTAAGAAGAGACTCAAAGGTAGATGGAAGATAGGAGTAGGACACAGCAGTGAGGGGGTCAGTCTCCCATTTGCAGGTTGGTTACCATATAATTGTAATCCTCCTTGACTGGAGAAATCAAATCTGTTTAGTCCCAAATGACCAGGAAGGGAAGTGTGAGTGAACTGTACCAGATGTCTTGCTACTTACATGCAATTCATGACTGTGGTCTAATTTCTCTATTGAAGCATGTTCCCCTATCTCCTTTTTTTGAGGTCCTCCTTCCCCTTCCCTCCCGTTTATATTCCTTTGCAATTACAGTGAGAATTAGAGAGATTTACCTTTCAATATGTCATTAAGTGGGTTTGGAACTAGGATTCATTTATTAGGGAGTACATATAGCATTTAACTTTGTCTGAGATACTACACAGAATATAATTTCTTCTAATTCAATCCATTTCCTGGCAAATTTCATTAACTCATCTTTTTTGATATCTGAGTAGTATTCTATTGTATATATGTATCATGTTTTTATTATCTATTCATTAACTGTTGTACATTTGGGTTGATTCTATGATTTTGCTGTTGTAAATAGTGCTGCAAAGAATATGGTTATGCTCGTGTCAGTGTAGTGAATTGCTGCATCTTGGTGGATTATTCCAAGTAGTGGTACAGCAGGGTCATATGGCATTTCAATCCTTAATTTTTTTTAGAAATCGCCATGTTATGTGGTTGTATAAGCCTGCATTGGTCCATGCATTGTTGGTCGCTGGTCAACAACCTCTTCTAAGCTTGCAGCTCCTCCAAATTTAACAAAAGTATGAATTCCGCAGAAAGAAATGTTTGCTTGCAAGGGAATGGGGAAAGTGAGTTATCTTGGTTCATTCAACTGTAATAGCAAAACTATAAGGCATATACACATGACTGACAAAGGAGGCTTCACAGTAACTGTGGATATTTTAATTTCTTTTCATATGCAATGAATAGTACACTTGCAGCATCAGAAAGAGTTGTGTCACAATTCAGTCTGAACTGATGGCTGATTTGACTGTTTTCAATCTAGTACCAGATGAACATCAAGGTAGTAGGTAGAGTTCTGCTGCATTGCGTGGTTTTATCTTTTTAGACACTGAGTTATTTAGTAGACATAAAGATAGTTTCAGGGACCTTAATGAGCTCATACAACCAGCATGTGTTTGGTTCACAGTCTGACTTTCATAGTCAAAACTGTAGTTTTACTATTCATGCATAGCATGTCCATTACCAAGTACTTCACCTTATTTTCAGTTTCTCCATATTTAAACTAGGGATTCAAAATGGATGATAGAAGAGTGTAAGTGATCACTATATTATTTAAAGGCATTGTTTAAAGACTTGCTACATGCTGAGTTGTTCTATCTGATACCCAGAGACTAAGTCAGATTTATGTGGAATTAATTGAAATTATGTCTCACACACTGAAATACTCAATGTTGAACTGTCTAATAGTGTATTTTTTCCTTTGTGTGAGTATGTAGACTGCATATGTACACATGTATATGTACATAAAGAGGCCAAGGGAACATATTGAATACTCTGTTTATTACTCTTGGCCTACTCCTTTGAGACAGTGTCTCTTTCTGTCTCTCTCTCTCTCTCTCTCTCTCTCTCTCTCTCTCTCTCTCTAACACAAACACACACACATACACTCAATCTGGATTTGTGGGTGGTATGTCTTTAGTTAAGATTATAACAAACAATTCCACACATCCTCTTATTTCACTTGCCCATAAAGCAGGGATTATTGGCCAGGTCAAACATGGGTTCTGAGATCTGAAATCAGGTCCTCCTAAGCACGTTCCCTCTATTTAAGCACATCACTCCCTTTTCTAATGTATGATTCATATCGTATAATAACCCAATAAACATTGTAAAATCCTAGTAAAGTTTGGTCGACCTGTTCTTAGTTGCTTTTCAGCTGCTGATGTGAATATATCATCCAAACAATTTTGAAAAACAAGAGCTCTTATTCATGATCATGCTACTAGCCTACAGTTGATCATCATATCAGGAGTAATACTAGCATCATGAGGGGGAACTGGCCACATCACATACACAGGAAAAACGGAAAAAGGGGACTACTTTTTAGCTTGCAGGCCATTCTTCCAAAATCAGTCAATTATTGCTGCATCTTATCCACCTGTCAAGAATGTTCTCCCCCATCCTGCACTGGAAATTCCTATATCAGTTAAATAATATACAGGCTTTGCTCAAAGGCTTGTCTTAGCTACATAATTCTTCACTGGTGCGCTTCAAGGTTCAATTCTCAGTATTTTAACTATAAAATGGAAATGAACTGTTAAAGACTAAACATTTCAAAGCTGGACCATGAGAATTTCATATGACGTATTCAATTTAAGATTTTCAAGCTGACACTTTTAACTAATTGCCACACCTTAACCCTTATTAACGTGATACAAAAACACATTACTTTTAAACCACAACCTTCTTCTACTCCTTCTTCTCAAGGTCTCCTGTTGAATATGTCATATAAAATGTATTCAGTCTAATTTAAAAATTTTAAATAGCCTAAGAAGAAAAATTCTCATGGTCCAGCTTTGAAATGTTCAGTTTTTAACAGTTCACTTCCATTTGAAAGTTAAAAAAAATCTTAAATGTAGCTTCCTGCAAAATAAAAACCAAGTTAAATATTTAGAACCCATAACAACAAGGAGCAAGCATTCTTATTTCAAAATGGTGGCATCAGGATATTGGAAGAAAGTATTAAATAAAAGTGAAGATTAAATTTAAGTCAAATTTAGAACAAAGTCAAGCAAGGTAAATATTTTCAAATCAACGTCGGTCATCTGTCACTTGTCCTGTAGTCAGATCACCTTCAAACACTGGGAAATTCCATCATACCAACTCTGCCTGTCTCCTTGCTGGCTCCAACCCATACCTGCATCCTACAATGCACATAAAATAGTTCTGGCATCTTCCAAGTCCTGGGAAACATTGAAACAACTGGATTTGCCTTCTTTTGCAAGAATCCCGACACAGCTACACTGTGCTGGACCTTGGTTACTCTCTTTACCACTGTCAATTTTGCCTCATCTGTGCCTGGGAAACCAGAGTGCCCAGATGGTACTTAATATTTTGCCTGCACTGCTCAAATCACAACTAAATGCAGTTCTCTGTGGTGATCCTGGAGAAAAGCTTTTCTAGGCAACTGCTTTGAAGGAAGAAAAAATTGATTCAGCTTAAGCCCTCTTCTGATAAGGAAAGAAAACGGTACCTCTGTGGGATATGTTCTACTTTCATGACATGTCTGCCAACATCCCAGTGTAAAGTGATAGGCTTCTTCCTAGTATTGTTAATTTCCCTAATATCTCCTCTTCAGTTCATCTGAAACTTAAAGCCTTCTGCTACAGTACTTTCCCATAATAATAAATCCATTTTCTTTGGATTCTTCATCAAGCCTTTGCTCCCCTGCAAATTATCACAAGCCATACATGCATCATCCACATCTCTTTCAGTATCACAATTCTCTGAAAGGCCTGTTACGTTCTTGACTTCTTGTGATGGCACTGCAGTATTTTACTTAGTCTCGAATTGCTTTTATTGTGTATTTTTTAATAGAAACATTCAACAGATATGAATGAGAATCATCCATCATGAATTATCTCACCCAAATATTCATATTTTTATCTGAAACATCTTCTAATAATTTCTCCTTTGTATAAGACCAAATAAACTAATTTAAGATTCCTTATCTCTGATTTTATACAAAAACTTTTTGTTGGTAATATTAAAAGGTATTTACTTTCTATTTCAATTTCATATTCTCAATACTTTTTTCTATAATATCATATTATTCAATATTGAGGTTCTATGCCTCTTAATTGGAACTTCTAAATGCAACCTAAATAGAAAATGTTTCCAAATCTACATACTACATAGAAAGACATTCTGTGATACATTCTAATGTATTCATAGCTTTTATCCCAAGTCTAGAGTTCAACACTCTAGCATCTTATCAATTTCCCAAAGTATCATGTAGACTCTATAAGCATCGTATTAGATGTATGCAAGTAACTGATCAATAATACCTATGAAAAGGAATGGAGAAAGGAAAAGTGTTTTCACTTATTCTGAGTTAATATACTTAGGTCGCATAGTAATAGATATATGAATAAGCTCAATCATGTAAAGAATATACATCAGCCTATATTATTCTATCAATAATTGCTCTGATTTGAATTAACTTTTTGGTTTTCCATCTCTAGTGCTTCTTTATCCTTTTTTTCCTCTTCGTTTCAATCTTAGTACTGAATTTTCTTTGGACTGAAAATACTTTAGTTCCTTTTCCAAGTGAACAATGACTTCTTTTTCTTCTTTCCTGTAGCTTCCACAATAGAGTTTCTAAGCTTGGGTCCATCCCAGCCTCCATGATTATGAGGATGATTATGAGGACAGCTCTGGTCTCTTCCTTCATCACCCCACAAGGGTTATCAGCCTGCTCTTTCTCAGGAACAAGTATTTTTCTGAACCAATTATCTTCCTGTCTTTGTCCTCTGAAGAACAGGCTTCCCACTCCCAGCTATTTTCTGTCTTAGGGTAAGCTTTGTGTATAGGTCATTTTACTTATTTTTTTACTCTCTCAAATGCTGGATACTTCTGCCTTAGAGAATTTTTAACTTCAAATACTGTTTAACATTTAAAATTTTTTTTCAGTTCTGAGGGAATATTGTTTTTCTGCTATCTGAGAAGTGCAAAAGTAGGTCAGTAGTTCCAAAACACAGAAACCTGTGTCACTTAAAGAAAGAACCTACAGCTATATTTTGCAATTTCAATGAAGACTATCTTCAAATTCAATTATGCACTAATACATTTTATCTCTGTTTACTTACAAGTACCTACAAATTCTGGAAATAGTTGAATTCTAAAAGTACTTCACTGATGACTAGAAGAGAGTTTTTCTTAATTAAACTTGTCCAATTTTTTAAATTTGCTGGACCATTCCCTAATATACCTTCATATCTCTAACGACACTAAAGATGAAAGATGATTTATATAGAAATTAATACTTTTTGAAATAACTTTTTAATTCTCTAAGTGTTTGTGTCAAGAATATTTTGTTAGACAAGGAGAGAGGGGACCATGTTACAGCAGAGAAAATAGGCCTCCATCAAGGTCTGCAAGTAAGTAATGAGAAACCTGGTTAAGTTCACAGACGTTCTTTCCTAATCTCACCAGAAGGGGAGGGCATATAGTCTAGCAGATAAAAAGTAATCATTTTGCAAATGGGTGATGGACCCCTCCCTCAGTGAGGTTTCCTACTCTTATTACATCTACCCTTGAATGTGCTATTACAACAAGACTCCAGTTTAACAGCTTTTTGTCTCTGGCCAGGGGGTGACATACAGTGCCCAGCAGAATGGAGTGAAGGGAATTGCAGGAGCAGCAAAACTGCAAAAGAAAATCAACAAACCACAATCCAGAACTTCAGAGACTCTATATCAATCACATAGAACTAGGCCAGCCTAATCTCTCCCCATCCTGGAGCTCAGGGACATTTGCGGAAGAGGGGGCGGTAAGATTGTAAGAGCAAAAGGATGGGAGGAGCAACGATTTGCAAGATTCTCAACAATAGTTGGGGCCAAAGCAATCATAATGGGACTTTGCATGCCCTGCGCAATGTCCAGCGCACTGTTGCCCTCATAAAGTCTAGCATCTGTTAAGGGCACCGAGACCCCTGGAGGCAAGGGATTGACAGCCATAGTAGTGATCTTATGCTTAAGGGGAACAAGAGAAAGGGCTTATGGAAATGCCACTGGGTCCTTATATGTCATCGGAGAGGAAGACCCAGTGGAGAGTTAGGCGTACACAATAAAGGACTCTCTGGGAATTGGGGGGGAGGCACTGGGGGAAGGGGAGAGGGAGGACGGGTTTCGGGCGAAGGAGGGGGGAGGGAGGGAACTGGTAAAAAAATTTTAATTAAATTAAATTTTTAATAAAATTTTTAATAATTAAATTTTTAATAAAAAAAAGATGAAAGCAGAAATAGCAAAGGTGTTGGTAATGATAATGATGTGTACATAAGGAAAGAAGAAAAGTTACCATGAATTGGAAAGAAGAAATCTTAAAGAAGAGAAGAGAGAAGACGCAATGAATTCATGCTGCATGGAAAAAAAGAAAGAACAATTGGAGGGAGGAGAAGGGTCCGGAAAGCAGGGGAAGTGAAAATGAAAATACATAAAGTTTAATGATATACATATATACATGAACATGCCAGTTTGTATGCTATCTAAAAAAAAAGAATATTTTGTTAGAGAAGATTGATAGTTATTACAAATTCATGGTATATGAAGAAAAGATATGATGACAATGGCATTCAGAGTATAGGAAGTAGTGTGACCTGGGCTTGGGACCTACTCCAGAAATGTCTGTTTTCATGTGGTACTAGAAAGGAAACATGTCAGTTCCGTGAAGTAAATGCAGTTTGCATTGGTCATATGACAAGTTGTGGAGGGATTGCATATTGGTGGAGATCTTATTTCCAAACTTTTCTTCCAATATCACAGTCCTGGGACATAAGAATTAAAAACAATGTAGAAACTTTTGATGTTAGTTAGTATTTATCTACCTACTCCTTGAACCAGAACATAGAACCAATTTAGCATACATTATAGCAAAAGTGGCCAAAGCAAACTTTGGCCAAGTGCCTATGAATAATCACTAGCATGAGTGTTTTCTCATTTGGTCCTTTGATGCGGGACTGCTATGTTTTATTAAAATTCTTTCAGTTCAGTGGATATTGTGGGAATATCATAACATGCTTCCTAAATGATGGAATTCAGGATGAATGGAATTTAAGTAGAAGAGAAGTAAAGTCCTACACGCACTGTAGGAAACTAAGTACAGAGCAAAGCAAGACAGACCCAGTCTGCATTTATTATAAAGTGAGGAAGTCTTGGCTCCATTAAGTTTGACTATGTGCTCTTTCATGACAATGGCCATTCAGTCAAAGATGGAATAATGTTTCTAGCTGCCATTATACCTCACTGATATATTACTATGCTGTGAAAAGTGATACCATATTCACATGTTGTCTTTATTTATTACGTCTCCCAATCTCAGATCTGTAAAGAGTGACTTTCTGACTGCTTCTTAACTGTCCTATATCCATGACCTATAAGATATAAAATATTATTAAACATACACATTGAGAAGAAGCAATTTGTTTATGAGAAACACTGATAACCATATTTATAGGTTCACATAGTAATAAGTGCTGCTAAGAGCATTTTCAAAGAAGAATCTTCTAGTATCCTAAATCTCTGATATTAACTACTGAAAAGTAGAAAAAGAGTAATAATAACACAATATGAGCCCAGAGAGAGAAACAAGTAAGCACATTGTTATAACATAGTATAATATTAGCCTATGCACACAGTAGTGAGGGAAAATATGTTCTGTCAGTGGAAACATTGTAGACAATGGAGTAGAAGGAAACTATTACTATCAAGATTTATGTTTTCACACTATGTAGTTTATGCTTATCCTGAGCTCCTTGAGTGTTCTAGGCCTTAGCCTCCTTGCAGAGCACTGACACTATAAAGACATTTACCACCCACTGCTCTGGTTGCAAGTTTCTTGGAGTGTGTATCAAAACTATGTTTATGAAGGACGAACAAGAAATGTTTCAGTAATGGGCATGTGAGGACATTTTCGTAGAAAACATGGTTTATTCAGTAACATGGAATATATGGAATAAGTATTTGTAGGTTGAACTGTGATTTGAATTGAGTCAGGAGAGACAGGCAAGTATGAGATAATTAGGAACCTTAGACACCATGGACAGATGCACTGAGAGTGTAGAAAATTGAGAATCATAAATGAAACCCTGGAATGAATTGTTGCAACATTACTCAAATTGATTTGTTGAGGACCTTATGCCTAGTATAAATATATTTAGAGGTAGAACTCTGAGGGAGTACTTAAGTCATAAGTAAAGTCCTAACAGGGCAATAATGGTTGCTTATAAAAGCAATTGCATAGATACACAGAGAGGCCAAATGAATACACTGTGAGAAAGTGAATCTGCAAGTCAGAGAGCTCTTGATAGAGCATGTCAGGCCAACAAGCTGACCTTAGACTTTAAGATTATGTATCTATGAGAAGTTAAATAAGTTTTGTTTTTCTTCATACTTTAGAGTATTTTGTGATGGCACCCTAACCATAATAAAGCAATTGATCTGAATAAAGGATTGTAATAGTCAGCTGTGTCTCCATAAAGAAAATACAACTAGAGTAGATAACAAGTTGTAGACAAGTGAAGGTGGCCAATACAAAGATCATTCAGAAACTGTAGGCCAACTGTCCATTCAAATAACAAGTAAGGATAAGCCTTAATGAAGGTGTGGACAGAGGGATGTAATGATCACTGGAACTTGTGGACTAGAGATATGATGGATATTTTAAACATAGAGATAATCATAGTTAGATGGCTTAGCAGGTGAAAGTGTTTGCTGTGTTTTCCTGAAAACTTGACTTTAGATTCCCAGAATTTATGAGCATAATAGTGCAAGAATCTGTAATAATACGTACACCTACATAAAGAGGTAGAAACAGGAAAACTGTTCACAAATTGGTACAGCTATCTTGAATTACCCCATGTGAAAAGACCCTGTTTCTAGGGAGGTGAAGAGGAAAGGTCTGACATGGGAAGCTGACCTTCACTGCCATATGTGTATCCAACTCTACATACATGAACAAACATAAACATAGACACACACATACATCATATATGCATAAAATGTTATTTTCTTGTTTAATTTAGCAGAAATTTTTAGGTTAATTTCAACTTTGTTTATAACATATGCTGACTTTGGTGTATGTGTTACAAATGTGTTGAAAATTATTGTCAATTGTGACACAAATGCAACAGAAAAAGATTTCAACTTAGGATGATGGATATGAAATGTCTGTGAGAAGACATGTGGTGATAGTTATGCAGTCATCTCTAAATATCAACTGAGTGAATTGACTTGAAATTACCAGGGTACTAAGCATTATTTATTCCTAAGAAAACATGAAAGTAATCATAATATAGTTTATAGTACAAGGAGAAAAGAAAGTCATGAATTTAAGACTAAATATTAAAAGTAAAAATCTGTGATTGAATGTAATCTTAGTTATGAGTTTAAGATTAAGAACAACTAGTCCATGTTCAACACTATGTACTCAGGACTAACCTAAGTAATTTCATTTATGCAACCTAAATTTCACAACATTTACTGAAGGTGGGTGCCATCTCAAATGTGGAAATCTATCCATATTCCCATTATACACATAGCAATGAGCATATCAAATGAAATCTATCTCCAGAGACTTTAATCAATCAATATTTTACCCAAATGAAAGGAACTAATGTCACAGAAACCAATGAATCAAGAAATCTTCAAGTAGATATGTGGATATGGATGGAAATACATCCATTGGGAATCAACACAAAGAAGTCTCATTGTGGTAGTGAGGAATAGAATAAAGTAGAGAGGAGGAATGACTTGAAAGACAGACTACTGGGTGCAGACACTAACTGAACAATTGTCATTCATCAAAGAGAACTTTGTAGAAATGAGAGGTGGGGCATCCCTTTGGAGGGAGGTATCAGTACAAAGTGAGGGTCTCTTTGTTGCATCTCAGGTAACTAAAAGCATTTCATGTCTAGAACTCATCTTGTCTGATGATTTCACTTGGTCTGTAGATAGACATGTGTAGAACCTAACTCTAACTGTCAGGTGTCCTCTGAGCATTCCAGTTTCCTAGATATATTTCTGCTTTGTTCAGTTAAATATCTGAGAATATTTTTTAAAGTATAAATATACAAATGCCCGTCAGTTCAATTGTGCTAATTAAGAAACAATCTTTCAATAGGTGGAACTTTTACCATGTATGATAATCAAAAAGCTCAGTCACATCACTATTATTAACAGTTTATCACTTAGTTTAGAAACTAACATATCAAATAACATAAAAATATCAGCATGTACTTGTTAATTAAGCACTTAACTTTCTGAATGAGTTTCAAAAATAATGAAGCATTTAGCACATAAAAATATACTCATAGAATTCTTTAAAATATATAGAAGAATTTACAGAAGTAAGGAGAAATTTAAAATTACTCGTGACTATTTTAGTAAAGAATATGCAATGGGATCTTAAAAATGTCATAATAGGGAATGACAAGAAATGAAATGAAAAGAAAAAGTGTTGCAATGGCTCAATATGACAAAAGATAAAACCTGAATATGTTGCTAGGTAGATACAAGTATAAACTGGACAAGTATAAGGACAGATTTAGAGCACATCTGTGAATAATTGATATTTAAGACAGGACCTATGCAAGTCTGAAGGAAATTGTCTCATTTAATGTGGGAAGACCCAGCCCATAGTGGGTGGGACAATTCCCTTGACGGTGGATAGGATAGAATAAGCTAGTTCAGTACTTTGGCTACTTTGACAGACTTGCAATCTGGATAGTGAGACTTTACATTCTCTCAGCAATTCTTGTGGATATGGTATACTGATGCTGGTGGGAACTCTCTTGACAAAGAAGACTATGAACTGTAATGGAAAGTTCTAAGCAAGAACAAAAACCCCTTCTTCCCCTACATTCTCTGGCCGTGAATTTATCAGCAACATTCAGATAATCTGCAGCAGATATGTTGAATATTATATTTCTAATGACATAAATTTAAATAAAATATATTTAAATATACATATATTACAGACATTTAATGATAACTCAATATCAGAATGTGTCTACAGAAGAGACATTCAAATACATAAATGCTCAAAATCATATATGTAGTACAATCTACTTAATATATATAGGGACTCATTCTACAAAATACAATTTATGATATGAGATAGTTGAACGTTAAAAAATAATTAACTTGCTTGCTAGCATAGGCCAGGCTGTATATCTAGGCAGGTGCAAGCAGAGTATGGACTTCAGCTCCCTTTCCATGGCTGTGCCTCAAAGCCCAGGTACCATCCACCTTCCTTATTCATTCTCTCACCTCCCTTTACTAATCATTAAAAAAATCCTCCAAGAATTTAATAGAATCAACAGAAATCACAAGCCAGGGGCTAGTGGATCAATATCATACAACTGAGGACTCAAAAAATCCTTCTATGCAACAGAAGAGAATCTTTGCATCTATAACCCTAAGAAAAGTAACCATTTTATTTTCTTTGCAATTTCAATTGATAGATATCACAATTTAAGATTTCTACACAGCTCACCAAAAAACCCATACACACACCTACTAGTTTCTTAACCATTTATCCTCACACACCTTTATGGAACTAAAAGCAGACATATCACACTTATTTCTAACACTTAACCACAAAGCCACCCTATTGTATAATCTAAAGATGCTTTGATACTTAATCCAAAGCTCACATAACAAACCTTGATACCCAATCTTAAAGCTCTCAGTAAAAACTAGACCAAAACAATATTATCTCCTTAACTATTGCAGGACTTTCACACTTTTTAGGCATTATAATAACCTTATCCATACAATAGTATGAAAGAACCCCAAAAGACACCTTTAACACCAGACAAACAATTGCAACAACTGTCCAGGTGTGGTAATTCTGGCTGACTCAAAAAAGTTAAGAACATACACCTAAGAAAGATACTAGAGATCATACATGAAACACTCAAGTCACAAAGTAAATATATGAAATGCAACAAAAAACAAGACAAAAATCTCCTACAAAAAAATTAACCTGATGGATCCTAGTACCAAATCTACTTAGAGACACATTCAATGATAAATCTCTATAATACCTACAGTAACTGCAAAGATTACAAACAGGAGAGAAGGGGAAGGAGGAACTCACCAGAAACAAGGAGAGAGGGGATCAGGCTACAGCAGAGATAATAGGCCACCATCAAGGACTGCAAAGAGTGACATCCAATACCCATCAGGATGGAGCCAAGGGCATTGCAGGAGCAGTAAAACTGAAAAAAAATCAACAAACCATAATTCAGAACATCAGAGACTCTATATCAACCATCTGGAATCAAGCTTGCCTAATCTCTCCCCATCCTGAAGCTGAGGGAAATTTGTGGAAGAGGGGGTGGTAAGATTGTAAGAGCATAAGGATGGGAGGAGTCATATATGCAAGATTCTCCACACCAGTTAGTGCTGAAGCAATTATAATAGGACTCTGCATGATCTGTGCAATGACCAACATATCATTGACCCCTCAAATTCTAGCATGGAATAAAGGTACTAGGATCCTTAGAAGCAAGAGATTAACAATCACAGTAGTGTTCCTATACTTAAGGGGAACACAAGAAGGAGTTCTAGGAATTGCCACTGAGTCCTTACACCTCATCAGAAAGAAGGACCCAAAGGAAAGTTTGACATACGTATTAAAGGATGCTTCAGAGATAGGAGGAGGGGGCACTGGGAGAAAGGGAGGGAGGGGGGAAAGGAAGGGGAAAAGGAGTGAGGGAACAGGGAGGTCCTGGGAGGGCTGGAGGGAGGGAGGGGACAGGGGTTCCTATTATGTTTGTATGAGCAGAAAAATAAATAAATTTTAAAAAAATTAACCTGATAATGATGGGTTCCAACTAGCATAACTTCTGAATACTAGCCAAGAATCCAGGAATGAGGAAAATAATTTTAAAAGCTTAATTATTGATATGATCAAAGCAATGGAAGAGAAAATCTGAGAGGATCTAAATATCAGAATAAGCAAATATGAACAAAAAATCAACAAGCACCTGGATGAGATGAAAAAGGCAGTCGAAGGAAAAAAAAACTAGGTAAAGAGCACCTGAAAAAAATCTCATGCCCCCCTTTCCCTACCTGTCTGGGACACTCACAGTACAGCCAGGACTCATGGTGAACTAGGTAAGCTCCCCCACTCAACCCCAAACCCCAGGCCAAATAATTCAGTTCAGTGGAAAATGCACAGAAATTGAAAGAAGGTCTTAAGAGTTAAAATACAATGCCCAAGTCAAAGTGCAAATCCATGAGAAACAACATCCAGGTAAACAAATCTCCCACTGAAGGAATTAATCCCATAATGATAGACTCCAACCAGAATAAACCCATGGAAAATAGCCAAGAAAGCCTGACTCAAGATAATGACCCTCAAAATATGATCATTACCATGTTCAATACTATGAAAGAGAAAATCTGGGAGGAATTAAATAACCACATCAATCACTTTGAAGAGGAACACAACAGACACTTGGAGGAATTGAGAAAAACAGTTCAAGAAACAAAAGTGGGCATACAGTAGTTAAAACAGACTCAAGCAGAGTTTAAAACTGAACTAAAATACAAGTTATCTTCAACCCAGAACTCAACAGAGAGTCTTATCAGCAGAACTAATGACGCAGAAAATAGAATTTCAGACCTGGAAGACAAAGTGGGAGTATTAACCAGCTCAATGGAAAAGGTTCCTAAAGGCAAAAGATACTCGAGAGAAATATTCAAGAGTTATGGGACACCCTGAAGAAGCCGAACCTGCATATTCATGGAATACCAGAACAAGAATCCCAAAATACCACACCTGAGGAAATTTTTCAAACTATCAGAAAGGAAAACTTTCCTCATCTAAAAAAAGAGAGGCCAATCCATATCCAAGAGGCATTCCACACCCGAAACAGATATGACCAAAATAGAAACTAGCCATGGCAAATAATAGTTAAAACACTCCACATTCAAGATAAAGAAATGGTGCTGAGAGCCTCAAGGGAAAAAAAAGTCACTTTTAAAGGTAAACTTATTAAAATAACAAATGACTTCTCAATGGAAACAGTAAAAGCAAGAAGAGCTTGGAGAGACGTACTTCAAGTACTGAATGAGCAAAAACCTCAACACAGGCTGATGTATCCTGCAAACTATCCCTCAGGATTGAGGGAGAAAGAAAAGTTTTCCAGCCCAAAGACAACTTGAAGGGATACATGTCCACCAAACCAGGCCTTCAAAAAATGCTACAATGATACTCAAACTTGAAGAAAAAAAAACAGGCATATCCAGGAGAACAGAAGGGAAGAATATACTACCAAAACATAAAGGTGAAACAATATACTTACAAAAGCCATTAAACATAGCAAATATAAACATAATATAATTATGTCCCATAATAAATTCTCCATTATAACATTAAATGTTAATGGAATTAACTCACTAATCAAGAGACACAGATTACAAACTTGGATTAAAAACCATAACCCATCAATCTGCTGCCTGCAGGAAACCCATCTCACCACAAAAAATAGGCAAATCCTAAAAATAAAAGACTGGTCCAAAATTCTGCAAGCTAATGGAACCAGAAAACAGGCAAGGGTAGCCATTATACTATCGGACGAAGTGGACTTCAAACCAAAAAAAATCATAAGAGACACAGATGGATGCTACATTTTAGTCACAGGTACAATTCACCAGGAAGACTTCACAATACTGAACATATATGCACCCAATACAGGCCCCCCCCCACATTCATTAAGCAAACCCTACAACGTCTAAAGCAAGAAATCAATCCCAAAATGATAATTCTTAGGCATTTCAACACCACCCTCTCAACATGGGATAGATCAACAGGTAAAAATCTTAACAGAGACACTTTGGAGCTTAATCAAACCCTTAATGAAATGGACCTTACAGATCTCTATCGAACTTTTCATCCACGCACCAAAGAATACACATTTTTCTCAGCAGCACATGGAACATTCTCCAAAATAGATCACATAGACCACAAAACAAATCTCCACATATACAGGAAAGTTGAAATTCTAGCCTGTACCTTATCAGACCACCACGGCCTAAAGTATGACATCCACAACACAACAAACACCAGAAAATACACTAACTCCTGGAAACTTAACACTATGATGCTGAATGAGAATTGGATTCAGGAAGAAATTAAAAAGGAAATTCAAGATTTCTTGAAAGTGAACAATAATGAAAATACAACTTACCACAATCTCTGGAACACAATGAAAGCTGTCCTAAGAGGTAAGTTCATAGCATTTAATGCCTACATCAAAAAAAAAATCAAAAATAAATAACTTAACAATGCAACTTAAAGCTTTGGAGACACTAGAGCAATTTCATCCCAAAAGCAATAGAAGGCAGGACATTAGCAAAATAAGGGGAGAAATAACCAAAATTGAGATTAGGAAAACAATACAGAAAATCAACCAGTCAAAAAGCTGGTTTTTTGAAAAAAAATCAATAAGATTGCTACATCCCTAGCTAAATTAACGAAAAGCAAAGAAGAGAAAGCCCAAATTAACAAAATTAGAAATGAAAATGGAGTTATCACTACTGATACCCAAGAAATCCAGAGAATTATAATGTCATATTTCAAAAACTTATACTCTGTGAAGTTTGACAACACAAAAGACATGGGTGAATTCCTAAGTAAACACAACTTACCTAAACTGAATCAGGAAGTTGTGAATTATTTAAATAGTCCTACAACATATGAGGAAATCAAGGAAGTAATCTCGAATCTTCCCACCAAAAAATGTCCTGGGCCAGATGGAATCACCACAGAGTTCTACTAGACATTTAAGGAGCTAATAACACCAATACTCCTTAAACTGTTCCATCAAACAGCAAAGAAAGGAACACTACCAAATTCCTTCTATGAAGCTAATATTGTCTTAATCCCAAAACTTAATAAAGATACACTTAAAAAAGAAAACTACAGGCCAATCTCTCTGATGAACTCTGATGCAAAAATTCTCAACAAATTCTTAGCAAATTGGATTCAAAAACATATCGAAAAGATCATCCATAGGGATCAAGTAGGCTTTATCCCAGGCACACAAGGTTGGTTCAACATACACAAATCAATAAATGTAATTCACCATATAAACAAGTTTAAAGTTCAAGACCACATGATACTCATGATAGAAGCAGAAAAAGCTTTTGACAAGATCCAACAGCCCTTTATGATCAAAACACTAGAGAAGGTTAGAATGGAAGGAACTTTTACCAATATAATAAAAGCTATTTACAACAAGTCAACAGCAAGGATTCTACTCAATGGGGAAAAACTTGAAGCATTCCCACTTCGATCAGAAACTAGACAAGGCTGTCCACTCTCACCACTTCTGTTCAATATTGAACTTGAAGTCTTAGCTGAAGCCGTAAGACAAGAAAGGGACATAAAAGGATTCGAATAAGCAAGGAAGAAGTCAAGCTATCTCTATTTGCATATGACATGATCTTATACCTGAGTGATCCCAAAAACTCCACCAAGAAGCTCCTGGAACTAATACAGGAGTTCAGCATGGTGGCAGGATACAAAATAAATGTGCAAAAATCAGTGGTCTTTCTATATGCCCAGAATGAAAGAAGTGAAAAAGCCCTGAGAGAAACAATCCCATTTACTATAGCCCCTAAAAAAATGAAATACCTTGCTATAAATCTGACCAAGGAGTAAGAGACCTTCACAATGAAAACTTTAAAACTCTAAAGAAAGAAATTGCAGAAGACACCAGAAGGTGGAAAGACCTCCCAATGTTCCTGGATTGGCAGAATCAACATCATAAAAATGACCACCCTACCAAAGGCAATATATAGATTCAATGCTATACCAATCAAAATCCCAAAGCAATTCTTTAAAGAAGTTGACCAAACAATCTCAAAATTCATATGGAGGCACAAAAGACCCAGGATAGCAAAGACAATCCTGAGTAACAAAAACACGACTGGAGGTATCACCATACCAAACCTTAGTATATACTACAAATCCATAGTTGTAAAAACAGCCAGGTATTGGCTCCAAAATAGATACACAGATCAATGGATAAGGGTTAAAGACCCAGATATAAGTCCACACAACTACAGCCATTTGATCTTTGACAAAGGGGCCCAGAAATTCCAATTGAAAAAGAACAGCATCTTCAACAAATAGTGCTGACAAAACTGTTTGTCCACATGTAGAAGATTAAAACTGAACCCGTACTTGTCACCATGTACAAGACTTAATTCCAAATGGATCAAGGACCTTGATAAAAAGCCAGAGACTATAAAAACCATAGTGAAAGGGTAGGTATCTCCCTTGAGCTGATTGGGCTAGGCCAACATTTCCTAAATGGACATCCAATAACAAAGTCACTACAACCAAAACTCAACAGATGGGATCTTGTGAAAGTTTTTTTAATTTTTTTATTATTATTTATTCAATTGTGTGTATGCGTGTGTGCATGTGTATGTATGTATGTGTGTGTAGAACCACGGGCGAATTCGGGAATCACCATGGACCGCCTCCACCTCCTGCTCTTTTACTCTGCCCTGGGATTCACAGGCTCCGCCCTACCAGGCCCAGAAACACAGGCCACCCCTGCCCTGCATCTACAGGTGGGGTCTAGGAATCGAACTCAGGACCTTCCACCTGCAAGGCAGAGGCTTAACCCCTGAGCCACCTTTCCAGCCCCGGGATCTTGTGAAATTAAAAAGCTTCTATTCAGATACGGAGATTGTAACTGGAGCACAAAGGCAACCAACAGAGTGGGATAAAATTTTCACAAACCACATATCTGATGGAGCTCTATTATCCAGAGTGCACGAAGAACTTAGAAAACTAAACACCAAGGAAACAAATAGGCCAATTAATAAATGGGCCTTGGAACTTAAAAGAAACTTTACCAAAGACGAAATTAAAATGTTTAACAAATACCTTTAAAAATGCTCCACATCCTTAGCCATCAGGGAAATGCAAATCGAAACTTCCTTGAGATATCATCTCACCCCTCTCAGGATGGCAAAAAACCACAGTACAAACAACACCAAGTGCTGGAGAGGATGTGGAGAGAAAGAGAACTCTCCTACATTGCTGATGGGAGTGCAGGCTCATACAACCACTCTGGCGAGCCGTCTGGCAGTTTTTAAAGAAGTTAAAGATTGAAATGCCATATGACTCTGCGATTCCACTTTTGGGGCTAACTCCCCATACAGCCAAAATTCACCTCGATAGGACAAGCACAACCATGTTCATAGCAGCACTGTTTACAATAGCAAAGTCATGGAATCAGCCCAAATGTCCAACAGTTGACAAGTGGATAAGGAAAATGTGGTACATTTATACAATGGAATACTACTCACCCATCAAAAATGAGGAATTAATGCAATTTGCCAGGAAATGGATGGAATTGGAAACAATTATATTGAGTGAAATATCCTAGACACAGAAAATTAAGCACTGTATGTATTTCCTAATAGGTGGATCCTAGTACCAAACCCACTTAGAGACACCCAAAGACAAATCTCTTTAATACCTACAGTAATTGTAAAGATTATAAACAGGAGGGATGGGGAAGAGAGTGGACCATGTTACAGCAGAGAAAATAGGCCACCATCAAGGACTGCAAGTAAATAATGAGACATCTGGTTAAGTTCACAAACTTTCCTTCCTGATCATTTGCAACTGATGGGGTATGATCTCACCAGAAGGGGAGGGCATATAGGTTGCCTGACAGAAAGTAACATTTTTGCAAATGGGTGATTGACCTCTCTCTCACCGCTGTCTCCTACTATCATTCCATCTACGTTTGAATATACTCTTATAACAAGATTCTAATTTAACAGGTTTTTATCTCTGGCCGGGGGTGACATCCAATACCCATTCAGGATGGAGCCAAGGGCATTGCAGGAGCAGCAAAACTGAAAAAAAAAAAATCAACAAACCATAATTCAGAACATCAGAGACTCTATATCAACCACCTGGAACTGGGCCAGCCTAATCTCTCCCCATCCTGAAGGTCAGGGAAATTTGCGGAAGAGCAGGCAGTAAGATTGTAAGAGCACAAGGATGGGAAGAATAATGATATGCAAGGTACTCCATACAAGTTAGGGCCGAAGCAATCATAATAGGACTTTGCATGACCTGTGCTATGTCCAACACATTATTGACCCCACAAAGTCTAGCATGGACTAAAGGCACTAGGATCCTTGGAGGCTAGGGACTGACAGTCACAGTAGTGTTCCTAAGCTTAAGGGGAACACAGGAAAGGGTTCTGGGAAATGCCCCTGGGTCCTTGCACCTCATCGGACAGGAGGACCCAGAGGAGAGTTTGGCATGCACAGTAAAGGATGCTCCGGCGAGTGGGGGGGGCACTGGGGGATGGGGAGGAAGAGGAAAGGGGAGGGAGGAGCAGGGGGGTCGGGGGGAGGTGGAGGGAGGGAGGGGACCGGTGTAACTGTTAAGTTTGTATGAGCAGAAATAATAGAAAGAAAGAAAGAAAGAAAGAAAGAAAGAAAGAAAGAAAGAAAGAAAGAAAGAAAGAAAGAAAGAAAGAAAGAAAGAAAGAAAGAAAGAAAGAAGAAAGAGAAAGAAAGAAAGAAAGAAAGAAAGAAAGAAAGAAAGAAAGAAAGAAAGAAAGAAAGAAAGAAAGAAAGAAAGAAAGAAAGCAAGCTGAGGTATAAGAACATAAACCATTCCCCACTCCAAGGCTTGGAAAGAGGGGGGCAGTAAGAATATAAGATACTGAAGGGAGAAGTATAGAAGAGGGACAGGTATGACAGGACATGGCAGGGCTATTACATCCATGGACTCACTGCAGCTATATGTACTTCCACAAGACCCGCACAGGATTTGGCCTATCATTTCACCATAGAAGAGGAAAGATCTTAAGAAACTCCATACCTCCTTGAGAGACTGAGCAGGGTTAATGCTTATTGGGGGTGGGGAGATGCTTTCCTAGATGGTATGCCCACTGATATGTGATTCATGCCCAGCAAGTGCTTTTCAGGCACATGCCATGAAAGGCAGCCAGATAAAATTCAGTGGACCACACACACAAAGGCATGAAAATAGGTGGGAGACTAGTAGGAAAGAAAAGGGTGTGTAGTGAGAAAAAGAGGGATGGGATTGGGTAATAAGGGTGAAAAATTCGTGGTATTCATGTAGGATGCTTTAAAAGAATAAAAGCAAATTTAATAAAAGAAAAAAAAGAGCATAAAAAATCTCATGCCCTGGGGCTGGAGTGGTGGCTCAGGGGTTAAGCCTCTGCCTTGCAGGCAGAAGGTCCTGAGTTCGGATCCCAGATCCCACGTACAGATGCCAGGCGGAAGCGGGGGCGTCCTGCGCTTCTGGTCCTGGTAGGGCGGAGCCTGTGAATCCCGGGGCAGAAGGAGGTGGAGGTGTCCATGGTGGTTCGCGAATTTGTCCGTGGTTCTACACACACACAAACACACACACACACACGTGCATGCACATACATACGCACACACGCAGAATTGAATAAAAAAAAATTCTTTAAAAAAAAATCTCATGCCCTAATTAAACTTGAAACTAGAAACAAGCTAATTACACTCCAAAACTGAACAGAGTCCTACCAAAATAACAAACAAAGCAGAAAATAAAAGACATAACAAATAGAAAAATGTTGAGAGCTTCGAGAGAGAAAGACCAAATCATATTCAAAGATAATATTTTAAAAAATAGCAGTTGATTTTTCAATGGAAATAGTAAAAGCCACAAGGGCTTGGAAAGATTTATTTCAAGTCATAAATGAACACAAATGCCAACTCAGCCTGATATACCCATTAAAACTATTGCCCATGACAGTCAGCCATGACTGAAAGTGAAACACAAATTTTCCACCATAAGGACATGCTGAAGGCCTTCTTGACAATCAAACCATGCCTATAAGAACATGCAGAAAAGATATGCAAGCTATAAGAGAAGGACAAACACATCCCAGAGAACAGAAGGGAAAAATAACACTAAAATGTCTAAGCAAATATATAAAACATATAAAAAATGCAAAACACAGACTATGTCAGGAAGCAACAGACATTTCTTAATTACAGCCCTAAACATCATTGGACATAACTCTCCAAGCAACAAACATAAGATAAAACAAACGGATTAAAAATCACAACTCATCAATCTGCTGCCTTCAAGAAACTCATCTCACCAAGAAAAAGGCTGGTCAAAGGTACTCCAAGCTAACAGAACAAAGAAACAAATGGGAATAGCAATTCTATTATCAGACAAAATAGATTTCAAACGAAAAGAAATCATAACAGACAAAGTCATAGGAACAATTTATCAGGAAGACTTCACATACCAAACATGTATATACCTAATAAAGCTTATCCACACTCATTAAACAACTACTGCAACATTTAAATGAACAAATCAACACAAAATGATAGTATTAAGGCACTTCAACACCCAACTCTCACCATTGAGTAGGTCTGGGGCAAAAAACCATACAGACACACTGGAACTGAATCAAACTATAACTCAAATGCACCTGACCAAACTCTACCAGTCCTTCCATACTAACATCAAGTAATACACATTCTTTTCAGTAGCCTATAGAACTTTCTCCAAAATAACCACATATTGGGCCACAAAGAAAGCCTCCACATAACAGGAAAGTTGGAATTATATTTTGTACTTTATAAATCCACCATGGAATAAAGACAGGCATCTGTAACAAAGTAAATGGCAAAAAATACATAAACTCTTGGAGATTAAAAACAATGATACTGAACATGGAATGAGTTCAGGGAGAAGTCAAAATGGAAATTCAAAAATTCCTAGAAGTGAATGATAATGAAAGCACAACATATAAAGGCCTCTGGAACAGTGAAGGCTATTTTAAGAGGAAAGTTCATAGCACTCCATGCCTATATAAAAGAACAGTAACAACACAAATAAATAACAATGTAATTTAAAACTTTTGAGAGGCAAGAACAATCCAATCCCAAAAGCAGTAGATGGGCACGATTAGAAAAATCAGAGAGCACTATCTGAAGTAGAGATAAGAAAAACCATATGTATTAGTCAGGGCTCTCTGAAGAAACAGAATCTATAGAATGTAATATATATATATATATATATATATATATGAGTTTATTAAAATAACTCACAATAAAAATAGTGTCCTTCAAAGTAGCCTCTTGTAGCAGCCTCCTTCGTGACTGGAACCCTCCACAAAACCAAAAGATGCTGAGAAGGTTTCAAGCCTTTACTTCTCTGGAGGGTAGAAGACTCTCGATTCTGAGGTTGGTGAAGAACAGCTGGACTCCAATGCAGGCGATGAACAGCGAACAGCAACAAGGCCTAGAGACCAGGCTCCAAAGGCAGCTGGAACAGCAACAACTTAGTGGGAAAAAGACAAAGCTCCAAGTCAGCCAAGGATGGAGGCAGCAGCAGCAGCAACAAAGAAGGCCACGATGCACTGAAAGCAAAGGACTCTCCCTGGGTGGACTGCACAGCAAGTCGAAACCGGATAAGGGAAGAGCAAGTCCCTCCTCCTTGCACCTCCTATTATCTGGTCTACCACTGGAAAGTACCATCCACTATGGGCTGGGTTCTCCACAGCAATCAATCAAGTACCTACAGACTTGTTCAGGGGTCATTCCAACCACTAACATTCCACAGCTGCACCACAAACAGTCTGCAGCTGTCATGTTGACACCAAAATGCAACCATTACACCATACAAAGAATCAACCAAACAAAGCTGGCATTTTGAAAAAATCAACAAGATTGATAAACCTTTACCTGAAACCAAAATAGAGAAAACTCAAATTAATAAAATTAGAGATAAAAATGAAACTATTACAATAGATAACAAGGAAATGTAGAGAATGTTAAGGTCATATTTTCAAAACTTATACTCCATGAAATCAGAAATGATAATCAGAAATAAGTAGATGAATTTCTTGGTATAAACAACCTATTAAAATTAAATCAAGATGAATTCATTTACCTAAATTTTCATAGAATCAGGGACTAAGTTAAAGAAGTAATTGCAAACTTTCCCACCAAAAAAAGTCCAGGATCAATGGACTAATTGAAGAATTTTATCAGATATTTAAAGAACAACTAACACCACTAAACTATTAGTTTATTAAACATTAAACTATTATTAAACAAGTAACACCTTAAACTATTCCATAAGATTGCAAAAGAATTGTCCCGCCCACCCGCCTGCCTGCCCCTGACAGGACTTGCTTGCAGTCCTCCACCCCAGGTAAGTTCCACCAGCACCCAGGTCCTCACTCATCCCAGCTCCTCCCACCAGCCAGCCTGAGCAACACCCAGGCTGCTTTGGGTTTGCCTGGGCCATTCCCCAAGTCCCAGTCCCAGGTCCCAGACCCTCTGTCCCACCCACTTGCCTGCCCCTCTGGGACAGGATTCACTCGTGGTCCTCCATCTCAGGTAAGTTCCACGAGCACCCAGGTCTAACTCATCCCAGCTCCTCCCACCAGCCAGCCTAAGCAGGCGCTGCTCCAGGCCGGGGAGGACCCTGGGCCACACCACAGGTACCCATGTTATTTGTGTTGGCCGCTAGCAACTGTGCCCTTTCCCTGCCCACCTGGGACACTTGCACAGTCCAGGAGTACACACTGCTCATCAGAATTCAACAGAGTCCAAAGAAGACCCAAGCAAAGCTCTAGGGGATGAACGCCACGCATCTGAAATCCTCTAAATTCAGCCTATCACATGGGAGAGAGTCTCCACATCCAGCCCAAAGATAAGTAAACCCCCTTTTTTACCATCCTGTTCCTTTCAATTATCAGTTACTATTGAGTAACTTTTCCACATAGCCACCCCCAAAACATATACAACTACAGGGACTATACCACTTACCTCACATATCACCAAAGTATGAAGTCGTAAAATACACTATCATACTAATAATCACCCCCTGTCCACCCCCTGTACTAACTCCACCCCCTATAGGAAATAACAATAATAACAAGCGTAACCAACATCAAGACAAACACTAGTAATAACTTCCCTAAGAGTAGTGATACCAACTAATTCAGTTCAGTCAAAAACACGCAGAAATTGTAAGAAGGTCTTAAGAGATACAACGACAATGCCCAAGTCAAGTGCAAATCCATGAGAAACAAAACCCAAGAAAACAAATCTCCCACTGAAAGTATTAACCCCATAATGATAGACTCCAACCAGAAAAAATCCACAGAAAATAGCTAAGAAAGCCTGACCCAAGATAACGACTTTCCAAGAGGAAATCATGGAGGAGTTAAAAAACCTCATCAACCACCTTGAAGAGCAACACAACAGACACTTGGAGGAGTTGAAAAAAACAGTTCAAGAAACAAAAGTGGGCATACAGTAGTTAAAACAGACTCAAACACAGTTTAAAACAGAACTAAAAGACAAGTTATCCTCAACCCAGAACTCAACAGAGAGTCTTATCAGCAGAACTAATGAAGCAGAAAATAGAATTTCAGACCTTGAAGACAAAGTGGGAGAATTAACCAGCTCAATGGAAGAGGTTGTTAAAGCCACCTTGAAGAAGTCTAACATGCCTATTCATGGAATAACAGAGCAAGAATCCCAAAATACCACACCTGAGGAAATGTTTCACATTATCATAAATGAAAACTTCTGTCATCTAAAGAATGAGAGGCCCATCCATATACAAGAGGCATTCTGCACCCCAGACAGATATGACCAAAACAGAAACTCACGATGGCAAATAATAGTCAAAACACTCCACATTTAAGACAAAGAAAAGGTGCTGAGAGCTTCAAGAGAAAAAAAGCAAGTCACTTTTAAAGGTAAACTTATTAAAATAACAAATGACTTCTCAATGGAAACAGTAAAAGCAAGAAGAGCTTGGAGAGACGTATTTCAAGTACTAAATGAACAAAAATGTCACCCCAGACTGATATACCCGGCAAAACTATCCATCATGATTGAGGGAGAAAGAAAAGTTTACCAGCACAAAGACAACTTGAAGGGATACATGTCTACCAAACCAGGCCTTCAAAAAGTGCTAGAAATGATACTCAAGACTGAAGAAAAAAACAAGCGTATCCAGGAGGACAGAAGGGAAGTATAATACCACCAAAATGTAAAAGCCAAACAATACACTTACAAAAGCAACTAAACATAAAAATGTCCAGAATTAAAAGTAATTTCTCCATTATAACATTAAATGTCAATGGAATTAATTCACCAATCAAGAGACACAGATTACAAACATGGATTAAAAACCACAATCCAACAATCTGCTGCCTTCAGGAAACTCATCTCACCACAAAAGATAGGCACATCCTAAGAATGAAAGGCTGGTCCAAAATCTTGCAAGCTAATGGAACCAGGAAACAGGCAGGGGTAGCAATTATGATATCAGACAAAGTGGACTTCAAACCAAAAAAAAAAAATCATAAGAGACACAGATGGATACTACATTTTAGTCACAGGTACAATTCACCAGGAAGACTTCACAATACTGAAAATATATATGTACCCAATATGGGCCCCTCCACATTCATTAAGCAAGCACTATAGCATCTAAAGCAAGAAATCAATCCCAAAACGATAATTCTAGGGGATTTCAACACTGCCCTCTCAACGTGGGATAGATCAACAGGTCAAAAGCTTAATAGAGAAACTTTGGAACTTAATTAAACCCTTACTGAAATGGATATTACAGATCTTTATTGAGCTTTTCACCCACGCACCAAAGAATACACATTTTTCTCAGCAGCACACAGAACTTTCTCCAAAATAGATCACATATAGGCCACAAAATGAATCTCCACATATGTAGGACATTTGAAATTCTAGCCTGTACCCTATCAGACCACCATGGTCTAAAGCGTGACATCCACAACACAACAAGCAACAGAAAATACACTAACTCCTGGAAACGTAACACTGTGATGCTGAAGGAGAATTGGATTCAGGAAGAAATTAAAAAGGAAATTCAAGATTTCCTGAAAGTGAATGATAATGAAAATAGAACTTATCATAATCTTTGGGACACAATGAAAGCTGACCTAAGAGGTAAGTTCATAGCTCTTAAAGTCTACATAAAAAAATGGAAACATCACAAATAAATAACAATGCAGCTTAAAGCTTTAGAGACACTAGAGCAATCTGATCCCAAAACCAGTAGAAGAGTGAAGATTAGCAAAACAAGGGAAGAAATATCTGAAATTGAAATTAGGAAAATGATAAAGAGAATCAACCAATCAAAAAGCTGGTTCTTTGAAAAAATCAATAAGATTGATACAGCCCTAGCTAAATTAACCAAAAACAAGAGAGAGAGAACACAAATTAACAAAATTAGAAATGAAAATGGAGTTATCACTACTGATACACAAGAAAATTTTTAATACATTTTTATTATTATTTTAGCTCATACAAACTTAATAGGTACACCAGTTCCCTCCCTCTCTCCTCCTCCACCCCAACCCCCTGCTCCCCCTCCCCTCACCCCTCCCTCCACATCCCCCCGTGCCTCCCGCCCCAATTCCCAGAGTCCTTTCTTGTGCATGCCTGACTCTCCTCTGGGCCCTCCTCTCCGATGACATACAAAGACCCAGTGGCATTTCCCTGAACCCTTTCCTGTGTTCCCCTTACGCATAGGAACACGACTGTAGCTGTCAATCCCTTGCCTCCAAAGATCTTGGTGCCTTTAGCAGATGCTAGACTTTGTGAGGTCAATAGTGTTGGACATTGCTCCGGGCATGCAATGTCCAATTATGATTGCTTCGGCCCTAACTTGTGTGTTGTATCTTGCAAATCATTGCTCCTCCTGTCCTTTTGTTTTTACACTCTTACCGCCCCCTCTTCCGCAAATGTCCCTGAACTTCAGGATGTGGAGAGATTAGTCTGGCCTAATTCTAGGTGGTTGATATAGAGTCTCTGAAGTTCTGGATAGTGGTTTGTTGATTTTCTTTTGCAGTTTTGTTGCTCCTGCAATGGCCTTCACTCCATCGTGATGGGCACTGTATGTCACCCCCTGGCCGGAGACAGAAAGCTGTTAAACTGGAGTCTTATTATAAGAGCACATTCAAGGGTAGATGTAAAACTTATACCTAAAGTGGAATCCCAGGGTCATATGGCATTTGGCAATGGGAGGGGTCAATCACCCATTTGCAAAATGGTTACTTTTTAATCTGCCAGACTATATGCCCTCCCTTCTGGTGAGTTCATACCCCCTTAGTTGTAAATGATCAGGAACGAATGTCTGTGAACTTCACTAGGTGTCACATTACTTTCTTGCAGTCCTTGATGGAGGCCTATTTTCTCTACTGTAACATGGTCACTTCTCTCCTTGTTTCTGGTGTGGCCCTCCAACCCCATCCCTCCTGTTCATAATCCTTGCAATTACTGTAGGTAATACATAGATGGGCTGGGTGGGTTTGGTATTAGGAGCCACCTATTAGGGAGTACATACGGCGCTTAATTTTCTGGGTCTGGGATACTTCACTTAATATAACTGTTTCTAATGACATCCATTTCCCAGAAAATTCCAGTAATTCGTCATTTTTGATGGCTGAGTAGTACTCCATTGTATAGATGTACCACCTTTTCCTTATCCACTCGTCACCTGTTGGACATTTGGGTTGATTCCATGACTTTGCTATTGTAAACAGTGCTGCTATGAACATGGTCGTGCTTGTGCTATCGAGGTGAACCTCTGCTGTATGGGGGGTTATTGCCAAAAGTGGAATCGCAGGGTCATATGGCATTTCAATCTTTAATTTCTTTAAGAATCTCCAGACGGCTCACCAGCGTAGCTGTATGAGCCTGCACTCCCACCAGCAATGTAGGAGAGTTCCCTTCTCTCCACATCCTCTCCAGCATTTGTTGTTGTTTGTATTGTGGATTTTTGCCATCCTGACCAGGGTGAGATGATATCTCAGGGAAGTTTTGATTTGCATTTCCCTGATGGCTAAAGAAGTGGAGCATTTTTTAAGATATTTGTTAGACATTTTAATTTCATCCCTGGTAAAATTTCTTTTGAGTTCCAGGGCCCATTTTTTAATTAAGGCATTGGTTTCCTTGGTGTTTCATTTTCTAAGTTCTTTGTGCACTCTGGACAGTAGAGCTCTATCAGATATGTGGTTAGTGAAGATTTTCTCCCATTCTGTAGGTTGCCTTTGAGCTCGTGTTACAATCTCTTTATCTGAACAGAAGCTCTTTAATTTCACAAGATCCCAACTGTTGAGAGTTGGTAGCAGTGGCTGTGCCATTGGATGTCTGTTTAGGAAATGTTGGCCTAGCCCAATCAGCTGGAGGGAGTTCCCTATCCTTTCATCTATGGTTTTTAATAGTCTCTGGCCTTATATCAAGGTCCTTGACCATTTGGAATTAAGTCTTGTACATGGTGACAAGTATGGGTCCAGCTTTAATCTTCTGCATGGGGAGATCCAGTTTTGCAAGCACCATTTGTTGAAGATGCTGTTCTTTTTCCATTGGATTCTTTGGGCCCCTTTGTTAAAGACCAAATGGCTGTAATTTTGTGGGCTTATATCTGGGTCTTCAATCCTTATCCATTGATCTGTGTGTCTATTTTGGAGCCAGTACCAGGCTGTCTTTATAACTATGGTTTTGTAATATAGACTAAGGTTTGGTATGGTGATACCTCCAGCAGTGTTTTTGTTACTCAGGATTGTCTTTGCTATCCTGGGTCTTTTGTGCCTCCATATGAATTTTGAGATTGTTTGGTCAACTTCTTTGAAGAATTGCTTTGGGATTTTAATTGGTATAGCATTGAATTTGTATATTGCCTTTGGTAGGATGGTCATTTTTACGATGTTGATTCTGCCAATCCAGGAACATGGGAGGTCTTTTCACCTTCTGGTGTCTTCTGCTATTTCTTTCTTTAGGGTTTTAAAGTTTTCATTGTAAAGGTCTTTTACCTCCTTGGTTAGGTTTATACCAACCTATTTCATTTTTTTTAGGGGCTATAGTGAATGGGTTGGTTTCTCTCAAGGCTTTTTCACTTCTTTCATTCTGGGCATATAGGAAGGCCTCTGATTTTTGCACATTTTTTTTTGTATCCTGTCACCCTGCTGAACTTCTCAATTAGTTCCAGGAGATTCCTGGTGGAGTTTTTGGGATCACTCAGGTGTACGATCATGTCATCTGCAAATAGGGATAGCTTCTTCCTTGCCGATTTTAATCCCTCTTAAGTCCATTTCTTGTCTTATGGCTTCAGCTAAGACTTCAAGTACAATATTGAATAGAAGTGGTGAGAGTAGACAGCCTTGTCTAGTTCCTGATCGAAGTGGGAATGCTTCCAATTGTTCCCCATTGAGCATAATCCTTGCTGTGGGCTTGTTGTATACAGCTTTTATTATATTGATAAAGGTTCCTTCCATTCCTACTGTCTATAGCATTTTGATCATAAAAGGCTGTTGGATCTTGTCAAAGTCTTTTTCTGCATCTATCGAGAGTATCATGTGGTCTTGGACTTTGGACTGGTTTACTTGATGAATTACATTTATTGATTTGCGTATGTTCAACCAACCTTGTGTGCCGGGGATGAAGCCTATTTGGTCCCCGTGAATAATCTTTTTAATATGTTTTTGAATCTGACTTGCTAAAACTTTGTTGAGAATCTTTGCGCCTAGCTAAATTAACCAAAAGCAGGAGAGAGAAAACCCAAATTAACAAAATTAGAAATGATCATGGAGTCATCACTACTGATACCCAAGAAATCCAGAGAATTATAACATCATATTTCAAAAACTTATACTCTGTGAAGTTTGACAACATAAAAGAGATGGATGAATTTCTAAGTAAACACAACTTACCTAAATTGAATCAGGAAGTTGTGAATTATTTAAATAGTCCTATTACATATAAGGAAATTGAAGAGGTAATCTCGAATCTTCCCACCAAAAAATGTCCTGGACCAGATGGATTCAGCACAGAGTTCTACCAGACATTTAAGGAGTTAATAATACCAATACTCCTTAAACTGTTTCATCAAATAGCAAAGGAAGGAACACTACCAAATTCCTTCTATGAAGCTAATATCGTTTTAATCCCAAAACCTAATAAAGACTCACTTAAAAAAGAAAACTATAGGCTGATCTCTCTGATACCCAAGAAATTTAGAATATTATAGCGTCTTATTTCAAAAATTTATATTCTGTGAAATTTTACAACACAAAAGAAATGGATGAATTCCTAAGTAAGCTCGACTTACCTAAATTGAATAAGGAAGTTGTCAATCATTTAAATAGTCCTATAACATATGAGGAAATTGAGGAAGTAATCTTGAATCTTCCCACCAAAAAATGTCCTGGACCAGATGGATTCAGCACAGAGTTCTACCAGATATTTAAGAGTTAATAACACCAATACTCCTTGAACTGTTCCATCAAATAGCAAAGGAAGGAACACAACCAGATTCTTTCTATGAAAGTAATATTGTCTTAATCCCAAAACCTAATAAAGATACACTTAAAAAAGAAAACTATAGGCCAATCTCTCTGATGAACACAGTGCAAAGATTCTCAACAAATTCTTAGCAAATCAGATTAAAAAACATATCAAAAAGATCATTCATGGTGATCAAGTAGGCTTTATCCTAGGCACACAAGGTTGGTTCAACATGCACAAGTCAATAAAGGTAATTCACCATATAAACTAGTCCAAAATTCAAGAGCACATGATACTCTCGATAGATGCAGAAAAAGCTCTTTACAAGATCCAACAGCTCCTTATGATTAAAACCCTAGAGACAGTTGGAATGGAAGGAACTTTTATCAATATAATAAAAGCTGCATACAACAAGCCAACAGAAAGTATTCTACTCAATGGGGAAAAACTTGAAGCATTCCCACTTTGATCAGGAACTAGACAAGGCTGTCTACTCTCACCACTTCTGTTCAATATTGAACTTGAAGTCTTAGCTGAAGCCATAAGGCAAGAAAGGGAAATAAAAGGGATTCAAATTGGCAAGGAAGAAGTTAAGTTATCTCTATTTGCAGATGACATGATCTTATACCTGAGTGATCCTAAAAATTCCACCAGGAAGCTCCTGGAAATAATACAGGAGTTCAGCATGGTGGCAGGATACAAAATAAATGTGCAAAAATCAGTGGCCTTCCTTTATGCCCAGAATGAAAGAAGTGAAAAAGCCCTGAGAGAAACAATCCCATTTACTATAGCCCCTAAAAAAATGAAAAACCTTGCTATAAACCTGATCAAGGGAGTAAGAGACCTACACAATGAAAACTTAAAACCCCAAAGAAAGAAATTGCAGAAGACACTAGAAGGTGGAAAGACCTACCATGTTCCTGGATTGGCAAAATCAATATCATAAAAATGACCATCCTATCAGAGGCAATATACAGATTCAATGCTATACCAATCAAAATTCCAAAGCAATTCTTTAAAGAAGTTGACCAAACAATCTCAAAATTCATTTGGAGGCACAAAAGACCCAGGATAGCAACAAAAAATCCTGAGTAACAAAAACACTGCTGGAGGTATTACCATACCAAACCTTAGTCTATACTACATATCCATAGTTATAAAAACAGCCTGGTATTGGCTCCAAAATAGACACACAGATCAATGGATAAGGGTTGAAGACCCAGATATAAGTCCACACAACTACAGCCATTTGATCTTTGACAAAGGGGCCCATAAAATCCAATGGAAAAAGAAGAGCATCTTCAACAAATAGTGCTGGCAAAACTGGTTGTCCACATGCAGAAGATTAAAACTGGACCCATACTTGTCACCATGTACAAGACTTAATTCCAAATGGATCAAGGACCTCAATACAGGACCAGAGACTATAAAAACCTTAGTTGAAAGGGTAGGGAATTCCCTTGAGCTAATTGGACTAAGGCAACATTTCCTAATCAGAAATCCAATAGCACAGTCAATACAATGAACACTCAACAGATGGGATCTTATGAAATTAAAGAGATTCTGTTCTCATAGAGAGATTGTAACTTGAGCCCAAAGGCAACCTACAGAATGGGAGAAATTCTTCACTAACCACATATCTGATAGAACTCTATTATCCAGAGTGCACAAAGAACTTAAAAAACTAAACACCAAGGAAACAAATGGGCCAATTAATAAATGGTCCTTGGAACTTAAAAGAAACTTTACCAGGAAAGAAATTGAAATGTCTTACAAATATGTTAAAAAATCCTCTGCATCCTTAGCCATCAAGGAAAAGCAAATCAAAACCTCCCTGAGATATCATCTCACCCCTGTCAGGATGGCAAAAATCCACAATACAAACTACACTAAATGCTGGAGAGGATGTGGAGAGAAGGAAACTCTTTTATATTGCTGGTGGAAATGCAAGCTTATACAACCATTCTGGTGAGCTGTCTAGCAATTCTTAAAAAAGTTAAATATTGAAATGCCATATGACCCTTCTATGCCACTTTTGGGAATAACCCCCTCATACAGCAAAAATTCACCTCGATAGCACAAGTACGACCATGTTCAGAGCAGCACTGTTTACAATAGCAAAGTCATGGAATCAACCCCAATGCCCAACAGTTGACGAGTGGATAAAAAATGTGGTACATTTATACAATGGAATACTACTAAGCTATCAAAAATGATGAATTAATGAAATTTGCTGGGAAATGGAATGGAATTAGAAACAATTATATTGAGTGAAATATCCCAGACACAGAAAATTAAGCATCTAAGCACCGTATGTACTCCTTAATAGGTGGATCCTAGTACTCACTTATTGACACACTCAAAGATAAATCTGTTGTACCTGCAGTAATTGCAAAAATTATAAGCAGGGAGGGAAGGGGAAGGAATGCCCCACCAGAAGCAAGGAGAGAAGGGATCATGCTACAGCTAGAAAATAGGCCACCATCAAGGACTGCAAGTAAGTAATGAGACATCTGGTTGGGCTCACAGACTCTCCTTACTGGTATCTTGCGTCTGATGGGGTATGATCTCACCAGAAAGGGAGGACATAGAATCTGGCAGATAGAAGGTAACCATCCTGAAAATGGGAGACTGATTCCCCCCGTCCTCACAGCGGTCTCCTACTCTTATTCCATCTACCTTTGAATCTACTCTTATAATAAGACTCTATTTTAACACCATTTTATCTCTGGCCAGGGGTTGATATCCAATACCCATCAGGATGGAACCAAAGGGCGGTGCAGGAGCAGCAAAACTGAAAAAAAATCAACAAACCATAGTTCAGAAAATCAGAGACTACATCAACCACCTGGAACCAGGCCAGCCTAAAGCTCAGAGAAATTTGGGGAAGAGGGGTGGTCAAATTGTGAGAGCCTAAAGATGGGGAGAAGCAACAATATGCAAGATACTCCATACAAGTTAGGGCCTAAGTAATCATAATAGGACTTTGCATGACCTGAGAAATAACCAACATATCATTGAACCCACAAAGTCTAGCATGGATCACAGGCACTATGATCCTTACAGGCAAAGGATTAACAGCCACAGTAGTGTACCTATACTAAAGGGGAACACAAATAAAGAGCTCTAGACAATGCCACTGAGTTCTTACACCTCATCAGAGAGGAGGACCCAGAGGAATGTTTGACATGCACACTAAAGGATACTCCAGGAATGGGGGGGGGGCGCTGGGAGAAAGGGAGAGAGGGGGAAAGGAAAGGGAAAAGGAGGGAGGGAGTAAGGGGATCCAGGGAGAGTTAGAGGGAGGGAGGGGAATGGGGTATTTATCAACTTTGTATGACTGGAAGAAATAAAAAAATAATTCCAAAGGAAGAAACACTATCAAATTCTTTCTGTGGAGCTAAAATTACAATAATCCGAAAACCAAGTAAAGATATAATAAAAACAGAAAACTGACGTTCGATCTTATTGATGAACAGAGATGCAATGATTCTCAACAAAATTTTGGCAAACTGGATTCAGAAACATATAAAAAAGATCATTCACCATGGTCAGGTAGGATTCATTCCAGCCACACAAGTATTGTTCAACAAATGCAAATCAATAAATGTAATCTATCATATAAAAAAATCTAAGGATCAAAACCACATATACTCCCAATAGATGCAGAAAAAGTCTTTCACAAAATTCAACATCCTTTTATGATCAAAGCCCAGGAGACAACTAGAATGGAAGTGATTTATATCATTGTAATAAAGGCCATAAACAACAAACCTATAGCAAGAATCATACTAAATTATGAAAAACTTGATGCATTCCCACTCTTTTCAGGAACTAGACAAGTCTGTCCACTTTCATCATTTCTATTCAATATTTTATTTGATGTCTTAGCTAGATCCATAAGACAAGGGAGGTAAAGGAGAAACATATTATGAAAGAATAAGTCAAGTTATCTCTATTTGCAGATTACATGATTGTAGACCTGAGTTACCCCAAAAACTCCACCAAGAAAGGAAATTCCTGGAATTAAAATATAAGTTCAGAGTGGCAGGTTACAAAATCTATGTTCAAAAATCCCTGGCTTTCTTATACACAAATATGAACAAAGCAAGAAAGTCTTAAGAGAAATAACGCCATTTATCATAGTCTCTAAAAAAATGAAATTCCTTAGCATAAACCAAACCAAAGATATGAGAAATCTGTATAATGAAAACTTTAAAATCTTAAAGAAAGAAATTTCAGAATACACCAGAAGGTGGAAAGACCTTCCATGCTCCTGACTCAGTAGAATTAACATTATAAAGAAAGAACATTCTACCAAAAACAATATACAGCCTCAATGCACTGCAATGCACTCCAAGGTAAAATTCTAATAGAAATTGAAGAAACAATGCCAAAATTCATTTGGAAGCACAAAAGGTCCAGGATACCAAAACTAATTCTGAGTAATTAAAAACTTTGATGCCTGCATCACAATACCAGACCCTTATCTATTCTAAAAATCCATAGTAAGAAAGACCAACATGGTATTGCCTCAGAAATAGGCACATATATCAATGGATAAGTATTGAAGAACTAGAGAGAAACTCATAAAACTACAGTAATCTGTTTTTTTTACATAGGTGTTCAGAAAAAACAATGGAAAATGAATAGTATCTTCAACCAATAGTGCTGGCAAACTGAACATGTGGAAGGTTGAAACATTGTAGTCTCTTCATGTCAAATATCATGCACAAATATCAACTCCAAATGGATCAAGGACCTTAATATCAGACAACAGTCTATTAAAAACCCTAGAAGACAGAGTAGGGAATTCTCTCGAACTTATTGGCCTAGGCTAACATTTTCTAAACAGGACTCCAGTTGCACAGGAAATAAAATCAACACTCAACAAATGGGATCTCATGAAATTAAAGAGTTTCTGTTCAGCTAAAGCTCAAGAAAGGAACATTTGGTCTGCCACAGAGGCCTGAACCTCCATCAGAACAGATGATCCAGAGAAAAACTCAGGACACATAGAACCTGATGGTCAGCAGGATTGGAGGGAATGGGTTTGATACATGAAGAGAAAGGAAGGAAGGAAAAGAGAATGGCGGTAGAAAGGGGGATGCAGGGAAGTAGGAAGACCTGGTCATTGTGTTTTTTAATTTTACTTAATAATAAAATAAAATTTAAGGAAAAAAAATTTAAAAATTGATGTAAGAATATAGTATTTAAGGTTTATGTCATTATATGTCTAGACAGTGACTAATTTAGAAATACCTCAATCAAATGTAAACAGCAAAAGGTCAAAGAATATTTAATTTAGAAAGTTTTAAAGATTCTTTTCTCATAGTTGTGAAAATAGAGTATATTTGTTAGACTTCTTCCCAATGGCAACATGTTGAAAGGAGAACTTGTTTCCCATGACATAATGTATTTTACTAGAGCAGAAAGATACAATGTACAGCAACATGAAGCATCATTCATAGTTGACTTAGAAGGTTTTACAAGGAATAAGAAAGGCATGCTTAAATTGCTTATAAGAAAAAGTGTCTTAAAAACAGGAACAATTTAACAATGGGATAGCCATCCAAAGAGGTCATTGAGGAAGCATCAATAAGACATTCAGAAAGAGATTAAATATAATTCCAAAGGGAGTAATACTAGTATATGGCAATAACATGCACTAGATCCAGAGGTCTGAATACAATGACCTGTCATTTTCCCCATAGTCCCTGTGTCTATGATTCGTGTAAAATAATCATGAGGCAAAGAGAGGGAAGGTAAGAATCAAAGGAGAAAATTATGAGGTATAATAAAACAGAACTACCAGAACTGATATGGAAACACTTAGGAAAACAATTCCTTTCCAGAAGAAGAGACTACTAAACAGCATCTAGTGACGCTTTTTGCTGCTCATTCTTCAATGAGAGTGCAAAGTTACTTAAGTCCCACTCTATCAAAAGCCCCAAAATCTAAAAGAAATTTCCTTTATGTATAATAGGAACACACTATGTCATTATGTTATTAAAAGTATAAAAGCAAAGGAGGAACCAAAAACAACTTCCACAAAACAGGCATGTGGTCATATGTATCATCTGATGCCTTCAATAAAATATAAAGGATTGTGTTGGCAGTAATAATGTCGCAATGCAAAAAAATCATAAATTTTAAAGGTAGGTACATACTTGAAAATAACAGAATACTGCAGACTAATTAAGATAACAGCTTGCAGATAATAACCCTGAATTGATTTCTTACTATTCTGTAGCCTGAGAAGGCCAAGATGAAGGAACTGTGTGCTCATATGAAAGAAGGGACATAGGAACCATATGGAGCCATCTGGGGTCTCTTTATTATGGGCACTGTTCCTGATAATACTGATCACAAAAACATAAGTACGTCACAAAACTCTACTCATAGTATGACAGTCCTGAGTTAGCATATGGATGTGGGGAAGAACATAAAACTAAAATCCATTCCAACTGGAGGGGACTTTAAGTATCTATAAAATAAATATCCACTTTATTAAAAATAATCAATATCATAGGCTTGTTCATGGTCAACAGAAGGATACACATATAGGTATAGATTTATGTGCATGTGTTATTGGCCTAAACATATATGAATATAAACATTTACACCATTTCCACATCAGAATGGTCTTAACAACTTGGTTATCCACAGAGGCCTAAACCCCCAAAAGAGTAGACAAGTCAGAGGGACCCTGGGGGTGTGTAGAATGGATTGATGAAAGAATGGGAAAGAGTGGGGATGGAGAGAAGCAGAGATATTCAGTATTCTAGTAAAACTAGAAAAATAAAATAATAATTAAAAAAAGAAAAAAGAATGGGCTTAAGTACACTCTAGGATAATACAGATAAATATCAATACTATCTTATTTCTTTCCCTTTATAAAAATCTTTTTAAGCATGAAATAAACAAAAAAAAACAGAAAATGGCATGGAAAACAGCCTTTAAAGCATTAAAATATAAATCTGGATTTTAGGAATAAATAATAAATAAATAATAAAAAATGTGGAAAAATAATTTGAAATATTTTCTCTCTCAAAGACAAAAGTTAATATGCATATTATATACAGTCTTTTGATATCTACAAAAGGGATATTTACTTTTTCTTCAAAAGCAAACTATTTCATATAATCACATGCTCACACTTGCACCCATATCAAAAAGCACATGACTGTACAAAGCTTTTATCTGAATTCTACATTTCAATTTAAGACATTTTTATTGTCCAAGAAATGAAATTTAAACATTTTAAAATACGATTTTGGGGCTGGAGAGATGGCTCAGTGGTTAAGACTCTGTCTCAAAAGCAGAAGGTCCTGAGTTCAGATCGCAGGTTTCACATCAAAATACCAGGCAGAAACAGCATCCTGAACTTCTGGCTCTGATGGACAGAACTTGGGAAATCCCAGAGTGAAGCAAGAAAGTGGTAGAGCAATCCAGGATGATTACAAAAGTCACCCTTGGTCCTCCACAGGGGACACATAGTTAGTCCTGATATATACACGTGCACACACACACACACACACACACACACACACACACACACACACATTAAATAAATAAATAAAAATAAAATATTTTAAAAGATATGATTTTGATAATGGTACATGTAGCCAACATACTGTTTAGAGATAAGATATTAATGAAAAATTTGAAGAATAATTTAGGAACATAACAAGAATTTTGGGTAAATTGATCTAAAATTGAAAGTATTCTTTCTGAGAATAATTATAAGTGAGGAATAAATTGATTTTATAAAGACATCTTTCTTACCTCTCTTCATGGACAGTCAACCTAGTGAAGCTGTCTAATGATCCACTGATGGCTGAGTGGTTTACTTTATACTTCCAATAACTTGTCCTTTTAACAACACTTCTTTTTATTTTAGTTTTAATAATGTATGCTGTTTTTTTTTAATTTTTCCACTCATACAAACATAATAGGTATCCTGTCCCCTCCCTCCCTTCACCCCTCCCTGTACCTCCCTGTTCCCTCACCCCTTTTCCCCTTCCTTTCCCCCTCCTTCCCTTTCTCCCAGTGCTCCCTCCCCCCATCTCTGAAGCATCTTTAATGTATATATCAAACTTTCCTCTGGTTCTCCTCTCTGATGAGGTGTAAGGACTCAGTGGCAATTCCTAGAACTCTTTCTTGCATTCCCAAGTATAGGAACACTATTGTGACTGTTAATCCCTTGCTTCTAAGGATCCTAGTGCCTTTAGTCCATGCTAGATTTTGAGGGGTCAATGATATGTTGATCATTGCACAGATCATGCAGAGTCCTATTATAATTGCTTTGGCTCTAACTTGTGTGGAGTATCTTGCATATCATGACTCCTCCCATCCTTGTGCTCTTACAATCTTACTGCCTGCTCTTCCACAAATTTCCCTGAGCTTCAGGATGGGGAGAGATTAGGCAGACCTGATTCCAGGTGGTTGATATAGAGTCTCTGATGTTCTGAATTATGGTTTGTTGATTTTTTTTTTTCAGTTTTTCTGCTCCTGCAATGCCCTTGGCTCCATTCTGATGGGTATTGGATGTCACCCCCTGACCAGAGATAAAAAGCTGCTTTTAATAACACTTCTATACTTCTAAACTCTTTAAGTATTTCATTATAAAGCTGTCCCTTCCCAATAGGTGGGATTAATTTACATAGCTATACTTAAGCATTTTTGAAAAACTATGGGAGAAAAACTTTTGACAGGAATATTGTAAATGCTGCACAATTAACCCATATGAAATAATTTAAAAAATATCATTCTTTACTCCACACATCTAAATAAAATATTTATATTAAAGATACAAGCATCTAATGTAGCTGCTGAATGGTAATAATTTTAGATATATGGTAATGTTTCCTCTGACTGTGCTATTTTAAATAAATTGTTAACAAATAAATTGCTTAACAAAATAAAGTTCACCATATCCACCTTGGTTTAAAGGAGCACACAGAGGTTCTTTGACCACAATGCATTGAAATGGTTTAGCTCTTTGGTATTTCACTTTGAAAGGTTCTAAGTAGAAAAAGTAGAAAAAAATTCTGCAAAACTTGTGTCCACATTGTCATTTAACTCAAGATGCTTGGATTAAAAGGATATTGATACAAAATATCATGAAAGGAAGAATATATGGATTTTATTAAGAATATATGGGTTTTATTTAAAAGTTTTAAACAATTATACATTTTTTTATTTTTTAATTTGAATAGGAAGTTGAAGTGATACTGTATTCCTTAAAACACATCATTAATATATAATTTTTAGATGGGTACCATGTATGTTAGGAGTTCTTTCACTTATTAATCGCTCTAAAATAAGGTTATGTTTCCTTATTTTTCATAGCAGTTTTAAGCAATTAATTAATGAGATTTATTGTATTTCTCTAATAAAATTTCTATTTAAGACTAGAAAGTCACTGTTTTTGTCCATCATGAAGACACTAATGGCAGGTAAAGACAAATAATTTTCATTTGGATAATTACTACATTTATTACTATAAAATATGTTTAGAATTGCTTTGGTTTATTTAAAGCTTTTGTGTGAGGCATTCAGAGATGATTCCTTTTGATCTAACCCATGAAGGATACAAGTCAGATAAATAAAAAGTTGGTTTGTCAATGGTATTGGCAACCCAGTGAGGTCCAGTTGATCAGAAATATCAGGTTTAGAAGAACATGGTAACTCCTAGAAATTCTAATAACTGGACATTTCTGTGTCAAGTGAAAACATTGGTGAAGGAATAAGGAATAGAGAAGAAAGACAAAAGATGTCTTGACATATAAAGGATTTCTCCATTACCAGCCATTAGCGGAAAACCAACAGGCACGTTGAGCCAGGGGCAAGGCACACTTTGCCAAAACCAAATGAGACCAATTGCATGTATTCCTGCCAATCTGTTCATATGGCACAGACCCAGATACTGACTTCTAAGACTTTCTATGGGAAGGGAACTGAAATTACAGTCATTTGTAAAATTTATATATCAATATGTTCATTCTTTCTTGTGGTTGGTGCCAATGGAATAAATCTTTGGTATACATACTTCAGAATTTTGAGTATACTTGATAATACCTTCCACAATTCTAAGTTTGTATCTACTGTATGAACTTCAAACTATTGAATCACTGAAGGCCATTGAATTTTTCAGCTACAATCATATGAACTATAATCACTGATTTATTTTTCCTTTATGATGTTGTTTAAATAATCCATTTTAACTGAGTAGTTGAGGGTTATAAACTCTTTGAAAGTAGATTTAAAGTCATGCATTTTGTAGGAATCTATTAAAGAAAGAAACAGAATCATACATTGAATGAGTACTATTGTGATGATTTTGTTTCTTTTCCCTGGAGAGTTACAGTGAACTCAAACTAGACTCCCAAGGAACAAGGCTATATATTTTAGAATTGTATATACTTCCTTATGATGTGCACTTAAGCTAAGGATGCTTCAAAAGTGAGAATTGCCTTAATATTTTATTTTCAACAATGCATGTAAGGTCCCAGCATCTCTAAGAAGCAGCTGCTGGATCTTCTATTCTTATCATTGTACTATAGATTCATTAAGACAAATTTTCAATTTTTAATCAGGGCAAAAATAACTCTATATATAATTATGTAAATAAAGACTTGGATTTTTACATCCCTTTATTACAATGGAGTCCAAATAAATCATGGGGCAGAGAGGATTTCAATTCATCCGACATGTTTAAAGTTATCTGAAAATAATGTTCGATGTATGTTACTTCACCTAAATTACAATTTCCTACTTTTCTCTACTTAGGAAATATATTTTTATCAGAAAAATGAAAAACTCATTTGAGTCAAAATGTTAAAGCAAATAGAAAGGTTCAACTGTACTTAGAGTAGAAAGAAAGGAAGTTGTAACTATAAAACTTTAGCAAATGCAAACACAACTGAAAGCACAGAGGCAGACTGAGAGGTGAAACAAATACTAACCAGTAAGCAAAGGCATTGAAGTCATTTAAAGCTGATTAGAGAACTGAAAATGCTCCTAGAGTAAGTGTAGTGTTTTTCTGTTTCTTCCCATCCAGGGATACTACATTCATGTCTAAAGTACATCTCATACTGTAGCTACTTCTGCTTAACGGCATACCTAGTCAAAAGCAAAGTCAAGTCATTGATAATTTCAGGGACTGAAAATATAGGTAAGTTAGTAAAATGGTTGTTGTACAAACATGAAGGACAGAGTGTGATGTCTAGAACTCCTGTAGAAAGTCAGGTGTTGAGGCAGACAGTTGTAATTCCAGTTCTGGACAAGATGAGTCAGGAGAATCTCATCACATTAGGACTCACAAAATCTTCACATTAGCCTTACTGGTGAGTTTCAATTCAGTTAGAGACCTTGTCTCAAAAACCAAGGGCATCATTAATAGATGAATGCACTGATAAGTCTACCTAAGCATGTGTATACCTGCATACACATATGCACACATACACATACATACACACGCATATGCACACACATGCACATGTATATGCACATGTACACATACACACTCATGCACATGTATATACTTATACATGCACACATATACATGGCATGTGTGCACATTCATCTGTACACAGGCAGGCACAGAAAAATGCATTTCTCACTCATAAATTGTCTGTCATGGAATAAACAATGGAAGAAAATATCAAGAAGGATGATATTCATTCTTATAAGAAACAAAGACCTAAGGAGGGTTTTAATTTCAAAGGTTCTTTTAAACTGTAAGTTCCCTTAAGCTATATAATTCATAGTTTTTTCTTATTAAACAGAAATTTTGCAATTTTTCAGTATATTCTTGCCACTGATAAAAGACAAATAACAACAGGGAGCAAATAATTATACCATATATTTGTCAATTTATCATTTTTATTTCATTTTATAGAACATCTCACATTATAGGAACTATAGATTTTGTTCCTGCCTATGCTTAAGACTAAGATTTAAGTAATATATTTTCCCATTTTAATTAAACGGAACAGTTGTATTAGTTGTGTGAGTTCAGGCACCAAAGAGGAAACAATAGAATATGTTCACAAAAAATGTACTTACAATATAAAGCTATAAGACACATTTTAACCATCTCTGGTAATATTCTTTGTGTAGACTATAAATACTTATGCAGTGATGTGATCTAAATGTATACTGCAAGCTAGACACATAGACAACAATAATACTGCAAATTACTGTACATTGCTCTGTAGCAATAAATGGTACTGTGATATTCGGGCCACCATCCCAGAAAATGTGTACATATTGCATTGTGTTTTATCATGGTCTATTCCCTCACATCCCTTCCTCTTCTTAGTCTTTAATTTAAAACCATATTAGCATTTAACTATGTATAATAAACATTTTGAAGTGAGGGATTCAAACATTTGAAGCAACTCAAACAATTAGCACCTGATTGCATTGCTGACTCAAAAACCATGCAGGTGCATTAGATCAGTGTTTTCTTTAGTACTGATGAACATATCATGGTGGTCATGATTCATCTGTCTGTATTATTTCTTGAAAAACCTCTGAAGTTTGCTTTTACTTTTATCTTTATCTAAACCCTATTGAGCAGCCCATGGAAATACAAAAACAAGATTGACAGATTTAAAGATAGTATATTGAATCAGCTATCAATTAGTCTAAGTAAATTTGTGACTAATGGATAGTAGGCTGAATATCAAGGTTTGAGATATTTTGCATCACAAAATTCATATGTTGAAGTCCTAACTGCTGTAGAATGTCACTGTGTTTACAGACAGGACTTCTATACAGATAATTGAATTAAAAGAGATAATCAAGGTAGCCATGATTTAAATCAATTGACTTTCTTAGAGGAAGAACATACACAGAGTAAAGAACAATGCCAAGAAAGAGAGTTCAGAAGAAATCTGACCAAGTGATAGAATTATTGGAAATTTTATCCTCCCAATCTGAGAAGAACTAAGCCTTTGTTGTTTAATCTGTGGGGTGAGCACGTTTCAGGTAGCCAAAAGTTCTAGGAGAAAAAGAGTAGTGAGTTAAAATCAAGCTAAACTACTTAGATGTCCACTAAATTTTTGTAGCATTCTTTTTTTAATGGGAGAAAGGGAGATTGATTCAACTTACAGTTCCAGAGGGGGATAAAACAGTCTTTCATGGTGAAAATGGCATGACTGGCTGACTGGCTGAAGCTGGCAGGCAGGCCAAGTCACAGCAGACAACCTCATGCCTGGAGCATCCCAGAGTATCTCCCTTCTCCTCTGTTCTCTGGCTCCTTTTCTACGGTAGGTTCTTTTTTTTTTTTATTTCTTCCATTCATACAAAGTTGATAAGTACCCCATTCCCCTCCCTCCCTGTAACCCTCCCTGAATCCCCTTTCTCCCTTCCCCCTTTTCCCCTTCCTTTCCCCCCTCCGTCCCTTTCTGCCAGTGTCCCACTCCCCACCCCCACCCCCCACCCCCCAGCTCCCACACCCCACCCCCGTTCCTGGAGTATCCTTTAGTGTGCATGTCAAACTTCGCTCTGAGTCCTCCTCTCTGATGAGGTGTAAGGACTCAGTAGCATTGCCTAGAGCTCGTTTTTTGTGTTCCCCTTATAGGAACACTATTGTGGCTGTTAATCCCTTGCCTCTAAGGATCCTAGTGCCTCTGATCCATGCTACACTTTGAGGGGTCAATATGTTAGTCATAGCATTCTTAATCTCATAGAAAATCATCTTTGACACAACAAAGACACAACCAATATTTAGCTATGCAGATCAGAGAAAACTTAAAAAATATTCTGAGCAGATATGTATTGAAAACTTTAGGGGATATCCTATGCATTAAGTAACATCTGCTAAAGTATATTTAACACAGACAGCCTACCAAGTGGAGTTTCTGAGCATGCTGTGTGTGATGGACTTGACACCTAATATAATAGACTTTATTACCTACAAGGTATGCTGAATGTGTAGCACAAAAAAGAAAGAAGAATCAGTGAATCAAGTGTCCTTGTCATAAAGGATAGGTACAAGTGCTTCCTGGCTAATGTGTATCAGTTGTGAATATCAAACTCAGGGAAATTTATGATAAACATTACAAGCCTTGAAATTTTTCCAAACTTTAATTTTTTGATATTTAAGCACATAACTCTTTTGGTCTTATTTTTTTAATAAAACTTATTTTGAACTTTACAACCTATTGCAACCATGTGAAAAAATGTGGCTTCTAATGATATGTGGAAGTGAAGTACTGTAATTGGTTTACAGTAGCTCCCCAAAAATAAATTTGGCATTATTCATAAGTCCACATTAAACACCATTCATGCTGACAGTTTTAAAGTGTCATTGTAAGAATATTTGGACCAAGAACTAGCAGTGGAAAAGTCTTATATTGTGTCATTTCTATAAGGAAACATTAGGTCATTGACATCAGGAAAACAGCAAACTAAGGACAGGATTTTTTTTCTAAACATAGAAAACTAGTTATTAAGCATTCATCTGGACACTACTGAAGAATTTTATCATGCAAAGTTTTTACATATTAAAAGCAAATAACAATTAAAATACAACATATCTTTCCATGAATTTAATAGTAAGTGTATATAACAAGTGATAAAAGATATAGAAGGATGAAGAAAAAAGGATACCTAAGTTATTTGATATGACATCTAAGTGTTAAAAATATGGCAAATTCTATCAATTTAATAAGGTCAAAACAAAATAACTGAGATTCAGTAGTACTGATAATAACTCATTTGGGGCATTTGAGAAAAAGAAATGCAGAAAGAAGAAAATAGATTTGGAGTTCAAAGATAATAGAGTTCATTGACAAGTTATTAGAATAATTTTTAACTAAATTTGCTAATTAAATTTATAATGTAAAGAAATGGTTATATGTTTACATGGTATTTATAACTAAATTCATTATATAAAATGGTATCTTGCAGAATTACAAAAATATGAAACTGACTAGAGCTTGGTAAACTTTAAAAATGGTATTTTGTACTCAAGGGTAAAAGCACTTTAATTGATAAATTATATTTGAAAAAAATGAATATTTTTATGGCAGAAAGACAAAAAGATAAAGAGAGAAAGCATATTGCTTGGGGATAAGAGAAGCCAACTTCAGAAGCTGGTTGTATACTTCCACCATGAGGAAGTTCTCTAAAGAAAGAATTTAGATCACCACGTTTGTGTACACACACCTTTACCTGATGAGTCATCTCAGCAGCTTAGGAAACAGGCATTATTGAGGCAGGAAACAACCATTAGATAGCTGTCTCATACAACTGTAAATCCTCCGTTGAAGAAGCAAGCTCATAGTTTATAATTACAAATCAACTTAGTCTTTCAATAATACCCAAAGTCTTTTCATACATCTTTACCTTCATTTGATGACTCTTTCATATAAGACACAATATAGGCCAGCCATTTGTGTCTTCTATTCTGGACTGATAGAAGAGACAGGATCAGACTCCCAGCCATAGAAACAATCAGGAGTTTCTATTTCAGGAAACTCCATATCATCAAAGAAGCTTATTAAAATACCCTCTTGCTTCTTAACTTTCATCCTTCATCAGACATCAATTGATTCCTTGTGCTGAAACATCAGATCATACACAATAATGCTGCACTATCTCCTTAAACACAAGAGTCACTTACATGATTCCTTCCCAAGGTATGGGAGAGAGCTTCATCCTATGAGTACAGACTTTTCTCTGGTACCTATGATGTGGTTGAGAAGCTAAAGAATCCTGCAATCATCATGACACAAACCTGTAATGACTGCATAAGAGCTCATCCTTTTGGGAACTTAGCATATATTGTATTTTAGTACCTCACATCAAACTTTCATTGTAGAATCATGTACATATTTACAAAATAAGCTGAAAATGGATTCAGCACACCATGAAGCATTAGATGTATATAAGAAAAGGATCTTTAAATATTAATAAAATTCATTTTAACCACAAAAGATAAAGCCATAGAAAAGCTGTATGAAAGGTAATACTAAAACATACATGAAAACAAGTTTTAAAAACTCAGAAAATACACATCACAAAAAAATGAAATGGTTAATATATTATTGCATTAAGCTAGCATAATAACAGAAGGAGATAAAAGAGACACATATTGGAAACTAATGATAACAATGTGTAGTCTTTTAATATATGAACAGATATTAATCTCATTAATAACTGAACACAAATTAAAACAACCATGAGGATTTTTGTCTATCAGATTGACAAACATTGTGAAGATGGGTACATTCCCAGACATGCTTAGTGTGGAGATGGAAAGACTATCATGCATGACTGGTGGAATTTTTCTAACTTAGCAACATTTTTGCATAACAATCAGTCAGATTTGAGGTCATATCACATTGTGTTTCACCCACTGTAGTGATATACCATCTGACCCCTGCTATGGCAGTATTCACTCACTGCCCTACAGCTGAGGTTGCTGTTGGCAGCTATCTGCTGGTTTCAGGAATCCCCGCACCCTGCCAGCTGAACAGTCACTTTGCTCAAAGGCAAACCCTCGGTTTCCTGAGGAAGCCTGCATCCCTTGAGTACATAGGAGCTTGAGGCAACTTAAATGGGCTATTCCAATTTAAGACTCCCCAAGGGATCAAGGCATCTTTCATCGAGGCAGCATGGCAGACAGCTTCTCACTAGTTCTGCTTCCTGATTTCCATTCGTTTCCACAGGTCTTGACACAACCAGCATACTTTAATATACATCCACCTCACAATCTTTGTCTCAGATTGTATTGCTGGAAAATCTCATCCGAAAAGACCAGTCAGGCTGTATCTAAGATTTTTATCATTAGGGATCAAATGCATAAATATATGAAAGTATAAGGGACAGAATGTTCATTGACAATTATTCAATAATAAAAAAAAATCAACCAGTTAAAGAAAGGATCATTTTTAAACGCATTAAAGAAATTAGAGAATAAAGTAAAAATGCTGGCTAGAGAACTGTACACTTAGATATATGCTTATCTATGATTTATAAGATTGAAAGATACCTTGAGCTCCTCACAGCATATTCCCAGGTTTTTATACAAGAAAATGATGGGGTGCTTTTAGTACTCAATTCCGCCTAAACTCAGCATCATATTATGTGAAACCAGGCCAGTAGTGAAATAGAAAATTGAGGTTCACACTTGACTACAAGATTTCAGACTCTGTTTATGTCACAACTCTGTATGTGTGTGTGTGTGTGTGTGTGTGTGTGCGTGCGTGCGTGTGTGTGTGTGTCTGTTTGTGTGTGTATGTGCACTGGCAGTTATCCCCCAAATGATAAGCCTCCAATTACTAGCTAGTTCTGCCATTCTTTTTTCTCTCACATATAATAATTCGCCTATCATGTGATCTTATGTCGCTAGCACTATTATAGTTAAACTCAATTTGAAGAGATCTAAAATCACCGGGGAAATAGGCCTCTGGGCTTGCCTGTCAAGTATTATCTTTTTTAGGGCAATAAAGGTAGGAAGACTCACCCTCTATGAGTGATACTATCCTCTTAAATGAGATCTGTGGTCCACAGATGCAGAGAGATATGAGGGCAGGAAGGACAGGGATAGCTGTGTGAAGGGAGGGGAGGGTGGAAGAGGAAAAGTGGGAGGGGAGGAGAGAGAAAGAAGCCATGAACAGAAATTCATTTTGTTTGTATATAAAAAAATTTCTTAACAGAAAATAGAAAAAAGGGAAAAAGTGAGAGGAGCACACATATTCATTATTCTCTGCTTTTTGGCTGAGGACGCAATGTGACCAAGTTCTCACCGCCCTGCAACCTTGACCTTTCTTTGCCATGATGGACTGTACTCTTGAACTGGGAGCCAAACTAAATCCATTCACATTAACTTGCTTTTGTTAGCAACAGGAAAAGAAGCTGTGATAGACCCTGTAGAATACAATAGATAAATTTCCTGTTTCTTTCCACATAAAGATGGAAAACTAAAAAATGATCTGAAAATAACATTTTTGAAAAGGAAGAAATCTATAACAAGTGCAACATGTGTTAGAAAAGGAAGAAATCTATAACAAGTGCAACATGTATTAGGAATTTAAAGTGGGGAGAAAATACTCCTATTTGGGGGATTCCTGTTAGATCATTGAGAATGTGTTCTTTGGGCTGGGTGTAGTGGAATGAGTCCTAATTTCTCTGACTGCTGACTGACATGCTAGATAACCTAATGTTAAAAACAGATCTCAGAAATTTCTTTTCTATACATATTTTAAATTTAAAGAAAAAAGTAGCTCACTTTGTTTTTTTCTTCAAGTTCATTTTTCAAAGAACATTTTATATCCTAATTAATTGCTATCAAAAATCTAGTATCAATGTTACATTAACATTCAGGTTTCTGAATAGATCTACTTATACCTATTGATAAGGTCCTCAGTGATAAAACTATACTGATGAGAAATGCATCAAATATGTTAGCTTCTTTTTTATTTTATTACACTAATAGGCAAAAATAAAGATATATAGTCAATGAGGCAAATCTGCTTTTGCGCTTATTGCTTGGTCTTTGAAATTATAGCCTTTTGTCTCAGAACAATAATGCAGTTCACATATGGAGAAAGGAAATTGTCATATTGGAGTGCAATACTTACCTGCTAGAAATAAACAAACCAATTTTTGTAAAAATAAAAGTGACCTAACTCTGTGCTAAGATCTAGGGCTTAATAGCCACTCCAATTTTCTCTGACATTTAAACATTATAACTTAACGGCAAAAAGAAATCCTTAAATGTCAGATCCTCATAATTTCTTCAGTTTTTGCTACTGAATTCTTAACTCCTCCCTTGTTCTCCATCTAGATTCAGTGTGTGAATTTAGCAGGCATCTATGGATATACTAGAAAGCATAGAAGCTAGAGGACATGCCACAGACAAAGTTTTGGCCATACCAAGTTCTGTAGAACCTACATATCTCTACCATGTTCCTGGACTATAGTCTCCAGAACGTTCTTTGAAATCATTTTGTTGCATGGTTATGCACTAATTGTGTAAAGCTAATGGCAGGGCAAATTCTGAGAAATTAGGAACCATGGGTCTCTCCCTTACATCCAGTTTTCTTTAATTAATCATGGTAAGTCAATTTGGGGTACTGCTAGTGCAGCAAATCTGCCTTTCCACAAAAGTCTGATTAAAAAGGGGAGCTGAAATCATAGTGATTTACTACAATGGTGATAGGGGAGAAACTTTTAATAAAAAATAAAAAAGATCGTTCTGAAAAACAAGATGGCAGATAAACATTACAGAAAATTAGAAAAAAAAGAGAGAAAGAAGCACATATGTTAGATGGACTATATTTCTACTAAAGAACTGTGTCTGTGGTCTTGCACAGATGAACCCACAACACCATGAAGATAGTTTAGTTACTCTATTTCACCCATTTGTGACCAGTGGTTAGGGCTCAGAGAAGAGAATAGCTTACCTGCTGTCTACAGCTATCTAGTGACAGAACTGGATTTCAGACTTCTCCAGTCATTGCAGGTGTCTAGTTCCCTTTAGTTGTGGGAGAAAGATGACAGCTCTAACAAGATTCTATTTACAATAGGAGAACTTGCACAAAATTTTTTAAATATAAAAACACTACTTCATTCCACATGATTTATTGACTGACCATTAGTATTACATTTTTTATTGATACCTGCTGGTTTCAGGCTTTTTTTGGAATTTTATGTGAATTCATTTCTCATATTTTTTTTCTTTCTAAAATAATAAAGTTGAGAAAGGCTTCATTCAGCATTCTCTCCTATGAAAATTCAACGTACACATTTAGGTACGGTTTGTGTGTGTTTGTGTGTGAGCATGCAAGTATGCATATGTGTGTGTGTGAACATCATGAATAATGCATACAAAAAGCTCTGTGCTTCATAAATTATTATTGTTGGGCAACGTCTTATTCATTTCCGTTTTTCAGTTCCACATGCAAGAGAACCCTGCTGATTCCCTTTCCAGGGTTGTTGGGGCTTTTTTTATCACTGCTATTATTATTATTACTTACTGACTGGCAACCAAAGACATTTATTTCTTACCATATTCCTCAAATTGTAAATATAAAAACAATGGTTATCATTATGGAGAGTATTGTTTAATGCTCTCAAAAAGGAAGAATAAAACAGGAAACTTTATTTTCTTGTCAATGAAACTACCACATTTTTGCAGCAACATTTTCTTTTAATTTTAAAAATAGTGACTAATCAAACAATCTGGACATCCCTAATTTTAGGGTGACCCTTTAAAGTATTGGAGAGATTTTTATATTGGCTTGTCAGAGGCAGATGGACTGTTGCTCTAGAAATTCTACAATAATTGTATCTATTCTCTGATTCTGCTTCAGCTTGGTTGTTAGCTATAAAATTACTGATAAGTAATAAAATACAGGTCAAAAGTATTAAACCCCTGTTGCAGATATCATCAAATCATAACTAGAAAACATAAGCTGAAAGCTACATTTTCTAGCATTTACCTGTAACTTAAATGGTTTAAATACAGGACCTTTTTGCTTCTTGGTGTAGCTTATTAAGATTTTACAATGTTCTAGTAGCTTGCCATCCAAATGAAAAGAATTGATTCTAGGATCTACGTTAGTAAATTGCACTTGGGAATAAATTATTTGCAACTATTAAGTATTCATAGAAGGTTTTGGCCATCTTATTTTTGTATGGCAAGGAATTCTGTGTAACAGGACCAGAAATTATATGTCTTTATATGTCTCAAGTATAATGAAGGAAGATGCATGCCTGTAGTGCTATCTGTGGATAAGTCTTCATAATGCATTGTCTTTCCTTTAAATAGGACCATTTTGATCATTTCAGGCTTTTTAGAGCCTTTACAAATAGTCTCTGACTTGTATTCCTATCCAAGACTACCATGTTCATGTGCGGGGCATGGGTACTACTACAGACTGGGGCTTCATCAAGCAGAAGAAAGCAAAGACAAGAAGCTAAGATGAGGTGATATGCTGTCTTTGCTCCCTTGAGCATTGTAACTCACTTTGGTAAATTTACTAAACATGTGATGCGTTCTCCTTCTGCTGATTCACTTCTCTGCATGTTTATGATAAGCAACATGAACTTTTTTTCATAAAAATAAAGGAAAAATTTTATTTCAATTGCCAAAAGATTTTCTTGTAGCCAAATGGCTGTAACTTTGTGGGCTTATATCTGGGTCTTCAATCCTTATCCATTGATCTGTGTGTCTATTTTGGAGCCAGTACCAGGCTATCTTTATAACTATGGATTTGGAGTATAGAATTAGGTTTGGTATGGTAATACCTCCAGCAGTGTTTTTGTTACTCAGGATTGTCTTTGCTATCCTGGGTCTTTTGTGCCTCCATATGAACTTTGAGATTGTTTGGTCAACTTCTTTGAAGAATTGCTTTGGGATTTTGATTGGTATAGCATTGAATCTGTATATTGCCTTTGGTAGGATGGTCATTTTTACGATGTTGATTCTGCCAATCCAGGAACATGGGAGGTCTTTCCATCTTCTGGTGTCTTCTGCTATTTCTTTCTTTAGGGTTTTAAAGTTTTCGTTGTAAAGGTCTTTTACTTCCTTGGTTAGGTTTATACCAAGGTATTTCATTTTTTTAGGGGCTATAGTAAATGGGATTGTTTCTCTCAAGGCTTTTTCACTTCTTTCATTTTGGGCATATAGGAAGGCCTCTGATTTTTGCACATTTATTTTGTATCCTGCCACCCTGCTGAACTTCTCAATTAGTTCCAGAAGCTTCCTGGTGGAGTTTTTGGGATCACTCAGGTATACGATCATGTCATCTGCAAATAGGGATAGCTTGACTTCTTCCTTGCCGATTTGAATCCCTCTTATGTCCCTTTCTTGTCTTATGGCTTCAGCTAAGACCTCAAGTACAATATTGAATAGAAGCGGTAAGAGTGGACAGCCTTGTCTAGTTCCTGATCGAAGTGGGAATGCTTCCAATTGTTCCCCATTGAGTATAATCCTTGCTGTGGGCTTGTTGTATACAGCTTTTATTATATTGATAAAGGTTCCTTCCATTCCTACTGTCTCCAGTGTTTTGATCATAAAAGGCTGTTCGATCTTTTCAAAAGCTTTTTCTGCATCTATCGAGAGTATCATGTGGTCTTAGACTTTGAATTCGTTTACATGATGAATTACATTTATTGATTTGCGTATGTTCAACCAACCTTGTGTGCTGGGGATGAAGCCTACTTGGTCCCCGTGAATGAGGGGCCCAAAGAATCCAATGGAAAAAGAACAGCATCTTCAACAAATGGTGCTGGCAAAACTGGATCTCCACATGCAGAAGATTAAAGCTGGACCCATACTTGTCACCATGTACAAGACTTAATTCCAAATGGATCAAGGACCTTGATATCAGGCCAGAGACTATAAAACCATAGTTGAAAGGATAGGGAACTCCCTTGAGCTGATTGGGCTAGGCCAACATTTCCTAAACAGACATCCAATGGCACAGTCACTGCTACCAACTCTCAACAGTTGGGATCTTGTGAAATTAAAGAGCTTCTGTTCAGATAAAGAGATTGTAACCAAGCTCAAAGGCAACCCACAGAATGGGAGAAAATCTTCACTAACCACATATCCGATAGAGCTCTACTGTCCAGAGTGCACAAAGAACTTAGAAAACTAAACACCAAGGAAACCAATGGCCCAATTAAAAAATGGGCCCTGGAACTTAAAGAAACTTTACCAGGGATGAAATTAAAATGTCTAACAAATATCTTAAAAAATGCTCCACTTCTTTAGCCATCAGGGAAATGCAAATCAAAACTTCCCTGAGATATCATCTCACCCCGGTCAGGATAGCAAAAATCCACAATACAAACAACAACAAATGCTGGAGAGGATGTGGAGAGAGGGGAACTCTCCTACATTGCTGGTGGGAATGCAGGCTCATACAGCCACTCTGGTGAGCCGTCTGGAGATTCTTAAAGAAATTAAAGATTGAAATGCCATATGACCCTGCTATCCCACTTTTGGGAATAACCCCCCATACAGCAGATGTTCACCTCGGTAGCACAAGCAGGACCATGTTCATAGCAGCACTGTTTACAATAGCAAAGTCATGGAATCAACCCAAATGTCCAACAGTTGACGAGTGGATAAGGAAAAGGTGGTACATCTATACAATGGAGTACTACTCGGCCATCAAAAATGATGAATTACTGGAATTTGCCGGGAAATGGATGTCATTAGAAACAGTTATATTAAGTGAAGTATCCCAGACCCAGAAAATTAGCGCCGTATGTACTCCCTAATAGGTGGCTCCTAGTACCAAACCCACCCAGCCCTCCTAGAGACAGTAATTGCAAGGATTATGAACAGGAGGGATGTGGTAGGAGGGCCACACCAGAAACAAGGAGAGAAGGGACCATGTTACAGCAGAGAAAATAGGCCTCCATCAAGGACTCAAATAAGTAATGAGACATCTGATTAAGTTCACAGACTTTTGTTCCTGATCATTTACTACTGAGGGGGTATGATCTCACCAGAAGAGGAGGGCATATAGTGTGGCAGATAAAAAGTAACCATTGTGCTTGGTGATAGACCCCTCCCTCACTGTGGTTTCCCACTTTTATTACATCTACCTTTGAATGTGCTTTTATCACAAGACTCTAGTTTAACAGCTTTTTGTCTCTGGCCAGGGGGTAACATATAATGCCCACCAAGATGGAGTGAAGGGCATTGCAGGAGCAGCAAAACTGCAAAAGAAAACCAACAAACCACAATCCAGAACTTCAGAGACTCTATATCAACCACCTAGAACTAGGCCAGCTCAATCTCTCCCCATCCTGAATCTCAGGGAAATTTGCAGAAGAGGGGGCGGTAAGAGTGTAAGAGTAAAAGGATGGGAGGAGCAATGATATGTAAGTTACTCCCTACAGGTTAGGGCTGAAGCAATCATAATTGGACTTTACATGCCCTGTGCATTGTCCAACACACTATTGACCCCACAAAGTCTAGCATCTGCTAAAGGCACCAAGATCCTTGGAGGCAATGGATTGGCAGCCACAGCAGTGTTCCTATACCTAAGGGGAACACGGGAAAGGGTTCAGGGAAAGGCCACTGGGTCCTTGTATGTCATCGGAGAGGAGGGCCCAGAGGAAAATCAGGCATGCACAAGAAAGGACTCTCTGGGAATTGGGTGGCGGGAGGCACTGGGGGATGGGAAGGGAGGGGGTGGGGAGGAGGAGCAGGGGGTACGGGGGGAGAAGGAGGGAGGGAGGGAACTGGTGTACCTATTAAGTTTGTATGAGCTGAAATAATAATAAAAAATGTATTAATATAAAAAAAGATTTTCTTGTAGCTATTCTAGTACATATATTCAACTTCAAAAATTGCCCAACCTAGAGTACTTTTACTCAAAATACATTGTGAATATTCACATACATTAACTTTTATTGTTGAATGTAGATTTACAATTTCCATCCTTCTTTACATTTTAAATATGTTAGGATTTTTTTTATTTTTCTTTTTTTTTAACTTTTTTATTATTATTTCCGCTCATACAAACTTAATAGGTACACCGGTTCCCTCCCTCCCTTCTCCTTCCCCCAACCCCCCTGCTCCCCTTCCCCTCATCCCTCCTTCCCCATCCCCTAGTGCCTCCCCCCCCAAACCCCGGAGAATCCTTTAATATGCCTGCCAGACTCTCCTCTGTGCCCTCCTCTCTGATGACGTACAAGGACCCAGTGGCATTTCCTGAACCCTTTCCTGTGTTCTCCTTAAGCATAGAAACACTACTATGGCTGTCAATTCCTTGCCTCCAAGGATCTTGGTGCCTTTAGCAAATGCTAGACTTTGTGAGTTCAATAGTGTGTGGGACATTGCGCAGGGCATGCAAAGTCCAATTATGATTGCTTCAGCCCTAACTTGTGTGGAGTATCTTGCATATCATTGCTCCTCCCATCCTAGGGGGCGGTAAGATTGTAAGAGCAACATGAACTTTTATAGAACAGTTAGTTTAGAGAGATACTGGCAGATTTTACTTGTAAAACATTTCTGAAATTTGAATATATTTCAGAAGTATTAAGTAATAGGAAGTTAAGTAAGCAATTTTCTCACAAGTGATGAATTTTTGCCATTTTTTTCATTATGCTTATTTAAAATAGGTATATGGATTTGCAGAATTTTGAGAACATGTTTGTCTTTGAAACTTTCTCATAGAATGTTTGGGAGAATAATGTTATATTGAATCCACTTGGGAAACACTGAAATGAGTCACAACAAAAGTTGTGTGTTGCTAGATGTGTTTTTAAAGGCAGACAGTTGGTAAATGGAAAGCTCACTTCTAAAATAACTGACTAGGGTACAAAGGGAAATTGAGACTCCGTGAAGAAACAATAGATTAAAAACGTGAAAATTTTTCACGGAGGTGACAATCTCTGTACATGAAATAAAATTAGTCTAATTTAGGCCTCATTTGGTTAAACTATCTCTCTACATATTTAAACAAGCTGAAAGATGAATGTATGGAATCATGAAAACAAAGATATTGATGGAAAGGTTAAAATGTTTTATACTCCCTTTCTAACTTTGGAAGTCTATGGTTCTAAAGTGTCATAGATGGAATGTGAATTGTTTCCCACAGACTCATATATATGAATCCTTAGCTGTTGTTTATGTTTGGGAAGGTTATTACAGTTTTAGAGCTGTAAGTGGCAGAGTCTTGCTGAGGAAAGGCATACACAGTAAGGGGTGGGTCTTGAGACTTGGTAGCCCAGCTGGGCTCCCTGGGTTTGCTGTTTGATTTCTCTGCCTTGTTGATGATGATTGCTGTGACCTAAACCAGCCACTAGCTTCTGCCTGTAAGCCATGTCATCTGCTATGACATGCATGCCATAATGGACTATATCTTCACTCTGAAACTGAAATCAGATGGTGAAATCCTAATCTTAGTGTATGGTAGTAGAGGTAGGAATTAATAACTTACCAGAGTAGTTCACTTTGTATTGGAGTACAGTCCGTATAAGAAGAAACATAATGGAGAGGATTATCCTCACCCCTAATCCCACCCATAGTCATGTGACACTGTTATCCATGAACCAGAAAGAGACCTACAATGGTTGGTGTTAGTTTCCACCTGACTTTTAAAAGATAGGCCTCTGTGCTCACCTGAGAAGTATTTTATACATTAAGATTGATCTCAGGGAATGTATGTGAAAGGTTTGCTCTGATTGCATTAATTGATGTGTGAAGACTCAGTCCATTGTGGGAGGCCGTACCCTATGCACAGGATATAAATCTCTAAAGAGATTCTTTAACTGATTCTTTAACTTCCCCACAACGATAGACTGTAACTTGGAATTGTGAGAGCTGTTAAACCAAAAGCTGATTGGGTCATTTATTTCATTGTAGCAATGTGTAATAAACTAAAGCATGGCCTGGTGAACAAAGCATTCTGATACCCCCGATCTCAGACATTCATCTGCAAGATTGGCAACATGTCAGTATTTTCTAAGTCACCAAACCTATGGTGTTGCATTATAGCAACTTTAACTAAGAGAAATGTTTTCCACAACTGGACATTAGGAATTCCTACAGCATGTTTGCTGACGCAAATTAACAAGGAGAAATTCACTTGCATGATGTCATGTAGAAAACTCACTATAATGCTTTATTTTAAAGTTCTGAAGTTTGATGTACTTTGACACATTACACAATTGAAGGTAGTCATCTCTACTCATGTCCTGCAGTTAGTTAATTTTACGCCACCTCAAAGGAATATATTTAAGCCTATATGCATTTTAACTGCCAGCGTTTAAAATGAGCTTGTGAGCTTTTAAACTTTATTTTTAAAAAATATTGGCAAATTTTCCTTGTTAAAATTTTAAAATATTTAATAGTGAGCCAATGAGATAACACAGTATGTAAAAGCATTTTGCACAAAACTGAAGACCTGAATTTGTTCCACAGGGTCCACACTGTGGAAGAAGAGAACCAACCCTGAAAGTTGCCCTGTGACTATACACATACTCCATAGAATCATGCTTCTCTCTCCCTCTCTCTCTCTCTGTCTCTCTCTCTCTTACACACACACATATACACATACACTCATACTCGATCTTTCTTAAATAAAATAACATATTATAATATCTAGTAGAGAAAACAACTGATGGCATTTCTGGCCTCAAACATTTTTATTTTAAATTTATGTCTTAAAATAAAAATGGAAGATAAAATTTATAAAATTTTCACACCTTAAAATATAAAAAAGTGTTACCTTTATTTAGAAAAAGTTAACAGATCCAGTTAAAGCAGATTATCTGTCAGTCATATACGTGAGTTCTTCTCTCTGAGCCAAAAGGAAGGTTATGTGAAGTGCTGGGCATGCAAGCCAGGGCATCAGTGGTGGCTCGGCCCTCTGTGGGGCTGAGCTCTGGCCCAGCTTCTTTTTGTGTACAGGAGGCTTCCCAAGTCCTGCGTGACCTTTCCAGACACCATATAGATATCATTATTGTAATGATCAAAATTCTTTGATTGTAAACATCTACAGAAAAGAAGCTAGCGTGTTCAACACTTGTTATTGCCAAGAGTAGTACTACAGCTTCTATTGAGACCCTCACAACCTTTGAGAAAGGTCCCGTTCAGAAGTTGCTAATCTGGTCAGGCGCATTCTCCTGAGCCGACACATTGTACTTCGGGACATCTTCCACGCAGACCAGTACTTGTAGAGTGGAGTACTAACCATGGCTGCACAGGCTGAGCTCAGGCTTCAAGGACTCAGAGGACCATCCCTTTTTTCTTATGTTCTGTGTCTATATGATGGTATTTTAGGAGAATTTCTTCATTTCGTTCTAACAATCAACAACCTGAGGTTTTTTACATAACAGGTCTTTAGATAATTTTTATCGTCTGCAAAATCTCAGATTTACTGATTTGTGTAAGAGCAAGTAAAAATGTGTGCTGGTAAGTCATAGCACATGTCCCTTAAGTAATATTGAATGAGCTTTACAAGAATCAACTGTTTCTTTATTTTTTATCGCAAATAAATTTTTTTCAACAATAGACTTTTTCACAGCAAAGACACATTCTTTCAATCTTTCTTAAATAAATAACATATTAAAATACCTGTGAATCCCGGGGCAGAAGGAGATGGAGGAGTCCATGGTGGTTCGCGAATTCATCCGTGGTTCTACACATACACAGACACACGCACACAGACACACAGACACACGCGCACGCACATACACATGCACATGCAGACAATTGAATAAATAATAATAAAAAAATAAAATAAAATAAAATACCTAATGAAGATCATGTCATCTGCAAATAGGGATAGCTTGACCTCTTCCTTGCCGATTTGAATCCCTCTTATGTCCATTTCTTGTCTTATGGCTTCAGCTAAGACTTCAAGTTCAATATTGAATAGAAGTGGACAGCCTTGTCTAGTTCCTGATCCAAGTGGGAATGCTTCCAATTTTTCCCCATTGAGCATAATCCTTGCTGTGGGCTTGCTGTACATAGCTTTTATTATATTGATAAAGGTTCCTTCCATTCCTACTGTCTCTACCGTTTTGATCATAAAAGGCTGTTGGATCTTGTCAAAAGCTTTTTCTGCATCTATTGAGAGTATCATGTGGTCTTGGACTTTGGACTGGTTTATGTGATGAATTATATTTATTGATTTGCATATGTTGAACCTTGTGTGCCAGGGATGAAGCCTATTTGGTCCCCGTGAATGATCTTTTTGATATGTTTTTGAATCCGATTTGCTAAGACTTTGTTGAGAATCTTTGTGTCTGTGTTCATCAGAAAGATTAGCCTATAATTTTCTTTTTTAAGTGAATCTTTATAAGGTTTTGAGATTAAAACAATATTAGCTTCATAGAAGGAATTTGGTAGTGTTCCTTCCTTTGCTATTTGATGGAACAGTTTAAGGAGTATTGGTGTTATTAACTCCTTAAATTAACTCTGGTAGAACTCTGTGCTGAATCCATCTGGCCCAGGACATTTTTTGGTGGGAAGATTCGAGATTACTTCTTCAATTTCCTCATATGTTATAGGACTATTTAAGTAATTCACAACTTCCTGATTCAATTTAGGTAAGTTGTGTTTACTTAGAAATTCATCCATCTCTTTTGTGTTGTCAAACTTCACAGAGTATAAGTTTTTGAAATATGACATTATAATTCTCTGGATTTCTTGGGTATCAATAGTGATAACTCCATGTTCATTTCTAATTTTGTTAATTTGGGTTTTCTCTCTCCTGCTTTTGGTTAATTTAGCTAGGGGTGTATCAATCTTACTGATTTTTTCAAAGAACCAGCTTTTTGACTGGTTGATTTTTTCTATTGTTTTCCTAATCTCGATTTCAGATATTTCTCCCCTTATTTTGCTAATCTCTCTCTTCTACTACTTTTGGGATCATATTGGTCTAGTTTCTCTAAAGCATTAAGTTGTATTGTTAAGTTATTTATTTCTGATGTTTCCATTATTTTGATGTAGGCATTGAGAGCTATGAACTTACCTCTTAGGACAGCTTTCATTGTGTCCCAGAGATTTTGGTAAGTTGTATTTTCATTAATTTCTTCCTGAATCCAGTTCTCCTTCAGCATCATATTGTTAAGTTTCCAGGAGTTAGTGTATTTTCTCTTGTTTGTTGTGTTGTGGATGTCCAGCTTTAGGCTGTGGTGGTCTAATAGGGCACAGGTTAGAATTTCAACTTTTTTGTATATGTGTAGATTCATTTTGTGGCCCAGTAAGTGATCTATTATGAAGAACGTTCCATGTGCGGCTGAGAAAAATGTGTATTCTTTGGTGCGTGAATGAAAAGTTTGATAGAGATCTGTAAGGGCCGAAGCAATCATAATTGGACTTTGCATGCTCTATGCAATGTCCAACACACTATTGACCCCACAAAGTTTAGCATTTGCTAAAGACACCAAGATCCTTGGAGGCAGGGGATTGACAGCCACAGTAGTGTTCTTATGCTTAAGGGGAACACAGGATAGGATTCAGGGGAATGCCACTGGGTCTTTGTATGTCATCGGAGAGGAGAGCCCAGAGGAGAGACTGGCAGGCACATTAAAGGATTCTCTGGGGGATGGAGGAGGGGTGAGGGGAGGGGGAGCAGGGGAGTTGGGGGGAGGAGGAGGGAGGGAGGGAACCGGTGTACTTTTACTAAGTTTGTATGAGCGGAAGTAATAATAAAAAATGTTTTAAAATTAAAAAAATTAAAAAATGGAAAAAATAAAATAAAATACCTAATGAAGAAAACAACTAATGGCATTTCTGGCCTCAAACTTTTTTATAATTCTATACTACTATTAAAGATTCTATAGTTTGCACTGTCTCTCCAGAACTTAGATAGGAAAATAAATTCAATATTACATGCATATTTTTGCTAAGTCTGTACCAATTTTTCATAAATTATTCAGTAATTTAATTGATTTTGAAAAAGACTTTTAGGGATACATTATTAGCTAAAAAAATGCAGGTATAAGAAAGACTTCTAGGGGCTGGAGAGGTGGCTCAGGGGTTAAGCCTCTACCTTTCAGGCAGAAGGTCCTGAGTTTGGATCCTAGACCCCATGTATAGATGCCAGGTGGAAGCGGGGGCATCCTGCGTTTCTGGTCCTGGTAGAGTGGAGCCTGTGAATCCCAGGGCAGAGTAAACAAGGAGGTGGAGGAGTCCATGGTGTTTCCTGAATTCGTCCGTGGTTTTACACACACACACACACACACACACACACACACACACACACACACACACAATTGAATAAATAATACATAATAAAAAAAAAGAAAGACTTCTAAAGTTTCCTCTTGGTTCACATATTAACTTCCAAAAATGATAATTCAAGTGGTGTAAATACATGTATGAAAATACTTTGGAAGCTAAAAAGAATTGTGTAAGTTAGGAACACTCAGAAATATCTGACCCTCCTTATATCCACATACTTTCAAGTACTAAGTCACTTTTCAATGTTTTACTTAGATGTTTGTTTTCTACTCAAAAACATATATATGTTCCTTTAAGTCATATGCATTGCATGCAACTTTAAAATCTTTAAGAGATCAACTGTAAACTGAATGAACTACATGTAAAACTCATCTTCTAGATGTGCTTTTAAGCAATACTATTTACATTTACAAAAAATTCATGTTTGACACGGGTTTACTTTATGTGAAACAGGTGACAATTTTGCATCTAAATCTTTGTTTTCTATTTTAAATGAATAAAAAAGATAAACAGATTTTATAGTTGCCTCAGATTTAATCAGTGACAATCCTCAAGGTCCATAATTTGAGTTTCTTTTCCTTAATATCTAGAAAAAGTCAGAATATTTAGGCTGTATTTGTAGTGTAAGTGCTTTTCTAGCTATTGTACAGGTTAATAATTAGTCATGGAGGATTATTTCTTTATAGCATAAAATTTTATGAATAATTATATTGAGTGTTAAATATGTACAGTGAGTGACATTTTTACACAAAATATGAAAATATTCACATGTCTGTAACCTATTTGACTTATCAACATATTTAATAAGTTTATTGTGCTCAGCTATATCTTACTAGGGAAAACGAAATACAAAGAAAAGTTGATAACATTAGAAATGGCTATAGAATGGATTTTCTGAGAGCTACCACTAGAAGTTTAGCACATCCAAGCTATCCAAACTCTTTCACAACAACTATACAATCTATCTCTATCTATCTATCTATCTATCTATCTATCTATCTATCTATCTATCTATCTATCTATCTATCATCTATTTATCTATACCTCCAATGCCCACAGAGTTAGTTCAAGCAAATAGTTACAAAGAAACAGCAACTTTTGAGTTGAAAAATTAGATGGTCATTAGACAACTCTAAAGACAACAAAAGACTATGGGGGTAACATGGAAACTAATTTCAGACAGTTGTAGAAACAAACAAAAAGTTGGAGAACAGACCCTGGAAATTTGAGATGAATCTTATCATACTGTTTTCTTCTCAAAAGAGAATGTTATCAAGCCACTGCTAAGATCTCTGAGCAGAAAGAATGAAGATGTTTCTAGACATGCAGGCAATGAGCTGGAAACTATAACATGTTACTGATGTCCAAAGGGAAAGGCCATTGCTGAGGCTAATTTAGGACAGTTCCAAGGAACTTCCTTCTCTATCCCTAAAATTCAGAATGTCCATTGAGACCCCCAATTGACAATAGTTAATGACAAAACACCTGGCAAAGTGGCAAAGTTTGAATACAGACTTAGTGCTCCCAGTATTACTGAAAACTTGAAAAGGCAGAACTGAGGGTCAGAAGAGTCAAAAGTTGTAGCAGTCTCGGGGTCCCACGGAGACCCTTGGGGGGTGGATAAGCAGGCACGAAGTCCGGGAGTCCGACACAGACTCCGGGAGTCAGGCGAGTGGCAATAGCAGGCTCGCAGGCTTGCAGTCTTGCAAGCTCCTCTATTCTAAGTATCAGGCTGCTTATATACCCCACCTGACATCCCATAAGTCCCAGGTGAATCTTTGATGAGTTGTCCTGTCCGGATTGGTCCTCTCAGCCAGGTGGTTTAAGGGCACCAACTGTCTTTGCTTTGGAGAAGGCATAGTCTCCTGAGATTTGTAGTCTTATGAGATTTGTATGCTTAGCGGAAGGGAGGAGTCCAAGGAGCTCTCCATATTGGAGATGGAAGCCTCTATGGTGCAATCATTGTCTGTTCTTCCTACAACAAGTCACCTGGAGTCTCCTGGTGCCTTCAATATCTTCCCTAAGATACTTCCCATTTCTAGAGCATTTCTATCTTCACTCCCTATATTCTGTTATCCATATGTCTTCATGTTGCCATCCTGCTCCACAGTATCAGTTAATAGTCTATTTCAAACATTCATGGCTGTTTTCTTGAAAAGGACCAAAATCCCAATTTCTCAAATTCCAGCTGATAGCAGGCTTGCTGGGAAGCCCAGCATATGATGACCAACTACTACAAACAGTCCCACCTGCAAAGCCTGGCTTCTGCCCATCATCCTACTCGATGTGTGATGCTATCTGGCTGCTCTGTTCTGACTAGTTGATCCTTCACCACTTCATAATCTAAAGCTATATTACTTTTGACTAGTGACATTTTACTTGTTATCATGGGTTTATTTCAGTGGTGTGATTGGGTCTTAGGAATTGACACAAAATTGCTATATACTCCTTCATAGTCCCCAAACATGCTACCTAGAGGACTGAATGGGAAACAATTTAAAGATAAATAATTAACATATATAATTTAAAATCTGGTTACTGATATAGTCCTCAGTTTACATGTATTGACATGTTTTAATTTTTTAATGAAACTAAAAGTAAATAGTATTCTCACTTTACAGATGTTAAGTTTAATTTGAAGGAAGTTATTCACAACACTATCCAGATTTAAAGTCATCAATGCCTGATTTCAAAACCCCTCCACATATCAGTATTTTGCTTTTTGGTCGCATATGAAGTCTGCCTAAGAATAGCACAACTTAAGTGAAGATGAAATATTGTACCTATATCTCAAGCTGACTGTACCTTTCATCAAAAATAATTGGAATCTAATATCAATACAGTTCAATGACAATTGTTTGAACCTTGTCTAGGGGCAGACATGATTATATCACATGATTTTAAGGGTTTACAACATGTTGGGCATTGTCTTGAGAATGCATCCTATTCCTCATTTAATTCTTAGTAAAAAAGAAAACGCTTTGTAGCATTTGCTATTATTAGCAGTACCATTTTTCAGATTATGGGATTAATATCCAGAAAGACTCCAAGATGTGGCCAGGATCTTAGAGCTGGGCACTGAAAGACCCAGGGTGTGGACTTGAGCCAAGTAAATTTTGTGACAGTGTCAGCCTTGATTCTGTTCCTTCTTGTGTGAGGATGGAGATGCAGAAGGGAGGAGGTCACAGCAAGATCAGAGTATCATGTTGATGCACATCTGAAACCAAAGCATACAATAAGAACTGCCTGTGCGTATGTTCCTCTAAAGAAATATATAGCGTAAGGCAGTTTGTTTCGGGGAACTAAAGGAAATATCTCTTACACAGGTTCCTAAGGAGATGAAAGTACAGAATTCAAAGTTCTGAAAGAGAATCACCAAGCTCAACTGATGTGACAGAAGAGGTAGAAGCCCAGTGTGGCTCTGTGGAGGCAGGGATGTAAGCAGGTAGAATCAGAGACTGATTTTACACAATTAAAGCTTGAGCAGGGGGTAAAAATCAGGGAGCCAAGAAAGAAAGAGACCAAGATTCAAAGGTAGAGGTCACAACTGTCATCATAGCACAGAAGTAGAAGGCATCCATGAATGTGGGTGAGTTGTCTTAGGGAAGTACACAGAGATCAAAAATTAAGGTTTTTCTTATTTCTTCCTCTGACAGGTACCTATATATCAGCAGGAAGTTGAGATAAAAGGGTGGGGAACTGAGAGAAAAGAAAGCCACCACCAACATCATATACTGGTGGTCTGTGCTATCCGATGCTCTTGGTACTTCTGTGAGCTGTTCTACTGAATCAACCGAGACTTGGCTTCTGCTGCTGAACATGTATGATTCTGCAACATCACCAGACAAGACAGCTCTGTGAAAGAAAGAAAAAGCATAGAAACATGATACTCTGATCTTTCCTGTGACTTCCTCCCTTTTGCATCTCCATCCTCACACAAGAAGGAACAGAATCAAGGCTGACACTGTCACAAAATTTACTTGGCTCAAGTCCACACCCTGGGTCTTCCAGTGCCCAGCTCTAAGATCCTGGCCACATCTTGGAGTCTTTCTGGATATTAATCCCATAATCTGAAAAATGGTACTGCTAATAATAGCAAATGCTACAAAGATAAAAAGATAGAAAGAAAAAAGCAAAGGCATGTTGGAGTTACATCTAAACACAGACAACACAAAAGAAAAAGGCCGAACATCTCGTCTTTGCCACTATAAGATGAATGGCTGATGCCAAATACAGATTGTCCCTTGTTTTCCTTGATTTTCCTTATACATAAGAATTATTTGGAAACTCCAATAATACAAGTATGACCTATCACCAACAGTATCCAGGGTATGGAAATGTTACCTACTTGGAAATTACATAAATGTTGAATCACATGTATGAATACACTATGTATAAAGAATGCCTTTTACTGCGATCACTCTCCTTTGTTAGCAATTCATTCGGGAACTGAAGTCTTCATGGTAGCATTTGCTAGAAGTCTTGAGAAAATAGAGAAATCTGAGCTTTCCCTATGTTACCTATTTTGTTTTATTTAAAGTAAGAAATGAAGCAATTGAATACATTATACCAGTGCTTTTTAGTTGACTAAACATGAATAGGTACTTGTAAGGTAAGCACTTACATTTTAGCCATAAATTCGAATGATGACTTCATTGTAAAAGAGAATTCAAAAAAGTGGAAGTAATAGAAAATCTTATTGTAACCATGATATAACTTCTTAAGAAATTTTTAAACCAACAACAAAATTTTCTTAGTCACTGCCAATTTCAACAACCAAAGTCTAACCATAATTTTTCTAGAGTAGCAAGTATGTAATAGATTTAGACATGTGTCAAGCTCTGATTTTCTATCATATAAATGAAATAAAACTTGCTATAATTAGTATGTCTTGTTTAAATTTTCAACTATTTTTGCTTTCCTTCGTTTTTGCTATTCTAGTAAAATTGTTTTTATCAGCCTATATGAAAAAAAATATTTACATGGGAGATGAATGGATGATGAATCATGTATCTTGGTGAAGGTCAGAGAAAAACCTTAGCCATCTTTATTTCTTGATATGATATAGTATAATAAAATTTTACTGATGCAATCTGGCAAATCTAGTCAAACACCAAACTCCACAGGAAAAGGAGGAAAGAAAAAAAAAGAAATATATGTCATGAAAGATTTTTCTTTTTAAAACTATGGAAAACAAACAGACAATATATTTGTGCAGTTTGTTCAGATGTCTTTTATTTAAGTCTTCCTGAGATATATTCTGCCATATATAGCATCTGGTTTGTAGAAATTACATTTATCCACTGGAAATAATTACAGCTATCACAACATGGGGGTCCTCTAATTTTTTATGCCTGTGTAAATACAAGGGGGAGAGTGGATCGAAAGGACCTCTTTTCTGCAATGCTCAGGACTTGAAACTCACGGCTTCTCATAGGTTCCATGATAATTTGAAATGCACTACACTTCAGCTAAGCTGTTTTTCTGAGAATGTACTCTGCCTCTGAACTATGTTAAGACAGCCTTGCATTATCCTAATTAGGATTATTCACAATACACACATATTGCAAGGGGCCATTTTCATTTTCAATTAGTTGGAAAGGATTAGTTGCCGTTGTGCTTGTATGGTCCTGCCTGCTATTATTATTAAACTCAATATTTTTTATTGCTGTTAAAATTATGCCCCTTACAAATACAACTTAGCTAATGGAGTAAAAAGGAGGTCTCTCTCTGACACCTGATTCTCTTTCAAAGGAAATTGTTAAAGGTAACAATACATAAACAGGAGGGAAAAGAATGCATGTATGGTGAAGAAACTGCTTAATCACAAATAATGGCAAACCTAAAATTAGTCCCAATTAAAAAAGAAATGCATAGAAACCAATCTGAATGTAGCAGATAAAAGTGGGGGCATGAAGGAGAGATTGTTAAGCCTCAGCCCATAGGATGGCCCCAGGTGTGGTACCTCCTCATTACACCTATTCTGGAGCAGCTAAGTACTGACAGTACAGTAAGCAAACAATTGATAAAAAAGGAAAGAAAAATAGAAAACAAAGCAATGTAAAAAAAGGATTCTTCCAAGAAACAATTCTACATGATGGCTACAGTTCAGATGAACGAAGTATGTATTTTTTGGAAGAGAGATCTTAACAACTTGGTTTTTACTTCCAAAATACAGAGGCATGTTAATTGCTTGATCAGCCAGATGAAACTAAATGTAATTAAGACTAGTGTGGGGTTAATTTGATCCATAATTATGTTATATAAAGTAAATGAAAATTGTTTCTTTCCTAAATTGCAATTCATTAAAACTGCAGATATTAAAATAAGATATTATAAAATTACATGAAGCATGTACACATTAATAGTCATTAGTAATAGTTTGATATTTCTATATAAGCAACAGTTTATTAATATGTCAAAATGTGATGTTTGACCACTCATCTTGATTTGCTACTTTTCTCTGATTTATATATTTCATATATTTGTTTATGAGACAAAATGTTTTAGTTTTTCATGTTGGCATTGTTTTAATGTTTATCATTTGCTTCAATACACATGATTCAATACCTATTTTTCTTTATGAAGATACACTACTGATATTTCATATTCAAAATGTGACCTAGGAATGTACGTTTGATAAAATGTCAAATGCATAAAGTACATCTAGAAGATTGTTTCTTAAGGGAAAATTTCACAACTCTCATAGCCATTTGTCTATCCACATATTTTGTTTATAAATTTATAAAATATGTTGACATTAAAAATTAGTTTATTGAGGAGGAAGTAATATTTGCTGAATGTTTATCTAATTTTGAATATCTGTTCTATCATTTAAATAATCTATTCTTTACTTTTGTGAGGATCATAGTAAGTTACTTAGTCTTTTGATTTCCAGATGGCAGAACTGATACGTTGAAAGATAAAAGGAAACTTCTGCTTAAGAGTGTTGCTGTCAAAACTGAAAAAAAAATCAACAAACCATAATTCAGAACATCAGAGACTCTATATCAACCACCTGGAATCAGGCCTGCCTAATCTCTCCCCATCCTGAAGCTCAGGGAAATTTGCAGAAGAGAGGGCGGTAAGATTGTAAGAGCACAAGGATGGGAGGAGCAATGATATGCAAGATACTCCACACAAGTTAGGGCTGAAGCAATTATAACAGGACTCTTCATGATCTGCGCAATGACCAACATATCATTGACCCCTCAAAGTCTATCATGGACTAAAGGCACTAGGATCCTTAGAAGCAAGGGATTAACAGTCACAATAGTGTTCCTATACTTAAGGGGAACACAAGAAGGAGTTCTAGGAATTGCCACTGAGTCCTTACACCTCATCAGAGAGGAGGACCAAGAGGAAAGTTTGATATACACATTAAAGGAAGCTAGAGATGGGGGGAGGGGGCACTGGGAGAAAGAGAGGGAGGGGAGAAAGGAAGGGGCATGGGGGAGGGAGCAAGGAGGTCCAGGGAGGGCTGGAAGGAGGGAGGGGACAGGGGTTCCTATTACGTTTCTATGAGCAGGAAAAAAAAAAAAAAGAGTGTTCCTGTCCATACTGAGACTACTAGAAACTTTCTTTTCTCTGACATGAAGTCAAAACATAGGAAAAACAACTAGTTAGTCCTGATACACAGTATGTTCTAGTTCCCACTTTATATTCTTATTTATAGAAGATAGTATCTGTGAGAAAATGTGTAATCTCTTCATTCCATTCCTGTGACATTAAATGCAAGCCAGACAAATAATGCTATCATTGTTCGTCCACAAAATTATCCACAGGACCACCTTCCCAGCAGAGAAAGAAGTGGTAGTGGACAGTAAAGTTGTGAAAATCTGCACAGAGTTTCACTGAGTACGTACAGAATGTCAATGTTTAAGAGGAAGAAACCACTGGCCATTATGATATGTTCTAAATATAATGTGTTCAATTGGAGGGGAAAGACACATGGCTGGGAAAAAGGAGCACAAAGCAGCAAGATGTGACTCCAGATCCTGAGCAAGAGAACTGTTCTCATATACAGTAACACTTTGGGAGTTTGCTCATTTTAGGCTGAGAACAAATGCGATGAAGAGTTGAATAAAGAAAAAGAGTGAATGAAAGAAAAGCATTTATGATGACAGAATTTAAGACTCTGGGATTTAACAGTTTGTTACTAAGAAAAACAGAAATGTATAAGCCAAAATCTAATTAAATTCGATGTACTTCGGTTCATTTTTAAGGTACCAAGCACATATCTTCATGTATTTGTGAATCTGATGTACTATCTTCATGTAGCTATTTGTCACTTCACTGTCATTCATTGCAGTATGCAGACACTAAGAGATATTTCTCAATGACTGATTAAAGATCATTCATAAAGCCAACCATCTCACACTTTTGAAAATCAGTTCCCTTTAAGTAGAAACCATGTTTCTTACATGGATATTAAAATTGCGACTTAAGTGTAATCACATTTAACAAGTTGCCAGAACACATTATTTAGAGTAAGCATGTATAGTTAACAAACCAAATATTTAATATTTCATGCGTGAAAAAATGGGCAGACCTGAGTCATTAGTATTCTAGGTGAGGTAGACCTTTCAAATATGCTCAGTTATTAAAGAACGAGTCATAAGCTATTTAATATAACAAAATAGTTTATGTATATCAGAGTAAACAGTGAAATCACAATAGAAAAAAATGGATTTGGTTCAGATGTTGAGCTGCTATGTAAACCAATTATCTATCCGGAGGGAAACAGCTCTGTCCACAACTACTTAGGCTCTAGGGCCTATTACAAACCCTGGAGTGGGCTGTTGTTTCTGTTCTCAAGGGAATTTACCACGTCACACCAGAAATAGCTGACAATAATTAGAAAGCCTGCTTCTGCCAGTATTGCACACATTTTTAATACCTTCCTAAGTATTGCGGGAGATAATACACAGGGTCTTTAGAATTCTAGTCATGCCACAACAAGCCATGGAAAGGACATCTAGACAATAGCCCCAAACTGGACTGTGACAGGCTAATTATTGTGGCTTCATTATGAAACCTCTTTTTACATAGGTCACCTGGGAAGTGTAATTAAAAATGCATTATTGGTGTATTTTTTATTGAAGCAATTAAATTAAAAAGCCAAAAAAATAATTATATGAGGAGCAAATAATAATGTTGGTCAACAGCGTTTATCTAAGAAAGAGAGAACACGTTAGTGGTTCATTAGCAGTAAATGTGTTAACAGGAATCTGTTTGAAAAATGAGCCATAGAACGGCTTTTAAATACGCAGATTAAAGGATTTATAATGTCAAGTTTAACACAGAAATTACAGATAGTATTACATAACCATGAATAATAGCACCTTTAATCTGACTTAGTAAAATGATTTACATCACACTTTGGGCTGCCTCAAGTGTATGAATATTATGTGTGCTGCAACTTGGATGGATAGTTTCCTTATATTTTTATGTGGATCTTTTCTTCTTGATTTCTAATTATGTGGTGCATATTATAATTAGATGCTAAAATATGTATGTTCAAGGGCAGAATGTTTGTGTTGGAGAACCATTCTGTGTTCAATAGCAAGACATGACATCGTTTATTTTGGAAGATGTTTGTAAAGCTCTAAATCTACCCAGTCAAGGCAGCCCTCCCATGTCAGAAATCCCCAGCCGCCACTGTGCATCAGTATCACTACTACAGTAATCATCACATGAGCTAAAATCAGTGTGTACTTTCTAACTCAGAGGGACTAAGCTTTGCAGCAATGCATACATACTATTCGCTTTTAATTCTCAAATGACTTTTGAGGTTGATGTCTCATTTCCATTTTTAAAAGGATAGTTGACCAAAATTCATTTCAACTGTACATCTATAATGATTCGAATTCTTCTTTAATGAGCTGTTCATATTAGTTTTTTTTTAGTAGTCCACTAGAGATCCTTTCTATGTTAAGCCTTTTGTGTTTTGACTGAGTATGCTTCAGATAGATAAAAGAGATATATAAACACCTCTCAAGAAAGACTTTGCTGTTCCCCTTGGGGAAAAAATTCACATTGAGAGTGACAGAAGAACCTGGTTTATGGAGGACTATGGGCAGATGTGCAAATCATAACAATTTGCTAAATAACCTTGTTGCTAAATATGAAGCTTGATACAAAGAATTAAGATTGGCAGGAAGAAAAGTATTATATTTATGTTATGTTCTAAGACTGAGCATTGGTCATGAACCAGTCATTTCCTAATGATTCAAAATTACATCTTGACATATTATAATTTGTTTAATTGATAGGTTTAGTATTGTTATAATGCATTAGAATTTTATGGGTATCAATATTTTTTCATGTCAGTAGCTACCATTCTTGAACACTTACTGCAATCCCTGACCTGTGTCTGAGCATTTGCACCAAACATCTACATATCACTGATGAGGGTAAGAAACTTGCAGCTCAGAAGGTCAAATGACTTTTCCAAGACAATGCTGCTGATAAATTAGAGTTCAGATTTGATAATAGTCTCTTTGGGTCAAATAAGCAAAATTTCTAGTACTGTATTTGAGTGGTAAAGAATTTGTGGAGAATAATAATTCTCAGATTTTAATTCTTAACATACTGAAGACCCTTCTTAATGCAAATTTCACACAGATTTTTCAAACATTTTAAAGTTGAAGAAATGAAAAGTCATACTGAATTACTGAGAACAGAGAATTATGTACTACTGAATTCAGTATTAAGTATATGTATGCCTTTAAATTATAGTTATCTAACTACTTGATAGCCATGTACTGTGTTACCTTGACAGTTAATACAACCAGCATTTCAAAGTCTGTTTTAAGTTCAGGAAACTCTTGTTCATTTCATATATTATATCTAATATATAAACTTAAAGTTTCCTGTGGATTTACTGTTTTAAGTATGTATTACTTCTATTGTATCCATCATTATTTCTATGCTACTCATCTAACCATTCTACATTTTCAAGTTAATTTCATATGTGCATTGTCACTAGTGCATTCAAATTATTTCTAACATTGTGGCCGGAGAGATGGCTCAGGGGTTAAGACTATCTCACAAGCAGGTTCTGAGTTCAGATTCCAGGTCCCACACAAAAACTCCAGGCAGAAATAGGGGTGGCCTGCATTTGTGGTCCTTGTAGGCAGAACCTAGGAAATCCCAGAGCAAAGCAAGAAGAAGGTAGAAGCAATCCAGGATGATTCCCAAACTCACCCTTGGTCTTCCACAGAGATACACCATGCCTGCTGATACACACACACACACACACACACACACACACACACACACACACACACGTGCATGCATGCATTGAATAAAAAATAAAATATAAAAAATTGTTTCTAACATGAAATTTCATATAGCGGTCATATTCAACATTTATATCTTGGACTAATATTTATGTCTTGGAATAAGATCAACTATAAATTATAGTAAGGCTTAGGCTAACAGAATAAATTCATTAATGTTAAATCTTTGAAATACATGGCAACGAATCGTTAAATTACAATAAGAGAAGTTCTTAAGGTAAGTAGATTTTACTTTAAGAAATTAGGTAATTGGATAAATATCAAGTCATTGAATTTTTTAATACTTATGCAACCCTATTCTGCTACCTGACCTCTTCTAATGCAACTGAAAAATATATAATCACATTCACCCAGTTATATATTACATGCATTCTTAAGTACAGCATCCAGTGCATTAAGACCTGTAGAAAGTCCAAAATTAATTGTCAGACATGAGGTTTGGGTCTCCAGGGACTTTTACTAAACTAGAAATAAATGTGCTCTAAATACACAAAAGTCAAGGTTATTTTTCTGTAGCACCCATCAATTTACTCATCTGTTGCATATGCCTGGTCTGAGGCTATTGTGTGAAAACATAGCTTTGCATCAGACTGCTTTAGAGTTATTGAACTTAGTGATGAAATTCCATATGTAGTCATTAGTATCTTGCCTAATTCACTTATGGATTGGTTAGGAGGTATCTTTTTTAATCATTCCTTGGAAATGTATCTAATTTTTGCAGTTTTTTTCTTTGGCTTTATAATCTGATCACCTTCAAAATCATTTTCTTGACAGACCATCTCTCTTTCCCAGATATTGCATAATATCAATAAAGATATATTAATTATGCCATGCCAGACAATACTTATAATGCATTTCATGTATCTATGCTATTTGGGAGGAAACAGTTGGCTTCTAAGGAGCATGAAGTTATCACATACAGGGCACAACTTTCATTGAACAGTTTTAGAAAAAGGAAGTCTCAGAAAGAAATGTTCTGTTCCCTTTAGAGCTGATGAGAGTTGAGACAAAGCTTTGAAGTGAGGGGCAGCGTTGAGCAACCAATATAGCAGTGTTTCCCCTCATTTTCCAGTACCTTGATGTTGATATGCCATTTGGAGCAATTTTCCTTATTATTTCTCCGTTGTACGTCCTATAGAAATGCAATAGGTTGGAAAATTTTATTTTATTATTTATTTATTTTATTGTTTGTCTTGGGTTAAATTCTAAACTATACCATTGATAATGCATGCTTCTCTCTTAATCTTAGTTTATGTAATTCATTTTCATAACCTCATGTTAAAAGTAACATGAAACAGTCAAAACAATGAGGTTTTGAATATGTCTTAGGAGATGGACTTGAGAAATGGTCTTACATGGGAGTGAACATCTAAAAAGTCATTCTGTAAATTAAGATGACTAAGACCAGGCCTTGCTAAGCTATTCACAAGAACTGGTGAAATCATTTGAGTTAATGAAGATTTCAAATTTGTATTAGAGATTTGTAATAACCAGAACAGTGATCCCATTTTTAAATTGTATAAATTGATTAAGTTGTCAAAGTCTTCTAAAATTAATGAGATTAAGCATTAAAAATATATTGACATATTCTTAGTATATTTTGAAATATTCTTCAGTGTCTTTGCTTACTAACATTTCAGTTAATGATGTGTAGTTCCCAAAATTAATCTATTTAAAATATATTTTTACTGAGGTCTAATCTTGACACTATGAGATGAGAATTAATGCTATTCTCCAAGATATTTCTAGCATGCCAGAGATTTCAGAATACCTGTATTTACATTACTGATGCTCATATTTCCATCAATTATTTCATTGTTCAGACCTGAAGCTTCTATGTAAACTGAAATGCATTTTCAGTACCAGTACATGAGATATATTTTAGAGAATATGGTCTAAAATCCGCAATGCAGAGATATTAAATGTCAATCCATTAAGAAACACTTTTTTATATATGTAATTTTTCTGACACTGTTCTATGATGATTGCTGTCTGTTTCAAAATCTGATATGGATGTTTGACATGATAAGAAACTTTCAAATATTTCCAGAGTAAGTACACAATTCTGTATTCCTACTAGTAATGTGCAAGTGAAAAACCTTCACTGCATTCCCACCACCATTTGATTATGACAATATTGTTCATCTTATCCATTCTGATAGGAGTTTCACCTCTCCTTGTAATTTGAATCAGAATTCCAGGGAGGATTAGTGTAATAAACATCTTTTAAGATGTTTGTGTTCTTATATTCTGTTAGATACATGTTCATTTTTTATACATTTTTTTCTAATTGGATCACTTAATTTTAATGATAAGCTTAGAGATTTCATATAGATAGATAAATGTATATATTTGCATATCAATCTTTTGTCAATTATGTACTTCCAGATACTTTTTCACAGCATGTATGCTTTTATTTTAAGCTCTATACATGGAATTTGAAATCATAAAACATTATAGTTTTTATGAGGTCCAATTTTTAGACCTTTAGACAGTGTTCTCAGAAAAATGAAAATATGTATCTACACAAAAATTTACCTACAAATTTTCAAGGAAGATTTATTTGTATTTTTTGACTTACCGAAAATTACAAATTAAAATTTCAAAAACAATTTCTTTGAAAAGTCCAAAGCCAATTGTACTTGGTTCCTATAATTGCCTTTCAACATTTTTATTTTGTTCAATCATAATAATTATAACAACTTAGTAATATTTATTAAACATTATGATATTTTTATATATTGGTATTAACTTGACAGTTGAGACTGAGACTTGGACACATCTGTGAAGATTTATTGAGGTAAGCCTTGAGCGATTTTGCAGAAGTGTATCTAATTGATATTGGAAAACCTAGTCCATGGTGGGTTGAGACTATTCTTTGAGCAGGTAGATAAGATGGAAGGAACTGGTTCAGCATGTCAGCCTACTTCAGAATACTTCAGCAGACTTGCAGTCTGATTAGTGAGGTTTTCCCCTCTCTCAGAACAGTGCCTTTCAGGTATGTTCAGAGGCCAAACTTAATTTAGAGACTACTTCTTTGGTGGACCCAGAGATGTGCCTTTTAGGTCTCAGGTTATTATACTAGGTCTCATTAATATACTAATTGTCATGCCTGGACAAGGAATCAAAGAAAGCATTTCAATCCAAGGTTTATTTGAACCTGTTTGGGAATTATAAAGGAGCAGTTCTCCTGCTAAAAAAAAATTAGGGAAAGCCATTTATGTTCAGGTACAAAAGTTTATCAAATGGTAGGAATGCCAAAATCATAACACACATAGAACTGAGTCATTACATTTGACTGCAGCAAAAGTGGTAAGTATGGAAGATGAGGCCAGATTTGATTGTATGTCATTTATTCCTGATTTTTCTTTGTTTATGAAAGATAAATCATTGAAGTAATAGATATAATTACTAACCTGATTTCCTCATTTCATAATGTACACACATATCAAGCCATCACTTCATATTCTGCATTAATAAATACAGTGATTAAGTACTTGTCAATTATAAATGAAATGAAACATTAAATAATATATTTTATCCTGTGCAAAAAATCATAAAATGTTTTGAGCATGGTGAAATGAGGATCAGATTGAAACTTTTAAAATGATTTCCAAAATTATACAAGATGAGGGATTAGAGAAAAATTAAGCAGAAAGCAGAAAGACTCGCTAACATGTTATTCACAAGTCCACATTAACGATGTTGGAACTGTGGGGCTGGAGATGTCAAAGATTTCCTGAAGATGTATTTAATAGAAACCTTGACAATAGAAACAACACGTATGACATTGCATATGGTTGATCAGGAGGAAAATGAACCAAAAAGATATCTTAGTATTCTGTATTGAGAAACCTTTGGGCACCTGCTTCTTCCCTTGTACCTAGGACAAATGAGCATGGGGCAGTGGATCCAATTGAGATGCAAGTTTCAGAACTCAACTGATTACCTAAGTATTCCAGAGGGTCATCTGTAAATCTCAGATGTGAACATAAATCACATAAAGAACTTCTTTTTTTTTTTTTTTTTTTTAACGTGGGACCTGGGATCCGAACTCAGAACCTTCTGCTTGTGAGACAGTCACAACCCCTGAGCCATCTCTCCAGCCCCAAAGAACTTCTTAAAAGGTAAATACTAATCCCAAAGCTCTGTGATGTCATCTGAGATATTTTATTTATTTTTTTATTTATTTTTATCTTTTCTCTTGTTGTACAAGCACATTGAGTAATAATTCATCCTTTTTCCCCCTCCCTACCTACTCCTTACTCTCCTTCTCTCCTTCCCTTCCTCCTTCCCCTCCCTTTATTTATTCATCTCACTCCCTGCCACCTTCCTGACTGTCTGCCTTTATGATTCCCGGGTTCTCTCTGGATCATCTGCTCTGGTAAGGGATAAGAACTTCTGTGGCTGACCAAATGGCCCTTCCTTGGACAGGCCCAATGATAGGTGCACTCCCCTTCATATGTCAAGTCTTACCTGCTAGGGTTCCTACTATTTGAAATTATTCCTCCTGAGATCCTCATTAGTCTATGTGAGCATACTGATTTGTAAGCCATTGTGCAGGTTTGGTAAAGATAAGTCTCATTGAAGTGAGTTTCTGGACTCAGCAGCCCTGCCTTGTGTGGACTGTCATGTCCCGTGGAGACCCTTCCCATCTTTAGGCTCTGATAATTTGTCCATGTCATTGGTTCTTTTTTAATATCAATCCAGAACATTCTACAGCTACTGTATGCCTACCACTGATATAGTGATAAGACGCATAGTGTTGAAAGAAAAAAAATAGTAAAAGAAAGAGAAAGAGAAAGGAAAGGTGGAAGATACAGTGATCTGCTGCAGTGCGTCTGTGCCATTGTCGGAGCTGGGAATCAGTAACATTGGTACCAATGATGCCTATCCTTCCCTATCTAAAATATAGCAGCCAATGGTTGACTTCACTAGAGGAATTCAATTTTTAGCTGTCTTTCTCTTTGGTTTTGTTTTCATTATTATGTTGGATTCTCACAGGCTCAAAAGTGCTTGGTATGGTCCTGCCAGGAAGGTGGTAACCTTCCTAGCCACTCTGGATTACTTCCAGCCTTTGAATTCTGCGGATGTTCATGCCTCTTTTTCCCCTTTTACCTTACTCTGTCTTTTTCTATTGCATTCATCTCAACAAACACTAAGCAGACTACATATTAGCAATTTAATAATGGCGAGTGGTTCTCCTTCATTTTTTTCAACAAATTGTTTCAAAGTGTTTTCAAGTCCATCTAAAAGAGAGAATAGCCAAATTGCCACAAATGTTTTCTATTTTAACAAATATCTAAGCAATCATAGGCGAAGAAATTAATAGGCTAAGAGTAGAAAATGAACTGTTACCATAAGAAAATTAATCACGCGTTATTTTTAGGAGATTTTACTTAAGAAACTTTCTTCAATCAAAAATATTTTCTGTTTCTGAATGATAACACAAATTTTATATTTATACATATATTATTAAACAAGAATAGGTGTTCAAACTAAAAAGTAATTATGACTACTGAGACATTCTAGCAAAGTCATAAATATTATTTTCACTCTTCATAAGTGATCCCAATGTGCTTTAATACTTCAAAATAATTAACTCATTAATCCTTATGTACTCTCAGTAGCACAGGTAAATAATCTGATTAATTTTATTTTGTTGATTATTTTTAAGAAACTGCAAAATTAGTTACATGCCATAGTCTTTGGGGGAAGAAATCAGCAAGTCTTGCTTCTTCCGCCTTCCCCAAGACCATTTTGCTACCTAGATACAGTGAGTAAATTTCTGAACAAGTGAAAGTGACCGCCAGGCTTGGCCTGGTTTAAGCAGAGTGCATCATGTTTGTCTTCTCCCTGTGTCAGCAATATGGCTTTCATAACTTGCTTATTGGGCTTCTCTCCAGGTCATCCCATTACCAAAATTTTCTCCTTGGACATTCTTCCCGGTTGAACATTTTCCCTTAGCATCATCACAAATTGAATGTTTCCTTCAAGGATGTGTATCATATTATGTAATATCAAATTTTATTCCGTATTAACTAATTTTACTTTAAAATTCAATTGTTTGTTCTGACCAGAGGTCACTAAATTGAATACTACCACTTTTGGTCCCTTTCTGGCTTTTTTCTCTTGTGAAAAATAACTCGGGTTTTGACGCATCCTGAAAGTTGTACATGTGGAGATTGAGCATTGCCAAGTAGAGAGCTTCAAGAAATAATATACCAACCACTTTTTCACCTGCAAAACTCATTCTCTAGTTTCCATGTCAGTTAAAAATAACCACTAGAAAAGAACAATGAGTTTAATTATCCACCAAATACGTCTTTTGGGTCCGCGCCCCATGCAATAGTCTGCGAACTATACTAGTTATCAAGTGTAATTATTAATATTACTTAATCATTTAATTATAAGATACATAAACTTGGAAAGGAGTGAAGTAAATAAAGTTTTCTTCAATGTAAGTATTGGGACTGAGTTCAGTGTAGAAAGCAAAAATGCACAAAAAGCGTATTGGAAAAAAACAGTAAGTAAAAGCAATTGCAAAATGTACATAATCACATTGCAGTGGATTGGATTCCTGGAAAGGTCATTGTAGAAGATTTTTCCCCTACTTCAAGACTTGAGGAATAGAGCTAATTGTCCTAAAAGACAATCTTAAAGCCTCTTTTTGTCAGAAGTGGGAGTAAAGAGAAGGGATCTCATTATTTTATATTAGATTAAAAAACAGTAAAAATATTAAGTGAATTGACTTCAGCTTTCAGAAGTTAAGACTTAATGAACTAGTTTGGATGCTTATACAACATTCTGTCTGACCAATCTTGTCTTTTGTGTGAGTCCTAATAATTTTTGAAAATATCTGTGTGTGGACCTACACAAATGTGATTAACATGAATGTCAAAATAACAATTCATTTCTTGGATATAATATCACATACTGAAAATGCGAGGTTTATGTGGCAGTTGGAATAGGCTATGGTGTCTTGTTTGGTCAAACTTCTGATTACACTACAGACTACTCACAGTAATGTACTCATTAGATATGAATTTCCATTTAATCATATAACTCTACATCTTCCCTGTTCTCATACTCTATGAAATGAGTTTAGAGTCTCCTTCAGGTTTGATACCTGATACTGCAGGTATAAGAGTCCTACATTTTTTTTCTTTTTGCTTATTCAGAACAGTTCAAATAGAATAAGTTGCTGTCAAAGAGTGAGTAAAATTTAAAAAATTGGGAGAAGAGAGTAAAATGTATATGACAAAAAATATTTTTAAAATCTACTGTAGAGGGTCCAAGATATAACTGAGTAGTGCAGTGCTTGCTTGTCATGATCCTGTGACCCTGCATTCAATATATGGACTGGAAAGAAGGAAGGAAGAAAAGATGGATGGAAGGAAGGAAGGAAAGAAAGCAGGAAGAAAGGAAGGAAGGAAGGAAGGAAGGAAGGAAGGAAGGAAGGAAGGAAGGAAGGAAGGAAGGAAGGAAGGAAGGAAGGAAGGAAGGCTGAATTCATAAAACCTAATTTCAAAAGCAGTCGTAGAGGAAATTTAGTGTAATTTTTGTAGCTTTTCTTGTTTTATTTTCACTTTTTTTACTTTTGAAAATATATGTCTATTAACAAATGGATGAGTTCTTTGCATGAAAATGTGATTCTTTAAATGCATTAAAGTGTTATCAATGAATTTTCAGATAGGATTACAAAATAATCCCACTTGGTAGTTTTTCAAATTAAGAACCAGCTAGCAGTGCATCTAAACCTTACTAAAAGTTCATTCTGTCCTCATCTTTATGCCATTTTCTTAGGCATCAATTTGAACACACAGTTTCTAACTTACCAGAGCATTGTATGATTTAAACACAGTTTATTTTCTTCTTTTACCATGTTTTGTTTGTTTATTTGTCTATTTATTTTTCCTTGCTTGGAGGAAAACAGAGGAGTCTTCAAACAACTTCTACATCCTTTCACAAGCTACTTAGTTACAATGGAAAAGACATAGACTATATACCACATCAACAATAGCAATCATGTAGTTCGGAAATGTGCTAGAAAAATAGAGCTACTGATTGGATATACCGGATAAAAGGAGAAACTGAAGGAATGACGGGCAGTTCAGCTGTGAAGATGCTCTCCTGGATTATTTTTTACTATATTTAATTTTTGCAACATAGGCACCCCAAAGGGAATCCTGAGATGCTGACAAGCAAAAGGACAAGAGGGAGGGGAGTAGGACAGAAGAAGATGGATGAAAGGAGAAGAGGGTAGGAGAAGAGTATGTTGATGCAGAGGGTGGGAGATAAGAGAAGTGGGAGGGGGCACCAGGGCAAAGACATAAACCCAGTTTGTTTGTAAATAATTTTTAAAAGACTTTTTTAACATTGACATAATTTAGAAATCTTTTCCATGGCAGTCAGAATCAAAACACACTGTTCACATTTCTTATTCACATTTCTAGAAACTAGAACTCCAAAAATGTATTGTACTGAATGCATTCATTTAGGATTGTAGACTCTAAATGGATACTTGTAATCTGCCAATATATACAGAATACTGTTTATTCTGCTTGAGTCTGAATCCATCTTCCTCTTCTAGCATAGTTGTTCTCAATGATGAGAAACATGTCCTGTGGAGTTACCAGGCATTCCTTAAAAAGAGACCAGTCAACAAGAGTTCACTATAGTTTCTATTCTACATGCATGAATATGAGAATGCATACCCTACAAACAGGCCTCAGTCATTTTACTCTGACACACTCATTCTCCTATTATATCATCATGCATATGATATGTCTGTAGGTGAATGTCTTACATGTATACCGAATTCCCAACAAATGATTACCAGCATATGCTTTTTGACTTTAGGATAATATATAAACAATATATGTCTATAGTTTGAATTTCAGTCTTTTCCCTAAGTATACAATGTGCAAAATACTGCTCTGTTGTGATACTGGACACCAGTGACAAGACAAACACAAAACATCAAGATCTGAACAAGACAGAGAGAAGGCAAACATCTGAATAAATAAAATGCATGTTATAGTCAGGATTTAAGCCTCTAAGCCAGGGATTTTTTAGCAGAAACTAAATGAAGCAAAGGTCAAAGCTACACAGACATATGGTGAAGCCTGGGTGCACTCAGAGGAAATATTTAGAGCATGAGATCTAGTTCAAATTTTTTTGAGAAAATGATAGAGACCAGTGGAGTGGCAGCGGCAGGAAGTAATCCAGGTTGGACTATATAGTTAGTTCTAGGTCAATCTAGATCGCAGAGTAAAACCCGTCTCAAAAATGTTTTAAAAAATGAAAAAGAAAAACTACCAGAAATAAATAAGAATAACTATGTGTGTTTCTCATTAGTTTAATAGGCCAAACTTTTTCATCATAAGAATTATGATAAAATTAGATTGAAGGTTTATTATATGGGAGAAAAGTGGTTTAGCTTTCATTTTGCATACATCCAGTTGACTGTTATAAGAAGCACAGACTTCAGGACATCAAGAATAAAATTGAAGATGCCAGCTGAAAGTGATTTAGAAGTGAAATCATTGGTGGTAGTGGTGGTAGACTGGACAAGGCTTAAAACATGGGAATAGTTGGTGTGGGATATATTTTGAAGTATAAACAGAAGATTGACGAAAATATTAGACTGGAAAAATAAGAAAATAAATCTAAGAATCAATTTAAGATATTTGAAGTACATAAATAGTCAAACAAAACTTTATAAGGAAAGGTTACTGGGAACTACAAAGAACTGAGGTTGAAGCATGCAAGGCTATGCTTAGTCGTCCAAGTGAAGGGTGGCAAGTTGAACAGTAGTAAAAAGATAAGTTCAGGGACTTAAACTTGGGGATGATCAGAACACTGAACAATGTAGAGAAAATTAAAGGGCCTAAGGGCTGGGGACATGGTTCATGGGTAAGACCCTTAACCTCACAAACACAAGAACCTGAGTTCAGGGTCCCCAGATCCCACAGGAAAATGCAGGGCAGAAATGGCAGCAGCCAACAATTCAGGTCCTGGATGGCAAAACCTAAGAAATCCCAGAGCAAAGCAATTAAGAGGGCAAAGCAATCTAGAGTGATCCCTGAGGTCACTTTTGGGCCTTCAAAGGCACACACACACTCTCAAGTGCCCTCTGGTGCGCACACACACACACACACAGAGAGAGAGAGAGAGAGAGAGAGAGAGAGAGAGAGAGAGAGGGAGAGGGTGAGGGAGAGGGAGAGGGAGGGAGAGAGGAAAGGGAGAGGGAGGGAGAGGGAGGGAGAGGGAGAGGGAGGGAGAGAGAGAGAGAGAGAGGACTACTTAGTGTATAACAATAAGCTATAAAATCTGTGGTGTGCACCTGTTGAAGTAAAAGCTAAAATTTGACTGAAAACAGTCAATTTATGAATAGTCATGATATTTAAAGAATGAGAACAGTAAATGACTAGTTAAATTTCACTGCAGCAACAATAGCAAGCAAGTACAATAGGAGCACCTAAAATAAGCTATAAATCATAATGAAAAAAGGAAGAGCAGATCAGCTATACAGAATGAATTCTATGCTGCCTTATAAAAACATAAAATTACCTTTGAACTTATCTATAGGTTTTTATTTATTTATTAATTCATTTATTTAGTGTGTGTGTGTGTGTGTGTGTGTGTGTGTGTGTGTGTATCAGAGGGCACAGTGTGTCCCTCTGGAGGACAAAGGGTGTCTTCAGGAATCATGCTGGATTACTTCTACCTCCATTTTGCTTCACTCTGGAATTTTCCAGCCTCCACCCACCAGGGCCAGAAGTTCAGGTCACCATGGTTTCTTCTTGGAATTTTTTCCTGGGATCTGGGATCTGAATTCAGGATCTTCTGTTTGTGAGGCAAAGTCTTAACTCCTGAGCCATCTCTTCAGCCCATCTATAGATATATACACAAATTTCAGAAGTTTAATGTATACAAGGCACTCACAGCTCACATCATTATGAAAAAAACTAAACTGAAAAATTTTAAATAAGCACTGTAGCTCTTTAAATAATTTTATTTATCCAGGAAATAAAAGCAGACTCTTTAAAGTTAAATGTTCTGCTCAGTGTGACATACAAGTGATATTGCAAGTGGTGATGCTAACAGAAGGATGAACATTGAAAGGGAATGAAAGGGTCATTGGATGAAAATCTTGCCACTTAAAGGCACAAAGGAGAAAAATCAAAAGAAAAGTAGTAAAGATACATGACGATGGAATTTTCTGATGCTGATAGTTACAAATTCACTATACTCTATCTCTAGTTGGAGAGCTCTCTTTCCAGACAAGTTATAGCTGGTGTGGGTGCATCATGGCATATAGGAAAGAGATGGTAGAAGTGATTTTACAGGCAGGTTTCTCAAATGGGAATAGTCCATCTTATTCCAGTTAGGCATTCAGAATATTTTTGAAGTTTTGAATTTTAATGTAGTATATATGTGTAAATTATTCTTTGACAATTTCATACCTGTCAATAATGCGTTTTCATTACTCTCTTCCCACACCTTCTCATCTCTCCTCTTATTTCTGTCAACCCCCATCTACTTTGCCAGTCCTTTCTCCAGATTATGACCTTTTGTTTTATGACCCAATGAATTTGACCAGAGTCATCAAGGGATTGGGGATACATATTGGAGCCTGGAGCCTGTGTGAGGGAGGGTACCAGTGGGCAGAGATCCATAGCTGCTATAAGCTCCTGATTGCAATGCTTCGTTTTGCACTTTTTTATGCAAAACATTTCATATTCCTTCTAGTCTTCAGGCTTCACATTCTCTGCCCCCCATCTTCAATTTGTCCTGAACTTTATAACTATCTTTTTTAGGAATGAGCATACAAACTATCACTTGACCAGCCAGTCATGATACTCTTTATTCACCACTGTTACTAGAAAGAGAGATTTCTCTGATTAAGGACAAGAGTAACATTTTTCTATGGATATAAAGTAATTATTTCAAAGGCAGTTTGATACTATGTCAATGTAGTTAAATAACAGTATTCAGTCCCTCCCTAAGGCCTGAGATATCCCCTGTTATAGTTATTGAATAGGTTAATGATACCATAGATTCATTCCTGTGGAGCAGGCCCAAATTCAAGCAGAGCGGTTGGGTTACTCCAGTAACAGTAATGTCACTATTGCACAAATAGATACATTGCCTAACAGGGTGGTTCATGATGTTCACAGCTGTGCTAAACCATTGTCTTTTCTCCCACATTATTCTGTGTAACACTTGCCAGGACTGGGAGGGGTGGCTGCCAGCATGGTTAGAACTTTATTTCTCTATAACATGTAACAAAGTACGTAGAGACTTCTGTAACCGGGTCTTTACAACTACTAGTAGTATGCAACCAATGGGAATAGCAATAGGGTGTATTCTTTGGGAAGTGTATAGGATTTTCCTGACCAACATTCCTTGGTAGGTATCCCATCTGTGATAGTTAAATTTAGTAATCCACTTGATAGTTTCAGACTGTTTGGAGGCACAGCTGTAAACTTGATGGTCAGTGAACAGATGACTATTCAATTGACATGGAGGACCCAGCCCATAGTGGGTGCTTGCCAGGGTTGGACTGGACAAAAAGAAGTGCAAAGGAAAGGAACATACTTGGCCCTCTTTTGTCCTGTGTGGAGTTGTTGTACTGAGTTCCCTATTGGCTTGTTTGCTGACATCCCTGCTGCAGCTGCCACCACTGATGCCACCGTGGGCTGTTCTTTGCTCAGGTCACAGCCAGGGCTCTTTGGGTCTTGTGGCCGTTTATTGTTGACATCAGAGCCCAGTGTCTTCAGCCCACTTGCTGTTCATGGAGACATAGCAGCCCAATGTCTTCAGTCCTCCAGTGTTGAGGTTTCAGAATTTTCAGGAAGTCCTTCGGTCTTCTATGATATTCAACTCAAGAACTGAGCAGCTACAGGTATGTAGATACTACACTGATTTTAGTCATGAATTAATTTAATTAATTTATGTATACACATATGTCACATATATACATCATTTTCAAACTTTATTTTTCATTCATTTTGTGTGTGTGTGTGCATGTGCGTGTGCATGTGTGTGTGTGTGTCTGTGTGTGTGTGATGTATCAGAGATCACAGTATGCCCTGTGGAAGACCAAGAGTGACTTCAGAAATCATCCTGGATTGCTTCAACCTGCTTTTTGCTTCACTCTGGGATTTCCCAGGTTCTGCCTATCAGGGCCAAAAGTGCAGGCTGCCACCATTTCCACTTGGCATTTTTATGTGAGATCTGGGACCCAAACTCAGGAACTTCTGCTTCCATGGGAGAGTCTTAACCCCTGAGCCATCTCTTTAGCCTCACATATATACACCTTATCAGTTCTGTTTCTCTGGGGAACCCTGATTAATACACTTGGCACTGGGGTTTTTAATTTAAGAACAATGGCATCTTCCTTCAATTTTTTGTTATAAATTATATTATTTATTTGGTGCATCTATTTCATGCATATTCTTTGTTTAAGGTAATATAGTTGAAAAATTGAGTTTAACCATTATAAACCAAAGTCCATCTATGGTTATCTTGAAGCAATGGGAAGAAAAACTGACCTAATAAACTTGTCTGCCTTGACCTGAGCAAGGAGAGGCAGCTCCTAACTAATACCTTAGAACACTATCTAAATCACCACTCAGCAAATACTTTTTGAAAAGTAAACGGGTGGAGTGAGAAAATATGCGCCAGATTGTGAATCTCTAGATTTGAGCTTTAAACTTACTTTATCTTCAAATACGTGGTTATCTTGAGCCAATCCTTGAACCCCACTTTCGAAAAGTCAAGCAAATCAACACAAAAAGTAAGGACTGATCATTATGAAAGACAGCCCTTAAAAGAAGGAAATGAAGCTTTGACTATGAAAATGCTTAGTGAGTCTGAATCGATACGCATGAATCTCATCATGCTTGTTATCTGGAATCATTGAAATAAATGTAAATTGCTGGGTCAAGGAAAAATGAAGGTTTGGGAGAAAAATCATGGTTTTAGTAATAATCCTTCCTGGAAGAAAAAAAAGGAATGGGAATTAATTATGGCTAATGAAGGGTCCTAAACTTGGTTTATGTTTTGAATGTCAAAAGTCTTAACTAATAATGCAAAAATAAAAACTGGCAGTAAGAAAAGAACACATTTTATACATTTTTATTCCACTGAGTACTTTTTCTCCCTATTGTTTTGTTTTGAGTTTTTTTCATTATTTGTTTGTAGTTTGCTTTTTTTCCCAACACAGCAAGTCATAAAACAACATTACAGTAAATTGCCACATCATAAAGCCTGTAGAATTAAATATAATAAACCAATAAATACCAAGTGATCTTTAATAGTTGCATTATACCTTCCATAATTAATTTGTTATCCCATCCCTTTTCAGCTTTTACCATTTATAATTTACTATATTTCTAATAAATTGAGACTCTTCAGCAAGACAAGGCTTTCAGAAATGCCTGTAACTATCTTGTTGTTTTCTGTAGGAGAGGTTTTGAAAAAAAAAAAAAACTCAGAGATCTCTAAACATGCTTCTAATAAATGCCTGGCACCCTCCGAGATGTCTCCTGAGCTGCTGTCCAAGTTAACACTGAAGAAGAAGATTTAATGATCTGTCCCTGGAGATTTTTCTGTTGGTTCACAGGAATGAAGGAAGTCTACAATAATCCTTTTATTAAATGCTCTTGTCAAGCTTTGTTACTGTTGATGTTTTAAAGAAAGGCAATTTTTCCAGTATCCACACTGTTTTGTCTCTGCTACAATTCTTACAAGAACAAGGGGAGTATTATAACCCATGTTCTCAAGCTATAAACAATCATTATTTATATAGATACATAAGTATATATAATCTAACTGTGCTCTTTACTTGAAAAATACTAAATTTCACTTTCTTTAAAAGTCTTTTTTTTACACTGAATTACATGACATTTGGCATCTGCATATAAAGCTAACATCTTATTTCGGTATAATATTTCATTTGCCAAGATTATTTGATCTGTATTGTTAATTTTCAATTTCAATGTTATCCGGCTGGAATCATATCAACAAATCTTTATGTGAAACTCAGCAAATCTGGAGAATGGAAATGATCACTCAATGCTTGCATGCAATATGTTGGGTGGCAAAGGTGCAGGACTATAGAGGATTCTCTGACTTAAGCATGCTCTGTAGCTTTGATCCAGGGACCACACATGACCAATCGTCCATGCTATGAAATGCCGGTATATGAAATTCCTGAAAAACACACCTATAAATCTACATGTTGCTCTCTGAGGAAGACAAGTTTTACAACAATTAGAAGTGTTTGATTGCAAACCAAGAAACTATCTGGCTTGATTAGGCAGAAATAAAATTTATCAGAAGTATGCTGTGCAACTCATAGATACCATGAGAAAACAGGATGAGTTCCCAGGTTCCAAAAACCAGAATCATCAAGAATCCTGTGTTTGTTACTATCTTTGGATCATCACCCTCATTCAAAATTTATAATCTTAGAATACCATATGATTGGTCAGAGAAACTAAAGCTCCTTTATTTAAAGTTTTGCTAAATACACTGATAATGTGGAAGAGTATTTACACATGAGAAGGTGGGCCTATCACTAAATAGATTAACTGAATTAGAATTAGATTATCTTAAATTGAATTTGGAAAGGAATTGATTACAAAAAAGGAAAGAAAAATATAAGCATAAAGCTGTAGCAAGCCATGAAATGTTATAGCATTAAATTTTGAAACAACTTGAGTAAATTTCAGTAGACCTTAGGGATAATATTATCAATACCATGGGGTAGAATAGAACGAAATACTCACAAGGGAGGTGGTAATTCCAAAAAAATCAGCTTAGAACATATACTGAACCCATGTCAACAGATTGACCCTAATGGCTAGTGAATAGTTGGAGACACTGTGCTAGGGTTTTCCAAAAAGTGAGAAGATTCAACATTATATACTTTTTTCTAAACTGACATATGTTATCCTTCTCCAAACTGCCCCTAAATTCCACATATGAGAACCTCTGCTTTGAGATAAGCTTTGCTTCATTCCATGTGTCTATTAACTGTTCATCATTTGTTCGCCAGCGTAAGAATGTCCTTCACAAAGACAACCCATCCTTCAGGATAGCATTGCTGTGGGACACTGGCTAAATGTGCCTGTTCCTCAGAGAAGACAAGGACATCCTTTCCAGGGGTGGTAATGTTAGTAGTCAACAAAAAGAGCTAAGATGACACAGAGCACAAGGACAGCATTGGAAGTTGAAGATGGCCAAAGATGCCCAGAGGCCCATTCTACTGGGCCATTTGTTTAGTGCTCTACCTTCCTGACCTATAGCCACTCAGTCAATCCGTAGGGGCTGATTAAATAGAAAATCTACTATACATTCATTTAACAGAAAGCTGTATTCCCTCACTTTCACTCAAAATTCTCCTCCAAATTATTTAAATATCCATTTTGATTTTGCTGAAAATGTAGCCCCAATACTTCATGAAGCTATTTTTCTGCAGTCAAACTTGTTTGGGTCCCACTTGACAACACATGAACCTTTTCATGCCTCAGTGTTATCAGTAACTCTTTTACTTTCTTCGAGTTATTGATTTTATTTTAAAAATTAACAATTCAATCAGAATTCTTTTCAACTTATATTATTATAGTATCAATTGCTGTTTTTAAAAAAAATAGCAAACATGTTTAAAGTTTTCAGCCTTACCTGCAATTAGTCTCAACTTTCATTACTTTATAGTACATTATATATAACTACTGACTTGACCATAGCATTTCAAATTTTGTTCTATGATTCTATTTTGTCCTGAATCGAAAGACAGAAATAAGCTTACATGAAAACATAAAAACATATAGATGGTCCTTATCATTGTTTTTAAAATGTTTAAAGTATCTTCTTAAGAGAGAAGTATCAGGCTGGAATGATGTCTCACAAGCAGAAGGTCCTGAGTTCAGATCCTAGGTCCCAGGTAAAACCTCCAATGGACTGCGCTTCTGACTCTGATGGGCAGAGCCTGAGAAATATCAGAGCAAAACAAAAAGAAATTAGAAATAATTCAGGATGACTCCCAAAGTCATCCTTAGTCCTCCACAGGGACACAGAGGGTACACACATGCACACACACACACACACACACACACACACACACACACAATAATAATAATAGAGAAATATCAAAATAGTTTGCCTCATTTTTGTATATGTGCATGTACGTGTGCGTACAATAAAGATGACTTTGGGAAGCATCCTGGATTTCACTATTTCCCTATTGCTTTGCTCTGTTGGTTCTTGGGCGCTGCCTTCTGTAGCAAGAATTGCAGTCTGCAGTCATTTCAGTTCTGCATTTTCCCTTGGGATCTGGGGATCCAAACTCAGGTCCTTTTGCTTTTTCTGCAAAGGCTTTAACCCCAGCCGACATCCTTTTATGTACATGTAATTATATAATATAAATCTTCCCTTGGTGAATCAACTTTAGCTTTATACTGTCACAATAACGGTATAGAAATAGAAAAATTTTAAGTACAGACAGATAATTCATAGCAGAAAAGAAAGTGTCCTAATACAGCAACATGAATAAGAATGTTGACTAAATAATCTTTCCTTCAGGTAGAGACCCGAAGAAGCGGTTTTGAGGTCATGCCTGGCAGTCATCACGTGCATCGCCCAGATCATCGCCGTAAACTACATACTGGAACCAAAGTAGCATTTCAATTTTACAGACAAAGCTAAGGAAAATGAAATTTCTCAATAGCTATAAAGTTAAAAACAATCGTAGTGTACTTTTAACTTGGAAAGAAAACATAACTCTTTACCAACAGCACATCCCAACGTGAATGGCCGCAGACTCCGAGAGGGAATATTATCCATAGTACTTCTAGTACATCCTCTCTCACTGTCTGTATTCACACTTTCTCTTTCTTTTGAGTAGTACCCTTTATGGACAGTAGAGGGCACTTTGAATATAGACAAAGCCCAAGAATCTCTGAATCTTCATTCAGAGAGCTTTTGTTTGACTATAAAGAAATAAAATACAATTTCAGCCTACAATTAAATGGTGTTTATTTTTAGGCTATGTGGTCAAAAACTATGTTTCCTGAAATGTGAAACAAATTTCCATTTCATGGACTTTATAAAAGTACTGTAATAAATATATGTAATATGTGTCTAGAAAAGAGTAGCGATATAATAAAATAAATTAAAATCAATCCATGAATTAATAACTCTTTTCTAATGGAAAGAGTATGTAAAGATCAAAACCCCATGTGTAAATTAATTGCAATCTCCAAAAGGATACAAGGAAAAGTTTAAAGCATGGTATTAAAATATGAAACATATAAAGAAAATGAGAGATAATAATTCACCTCAAACCCACATCAACACATAAATATCAAAAATATTCTTACATTTTTGAAAGGTATATAAAGAATGTACTTTAAGAATGTATGATTGTGCTTAATTTGCATGGTTTGTTTATGGAATATCCTTTAATATGGAATTGATAAAGAGCATTGAAATGACTCAACAGAACTCTCTTGTTTTTAAGAAAATGCTTTTCAGATCTTTGTGAACTACTTCAACATGTTGCTGAAATACAGAAAAAAAATCATTTTATGTAAATTTCATGTGGCTATATTCCTAATGTAATTTAATGTATCACTTCTTGGTGATAAATATAAATGTAATGTTGCTTATAGTTGTTTTGCTGCTTTTCAAGTAACCAAAAATAAAACATGACTTACTGAAATTTTCACTTTACTACTGTTTTAAATTTCTAACTATCTCGTAGAAATTAAGGCATTAAGTATTTTCATTGTAAGAGTATTCAATTCCCCATTTACCTGAAAAAAAAAAATTAGCTACAGATTGAAAACTTGAAGTTTGGCTTATTCATTCAATTCAACAACAACAACAACAACAACAAAATGAACCTTTAGAAAGGTAATTGTGAGTATGGTAATTTCCAGGCAATAGAGAATTTCCTCAATTTGACCTTATGAAACTTGAACTAAAAAACAAGAAAGGAAATACAAGAACTACATCTACTTAATTCTTTAGCAAATGAATAAAGCGTATAGAATTTTCAAAGCTTTACTATCCAAGTGCATAAATACACAATTGTGCAGCAGGCAGAGCTGAAGTTCAGGGGTGTGAATTATCACAAACTTGGGGCTGATCCATTGATCTTGGGGGGATAGGATTAGTGAAAGAAAAAACGAGTACAAATGCCTCCAAACTGTACAGACAGCTTTTTCCAGAATATTTAACAGAGGAAAATCTATATTTAAGAAAAAGGATTACAAATATTTTCTGTGTCTAGATAAAGAAAAAAAGTTGTGTTTCCTTCTCAGTGACTTTCAAAAATTTAAGTTAAAAAAAAAAAAAATCCCTCGGTGTGGGCCTGGCATGTAATCTCGCTCTGTGTAATTGTCAAAAACGAAAAGCGAATAAGCAGCCATCGTGGCCACTGGCGAAGCCCCGCCGCGCCGCGTGGCTTTTCCGCTTCCTCCTCTCCCGCTGCTGTCGCGGCGTTGGCACGCGCTGCGGGGGGCGCACAGGGGCGACGCGCCTGGCATCTCCCCGCGCTCCTGCCCCGCAAGGCCTTCAACTTCCTTCGCCCGGAGCGGCGCTTCTGCTCCTTCTACACGGGAAGGGCCGTCCCGCCGCCGCCGGAGCAACGCGGTGGCCTCGCGTGTCCTGTCCACGCTGAGCCCCTGAACGCCCGCGGCAGGGGCGGCCGGGTGCGCCCCTCAACTTTGAAGCTGGGGGTCCCGCGGGCCCTGTGCGCCGCGGCGATGGAGTGGATCCGGGAGCCTGAGCCCCTGCTGCCCGGCTTCCAGCGCCTTGGGGCGGGGCGGGTCAGCTGACGCCGCCCTGCCGAGCGCAGGAATGAGAAGAATGTGCTGGCTCAGAGGACGCAGCGCGGGGACCCTCGCTGACCCCGCGCGCCGCCGGGAACTGGGGCCTCCGCAGCTGTCGCCGCGCGTGCGGTCATCGCGACCCGGGTCTGCAGCTGCTCGGCCTGGCTGCTGCCCCATCTCTCTCTCTCTCTCTCTCTCTCTCTCTTGCTCATACTCTCTCTCCTTCTTTTTCTTCTTTTTTTTAATTCTTTTCCTGGCATCACCTCCGCTAAAAAGAAGAAATTCAGCTCCACGTTGCAGGGCAAGCGTTGGCGCAGAAGGGAAACCCGCGCCACAGTTCAGGCTTCTAACAATGCCCGGCGCCCTGGGCCTCAGGTCTCTTCTGTCCGGGCTGGTTAGCATTTTCCCTAGTGCTGTGGCTGCTTTGTCAGCCTTCTGCTGGGAATGAACTCCCACGTAATCTCCTCCTTTCTGATTTTCAAGGATGCTTCACCCCTTGCCTCCCCCCCATCCGTGTCCAAACAAGAAATATATATATATATATATATATATATACACACACACACACTGAAGGTATAAAAGAAATAAATTCTGAAAAATAACTTCTTTTTTATTGCAAGTGATATTTTAAAAATAAAAAGCAAACAAACCAGAATTCCTTTCAAAAAAGACAGATATTTTCAAATCCTGGGACAATAAAATAAAACTCAAATGGATGAACATAGCAGGTTGGGGAGCTATTAACTGCTAATTTGGAAGATGAGCTTCTTGAGGGTTTCCCTGACCTGCCCATTCATGTTACTTCCCTTTACTAAGATCCTCTTCTCCTTTCAAGGCTAAAAGCTGCCTATGATTCAGCTCATAAAAATATGTCACTGCAACTGGAATTTACCCTTTGACCTTCTACTGCCTTACTCTGCCACCTCTCCTATACACATGCACACACACACACACACACACACACACACACACACATTACAGTTTACTAGCTAGCTGTTTCCACTATACAAAATGGTAGCATTTTTGATGAAAACTGCCTTTTGCATGAGGTAACACTTCTAAAACCTTGAGCACATACCTGCAACCTCCTTTGTAAAACTTTTCTTCCATGTAAAGTCTTATTCTGTGAATCTGTGTAGTATTTAACAAAGTATTAAGCTCAATTCCTTTAGAAATTCTACTTGCTGGAAAACAAGTGTGCATGCAAGCAAAGGCAGAGAAACCTCAGTCTAAGACATACGGAAGAACCTGTTCACCTTTCCAAATAATTTTTCCCCTGCCTTTGTACTGAGAAAGCCCCATTACAAACCATGAAAAAAAAAAAAAACAGTACTAAGTGTTTTGTACAATTTCTTTTTGTGTGTGTGAAGCTGGAAAAGCCAAGAAAATGGACAAAATACTCATTCAGGCCACCAGGGCCAGTTCAAATGCACAGAAAGACATTTTTACTGCATTATTTGAACTATTACTAAATAAAATGCTTTCTTCCTTGGAACTTGGCAAAGTACTAATTTTCCAAAACATGAATACGACTTCTGGTGAAAAGTTAGAAATAACTTATGTATTTGGCTACCCTGCTATATCCACTTAGATTAACAGTGTCTCCTTGCCCTATGCTGCATGCAGAAAATTGGGCAGAGTCATCAGTGGAAGTCTGAGATGTCCAAGAAGCTTTTGAATCCAAAGGTTTAGGGACAAAATGAAACAGCTAAAACATTGTTTTTTTCTCCAGGAACATGGAAACTAGAGAGAAAAATCGAAGCAGTCTCGGTAATTCATTACCTGATGCCTAAGGAAGGAGTTCACTGACAATTGCAAACGAAATTGTCAGGCAGAATTGAGCAAACTTTAACATTCCTATAACGGTGCCTTTTGGAACACGATAATTTTTCTTTTCTCTGTTCGTATACCACGCTTCCCAGACAGACAGAGTTGAACTTGCAACATAAAACTTAATAATCCATAAGCAATTATGTAAGGGTCTTTGTAGCACCTTTTTCTCCAAATTTAGGGGGGAAACTTCTCCAGACTTCCTGCAACAATGATTCACATTTGTTAGAGTGGCATTTCTATTTGTCATCGCAAACAAGACAATTGTACAACTTTCAGCCCTATATTATTAGTTAACAGCAATTTCCCTCTGTTGTGCAGGACAGCCAAGGTGTTTTGAGCTTCTTCTTTTTATACAATGTCAGCTTTCCTTGAAATTCGTAGGATTAAAGACTTGAAGATAAATCTGCAAATATGCCTAGATGTGGTTTGTCATTGTCAGGGGCCAGTAGAGGTCTACCATTTTTCATGAAACCTGGGCACCAACTGCTGTTTAGAAATATTTATCCTAGAATTCTTTGTACTTTAAATAAACTAGTACTTCAAGATATGCCATGTGCTCCTCATTCATCTTTAAGGAACAGTTGATATTCCTTTGTGTGAACTTTGTGGTAATGTTTTCCTCATTTGTGTAATCTCTAACAGTCTTTTAAATTAACACAGTAAATTAGGATAGAAATGCCAAATTGAAGTTTTATTCCGTGATTTGAGTTATGCAGAAAATAATGATAATTTATATAAAAATTGGACCCAGGGCTATCTTCTGTTCCTTTTATCCAAAATTGGAAGATCTCTATGTGAGCTTCCCATGAAGAACAGCATGAAGTCAGGTGGAAACTGCAGTGGCCTGCACTTCTGGCTCTGGTGGGCAGAGCCTGGGAAAGCTCAGAGTGAAGCAAAAAGGAGGTAGAAGCAATCCAGCATGATTTTCAAAGTCACCCTTGGTCCTCCACAGGGACACCGTGCACTCTGATTCTCGTTCTCTCTCTCTCTTTTCTCTCTCTCTCTCTCTCTCTCTCTCTCTCTCTCTCTCTCTCTCTCATTCTGTCTCTCTAGCATAAAGGAAAAAAGTGGTTTCAGTTGGCATTTCTCATCTAAAAGAAGTAAGCATGGAAAGAGATAATACGATAACCTTCTGATTATATACACAAGCAGGACAGCTTCTCTTTGCAATTCTTTTTTTTTTTTTTAAGGGCAAGTTCCAGTTGGATTGTGCTAATGCACATATTCATGAATCTCTCCAAACAGGATTCACTGCTCTCCTGGGAACCCTTGAAGTATGCATCATTGTTTCAATGAAGTATCTTCATTATAAAACATGGGGACATAAAAGGTGAACACCATTTGGCACCGCTTAATATAATTGCTAGTCTTCCTTCCACTAGGTATTTTTCTTGCTCTTCTTTCCTTCTCTCCTTTCTTTCCTTCCCCTCTTCTTAATTTTCCCTCCCTGTCTCTGTTCCTTCCTTCCTTCCCTCCTTCATTTCTTCTTTCCTTTCTTCCTTCCCTCTGTCTTTCTTACAATAAATAGAAAAAAATGACAAAAAACCTGAGATATTATATTAGATATCAGACAAAACAGAATCTTATTTCTACTTTCAAAGTCAAATGGAATATGCTTTGAAGTGTTTTGTAGATGGAATAGAAAGTTTAATCTAAAGTTAAAAAAATTCTTACATTTGATCAACATGCTGCATCTAATACCTTATGGAAATTTCTGGTCTCTGCATATGCATAAGTTTCATGCATCGAAAATGCGAGGTCAAAGGTGAAAGTGTAGTAAGGCAAAAGTATAATAAGTAGGTAAACAATTTTAAAGCAAGCAGAGAGAAGGCAGCGTGGTCAGAATGATGCATGAAAATAACACACAAGTAGCTCATGTCATTGACGTCCATGCAAATAGAACAACATTCTGAATTGATCCTCTTGTGTATATTCTATTTGAACCATATATATCTGTGCAACATGTATATATATATATACACACACACACGTGTGTGTGTGTGTGTGTGTGTGTATGAGTGTGTATGTGTGTTGGCATTCCCTCTTTCTTCTCTTTAGAGTTCTTCCACAGAACCTGAGGTTTAGGGAGTTCTACTAATGTGCTTGTTACAAAGAGTCTTTTATTACTGAGGACATGAATGGAGTTCTGAGCGAGACTACAAAAGCTCTACACTGCAAATGGGAAGAATGGAGTGCTTTATAGGCAAGGAACACTCTCTTTGGGGTATGAAGGACAGTTTAATATGACATCTATTGCAAGGGAACAAAGGAGTTATGTAGCTCACAAATTAGGGTATTCACATCCCGCTATATTAGTGGTGGAGTGTTAAGAATTTCGAATTCAGTGTAAAATGATATTGTGATCTAACATAGTACACTGTGGAATGTGACATTCCTTGAATGTAAGTTGTATAGTGATCAAAATAGATTGGATGAGTCACAAATAACTGATACTCTGTGACTCTATAGTGATTAGCAACTAAAGATAGTGATTTGTAATGACACTAAAAATAAGATAAGGCATCTATGATTAAGCAGGAAATGACAGATGCAATTCAACATACCATACTCCAAGTTTCTTAAGTTTCTCCATGAAAATTAATTGAAAGTAATATTTTTTAGAAGCATGGGGCACGATGCTTACCATCTGGTGTCAGTGATTTATGGTTGTAGATTAAATCACTAACTCAGAGAGTTGAAGCTTGAATCTCTGTTGTTTGATGTGCCATGCATTGGAAGAGAGCATATGAAATAAGCAAAGATTTAAGAATTTAGTAGCAAAAAGGGATATAGTCGGATTGGTGGATAGAAGGGAGAATGGGAGGAGATGGAGAAGGAGGGGGGTGAGTAAGGACATATGCTCATTCTGCTGGTATATAAAAGCTTAAAGAAGAATTAAAAAAACTTTAAAAATTATTTGGTAGCAAGCTGAAACAATCTTTCTTTGATAGACAGGTCAATAGACACACTATACTGACACTACCCCTCTTTGCTATTGAAATCACTACTCACATTAGTTCTACAATGCACCAAATTACTTACTTTCAATATTTGAAGGCATTGGCCATGCACTCTTAGTCCCTTAGCTTCCTCACTCTCTGCCATAATCTTTTGTCCCTTTTGGAAGTTATTCCTTTGTCTTCTTTTCTTTTTCCTACGACTTAAATTGAAAATACTCTGTATTTCCTCTGTTCTGTATTCAGCCTTTATATAATCCCATTCCAAATGGTCTTAAACATCCTGGATTAACCTTATAGCTATAGATCTCCATTACTGAGGGCCCTGATCTTCCAAGCCTATATTACTCAGGGTTCTCTGGAAGAATAGAATGGATAGAGCATATATATACATATATATGTGTGTGTGTATATGTATATGTGTATATATATATATATATATATATATATATATCAACTCACAATAAAAGCAGTGTCCTTCAAAGTAGCTGCTGCCCATAGCTGCTTCCTTCTTGACCCAAAAGTCTCATAGTCAGAGGACCCCAAGGAAGTCTTGAGCCTCTATCTCACTGGAGCATTGAAGACTCTGGGCTCTCAAGTAAGGACCAAGCTCTGAGTCAGCCCAGGATGGAGGCAGTAGTGGCAACAGCAACAAAGAAGGTAATGAAGCTTTAAGAAGATAACGACACTTGAAGAGTGATCTCAATAGCAAATAACAAGAAAAGGGAACAGCAAGGCACCTTCCTCCTCTTGGCACTTCCTTTTTATCAGGTCTACCGCTGGAAAGTGCCATCTACTATGTGCTTAGTTTTCCATATCAATTAAACAAACACTTGTAGGCTTGTTCTTGGGCCTATTCCAACCATTGATTCTTCATCGCCATGCCCCCAAACAGCCTGCAACTGTCAAGTTAGTGCCCAAGACTAACCATAGAAAACCCTATTTCTCATCTCTTCTGAGCTCTCCCACTTTTATAACTTACTCATTCCTGAGACCACTTGAATTTCTCACAAGAACTTTGATTTGGACACTTCCAAAACTGTGTCTGTGTTAATAGCTCCTCTTCTCCAGGTTCACCTGGTCTGTTCCCCTGGGTTTCCTCATCTAGAGATAGCATCACTCAGACCATTAGGTCAGTATTATAATTGCATTTTGGTGTCACCCTGACAGTTGCAGACTGTTTAAGACAGTTGCAGCTGTGTAAGGTTAATGGTTAGAATGGCCCCTGAAAAAGTCTGCAGGTTCTTGACTGATTGCTATGGAGAACCCAGCCCGTAGTAGGTGGTATTTTCCAGTGGTGGACTCGATAAAAGGAAGTGCAAGGAGGAGGGACTTGGTCTTCCCTTATCCGTTTTCAACATGCTGTGTAGTCTACTCTGAGTGCCGTTCACTCTTAGACCGTCGTGGCCTTCTTTGCTGCTGCTGCTGCCGCCTCCATCCTTAGCTGACTTGGAGCTTCACCTTTTCCTTCATGTTGTTGCTGTTCCGGCTGCCTTTGGAGCCTGGTCTCTAGGCCTTGCTGCTGTTCGCAGTTCATTGCCGACATTGGAGTCCAGCTGTTCTTCACCAACATTGGAACCCAGGGTCTTTGACCCTCCAGAGGAGCAAAGGCTTGAGACCTTCTCGGGATCTTTTGGCTTTGTAGAACATTCCAGCCAGGCAAGAGGCTGCTGCGGTTGGCTACCTTGACAGACACTATTTTTACTGTGAGTTATTTTTTAATAAACTTATATATACATATTACATTCTATAGATTCTTTTTCTTCAGAGAATCCTCACTAATACAGATCTTGGTACCAGAAGTGGGGTGTTGCTGATAAATCTGACTATGTGGATTTTTGTGGCTTTTGAACTGTTTCTCTGGACAAAGTTGGAAATACTTGAAGATTTTCACTTTGTGGATTACCAATATCATTCTGCAGAGCTTTGTGGGCCATTTGGAAAATAGTTATGCTGAGATAGTTATGAATTATTTGGGACCAGTTTCTGATGAGGGGAATAAGGACTTTGGTAAAGTTGAATTTAAAGACAATGAACTGATTTGCTTAATAGAGGAGTGCTGTGTTAGCAGCCTTGAGGATTTGCATGAGGAAAGGGCAGGTAGCCTAATGAATAGCTGCCATTGTTGGAGAAACAAGCATCAATGAAGGAAAAACCTAGTGACTTGCACTGGGACTGTGAAAGGCATGAAAATCACCTTGTAGCGAGATTGTGATTTGAAAACCCAGATTCCTTCAGGGACCAAAAGCCCAATTTAAAGCTACTTCTTGCCCTTTCCAAGTTTGGCTGCCTAGAAAAGAGGCTTTTTCAGTGTCAGAACATTAAAGTTGGTACAGCTGTAGCTCCAGTAGACCAAGCTGTGTTTCAACCTCACTTCAGAATCTGGAAGCGTCCCTCAGGTGATACTGGTTTTGGTGGACTACTGAAGGGTTCATGGAGACTGGCAAAAGATTGGCACCAGGTGGCAGGTGTAGACTTCCTGTGAGAGAAGGTGAAGCTCATAGCTGCAGAGGTGAACTCAGAGTACTGTTGGAGATGGCAGAACCGCATGACTATTACTGAAGACAACTGTGAGTGGAGGTTCAACCTGGTTCAGAGGAACTCTGCTTTTACAATTTTGAGCTACAAACAGGGACTGGGAATGCCTAGATTCTTTGAGCCACCATGACTACATAGTAAGTAATAGAAGATAGACACTGAAATAAAGGATGCAGTATTTGATTTGCTGGACTTTGATCTTTTTAATGTTTTCTTATTGTATCAAAATCCTTCTGTTTTAAAGTTTTATTTGTTTTAAAGTATTTAACTTATTCTGATTTAATGCCCTTTTAAAAGTTAAAAAAAACTTTGAATTTTTAAAATGTTGGAACTGAAGTTTTAATGAGAGAACATTTTAAATTTGTTAAAATGTATTTATATTTTTAAGATAACTTTTAACACTTATGGGGACAAGGATTGAAGGTTACAGTTTAAAAGTGCTATGTCCTTGTGTCAAGTTGACAAGGAGTGGAATGTCATAGTTAGGCACAGGTATCAACTTGACTGTTGCAGGTTTGAGCTCTGGGCACATTTGTGAAGAATTAGTGATTGAGTTGAGCCCAGAGCGAACCTGAAGGAGATTGTCTAGGTGATGGGGAAGGCCCAGCCCATGGTGGGTGAGATTAAGCCCTAGAATAAATCATGGAGAGCTGGTTGAGAGAGTTGGCATCCTTCTATACACTTGAACAGACATGCTGGTCTAGCAAGTAAGGATCGTCCTCTCTCAGCTGTTGTGTAGAGATGGTGTGGCCAGTTCCCTCAGCCCTGGTGTTGGTGCATGCTTTCCCGTCAAGCTGGACTGAGAACTGAAACCAGTAATCATAAGAGAGAATAAACCCCTTGTTTCCTCAAGTCATTTATCAGCAACCATGCAGGTGAACTTCAATAGTCAGAAAGCCCTGAATCATTCTTGTCTTTCAGACTTTCCAACCATTCACTAACTCCTTTTAAGCTAAAGAAAGATGTTCATCTGTTCCTTATCTACTTAAAGCTCTCCTACTTAAAATCGTCATTTTCTATCACTAGGACAGATGCCTTGTCTCTATACATATTTCAAATTCTTTCTCCCCAGTATTATTTCTACAACACAGATCTCACCAGAAAAGATGCTTATGTTTCAATCTATTATTCATGTCTACACAAAAGCCTAAGTCCAACTCTTAATGGTCTTCAAGGACTTACTCCTCCCTGCCCTATGAGAACCTTTTGTTTATCTCCTCCCATTCTTACTCTAGATCTCAATAGAGACTCAACACTTTACAATACAGAGCAGGAGAATTGGGTAAATTAATGTTAAGGTGATCCTATTATATCTTGACTCTGTAGGACCTGGCTTGAAAGACTTGTGCAGGTGATGTTAATTCTATGATTATCAAGTTTCTGCTGTAAATCCCAGAGGCCTGCTTCAAAGGACTTTGTGAGCAAATAGAAAATAGTAAGATATTTGTCTATCATATTAATGTACTAAAAAAATTTAATACTTTATTGTTGATACCCTACAAACCTATTCAGTACATATCTCTTACTTTGGGCTAAATAAAAAAATTATTTTACCCATAGCAAAAAGCTATATTTATCAATCTATAAAACTATTTGTCCATATGATACATCACATTGAAACTCAAATTCAAAGCAATTCATTTTATTTTATCCTGAGAAAATTCAACAAACTATACTAATTTTAAGATTATAATGCAAAATTACATAGGAATCTCTTACATAAAACATGTACATCCTATAATCTTTGAATACAATCTTTCCTTTTTAATTAACTAAACTATTTAAAAAATTTAAATTTGAATGTGGTCCATTGCACTCAATTGAATTATTTTTATATTTATTTTGTAAATTGCTAGAACATAATCATTATGGTAGAGAACATAGTTTAAGGATACCAGGCCCCTAGTGAGGTTTAAAAATACAATATAGGGGACACAAAATCAGTCCATGAACAGTAAAGGATTTTCATTGTGTAATGATCAGAAATTAATTCAAAAACAATTCCTTAATGAATCCAAGGCATTTCTATGAGCACTCACACCTATTGCATCGTGGGACCACCGCAGCCTTGGTTCTAAGCAGCAGACATGCGGTTGATGCTGTGCATTCTGTCATACGATCCAGCACACTGACACTGCCTGATTCAGCACTATTGAGTGTTGAGAATATCAGGATTTGTGTTTTACATACAAAGTTTTTTGGTCTTATTGAAACAATGGTTTAATAATAGAAAACAGAAACTTCTAATATTTTCTAATTTAAACTATTTATCTTGTGCCATCCATCAGCATATGCATTGTTTTTGAATTCTTGACTTTAAAAAGTGCTTCTTGTTCCAGAGAGATTGCTCACCAACATGCTTGCAAGTAACAAGCTTAAAGTTTGGATCCCCAGACCTTACATAAAAATGCCAGGTAGATTAAGTTGGTAGCCTGAAATTCTGGCCCTGGAAGCTGGAGCCTAAGAAACTACAGAGCAGAAAAATAGGAGGTAGAATAATCCAGGGTGATTTATCATTGGGCTTCCACAGGCACACGTGCCCTCTTTTACACACACACACACACACACACACACACACACACACACATACACACAAATAAATAATAACTAATAAGTAAAATAATGAGTAATTAATAAGTAAAATAAATGCTGTTTGATTAGTTTCTGGTTTGAGTTTCAGGACTAAAATCTTCAAGTGAATTTTGACTTGGGGTTGGGACTAAATTCCCCAAAACTTCTGAAATTGGCATAAATATGCTTTGGCTAATTTATGCTATGAATTAGTACAAAGTGTCATTATTGCAATGACAATAATAAATGAAAATACCAGTCTTTCTGAAACATGTTGATGATATTCTCATCCTGAAGCATCAAATATTCAGCAAATATGATTTTTCATGTAAAAATAAATAAGTGTATCACCTCATTAGTACTGAATAGGCTTTCATCTTTTACAAATGATAAAATCATGTATATACCAAGAACTTTTTAAAGAAAATTTCTTATGATTTATGATCAGTAAATGTTGATTCATGCAGTTGTTTCATATGTGTTCATACTTGATGCCCCAAATTTCTCTTGAAAAAGAGAATAAGTTTAGGAAATTCTTATCTAGAATAACTGCTATTTAGGATTCAATATTGTCAGCATTTAGATAGAAAGCATTAGTTGTTACTGATTATATGAAATGGATCTTAGCCTCAGTTTTCTATCCATAAAGTAGGGTGAATAAACACTAACCACTAAAGAAAAAAGAGTGTTGAGGATTAAGCAAGTAAACAGGTAAGGAAGTTCAACAATGGCAGCAAATATACCAGTGATAATGTAAATGGCTGTAGCAATATAAAGCTAATATTCTTGCATTTGTGTGTATGTAGGGTAGGAGTGTGTGTGTGTGTGTGTGTGTGTGTGTGTGTGTGTGTGTGTGTGCGTTGTTTTACTGGGCACATGTATGTACCACAAAGTACACATATACAGTTAAAGGACAGCCTTTGAATGTTGTTCCTTGTCTTTCTGCCCCATTTCAAGACAAGTTCTATTCAGTGCTAGTGGGTAAGCCAGGCTGAATGACCTAGGAACTTCTGCAGAGTCTTAGGTCTCCAGGTTACTGACTTTCACTTCCCATAGGATTCAAGGAATTACAGATGCTTATGATATTACATTAGGCATTTTATTTGGGATGTGGGGTCCAAACTTTTGTTATCATTCTTGTATAACAAATGTTCTGCCTATTGAGACATCTCCAGAGTGTAAGAATATTCTTGAAAAGCACATTGGTTGAACTTGAAAACTATTTTGCCCATTTGATCAGCTTAAGGATAAAGAAAGAGAATATTTCTTTATTCTATGATTTTTATAATTTTCCTAACAGGAAAAAATAATAAGAATGTGCTCCCAAGGATTTCATGTTAACTAGGGAACTGACTCAGCACTTTACAAAAGGAGTGTAGCACTTCTAAACATTGTTTATTTGGTAAATCCTGAAGAAAATGACAGATAAATCAAACTCTATAAACCTGAGCTGCGAGCAGCAGGACTTCTCCCAGGAGACAATAAGAATCTAAAACAAAGAAAATAAATATTAAATTAAGCTTCAGATAACAAAACTGTGGAAAAAAATCAAATAAAGAGGTTCTTCTCTCTCTGCTGAGTTTAGTGCATGCTAGGGATAGGTGTATATTTCTCATCTTCATTTTTTTTTGGTGCTTTTCAGTTCATGAGGATAATTTTTAATGAAAAATGTTTTCCTAACAAAACTGTCAGTTAGAATATCAAGCAATCCTTGGGAAAGGTGCCAATTAATCAAAAAAACTGGCAAATAATTCTACTTAAAATGAAATTGTTCACCATTTCATCGACCCTAGAAGTTCAGGTTGTTTACAATAGTGCATTTTGTATAACCCAAAGAGGACATATGCTCACTAATGTGGCAAAGAATTGGGCTCCTATGTCAATAGTGTACACTACATTTTTATTGAATTTCACAATCTGCTTTCCAGAATTTTACTACCCACACATACTATTGTTACACATGCATTGAAGGGTTAAGAATGAGTATCGGTTATGAGTTAGGAAGCAAGTACAAACAAAACAGACTGTCTTGAATATAGATAGATAATGCTGCTGCTGCGTTGGCCAGATTCTTCTAAGGCAATGTTGTTGCATATCACAAAGGTAGCTATGGCCAGGTATAGTAGTTAATCTTGGGTGTCAACTTGACCATATCTGGCATAACTAAGATCAGCTGTCATACTACTTGAAGAGATTATCCAGATCAATACATTACAATACAAAGACCAGCCCTAAATCTGATTGGAATCTCCCAGTAGCAGACCAGATAAAAGGACCCATATAACAGAAGACTTGGAATAGAGACTCTCCAAAGCTGTGTTAGAAAACTTTCTTCCCTTCTGCAGCCCAGCATATTTGTTTCTCTGATTGTCCAGGAATCGTCCAGTCTTCAGCCATCACCCACTGACCTTACGGGATTGAGCAGCTCTGAGCTTCCAGAATGCTTACAGTGACTTAGCCTGCCTCCAGCTTCAGCCACCAGCCATGTTGCCTCCACCATGAAAGAATGTTTCTTCCCTCTGGAACCATAGCTGAATAAATCTCCCTTAAATTGCTTGACCTTGAATGCTCTCTCATTCAACAGTTAAGAGTAACTATTACACCAAGCTTGGTTTTGAAAATTGTGGCTACTGTTCTTAGCTCTAACATTCATTGAGAGCAGATACCAAAAACAAAACAACACAGGAAAAAAAAGGATAAGTTCATAAAAAAATAAAACCCTCTGTCGTTGAATACCTATTATGCCCCTTGGTGTCTAGTGTAGTAGGATAAATGTCACATGATCTTTGAGTTCCATATTTCAGAGTACTAGGAAAGCATGATGCATATTTTAAAACTGATCAAGAGCCTCTTTTGCATCAGGCAGGAGTCTAAGTAATATGGATAGAATTGAAAAAAAAAGCATCCTTCAAAACAAAACACCCCAAAAGTTCACCTCATTGAACTTTCATTATAGCTAATACAGACCAAAAAAAAAACCCAAAATGAACAAAATGTGTGGATTTGCATGCTATGATTCATGCCTATAGTTTTAATGCCTAGGAGGCTGATACAGGAGAGTTTCCGAGTCCAGGAATTAAAGTTGAAAAGCTGTATGGGCAACACATATAAATATGTCTCAATGCAAAAGATGAAAGACCAGGAAGAAGGAAAGAGAGGCCTAACTGAGACAACACTTGTAAAAGCACTAAAGAGAACAAGAAAACAATTTAGTCAGATGGTAGCATGAAGATTTTTCAAAGAAAGAAGAGAAAATAGAAAGATCTTGGCATAGGGTCATATTTTCACACATGAAGAGCAGCAAAAAAGCCCTATGTCTAGTGTAGGTTAATGCAGCAATTGAGCAGCAGGAAATAAGACCAGATAAATTCAAAAGATATTTCTTGAACGTACAGATAAAGTTCTAATTATAACCTGTTTTAGAACTATAGGGGTAAAGTATGCCAGAGTGTAGAAAAGGAAAAGGGTAGATGAAATTATTCGATTTGTCAAGGTTGAACGTGAGTTGTGCACCTAGGCTCCTGTGTGTGCATCCTTAGCTGATGTAAATGTTTAATAAGACTGTGACAACTTTAAGAATTGCAACTTTACTATACAGGGTTTCAGTCTTGAGCTTTGATAGCCTGACCCTCTTCCTGTTGTTTTGTTCTTTCTTTCTCTTCTCTCTTGAGAATGGTTATGGTGACCTAATGTGGCCTCCTGCTTCCATCTTCAGCCATTTTTCTGCTATTATATGCCTGCCATCATGGACTGTATCCTTTCTGGAACAGTAATTCAAATTACTCTCCCCTTCACCCCTAATTTGGTTGTGTATACATATGGTCTCACAGCAAAAGAAAAGTAACTTCAACAAGAAGTTATTAGATTTTAATCAGAATTTTGATGGTAGAACTGACCGCAGGTAAGAACCATTCTACTCTCATGTCATGATACACAGCAGGAGTCTGGCTCTGTTCTTTTTCCCATTTGCATAAGCCTACAACCTACCACAGATTCATTTTTACCTGAAGCATTAAGAAGGAGTACAGGAAAATAACATTTGACATTGGATTTGATCTTGAAGAATAACTTGGAATTTTCTCTTGGGAAAGGGAGGACAAACAAAGGCAATATTGTAAAAAATAGAAAAGAAATGTTGGCATAGTATAGGGTCCTTTTTTACCTCGTCCACACACACATGTAAAATGTACCTGATTTTTATGGCAAATCTACTCCTGATTGTGCCTTATCTAACAAGAGTTATAAAGTAAAACTAAACTAGCTATAGCAGTAAAGCTATCAACACATTAAGTGCATGGCACCAGCAACAACTGGGAAAGGTAATACGGAAGCCTGCTGAATGGCATCAGCCCTACACATAGAGCCAATCAAACACTACCTAGCCAAATAGCAATGGTAATTTCAAAAGCAATTTGTTGTGTCTTGGAAGACCATCCTGAGGAAGAGATGTCAATATGAGTTTAAAGTTGCTTATCATAAGCATTTTAAAAATTATGTGAACCTGTTTCGTCAAAAATTGAGCTGTAAATCCCATGATACTAAATATTTCTCAGAAGATGTCAAGAATGGATAGGTTTAAATTGGGTTGGAAATCCTGCCAGAGCAGCACTTTTTACATGACCATGGTTCTTGTGTGACTCATGCCTATCTTAATCCCAGGCCACGCATGCATGCTTCAGAAAGGAGGCAGAACTAAAGAAGTGGCCAAATTTACTGAACATTGAAAAGTGGCCACAAAACCCAGGCAAGCCAGATGGCTTTTGTCATCTTTTATTTGAACTTGTCCAGTTTTTATCACTTGTCACCAGTTAAGAAAACCTAAAAGCTTCCCAAAAGAAGGCACTCACAGAATCCCGTCACTTCAGCATTCCTTCTGGTCTGTGTATCCTAGTTACTCTTTCTGCTGTTGTGAGAAAACACGCAGACACAACTTAAGGGAGAAAGGCAGATTTATTTGGCTTATGGTTCCAGAAGTGAGACATGGTCCATTATGGTGAGAATCCCATATGTCCTGCAGAAGGCAGGACAGGAGCAGAAGCTGGAGGATGCTGAGGGTCACTGCAGATATCATGGAGGCATAGAGAACAAGCTGTAGACTGCTAGTGGAAGCAGGGTAGGGTTACCCTCAAGCCCACCCCTTGTGACATGCCTTCTTTCAGCAAGATTCCACCTCTCAATGTTGCCACAGCCTCCCTAATATCAACTAAGGATTCAAACATATAGGACTATGGGGGACAACTCACATTCAAACCAAGACTCAGTAGAACCAACTGCCATATCACCCTTCTATCTCCATCTTCTGCTCTGGGCTTCCAACCACATTCAGCTGAGGTTCAGAGTAGGTTAATCTCATGAAAAAACTAAACACCCCACATGGCCTAGTCTTGTTCCCTCTTCACTCTCCATCTTCAGGTTGTCTTGCTGATATACTGAGCATGACACTTTAGGACAAGTATCCTGCTGTCTTTCTGAAGAGTCATTAAGAAGAACTAGCCAGCAGGTAACGTGGATCCTCACATTCCCAAGATATTTCTTCTTACACTCACCATTTTTAACTGGGACAGAAATTACTAACAAGTTCTGTGACACTGAGAATCAAGAATGTTATTGATAATCAGATACGTATATTTATAGGCATGTAGATGCTTCCCATGGAAGAAAAATGAGGAAGTATTTCAGTATTAGAGTAAGAGTTAGAATATCCTAATACATGAGAGAAAAATGAAGGCTAATGAGGCAAAGAAAAGATAAAGATTTTCTCAAAAAGCAGAGAAATTGAAGCTATTCCTGTCTTATAAATCTTTAGGAAGCTGTCAAGTTGAAAATAAATAATCTATATGAGAGGCCCCAAATAATTTGTACCGAGCCTATATTTTGTGCCAACCATTTGTGTTCTGTGCTGATATTATTCAAAAGAAAAAATAATCACATTTTAGTAGAATAGGATGAGAATTCTTAAAAATGAATCAAACATGCTACACTGAAAGAAATATAGTTTTATTGAAGCTGAAGTTATAAAGTTGAATTTGTTTGAAGTTCTATATGTTAAGGTTTTCATAGATTTAGCCAACTACCATGTCATTCAACTTAATATATAAGAACAAAATAACCCCAATATCTATCTATATGACTGTATTCCATGCTACATAATTGGACTGTCCTAAAGAGAAGGATATTAATTATTGTCTTTATTTTAAGCCTGGAAGTAGATCTCAGTTTCATAACTTTTAGCAACTAGACTTTATTTACATATCTTTCAAGTGCAAAAGTTTTATTGATTACAGTTGACTTAGATAAAGTCTGGCCCTTACTTGGAAGACTATGAATGAAAAATAAAATTAAAAAAAAAACACTAGGACACGGTGTATGACTCACATTTTGGGAAAACAAGTGATGTTAGTTTCAATTTTCTTCCATTATAATGGATGTTGGAAGGATGTTAACCCTGTCATTTTGGTTTCTATCTGTCACGGGTAATTACATTCTGATAACTTAAATTTTCTTTGGATCCAAAGATGTTCTTCCTTGTCACTGCATATACTCTGTGACGTTACTTCATATAGATTAATAGCGACCTCATTTAACCCCAGGCTGGTAGCATTTCCAGGTCATAATCTTGGTCTTTCTACATATTCTAAGTAGAAACCCACTTTCTAGAAACCTACTTTTTAAGGTAAAAATTTTAGAACATGTAATATAATAAAAATAAGAGAGGCCATAAGGCAATCAAAACAGAAGATACAGGGAAAAAATCCAATAAAATGAATTGTCTCGACAGGGTCTCCACAGTAATGGGAGATTCTTTTAGTTTGCCTTGTCTGCAAATGTGAGATCCTTAGCATGAGATCTTTAAAATACCAACAAGCAAAATATGAAGAGATTCAAAGTCACCTTTCAAATCACCCCCAAAGTTCAGTCTCAATTATATACAATCAATGTCATTCTCCTTGTCTAGAAATTGGTACCAAAGAACAAATTCTAAGAAGGAGAAATTATAAAAGTACAATTGATGCTGACAGTTTATCAATGAAGTGTGTTTCTAAGTCATCCTCAGTTATGCATCAAGCTTCTGTTTATTTCTCTGCCCCCCTCTGATTTGCACTTTGGCCACATTTTTGTAGAGACATTAGACATTGCTCAAGAATAACCTTTACTGCAAATACTTCAAACCTTCTCTTGAAGATTTCATTTATAGATATGTATTGAGCTCTATGAACTCTAAGATGGAAAAATTTTTTACAAATGTGTAAAAGTTTCCAAGGAAATCTTTTTTCTCTCTTTAATAACTGAGTAAATGTGCTAAGAGTTCAGATACCTTAAAATTAGAACAACTTTTAAAGACAGAAGATATATAATAGTTGTGGTGCAATTACCAAATTAAGCAGGTATAGAACTTCAAGTTTATCATTTAAAATAGACAAGAAAATCAGTAATAAAGCACATAATGACCACAGGTAGATACTGGCAATTTATAAAAAAGAATAACCAAATAAAATGTATACATGTAAAACAACATACTTGATAACAGAAATTGTAGTTAAATTGCTATGATATAACAATTTCAGCAATTTCATTGTCAAGAATAACAGTAGTCAACATTCAGGATACAAGAAAATATACTGCTGGTGAGAGAGCATATTCATATAATCATTCAGGCCACATGTTATTGTTACTATTTAATTAGATTGAAATTTCTTTTTTGCTTTTTATTGTTTTACAATTCTATTTCTGGAGGTTCGCTTATAGAAAAAATGCTTCTGCAAATAAATAAAACTATATGAACAGATACGTTTATGGTATCAAAATGCATCATTATAATAGGATGAGTAGAATGAAGACTACATTTCTAGCAATTGTTTAGAGGCAACTTACATTTATTTGAAGGAAATAAATAATAAAAAATAGATGTGGCATATATAGTATGTTAGATTGTTAGAGGTGATTTTGAAAAGGAGAAAATGGTAAGGCAAGTTAACAAAGAATGGAAGTACTAAGGACAGACAGGCTATAGGCAGAACAACCTTAAAGAATATAACATATAAAACTGCCTATTATCCTTAAGGAATGGCACACAGTTCAGGATGTCTCAACAGAGAGAGGAATCTGGAGAACATATCAAGTCACAGAGTATTAGAACCTCAGTAGGCCTCAGGAGCCCTTCTGTATCTAGGATGCCTTCAGAAGCCTTAAGGCTAGGTTTTGAGTTGTGGACATGTACTCACATGGTAGGGTCCCATATACTCTTATAGTGTTGATTTAGCTATCATGTTTAAAAGAAGGTATTTGAGAGAAACATAGAAGCAAAAAAAATGTTAAAGAAGCTGTGAAAACCACACCAAGAGTGGTAGTGGCATGGATTAAACCATAAAAAGGAATGGGAAGTGTTCAGATTACAAGCATTTTTAAAGAAACGGTCAATGAGACCTCCTAGAAACTTGGAAAGGGGGAGAGGCAAAAGGAAAAGATGAGTTATGAGTAATTGTTAGGTTTTAATCTTAAGCAACAAGTTGAAGGACTGAGATGAGGTTCATAAAGGTTGGGGAGGCAGAAAAGAATAATATTGTGTGTCAGAAAGATCAGGAATTCTGTCTAGCATATGATTTGACACATTTGTTATATGTGCACATAGATGCTGAACATATGTAATGCTGCCAGTTAGGGCAAAAGACTGGACTACAGATACATATGTGATCATCAGTGTCTTAGAAATAGAGTAATGACTCTAGATGCAGTCAACAGGAAGGGAATAGAGAGAGGTACTTCAAAGACTGAGTTCTGAGGTTTTCCTCTAATGCTTAGAGTTTGAGAAGGAAGGGAGTAATTCAAACAAGGGCAGTCAATAAGTATGATAAAAGCACATGATGTCCCTGAATTTGAAGACAGAATGAACCTGACAAATGATGATGTAACCAATTACATTAAATGATGTTAGTATTAAAGATGAAGACTGTCAATTTGATCATGCTGCTTACTGATATGGAAACCATTGGCAATGTAGATAAAAGAAGTTTTCCCCTAAGTGGAAGTGAAAACTAATTTGGAATATGCTTTACAAAGCATAAAAGAGATAAAAGGGCATGACTAGCCATGTAGTTCAGTTGGTAGTATGATAAACAATTCCCTGGGTTTCATCCTCTCTCATAGCTGTTTCTCATTTCCTCCAAGTAAACTGGACTTGGTGATGGGGTGGTACATGGAAGTGGAGCTTGTTATTGCAGCACTGGGACAGTGAGGCAGGAAGACGAAAGCCCAAGGCCATTCAACTAATAATGAAGTTGAGCTCAGTCTCAGCTACATGAGACCCTGTCATCTCTCCCCCACAAAAATTGGAAAAGGTAAAAGATAGCCTAAGTCACCCTTTTTAAAAAGAGTTTTAAAACAAAAATTAAACAGTGAGTGATCACCTCCATTACTTTCTAAAGTTTTATTTTCTTCTATTTCAACCAGATTCAGAAAATGTCTTTGTTGGATAATGGCACACATTGTGGATAACTGTGATTTAATTTATCTGTAGAATAGAAATATGTAGGAAATTTTACCTAATTTCACATTTCACTCCCTCATGGTTGGCTTTTGATTTCCAGTGTGTGTGTGTTTGTGTGTTAACAGGAAGAACAATACCATCAGTTTTATCCATTCACAAATTTATAGGCATTTTTCCAGATTAAGTATCTTGCAATCTAAATTCAGCCTTGACCTTACCTATGACTTCAGCTTAGGCATTAGAGCACTTCTTATCTTTCATGTCCATGGAGAAGCTGTAACAACAAACGGTAACCATGAATTCACATAGAAAATCAGGTCATCCGGTTTTTCTGTGTGAACTGGAAAAACAGTGGTTAAAGTTCTTTGTCAGTTCAGGAAAGTTAGTTCTAAGGTATGTTAGGCTTGCCTGCAATTTATCCACTTGATAATTCCACCAGTGTAATAAGTGACCTCTCATAATTAACCAAAGTATCAAATTGAGAATGCTAATTCAAAGGAGGTACTTTCATTCGTGAGCAGGGCAAAGAGAAAGAACAAGCAAGAAACAAAGGAAGGAGAGGAAAAGAGAAAGAGATAAAGGAAGACAAAAAGAATGAAAGAAGAAAACTTAAAGGATATGAAGAGTTTATAAAATGTTTCAAATGTTTGATAAAATGTGTGTATTCAATTCTCTCAAAACCAGCTTGTAGGCCATAGCTGAGATTCCTCCACTCTTTATAAGCCCCAGATTGTCTGCCCTAAGTAACTCTGGAAAAGTATCTAACATATGAACTTATCTTTACTTATATATCGTAAAAAGTATTTAGAAAGGTATCAGAACACTACAAAACCACACACACAAGACACACATGAATCAAAGAAATACATAGGTATCAGGACAAAAGTGAATCGTGTATTTCATAATCTCTGCAGCGATAGATGTTTCATATGCCTTGTTTCCTGAGACACATAAATGAATTTAATCTTCTCATATACTCTAGGGAAAAAAGCTGTCTTTAGCTTCTTTATTTTTAACTTAGGGATGGAAATCTAGTGAACTAGAGTTATTGGTCTACTGTCACTGGGCTAGTAAATACCAAGAACTGGGATAAGAGTTACCAAAAGGCAGAAATTTAAGTCATTCCTTTAAACTTATAGAAGTTTGATGACCTAAAACATATATCATAACGATGGACACATTCAAAGAGTTGGGATGATTTGGACTGAGATTCCTAGCTGTCACAGAAAAGGAGAAACAGAATACTTCTGAGGGAAAATGAAATTATACTTCTTTCCCTATTGCATCCTCATGAATTCATGAAACAAATCTAGTTAATGTAATCAATTATATCCTCTACAGGATCCCTTAAATACCAACTTTGACATGAATCTTGTACATCAAGTCTCTCAATGTAAGCCTAAATAAATGTTCAAAACAGACTTCTATGAAATATCGCAGGTTGAAAAAGAAGGGAAGAAACATCAGCCAATTGTTCAAAATGATAGATCTGGATACATCCATTTAAAGTATTTAGGCTATTGTGAAATGTATCTCTCAGTTAATGCATACTTCATCACTGGCTTGTCACATCCATCCAGCATGTAGTCATCTCGATAGAGACCATTCAGAACAGATGTACCTCAATATTCACAAAATGCAAAGAATGTTAACATGGTTGCTGTGTAAAACTGTATTGTGTCAAAATAGCATCTGATTTGTGGAAATACACTGAGGATAAGGATGCTCAATGAGTAATCTTTTCATACTATCTGGGAAAATGTGCAGTTTACATATTTATTAATGGCACCATATGTTTTGAAAGGTTATGTGACACTAATGAGTAAATAGACTACCCCAAGTCACTTTTGAAAGAAATTTAGACCATATTCTGGTAAGAAGTTGGAATCTTTGAACTTGAGTTTCTGATTAAGGGTAGTTATGCAAACATTCATGGTAAAATGAGCTGAAAACTGAGTTTTGCTTCTTTTATAAAAGTTAGTTTTCTTCTCACAAATAATTGCCCACATCCAAATAGAATGAAGCCACAGGAGCCTAGTTTGGTGGCACATGTCTGTGATTTCCAGCCTTTGAGAAACTGAAATAAGAGTTCAAGGCTATCCTCAGTTGCTTAGTGAGTCCAAGGCCTTCTCTAGAGCAATACAAAAAGAGCTGGATTCCAGGGCTGTCTCCATAAACAACAAAAACATCACCCTTTGTGAATAGCCTCAGCTCTTCTCCATAGGATAATGAAAAATTATGCTATTATATGCCTCTTTTGTCAAGACTAATATCCCTTAAACACAAATTAAACTGCTAATCATTTTGGAGCATTTGTATTTAATATTAGTCCCATTTTAAGAATTTAGAAGATGTGCACAGTCTCCATATCACTTACAAATGTACTTTACTTAGAAATTATTGTAACCATTACTGCTTTGACTTGAATTTTTATTCTGTACATTGGAAGAAATCTAACTAACTCATGAGCGTATGATATGGGCATCTTCATTTAAAACAAAGTTTCATGAAAGAACATGACATATCTTTAATCTAATAAAACTTAGGCCAATAGCTTATTTCTGGTTTGTGATAGCAGCAATTAGACGACCATTATGGACATACAAATTCATAGAAAAAGATCAAATAAAATAGTGGCATAGTATTTTTACAGCCTTCTTTGAAAAGTTATGTGTTTTCTAGCCCATAAACAGAAAGCTAATATTCTCCCTCTATATATCAGTACTGCTTTGATTCCAAGCCTATACACATACACACAAATACACACACACACACACACACACACACACATCACATCACATCACATTTGCACACCTCTGGAATTCAGAAGAAACTAAACCAGTAAAACATTTCAAGATTTGTTGTATTATGATCAGTGTAAACAGCAGAAACAACTAAGAAATATAATTTTCACAGGGAACACTCCATTCCATATCAGTCATAACTGTTCACACTTCTTTCAGCTCATGTCAGGCTTCTTTCAGTTGAATCTTTATGTGAATGAAAGTGTCTCTCCTTTTGTACTATCACCTAATACATTTGCAACTATGTCCCACCTCTTCTGCTGCCAGCATGCCACAAGAAATGAATAACAATAAAATCATTAGGGCAGAAAAGAGGAAGAAAAGTAATTCCAATCAAGAGAAACAAGTGACACATTCCAACCACTTGCCAAGTTTGTAAGAAACTTGCCACATTTTATTTCATTATATCTAACTTATCTTTCAAGGTCTCTGCAGTTTTCAGCTTTTCCTGAAATTCAATAATTCCTCATGAAAAACAGGAAGCATCTTTTCTATATTCAGATACTATATTACGTGGCAAGTATTGAAATTATTCTTTGCATCTTTTTTTATTATTTATTCAATTGTGCGTGTGTGCGTATGTATGTGTGTGCGCGCGTCTGTGTGTGTGTAGAACCACGGACGAATTCGGGAACCAGCATGGACACCTTCACCTCCTCCTTGTTTACTCTGCCCCGGGATTCACAGGCTCCGCCCTACCAGGACCAGAAGAGCAGGCCGCCCCCGCTTCTGCCTGGCGTCTATACGTGGGATCTAGGATCCCAACTCAGGACCTTCTGCCTGCAAGGCAGAGGCTTAACCCCTGAGCCACCTCTCCAGCCCTCTTTGCATCATTTTATATCCTGCATTACACACAATTCAATATTTCCAATTTTTCACAAAGGCTTATGCTATTACTAATCTAGCATATTTATAAACAGGTACATTTTCTCTTCAAAGGCCCTAAGGACAATCCTTAGTATTGCAATTCTTAAGTTATCATGATTAACTTAGCAAAGAAGCTCAGTAAACATTTGTCAAGACATTGTCCCTTGTTAAGTCTACTTACAAGAAAAATGATGAATTTATCTAAATCATGTTATTCAGTGTTCTCCTAAACTACATTTCTTAAAAAAATCATAAATTGTGGGAATACTAGAGACAGTTACCTAAAATTTCATTCATTCATTTCATAAGAAGTATTACCAAATTGCTTACCAGAATGCATAAACTTATAAACAAGAGTTTCAGCCTAGAAAAAATTAAACTGGCCAATCTTATCTGCAGTGAATGCTTGCATTTGATCACTAGACAGTATTGACCACTATACTTCAACATTTCTGAGGATAGGCTATAGCTATGATTACATATAAGTCAATGTACATATTAGAGATGAAAACAATACCAATTAATTAATACATGAAATATTTACCATGTGGCAATTAGAATTAGTGTTTGAAAATCAGGATAACGACATTCATAATCAACTCTGTAGAATATAGATTTTATTAGAATTCTCCATACAGAAACTTTTTCTCTTAGTTTCATTCCCAAATATTCTTTAAGTCATTGAAAAGAGAGTGCAAGATCAAAGTTTTTCCAAAGTCCCAAGAATCGTCTATGGCATACACGCCCCCATTAAATTCTGCAAAGTGACTAGATTAGTTACTATTATAGTTCAAAGTGGGAGCCAAGTGGGAGAGGAAGTACTTCTGCCAATATAACAGGAACTGAAGCTTTGAAGTCTATATTCTGAATTCTGAAATTCTGAAGTCTGTACATTATAAAATGATCTTCAAGATGTAACTGTATTTGAAGATTCACTAGAGCTGGATTCAAGACTGACTTTACTTCTTTGCACACTAAAAGTGTTACAGTCTTACTAAACTCTATGTAATGCATATCAACATAAATATATATTTAAAATGTATTTCTTTTTGTCTATATATGGACCTAACAGCATATTTTACTATCCTTACCTATTTGTTTAAAAACTAACTGGCAGTACTTTTATGATTTGCCAACTGCATAAAATGATCAAAATCCATATGCGGAATTTTTAAAACATTTTCAATGATAAAGATAATATTGCAGATCTGAGGTTCAAAAGATATGTGAATGATTTCTCTTAATCTTAAAATTTCCAAAGCATATTTATTTATTTTTCATTGCAAGTCATCAGGACTAGGAGTGACTGTACAACTTTCACTCTTTGTTGATTTCTCATTATTTTATATCACCTGTTACAATGATTTCCTGGGGTATTCCTTCATTATTTCTTATTCCTTGATTACTCTAAAAGTGTGCAATAATTATAAAAACAAATAAGTAGTGAAAAGATACGAAGTAGAAAATTTAAGTCTCTAGTTCTACAGTAAAGAGAGTTGACCATAGTTAGATTTTTATCAACTACAGTTGCTTGTGGTGAAATGTGAAAAAATCCTTACTATCATGTAGCAAATATATCATTTAATCAGTTTCATGCTACATACACTGCTTTTCAAGCTTTTTTTTCTTAGAAAACAACTCACAAATATTATTTCTATTAGGGAATATAGGTATATCATCTGTTAAAATTACTTTGCATTTCTTCATATAGATGCTTCAAAATTTACCTAACTACATACTAAGCCAATCTTTTGGTTTAGTTCACATGCCATAGCATGTCAAACAAGAAAAGAAAGTTGCAAAAAGAGCATAGTAGAAGAGAACCTCTCAGTACAGAGTGGACAGAGAAAGCTTCTCTGTGGCATGGCAATGCTAAATTACATCTGCTCTAGGACAAGGACGAAGCATGCAGATGCACAGTTTTAAAACAAATGAAATGCTGCATCCAATGAGGAGTTGGTGAGCTACTTAGGATGAAGGCAGCGTGGGCTCACTGAGAGAAACCTCTACCTGAAGCTGTGGCTGCACGTTATGCTAAGAATAATATGTGTAAGCGTAAGATTTATTATTTTAAGACTTCACTTCTGATTACCCTTAGGAACGTATTTGGTGCTGAACATAAATGGAAACAGAAAGAACAGTGGGAAAATTGCAGTTGTTAGGTCGTGGTTGTTAGTGGTTGTTAGTGAATCTGTAGGGGAAAAACCCTGACTTCTTCTATTGGAGTTTCATAGTTACCAGGAGTTTTTGTCTCACTAAAGCTTTCAAAAGTTACAAATGGGGAAATATCAGATAGAAAAAAAACAAGTATCATATTTTCTCTCATAGGTAGAAGTTAGATTTAAGAGAGGGTAGTTAAGGAATAAAAGCAGTGAAAGTACATCATATACATATATGGAAATTTCACACTGAAATCCATTAAAATTTGCACAATTAATTAAAAAAACTTAGAAATGGGGCATTTATACCATTAACAAAACCAGAAAAGAAAGTTTTTTCCCTTGATTTTGATGTCTGCTTTTTTTTTACTTTTACAAACTATTGAGTATTCATCCTAGCGTCCCTCCCTCCCCACACCTTCCCATTCCCTCCTTTCCCTTCACCATTCCCTCCTACCCCTCACACTCTTCCACTTCTGTGCTTCTGTGGACTCCAGGGTTCACTCTGGCTTGTCTACTCCTGTGGAGTTTTCAGAACCTTAGTACATCTAGGAAAGCTAGATTCCCTGGTAGAGACTATGACTCTGAAGCAACTCATGAGAAGAAAATAAGGGTGTCATATGGGAAAACTATGAGAAAATTTTGATCTATAAAGACATAAAAATCACATTTTCATCAAAGAAATACATAACCCCTTTTCATGCTATCTGTACAGTATCCCAACAATATACTTTCTTAGGAAAAGTGCCTAATGTGTTTTCAATGTATCATCTAAAAAAGACACTGTCCATACTGCTCAGGTTGCTTATTGCTATAGCTTATTGCTACATTGCTACAGAAAAACTAAAATTGTTAGCATGGTGATGCTGACCACTTATGGAAATGGGCTAAGAATGTCATTCAAAATAGTGACCTCATTTTGAAGAATTTTCTTCCAAGTTCAAATGAAGTTGGAGCTTTGTGAACCAATTTCAAATTAACAAGTAGGATGACAGGACATCTTTCTAGAGGCTTTAGGTTGGCAATAGAGGAAAGGGATGAAAGTTAATATTATTTAGCGTGCTTGAGAAGATATATTAAACTCAGTTTTTCAGGACTGATTATACAGTCAAATGACCACCACTGCTTTGGCTTCTTTCCCTTCTTAATTCAAACATGAAAGGATTTCATTTTAAGGTACATTCTTGTTCTAAACTTCTTTTGTGTGTAGTACCTTTGGTTTAAATGAACATAGCTCATTTTGATCACTTCGGCTAGAAATTTGTTTTAAAGATAGTGAAAGAAAGAGAAAGAAGTTCCAACATGTGATGGCCATAGGGAGACAAAAATGTCTTCAGGGCATGACAGAAACTCTAGGTGAATATCACCTCTAATAATCTAAAGAACTCAAAAGTGTTCTCAGAAGTAGGCACTCACTAAATGTTTTTGTTAATGTCTCTGGAAATATGATTATTTTCATTGTTATATATGTCCCTTAGCAACTGATTAATTCTTTAAATTTCTAGCACAGTTTACAAGAAAGAGAATATCATTAAGCATAATAGAGTTTACTTTAAAGGATATGTCCTAGCCATTAGCCAGCTCACAGTTTGCCCACCTGAGTTTAAAGATCTATTGTAGCCCAAGTGGCTGCATAATAAACTAAGAGTAGTACAAAAAGAATACTCAGACTATTCTTTTTTCATGCTAACATTGTATCAGATGGTTTTTATTTAAGTGTAACAAAGCTGAGCATACATGTGAATTCAATGATAAACCAGCAGGTATTCCCAATTGGCAGTTTTGTGTTGGGACACAAGGGTCTGCCTTCCTGAAACAGACCTTTCTTTTCCCCTAAAATCAGAGAACACAATGGATTTGATTAAATGACTGTGTTTCCTAGTCAAAACAGTTATGCATCAATGTATACACAACTGTTGGTTCAACCTAACTAGAGGGTACTATTCTCAAAAAGGTTTTTACCTTTTTTGCTATGACTCATTCATCTTTTGTTTTTTAGTATTTCTTTTAAATATTTTATTTTGTTATTTTATTTTTATTTTATTTTTATTTGTGTGTATGTGTATCAAAGGGCACTGACTTTCGAAATTATTCCTGGACTGCTTTTACCTACTACTTGCTTCGCTCCAGGATTACCCAGGTTCCACCCACCAGGGATGAAAGTGCAGGCTGCTGTGTTTTCTGCCTGGTGTATTTACGTGGGACCTGGGATCTGAACTCAGGATCTTCTGCTTGCTAGACAGAGTCTAACCCCCGAGCCATCTCTCCAGCCCATTGTTCTTTAATATTTCAAAGTCATTTGTTTCATATTATTAATTTCAGATATTTGCTCTTACTACACACACACACACACACACGCACACACACACATGCATATGCACACACAGATGCACACATGCTCATATCCCATACACACATACATGAAAGAAAAAGAATAGAGTTTTCTGATTTTAAGTACTTGCTTTAGTTCATTTTTCATATTTATGTGAACTGTATATGTTATAAATGTGCAGTATATTGCCTTCATAGTATTCTTTTGTTTCATTTTGCATGGTGATTATGTTACAAGTCATACTTTAAACCTCTTTTGAAGCACAAACTCTATTCCTTTCACTTCAAACAATATAATGCTCCTCCCATTTGTTTAATTCAGCCAGTGTTAGCTCAAGACACCATTACTGATTTGATTCAGGGCCACAGACTGAAAAGCAACTAAATGTTCAGTACTTACAAATTTTGCAACATATAAACATTTATACATTTTCCTACTGATTCATGTGAATGTTAATTGCTTTAGAGAAGAGATTGAAAAACTTTAATATACTTTTTTTCTTGCTGCACATTTGGCAGTTTTATATACATTTGCAGTGCCAGAGTTGTAAGAATGCTGTATTGGTACATGTTACTCACCATTAGCCTAGCCAATGTTATTTGTAAATCATTAACGTTTGATACATTGTGAGTCTTCAACACTTTGCTGTTTTAAATGATATTGGATTTGTTCAGACAAATAATGTTTAACAGCTTAAAAATACCATCATCCTATACCTAGATGATGTAGATTTGAGAATTACAGTGGAAACTTAATTACATGACCTATAAAGAGACTTTTTCAATGAGACTTTTTCACTTTTTTTTAAACCTGTGTTTAGCTTCTCCAGCCTCATGTTTCATGATTAAAAGTTATGTATAGAAAATAGTGAAGATTGAATAATTTGTGCTCATAATCTTTCTATTTTGCAAACCAGTTCCTAAGGATAAATATACAGTTAGTAAACTGTATCAATTTGACTGGGAAAAAATATGACTCTTCAATGAGATCATTCCTTTTCAAGAAGAGATCAGCTTTCTTATTAAACTTTTCGATAAATAATAGTGCAGTAATGCAATTGTATCTAGCCATTTGGCAAGAAAATACTCCCATATGGAAACAAGTCATAAGAACTACAGTATGCCTTCAGTTAACAGTTTAATTTTCTCAAGGACTTTTCAGCAAATATTATTTGTTGATAGTGACTCATGAAATCAACACTATGCACAGTTCTACAAACACTGGAGATTCTTATCTGCTGACCATGCAATGCTTCTTGCCTTACTTTAGAGATCCAGGCAATAGTACTATGAATCTTCAATGTGTCACTCTATCTCATGACCTCATCTTATTTTTTTTTAATTTTTATTATCATTTATTCAGTTGTGTGTGTATGCGTGTGTGTGCGTGTGTGTGTGTGTGTGTGTGTGTGTGTGTATGTGTAGAACCACAGACGAATTCGGAGACCACCATGGACCGCCTCCACCTCCTCCTTGTTTACTCAGCTCCAGGGATTCACAGGCTCCGCTTTACGAGGACCAGAAACTCAGGCCACCCCCGCTTCCGCTTGGTGTCTATACGTGGGGTCTAGGATCCAAATTTAAGACCCGCCTGCAAGGCAGAGGCTTAATCCCTGAGCCACCTCTCCAACCCCACTTCATCTTATTTTAAACCATGTTGTCTTTGTTAACATTTTTAACCTTGAATTTCAGGAATACTGAAAGCACAGAAATAATTGTAGCGAAGGTAGGGAAGGGGCACTTGTGCAAATAAAAGGATGAGCCATTTCTATAGTGAGGGAAAAGAAAGAAGAGAAAGGGATAGATAAAGGAAGGAAATTTTGGTTAGAGAGCTAAGGCAACTTTTTATAGAGCTAGTGAGATGCTCAGTGGATTAAAAAAGAAAGAAAGAAAGAAAAGAAACACCTGCAGATAAACTTGATAACCTAAGTTTGATCTCCTGAGGCCATAAGGACATAACTGACTTCTGAAATTTGTACTCTGACTCCTATATGTATGTATTATGTGAACTTTTTTTCTCTTTTTTTCTCTCTTCACTCTATTTCAAAAGAAAAAACAAAGAAAACTTTAAACAATGTGCAATAACAAATAATAGATACAATCTCCTATCAAGCAGTTTTCCCAGCATGGGACTGTCATGTATGAGAAGATGGCTTCCTTCCATTGGTGGTCATGCTCAGTGACATTTGTACCATTGCCAACTAATTATCTACAATTTAATCAAATGCTACATGTAGTTTTAGAAGTATAGTTTTAAAATATTCTCTAATCAAATCATTTCCCAATCTTCCCTTTAGTCTCCTACCTAGTACATAATGTTTTCACAACCTGGCAACTGGTTCTTTTTTTTTTTTTAATTTAACTTAATTTTATTTTTATTCAATTGTGTGTGTGTGTGTGTGTGTGTGTATGTGTGTGTGCATGCGTGTGTGTATGTATGTGTGTGTAGAACCACAGGAGAATTTAGGAACCACCATGGACGCCTCCACCTCCTCTTTGTTTACTCTTTCCCGGGATTCACAGACTCTGTCCTACCAGGACCAGAAATGCAGGCAGCCTCCGCTTCCACCTGGCATCTATACATGGGGTCTAAGATCCGAATTCAGGACCATCCGCCTGCAAGGCAGAGGCTTAACCCCTGAGTCATCTCTCCAGCTCTGCAATTGGTTCTTTTATAAGGAAACTTAAACAAAAAAATTACATAAATTGCTCAATTTATTTCACCATAAAATGAAGGTTTTTCAATTTATTACTTTTATCAACATCTGCATCATAATCAGAATAAGTTTTGTTTGTGAAATTCCGGAGGTGTGAACACTGATTTTGTGCAACAGAAAAAGCATAATTCACATTATATACCAGGCACAGCCATACTTAACTAGTCAAACTCTGAAGCGATGAGTCTATGCTTAATCATCCTATCACATCTCTTCTTTCCTTTTGAATAGTAAGTAGATTCTTTATGAGGTGATTTTTGCTTTGCTTTCTCTTCAATTCTGAAACATCTTTCATAAAGTTGTTAATGTCTGAATTCGTATGTGTGAGCAGATAATGAAATTAATTCTGTACTGGCATTTTAAAAATAAATGAGTCTGATAGAAATGTAAATTGAATAAAATAGAATAGACAAAAAAAGAAAATATCTGAGCCAAGTACATGACAGAATTTAATAAAATTTTTATGCTAGTCCTGCATAATGGTCACAATATAAGATCTGTTTGTGTGGATTTCAAAATGCATCACTATTAGTATGCTTCTGTAATTTCTCAATGTTCACAAGAAAAATTGTAGAATGTTGAACACTTTTTCTTAATATATTCAAGTTCTGCTTTAGGAAACAGGCTTCAGCCTACCAAGCACTTCATTCTATTCTAAACATTGGCATCATGAGGACAAACAAAAATATTTGTGGAAGGCAGATATTGTTAAGATTGAAGAAAACATGCTGCATTTCCTAAAGCCACCGTTTCTGACTCTCTATGTTGCAAAAATGACAGGAAAAAATCATTCTATGCACAGAGTGCTCCTCAGTCAATCTCACTGGTTTGCAAGTCTGGCTTAATACATATTGTAGCTACTCATAAAAGCATAATTTTTGAAAGCTTGTCCATTTGGCACTCAGGATTTTATCTTCTTTTGTATTCGTAAAATGGCTTGGCATAGTTTCTTGCACACAATGTGTAATAAGAGTTTCAGAGTATGAAAATCACAAAAAGTTTTATGGTCTTAATAATCACCTTACTGAGCCCAGGAACTTAAAAGAAATTTTACCAGGGATGAAATTAAAATGTCTAACAAATATCTTAAAAAATGCTCCATTTCCTTAGCCATCAGGGAAATGCAAATCAAAACTTCCCTGAGATATCATTTCACCCCAGTCAGGATGGCAAAAATCCACAATACAAACAACAACAAATGCTGGAGAGGATGTGGAGAGAGGGGAACTCTCCTACATTGCTGGTGGGAATGCAGGCTCATACAGCCACTCTGGCGAGCCCTCTGGAGATTCTTCAAGAAATTAAAGATTGAAATGCCATATGACCCTGCTATTCCACTTTTGGAAATAACCCCCCATACAGCAGAGGTTCACCTCGATAGCACAAGCACGACTATGTTCATAGCAGCACTGTTTACAATAGCAAAGTCATGGAAGCAACCCAAATGTGCAACAGTTGACGAGTGGATAAGGAAACAGTGGTACATCTATACAATGGAGTACTACTCAGCCATCAAAAATGATGAATTACTGGAATTTGCCGGGAAATGGATGTCATTAGAAACAATTATATTAAGTGAAGTATCCCAGACCCAGAAAATTAAGCGCCATATGTACTCCCTAATAGGTGGCTCCTAGTACCAAACCCACCCAGCCCACCTAGAGACAGTAATTGCAAGGATTATGAACAGGAGGGACGGGGTTGGAGGGCCACACCAGAAACAAGGAGAGAAGGGACCATGTTACAGTAGAGAAAATAGGCCTCCATCAAGGACTCAAATAAGTAATGAGACATCTGATTAAGTTCACAGACTTTTGTTCCTGATCATTTACTACTGAGGGGGTATGATCTCACCAGAAGAGGAGGGCATATAGTCTGGCAGATAAAAAGTAACCATTGTGGGCTGGAGAGGTGGCTCAGGGGTTAAGCCTCCGCCTTGTAGGCGGAAGGTCCTGAGTTCGGATCCCAGATCCCACGTATAGATGCCAGGCAGAAGTGGGGGTGGCCTGTGCTTCTGGTCCTGGTAGGGCGGAGCCTGTGAATCCCAGAGCAGAAGAAGGTGGAGGCGTCCATGGTGGTTCGCGAATTCGTCCGTGGTTCTACACATACACAGACACACACACACACACACACAGAGACACGTGCGCGCACATACACACGCATATGCACACAGTTGAATAAATAATACTAATAATAAAAAATTAAAAAAAATAATTAAAAAGTAACCATTGTACAAATTGGTGATAGACCCCTCCCTCACTGTGGTTTCCCACTTTTATTACATCTACCTTTGAATGTGCTTTTATCACAAGACTCTAGTTTAACAGCTTTTTGTCTCTGGCCAGGGGTAACATACAATGCCCACCAGGATGGAGTGAAGGGCATTTCAGGAGCAGCAAAACTGCAAAAGAAAATCAACAAACCACAATCCAGAACTTCAGAGACTCTATATCAACCACCTAGAACTAGCCCAGCTTAATCTCTCCCCATCCTGAAGCTCAGGGAAATTTGCGGAAGAGGAGGGGTAAGAGTGTAAGAGCAAAAGGATGGGAGGAGCAATGATATGTAAGATACTCCATACAAGTTAGGGCTGAAGCAATCATAATTGGACTTTACATGCCCTGCGCATTGTCCAACACACTATTGACCCCACAAAGTCTAGCATCTGCTAAAGGCACCAAGATCCTTGGAGGCAAGGAATTGGCAGCCACAGCAGTGTTCCTATACCTAAGGGGAACACGGGAAAGGGTTCAGGGGAAGGCCACTGGGTCCTTGTATGTCATCGGAGAGGAGGGCCCAGAGGAAAATCAGGCATGCACAAGAAAGGACTCTCTGGGAATTGGGGCGGGAGGCACTGGGGGATGGGAAGGGAGGGGCGTGGGGAGGAGGAACAAGGGGTACGGGGGGGGGGGGGGGAGGGAGGGAGGGAACTGGTGTACCTATTAAGTTTGTATGAGCTGAAATAATAATAAAAAATGTATTAATAAAAAAATCACCTTACTGAATGGAAATAGTAGTATGCAAATGTATATTTGCTTTATATGTCCACATTACATGATTTTCAGCTTAAAATAAGTAGCATAAAGTTGTACAATTCTTCCAAAATAATGATATTCGAAATATTTTTCTTAACAATGTTTTAAACTTTATTTATTGTGTGTGTGTGTGTGTGTGTGTATCCAAGGATACTGTATCCCTTTAGAGGCCAAAAGGTGATTCTGGGAATCAGTCCTCTATTTGCTTCTTCCCCCTTTTTGCTTTGCTCTGGTATTTCCCAGGCTCTGCCCACCAAAGTTGGAAGTTCAGGCTGCCTTCGATTCTGCCTGGCATTTTTACTGTAGGACCTGGACCTACATGTAGAACTCATGTAGGACCTTCTTGCCAGGCAGAGGCTTAACTCTTGAGCTATCTCTCTAGCCCTCTTCACAATTTTTTTTAATTTTTTTAATTTATTTATTCAATTGTGCGTGTGTATGTATGTGTGTGCATGTGTATGTATGTGTGTGTGTGTAGAACCACGGACGAATTCGGGAACCACCATGGACGCCTACACCTCCTCCTTGTTGACTCTGCCCTGGGATTCACAGGCTCTGCCCTACCAGGACCAGAAACGCAGGCCGCCCCCGCTTCCGCCCGGCGTCTATACGTGGGGTCTAGGATCCGAACTCAGGACCTTCCGCCTGCAGGGCAGAGGCGTAACCCTTGAACCACCTCTCCAGCCCCCACAATATTTTTAACACATTGGTACAATCAATTCACGTTAGTGTCACGATTTAACTTCACGTTTTCACAAAAAAATTCACTAAACTCTCATTCATAGTAACTCCATGAAGCCACTGAGAAGGAGCTCATATAGATTGATTGCAATGTGCTCACTATGTGCTGGTAAGATTAGGAACAAATGAGATTTTTATGGTGTTTAAAACCGCTTTGCTTCCTTCAGCTCCTCCTTGTTGCCCAGAAATCTCACACATCTAGAACAATGTAACTCAGCAAATCTATTATTTTTTAATCAGTTGGCATATAAACACATGAATTCTCAGGGAAAACCACATCAACTTCAGTATAAGTACAAAATTAGCTCCTTTGAGATTCAGATATCTATGACTACATTGAATTTTGAATCAGGAAGACCGAGTTTCTAATCACAGTTGAGTTAGAAGGTCTTCAGCCTTCACTTAGTTTTGGCTTCCTCATCTGGAAAGTAGAACTGGAATGGCTGAATGGTTAATAAATGTATCGTATGTGTGTGTGTGTGTGTGTGTGTGTGTGTGTGTGTGTGTGTTAAACTAGACTTTCAATAAATACAATAAATATCAAAATAAGAATAAGATTCTTTAAAGAAATAAGTGCAAGACTCCTTTAAGACTTACAAAGATGCCTAGGTAAAAGTCAAGTTTTATATCATTTAAAAATTTTTTTGCCTATGTTCAACTCAGAGTTTGAACTATGAGTGATAAAGTACCAAGAAAAGTGTCTCAAGTCTTTCCAAATTCTTCAGAATAGCTCCAAGAACAAAAACTTCATCCTACAATGAAGACATCAGGAACAACTGAAATTCAATGAAGTTGCTGTATCTGGAACATGTCATTCATTTTTCTCTTTTATTTGATAGCTTCTTTTAAAATCTTTAATTGGCTTTTCTAAACAAGAATGAAGGTTTCTTTTAGAATGTTAAATTAATTTTTTTCTGTGACACTGCATTACTCTAGTTATATGTAAGGAGCGCCTCAGGAAGTCCGAGCTTTCCCTTTACTTTGGAAATCAATTGCTATCAAAGTTGCTACAGGGAATGTGCTTCAAAGGCCAACTCACCTTTCCTATCAGATTTCAAATGTATTATAGACTCTTTCAGGGTAAGAACAAATGACTGTCAACTTTTGCTTGAGCAAAGATAGCCTGTGTTCAGCTATGTGACTCACATCTTTCTTACTGAGCTTCATGAGAATCCTAGTCCATTTTAGTGGAAAGGGAAATGCTGTAACTATGACTAGACACAACAAATACCTAACAATGGGCCTTTGAAGCTCAACACCAGAAGAACATATTTTTGGGAAAAAAGATTTAAAGAAATTCCACAAACGCCTTAACCATATCTGATCCATAGAATAAATAGAATTACTTATATAGAAAGTCACTAATTAGGGACTGAGAGATGGCTCAATAAAAAAGTTCTTGTTTTCAAAGCATACAGAGTAGTTCAGATCACAGAATGATTTAGCAAAGTTCTCTGGTTCACTTAGTTAATGTGATGCTACTGCTGAAATAATGTTTTCTTCTTTAGAAAAGAGTAGACACAATTTCTCTGTGAGCTATTGGAACAAAGGAATGATCAGCAGTGACTGTGAAAACCTTGATTGAAACACTGGCAAGGAGTTTTTACAATGGATAGATCAGAATAATATGATCAAAATATAGACCAATCTAGCTATCACAAAAGGACAGAAAGGGAAACAGCACACAAATGGTTCTGCCAGAATGGCATACTAAAAAGTATAGACGTTCAAACTAAATTCAAATCAAATTAGCACAAAGGCTCATATTAAACAATTGGCGAGATCCATATATAGAAAAATCTTATTCCTCCCTTAATTAAATTTCAATGAAAAGCAATATGGTTCAGTAGGTAAAGCTTCCAAGTCTTCAGTCTCACTTCAGACCCTAGATCCTGCATGACAGAAGGAGAGGAAAAACTTTTGCACATTGTCTTCTGGAATATGGCAAGTATGGCAGCATGCAGACATCACATACCTGCCACACACACACATACACACAATAAATAAATGTAATAAAATTAAGCAAAAATGAAGAGTAAGAAACAAAGATTTGAAACGCCTTAAGAAACATATGAACTAAGTATGGTGGTACACTCCTGTAATCCCAGCCCTGAGAGGCCAAGACCCATGAATCTTGAATTCTAAGGCTAGTCTATGTTGCAAAATAAATTTAAGAAAATTGTTGAAATAAATAAATAAATAAATATTAAAAATAAACATATTGCAAACCATCGGTGTGGGGAAGTTTGAAATTATAAGGGAAAATTTGATTCTGGCTAGTAATGTGTAGATACTGTTGGAGTTTATCATCTGATACTCTGATCCAAGCAACTTAAGGAACAGATGGTTTATTTATTTTAAAAATCAGAGGGTTTCTAGTCTATTAAGGCAGAGAATTCATGGTGGCAGGCATAGCAGTCAAAGTAGGATGCTTGTTCATATCACAGCAGCCATCAGGAAACAAAAATGAGAGAGGGGGAAGCAGGTCTCAAGCCCAACCTATGTCAGGTTTTGTCAGGTTTTGTCTGCTTCTTATTGGCTTCCTAAACAAGGCCACCAGTCAGGAACTAAGTATTCAAACATCAGCATGTGGGAGAGATTCACATACAAACTACAGCAGATGTTAAATTTGATTTTTTCAATGTATCAATGAATTATGCTTAAAAACCTTAATGTTTTAAATTGGAAAGCTAAGTATTTATGCATGAAATGACATAACATTGAAGACTTGTTAAAATAGCACAGTGATGATAACAGCAGGGTGGTACTGACTAGCAACTGAAAGAAGATTCTCCAGGTATTGACATCTGGTAGATGCACACACAGAAGCATGTCATATAATTATCTTAATATGGTTATATAATTGACTTGTTTGTAAATATAATTTTAAAACAATATTAATTAACATCTTAGAAAAACTGGCATCCCATGTAGCAACTAACACTAGAATCATCTGATATCTTCACAAATGACAATACACACTTCATGGACCTTCGTCACACAATGAGATGGAGTTATTCATGAATTCCCAATTACAAAATGAAAGAAGATACCTAAATGTAGAGGAATGGCAGACACTAGAACCCTATTAGGATGGCAGTAAGTTACAAGTTCATTATCCACTGCAATAAGTACATATAGTTCTTGCAGTAAAACATCCATTGTTAGATGATACAAAAATATAAAAAAAGTTAATAATGGAGATGAATACTTAAAAGGTCATAGGTGTGGGCAGGCTGCACTGTGCATTCGGCAGCTGTGTTCCCATGCAGAATGCTTCCAGCTGTGAAATATAAGCACTCCTGAAAGACAGCTTAGATTTAAAAGATTTGTATGGGAGCACAGTTGATTATTGATTATTTTATTAGCATCATTTTCACCTAAGGGAAATTTAAAATCTGCTTCCAAGTAGATAGAGGAGAAAAAATTCAGAATGTAAAGTCTTATAATGTTAAGATGACAGAGATCAGAAATATGATGATTTGCAGTGAAGCACTTCTTAGCTAGTAAATTATGGAAAAGTGATAAGAATTATGCTTTCCAAGTTGAAATAGAAGTAACCCTTTTAGAAAATGATGACAGGAGAAAGTGGAAGGGAGGGAGAAAGAGAGAGAGAAAGGGAAAGAGAAAAGGGAGAGAGAGAAAGGGGAGAGAGAGAAAGGAAGAGAGAAAAAGAAAAAGGGGGGAGAGAGAAGCAATTAGGATAAAGAGAAAAAGATCTCATAAGTCATCTCATCCTAATGTTGAATAACAAAGCTAAGAGTCAGGGACTGACAGCTGTAGCATGAATTATATTCTCAAATTTCTACAGCCAAATATTCTTTATATTTGGTGTCTATAAACACACACACACACACACACACACACACACACACACACACACACACACACACACACACCTGGCTAAGGGACGACTATTTTAAAATTATAGCATAAACACCAAATGCTGGGAACAGTCATCCCATCTGTACCATATGTTAGAAACACGCAGTGTACGTTGACGGCTGACTCAATCTTTAGGAAACTGTAGTTACTTTCTTCCTGGAACTTTCCAATGGTTACATTATTTTCATAGCAAGGGATTTGTCCTCAGCAGAAGAGATTTTGACAGTGACCGTAGGAACTCATTCTATAAAATTCCAATCTTTGTGTCTGTGTGTGTTCCAATTCTTTCATTTAGCAGAAAACAAGTTGCTCATCTGGATTCTCACAGCAACCAGGCTCCAGTGATTTCCAAGAATCTGTGACTTGAATCTGATTTATGTTGCAGAGACCATTTAATCTTCTAAAACTTGCCTTAGGTTATCAACTTCTCAACTCTATACAATGGTCAAAACACATCCCAAAATGTTCCTTTGCTTGAGTGTTTGCTCAAAAACTTCATTTTGCTCTTTCTTGTTGTTAAAAACCTAAGTTTTTTATTCCTATTGAATAGGTTTCCTATATGGATTTAAACATCAAATTTAATGGGAATTTTAGAAGCAAAGCAGAGGGAAAAGTGAGAACATTTATTTCCATCATGTTTCAAAATTAATGCTTAAAACAAGTGCTGGTTCATTTTGCAATGGACTTCTTAACCACAGGCAGAGGGGTAAATTTGAAGTATAACTCTTACAATCTTTAAGTTTTATTTGTGTAATAATTCACCAATGTTAAACAGAGTTTAATGCTCAAAACTTTTTTGTGGTGGAATTCAGACAGTGAGTGAACATAACGGTCAGCTTCATTAAAGACACATGTCAGGTGAAGGGTAGTGTCAACTGCACAGTTTCAAGACAGACAAGCAAGGCCTCCCTTTATTAGAGTATCTGAGTGTAGTCACACGCTTGACATTCAGAGCCCAAGGAGGGCTTCCCTCAGAACACAGTATTTAAAAATGAACCTTGATCTGAGACAGCTAAGCTGACACACAGCTTACAGATGGTAAACCCTTCCACTCCTAAACGCTCAGTTATCACGCTGGAAGAAAAGCGTATGCTTCTCTGAACTGTAACTGACATTAATTGTATGTGTCTGTATTTCATCTTCACTAGGTTTTCTGGGAAGGAGAAACCTGTCAGAATATAAGAAGTCATGAAGAGGAAATATTTACTCTAGGATTTCACAGTAGCCTATTATACTTTCAGAATGTTACCAAGCACATGAAAACTAGTTCTTGCTCAGAGATCATGTGCTAACAAAGGAGAACCACTGATCCAGGAAGTAAATACTTCAGAAACTGTTGGATACATGTCACTAGAAAGAAGAAAAAGTAATCAGTTTCATTTTCTTAAAACCTAGTACAGTGTTAACAATACCAGGTTGGTCCAAGATTGAACACCTAGTTGTGCAAAATGTAAGTATATAAAATGCCCTATATCAGAAGCAGAAGAAAATAGGTTTATGGTTTATATCTTCCCAGAAATTGATGCTCATTTGTGCAATATGGATCTACATTACAAATTTAAACCATGTCGCCAAGTGTACAACCAACATTCCCTTTGAAGGAAGTATAAGTAAACTATGCTTGCTAAAACTGAAAACTCATAAGGTTAGCTGTGGCTTTAGAATTTGTCTGGGTCTAGCTTATTCTTCATTTGATTGTCTGTTTCCTGACTGAAGATACAGGGACACAGACAGCATCTGTGGCTAACATGATGTATCATGGGTGAGATGTAAGGGGCTTTGCAGTTGAACTATTCTCCTAAGATCTATTTCAATCATAATAAGTACAATACCTTGTTGCTGAGACCCTCATATTAAAATTTTAAACTATCTAGTAACTTTGGTGGAAAATACATCATTTATTTCCAGGTAGTCATATTTCCCACACTTAACTCCTCCCATCTTTAGAGAAGTACAGGAAACCTGTGATTTTAGGAATTTAGATGCTACCAAGCTGAAATATCATAGACATCAACATAGAAGTGTAGAAGTCTTTTTTTTCCTTGGCTCTGAAAGTCTAAGCTGTTTCTATACAAACATAAGCAGGGATATAGTAGGAAACCTCTATGAAATGGCTCCTAAAAAATCTAAAGTTCTTCACCAATTTCTTTTCAAAATGTTTCAATTCTGTGAAATTTCCCCTCAGTTTCAGCATAACCACTTTCAATCATAAATCAATATTTACAAGGAAGTTAAATTCCACTTAAAAGTAAATTGGGTTTTGGATGTGTGATGTTTGCTACTTATTTTTTTTCAAGGCAGTGACATCACTGAAATAAAAAATGTAAAACAAATTGCAAAACAAAGTGTTTATGTAAAAATGACAGGGCTGAAAATACAGCCCCATGGTAAAGTGCTTTGCTGGTATCTGAGGTTTGAGTTCAAGTCTAGAAATACAAAATAATGACAGCAGTAGTAGACATCTACTCTCTGCTGGGTACTTACGTTTTCAAGTTGGCATGTGCTGAGAACCTAGAGAAAACCCACACCAATAGCAGAAAACACACATATGGATTGCAGAAGTCACTGAATCAAGGGAGAAGAGCTGAATTTCCAGAACACACAGCAATTACATGAAGGATATAGTCAGTCTTATGAAACGCAGTCCACAGTCGCTGAAGAGACCAATACTAAAAAAGGATTCGATTTGGGGCAGAATTGCTGAATTAGGTGACAAGAAATTCAGAAGTTGTTATATGGATTCAGGTTTTTCATGATACATAAAATGATAGAATTTGATGTGTAAGGAATTCATTGAGGAAAATACATTTAAGCAATATAGGGGAGACCAAGTACGAGATGTGGACAGCATTCAGGCAGCAGAGCAGGTCTAAGCCCATTTAAAAACAAAGCTGAGAAAAAGAAGGAGGCTTGGGCAGAAAAGCACCTCTCTGTCAGACTGGACTCCATCTCTATGTGTCCCGTGCCAGAAATGGCCCCATTAATGTTCTCCCACCCAAGTTCCTTAGAGCAGCATCTCCTGAAAAAGAGCTAAGCAAAGCGTTGACATAGCCACAAAAGTGACTTCACAGATATTTTTAAGTCCCAGGTAAATTGTTAGTTTCTCTAGTTTTAAACATTTCAGGAGCTTGGGAAATGAAAACAAGAACATTTGGTGACCTGCTCATCACATTATTCTGTTTTTGAACCTTTATTTGGAAGTACATTTAAACAAAAGATCAAATTTTAAATGAAATTATTTTCCCTTCTCATTCTTTGTGAGAAAGAGTGAGAGAGAGAGGAGAGAAGAGGAGAGAGGGAGAAAGGGAAGAAAAAGGGAGGGAGAGCATGAGAAAGAGAGGGAAGGAGGAAGAGACAGAAAGGGAAGGGAGAGAGGGAGGGAGGGCACATGCATCCACGATCTATAGTGCTCAGGTAGAAACAAGAGATCAACTTTTAGATACACTATGTGGGGCTCAAACCCAAGTTGCCAGGTTTTTGAGCAGGCATCTTGCACTCTGAACTATCTCTTCAGCCCACATTTTATTTTTCATCTATTAAAAACATTTGGTCATTTTGGCTAAAGAAGCATTTCACGATAGCTAGTGCATTAAATTAAATTTTAATATCTATTTAGAGATAAATCATAAGCAGAATGCCTCATTTTAGATTTAAAGCAAATTGTTCTATGTATTACAGCATTTTAAATGTAATGCAACTTTTTAAAAATTGAAAATAATGTGAAATAGCCTAACAGTTTAAGTTTAAACAAGGCAATTAGCTGGTTACAACTGAAACTACTAGGCCCTATTTAAAATAATGAGGTCTGACAGTTATGGAATGTGAATTATTCATTGATAACTAGCTTTTCCTCATCTGAAAACCATGGGTAGCATTAATAACAGAGGTGTAAGTGTGATAACCAAGGAGTCTGACATTAAGAACACACATGCAAATGTGCTAAATTCTTATTTAATTAAAAAGGATCATGATAGCAATATTTTTCCTGAAAGAAAATCATTAGGCAAAGTGTGTTTTCACATATGTTTCATCTTTCCTTTCCTTTAAGGTACACTTGCACATGGAAATATTTTTTGAATCATACAGAAAAGTCCTTATTGCTTATGCAAAATAAAAGACTTAAATATCTTTTTAAATTGTAGAATCTTTAAGATGATCATTTTAGAATTCTAATTCTCTTATTTGTAATCCCTTCAAGAGAGTAAATTATATCCTTCAACTTTTTAATTGAAAGAGAAAAGTAGGCCCTAATAAATTACATGCAGAAAGGCAAATAACTCGATTGATGATCATTTAATAGAAGTGAATGTTGTGATTACCATGAGCCAATTTGCTTATTGGCAGCGCAGTTCAAAACTAGCAGAATAAATCAGGTTGTTGCTCCCCATAATTTTGCAGCAAAGAAAGAAAACTCACAGGAGGTCAGCAGACATAAATCCATTTTGTCCTTTGCAGTCAGCAATGCTGGCACTCAAGGAGCAGCATGTACAAAATGGAAAGGCATAAAAACAAGCAAGACCCAAAATACAGTCTGCTTGTTTGGGTGCTCATCACTTTAGTAACTGTGGCAATAGTACTTGGAAGAAATAATTTGAGAGAGGGTGGATTTATTTGGGATCCACAGCTTCAGAAGGCACAGACCACAGGCCCTGGGTGATGGACAGAATATCACGGCAGAGAAAACAGATGATGGATGAGGAGCTTCTCTTCAGGCCAGAAGCAGAGGAAGGTACTAGAACGCATAACTTCATGTGCTGGTGACTCAACTCCTCAAAGTGGAGCCCCTGTGCATCAGTTGTTGGCTAAGCATTCAACACAGGAGACTGGAAATGCATTTCATATTTAAACCTTTAAAGATTGCAACATACTTCTATCAACATGGGCTCCAAAGGTATAATTCAATATCTGATACTAGTCCTTAAGTTATTAGTTGTATACAGGAATATATTTAACTGTAATAAAAATATGCCTGTTTTTAGAAATATTTTGTTTACTTGAGAGGGAGGTGGCCACACAAAAGTTCTGAGAGGTCCAGTTACTTGTCCAAAGTAACACAGGGTCAGAGGGCCAGAATTTCAGATGATCAATCCAAATAAAAATATAGGCTCTCAACAATCATACTACATTCTACTATTCTGCAACTCATTCATTCTATTACAAAAAACTACAAATGGACACTCACAGATGCTTGAAATATATCCTGCCATAAATCCCACAAATGTAATGTAAGTTTGAAAATTTACACAATTGTAAGTGTATGTGACCAAATGAAACAAAGAAAAAAAGATTATGGCCCGGTAATAGGACCCAGACATCTGTGTTTCAAGTTTGCTCCTGGTATTTTTCAGCACACAAGTCCAGAGGGGGAAAAAGTGACTCCAGTTAAGACTGCAGTGTCCCAAGAGTCCAAGTAAAGAATGACCCAAAATTGGGCTTTTCAGATCTGTTTCTGTTCCTGGATTTATGGATCAGTGCCTATGCATTTGTATCACAGTGGTCTCTTTACAAAGACTTTGAAAAGAAGGGTTTGAAAGATGTATTTTTTTATTATTGCAGTTATATATGACAGGAGCTAATTCTTTTGAGTACAGATGTCAGTTACAGTATACTTCTGATGCTCAGCAGAATATGTCTTTGGTCAAGCAGGAGTGAACCCCCCAATATAATGATTAATAATCAATGTGTCTGGCCTGTAAGTCCACCCAGAGGAGAAATGAAAGGCTGATATAGAATCTCTCCCTGAAGGAAGAAAAACACTGAGGGTGGGAAAGAGGGCAGAATGACACTTCCTTAGAGGAATATAAATAGTTGAGCTGTCTGGTCTTGGGTTCTGCTTGGCTTGGTATAAAATCTTCTAAGTGAATGATACATGAAGCTTGCATCACAGTTTCTTTTTGTAATAAAACCATTATTATGCAATAAAATAAGCGAAATGCAAGAATATCATTTTAGTGCTTTCTCTTCTTTTTCTGAGCTGCCTTTCTGCCCTCGCCCCCCTCCTCTTTCTAACCTAGCCTGAAGCAGATAAAGGAAGATTTTGTCATTGTACCTATGGCTAGTAATATTCAGGCATAGAATGATTACAGTTTATTTCCATCTAGTTAAACTGTTTCTTACAAGGCTAAAATTCAAGCTTGCTGTGGAATGTCTTCTGTATGTTTTGCTCTTCTTGGCTGTCCTTCCTCTCCATATTTTCTTCCATGGGCTACCTTTGTCCTCTAAAGGAAACTCTGGGAGAGAAGGTATTTGAAACTCCAGCCCACAGTTCCACTGATTATTTTATGCTAATGAATGAACTATCTAGCAATATAATATTTCACTTTTTGTGCCCTCCTGGTGGTAGCAAAAGATAAATTCTAGAGTATCTTTAATTAACTAAAGGGGGCAGAAAGAAATCTCTGTGGATTAATAATATTTATGGCCTTAAAATGAATAAAGTAACTGATGAAGGTGGGAGGGGGCACCTAAATGGTAGTCAAATCTCAGAGAGTTAATTAAAACAAAATTCATGCTTATTTTGGCCTTTTCATGTGCATATAGGATTGATTCCAAGAAACAATGAATGGAAAAATGTAAATGTTCAAATATTCTTTGTTCTGGACTGTGTCTAAATATTCCACCTTTTCCTTCTTCCTTCCACTTTCAACCCTCATATTGAAGACTTCTCATTAAAAAAAAAAAAAAAAACTCGGGCTGGAGAGGTGGCTCAGGGGTTAAGCCTCCGCCTTGCAGGCGGAAAGTCCTGAGTTCGGATCCCAGATCCCACGTATAGACGCCAGGTGGAAGCGGGGGCGGCCTGTGCTTCTGGTCCTGGTAGGGCGGAGCCTGTGAATCCTGGGGCACAAGGAGGAGGAGGCGTCCATGGTGGTTCGCGAATTCGTCCGTGGTTCTACACAGACACAGACACACACACACACACAGACGCGCGCGCACATACACACGCATATGCACACAGTTGAATAAATGATAATAATAATAAAAATTTTTTTTTTAAAATCTCAGGCAATTTTCTTTGGTATTTGTTCGTTTTTTGGATTGAAATTAGGGTTAGGGTTTCATGAAATGGAAGTTGTGTGTATACGAAGGGCCTGACTGGTTTGTTTCTGAACATTGAAAAAGGGTGTCATTGAAGATTCTTTTTTTAAAAAAAGTCAAAGCAAGTTATAGAAATAAATTTGTTCTATAGTTACTTTCTTTAAAGCCATCATAAAGAGCAAGTTTTTGTGGATGAATTATCAAAAGCGATGATTACAAAAGCTGCCCAGATTTCACAGAGACTCAGACTAAGAAATATGAAGCCAGATAAAACAGGAAAGTAAGGATCTGACTAATGACTCACAGCATGATTTGTTCATGTCATTTGTTTGAAGCCATCTGCCCTGATCCTAAAAACAGGTATATCTTCTCTGTAGTTCTTGGTTTTAGCTAAATAGGGACCCAGAAAATGACTCACACAGATCTAGTCAACTTGTCTGAGGTGCGATTATTTGCTCCTCGGTGAAGCTATAAGTCATTTTGCATTTCCTTTTCAGCTGTAAAGTAAAGCAGAATAGATCCGTACACAACAGTATTAATGAATAGAAGATTCATCCACACGGGCTACCAAAAGTGAAACTTTATTGAGAAATATGCCATGTGTTCTCCACACAGAGAGATGCTCATCACTTTTCTTTAGCTTTCATTGGGACAAAATCACTTAAATATATTTTATTACAGTGATACAATACTATTATAAACTATATAAAATATAACCGAGTTGATGTTCAATTATACATAAAATGACTCAAAGGAGCTCAATTCACATTCTGCTTGATCATTTATAACCTTTATTACTTTAGGCAAGACATTTGATTACTTTAAAAAAATCTACAGATATGAAAAATAAAGACAGCTAGAGAAGTGGAAAAAATGACAGTAAGACAAATAAAAATATTAATTTTCCTTTTGACAGCATCTGGAATCACCTAGAAGATAAATCTCTATTCACACCTGAGGGACTATTTCAGCTAAGGTCCATGAGGAATTGATATGGGATGCCCCATTTTGATTTGGGATGGACATTTGGACTAGATAAAATGAACTGATTACTAGAATTCATTGTTTTCTGTTTCCTGATCTGTTTATGATGTGACTAGCTCCTTCTAGCTCCTGCCACCTTAAATTCCCCACCATGATAAACTGTACCCACACAAAACAACTGTGAGGGAGACAAAAACATCCTGCCTCATATTCCATTTGTCAAGAGTATTTTTTATTACAGAAATAGGAAAAAGAACTAAGGTAACAAATCTGTGGAATTAAAATAGAAAAATTCATAATTTCTGGGGATCTAGTCCTGCATGTATTTCTAATAATAATAATAAAAAGGCATGATCATCAGGAAGCACTATTTTCGTAGGAAAAGAATACACTTCATAACATGATAGCAGCTACTTTTAAGTTTTGTCCATGAAAATCAAAGTATATGTACATGAGTTTGTTTGAGACACCACCAATCATTACCACACAAAATGTTTCCTTAACATTAAGATTCCTTTTGGCATTTTTTTCTCATGGGACTTGTTCTTTCACTAAATTACTCATTTTAATTGAGAATTATAAAGCTGCTCAGGGGGTAGCATCATGCTGAGATCAAAATGACTGAAGATCTCATAGATTTCTTTCTGTGTGTGGTAGGCTGATGATAGCATGCAGCAATTCTCCAGCTTAATTTAATAGATAAAAAAGCTCTTTTTCCTAGCTATAGAAAAAAATAGATAAAATAGCATTTGCTTTCCAGAGCCAAGGCCTCGATAATTTTATTACTAATTTTGATCTCTTACTAAAATAGTCACAGAAAGTTTTAGCAACAAAGTGGCCTGTTTCCTAACATTGTTATGCCTGTCTGATTTCTAAATGGCTTCTATTAACTTCAGGAAAACATACTCCCGCTCATATTTCCTATGGAAAATTTCAGAATCTAAAATTTTCCATGATCCCATTGCCAAATTATAACTGTGTTAAAAAAAAAAAAAAAACTCCTTGCCCAGTAAGCAAAACCAGAAAGTCAATGAAATGTATAAAGAGAAAGGTTAATGGTGTAACAGGATCAGTTTGTATAAAAATATTTGCATTCATTCTGGGAAATAACACCTTCATATACAGAATAAAACATAAACATTTATCTCTTAAAATTAATCAAGCACACAGCATGAGGTTGACCAAAAAATAAGATAGCAAATGAAACATGACTAAAAATTGCTAGGTATTAAGATCCGAGAATTTCAAACATTTTGAGGAAGGATGATGTTGGGGCAGGCTGAATAAATTATGTGATTCATTCAGCCCTGCTTGAATATAAGAGGAGGCTAAGAGTCTTGCCCACATCAAAGAAGGACCAGTGTCAGAGGCAGGCCACTGGGTCCCTGATTCCTGTTTGAAGCTTTTTCAGAGCTCTGTGAAGCTGCTTCAGATGTGGATTCTACCCGAGGAAAGCAAATGAAAGAACACAGTGGTGGAAAGGGAAGTTGGAGAGCTGTGGACAGAGGCGGGGCAGAAGGTAAGAGGGCCCAAAACTCTTTCTGCCTCACTCCAATCACATGACTGTTTCTCCCTGTAGCCCTCCCATTTCACTCTTTCTGATCTTTCTTCCCATGTTGCTGGGAGATGTCCCATTCAAATTAATTTCCCATTCGTCAAATGGTCCTTCCCTTTTCAAAGTGTTATCATTGATTGAGAACCTATTAGTGTAATAAAAGTAACTGCCATTTTATGGAGTAGGCAAACTTCAGTGAAGACCACAGATGGATGGAAACTCCACCTCTGACACCAGGCCCCTCACAGTCTTTTGCATAGGACATGGCCTCACTTGTTTGGTGACACCCGTCCAAAGAACAGACTTGAGTGAGATGGCTTGTGCTCATAAACTAGCTGTGCCTCACCCATCTGTAGTTTCTTCATCTCTGTGATGGCTGCAGTAATGAGAATCTCATTAATTAAAGAAATGAGTTATCCTAAAGCTTTGGAACCCTGCTGATGGACTGATAGACATTGATAAGTTACTCTTTTGTTATTTTTCATATTTATTTCCTCCACAAGATTCTACTTTTGGACAGAAAGTTCGTTGAAAAGAGGAATCCAGTGGAACTTGTCTGAGTATCTACAGTGACTCATATGTCCAAAGAGGGCTTTAAACTGGTAACATCAGCCTGTGGCACAGATGTTCATCAAACATGCTTTGTCTTCCTGTAATCCTCCCACACTTTGGTTCTCACACATTGGTTCCCAATGTTGGTATGAGCTCTCCTCACAAACTGGATTAAGAACCCGACAATCATAAGCCAGAATGAAGCTTCTTGTTCCCCCTTGTACTGTTAGCTGGTGAATTTATGGGAAGCATGCAGGCAAATTGTGACAGCATCTAACCAGCAGCCCAGAAAGAAAAGAAAGTTCGAGGTCTATGCAACCTCTCCTAGATAGGAAAGAATAATTCACTTTAACTTATATTTAACTGGCCAGACCTAGTCACATGGCCCCATCTGATGGAAACCAAGGGAGTTGGAAATACCATATCCAAAGAACCCTTGAGATCAGCTAAACATCACTAGCCAGACAGCATGCCTGTTCAAGTATGTCAAAGAATGCCAACTCAGTAAACCAGACAAGAAGCATAGTAGTGGGCTCATGTTCCTGGAATTCACAGAATTCCTAGTCCTAGTCTGGTGCTGAAGAATGCTAAAGGTTTTTGTTTTTGTTTTTGTTTTTTAAGCTAGATCCATCTATCTTATCCACCTGTCTAAGGAATAGTCTCACCCACCATGGGCTGGGTCTTCCACATGAATTAGACAGTACCTTCAGGTTTGCTCAGGGCTTAACTCAACAACTAATTCTACACAAATATGCCAAGATTTTAAGCCTTCAATTGTTAAGTTTACACCTGTATCTAACTATTACAGGTGTTAAGTTTCATGTACTAAAAATAATGACCTGTCAGCCAACTTGGTTCTGTAATGACTCAGTGAATCAGGGTGGGGATCTCTGTAATTGTATTGCTTTTTATGATGGAAGAGGAGATGAAAGATTTGATAGGTTTGTAAACCATGCAGTTGCTTGTTTTAACAAGTAGTCCATTCTAGTGCATATAATTCCCATCAGTCAAGGGTCACATGACCAAGAAGGAAACCTAAAGAAACTATTGATAATATTGATAAAGGGCTCAATTAGGCATGATGGTGAATACCTGTAATCCAATAACTCTGGATTCTGAAGCAAGAGGATTATAAGTTCTCAGGAAATCTTGGATGTATAATGAAATCCTTCTTCAAAAAGAGGGGTATGGGAAAGTGAGAGAGAGAGAGAGTGAGGGAGGGAAGCAGGGAGAAAATACTAAGTGTGCACAGATGATGATCTCATTTGATATTTTAATATATTGTATTTATGTGTGCATGTGTGTATATATGTGTGTTTGTGCATGTATGAGAAAATGGGAGAGAGAGAGAGAGAGATATGCAGGCTTGTACATATATTTGGAGGTCAGAGGACATCTATATAAGTCAATCCCTTCCCTCTACCATGGGCCTTCCAGGGACTGAACTCAGGTTATTGGATTTGTATGTAGGTTCCCTCCTCCTCTGAGTCATCTTGTCAATCCTTATGGAAGGATTTTCCAAAAGGGTTTTTAAACTATTATATAACATTATAAATTTGGCTTATTTCTATCTAGCAGTTTGGAGCTTTGAATAAATACTATATTAGTATCAAGCTAAAAACTTACTTACCTTATTTGAACCCTAAAAATGATATCATAGTCTTTTTAAAATTTTATGTAGCATGAGAATGCAAGATTGCATATTTTTTGCATGTGTGAGTGTGTGTTGTGTGTATGTGTATTTGTGTGTCTGTGTGATCAAAAGAAATATTTATAGTGAATTCTCCCTGATACTTGGTTGAGGCAGGGTCTTTCTTGTTTGACTCCAGGTGATCTGGCCTGAACTTGCACTTTTTTTTCCTATGTGGTTGGTATTACAATTGCATGGCAGTACATCTGACTTTCTACATGGCTTTCAGTAGTCAAACTTGGGTCCTATTTGCCTGATGAGTCATTGATCTCCCTGGCCACATCATATTCGTGAAACATGCATTTTCTCATATACTTCTTACATGGGAGAATCCTCAGTTGGCACCTGATGTGCAAATACTCACGGTTCATTGCACTTTATCTCAATGTTAGCTAGACTGCATCATTGCCAAAAGGAACAATCAAAACAGACTGAGACTGAGAATTTCAGATTTGATTCCTGGTTCTACAATCTCCTAAACTTCAGCCTTAGAAGCCTCATCTGCAAGGACAGAAGAGTCTCATAAAGTTCTTAAGATATTTAAATCTACTAACACATTGAATGTTCTTTGAACAGCACCTGACAGCACAATCAGCAATAATTATTAGTCTGATGACACAACTTGGAATAATCAAGTTTTATATTATAATTTGTGCTCAAGGGACCATGCTGAGTGTCAGATGAAACAATGAAATAAAGACATGGATTTGCTCACAAGACTTCATGCAACCAGAGAGGAAAATATTAAACTAGGAAAATATTAGTCTTAGTAGATGTGTAATATGTGATTGAGATCACTGAAATTTTAGCAGTGAAGTTTATTCTATGCTTTAAAATGATTCCTTTCAAACAAACCACATGCCAAAACTCTTTTCATAAAATGTTTATTAATTTGAAAAGAGCTCTTCATATTCAGCATTTTACCTAAGGGGAAGAAAGAGGAGTTTCATCTTTAGAGACTTAAAAATGTTTAGTATCAATAATTATACTTCAGACAGTAAAAGCAAACATCAATTAGTCATATCCTTAATGTGAAACATGCTAATGCTTGTTAATGTTCCTAAGTGTAATTGTTGCATATGCAAATATGAAAATATCCAGTATCATATTTTTCTCCACAAAAATTCTCTTCAACAGAAGATTCTTAGAGCCCTGTTCATTTTGAAATAAAATATGCAAAAGAAGAGCTTTCCCCATATTTTATTCCTTTGGAATATTTTAATGAAAGATTAATATCTTCTGCTATGAACAGTTGCACTTGTTTTAACTTCCAGCATCTCTGTTCTGGTTTTACCTTCCTACATGTGGTTCTATCACCTTGAATCAGAGCCCTTTTTTTCCATCTGTTTCTTCAACCTCTACAATGCTTGCAGACAGTGATGGAGGTGGTGAGAAAACCAGCGCACACAGTCCAAGACCTCTTTGCCCCACCAGCACGCAACTCATTTAGCAGTATACAAATGATTTAACAGTAATCCCAGCTGGGTTCCCAGAGGAAATCATTTCCATTCCCACCCCTGCTTGTAGATGGAGGTCATGTTTCTTCCTCTCCTAGTCACTGTTCAGCCAAACTAGTCATATTTACATAATTCTCCCAGTAGTGTTAGGTAAACTTTTTGAAATCAGAGCAGTTTGTAGATTTGCACATCCTGAAAGGGATATGTGGCAGATGAACCTCAGAGATGCTGGGATGAGGCTTATGAGATGAATTGGTATTCACTCTGTGTTAGATAGGCTTTCACCTCCCCACAGCTGACCTGTAATCCTAGAAGTTGGTGTCTGTGACCTTATTCTCAGATTTCCAGTGGGGTTTGTTGAAAGCTGAGGAATTAAGACATCTAAAGGTAAGAAGAAATTTAATTTGGGTATTTAGCCCCTTTCTATTTCCTTTCTGTGCCTTGGCAGAGTACGTTGTATTCTGGCAAGTTGGAGATGACTGTTAGCATACTTAAGTAAGAATTCTAGAGTTGGAGGCGGCAGGTCGCAGGAGGGAGCACAGTGTCTTTGGACTCTGGGGAGCTGCAAGACCATGAGGAACTTGGCCAACTATGTCTGCAGCAAAGAGTTCTCAGAATGAGGATGCCCTTTTGGGGCCCAGTAGCCAACTGGGGTCTTCCTACTGCTGCCATCAATGAAATGAAGAAGTCTCCAGAGATTACCAGTAGGTGGATGACATTCACCCTCTGTTCCTATTCTTTGACATTTGTGAGATTTGCTTACAAGATGCAGCTCTAGAACCGGCTTCTGTTTGCTTGAGTGGGACGAAGGAAGTCACCCAGTTTATTCAGGGAGGATGGCTCATCAACTATGAGATGAGTCAGAAGATATCTGCATAGCAGTGCCAGGGAAAGGACATCACCCAGCCACAGCACAAACCACAATCCCACCAGCACCCTAGTCTTGCCAAGGAGAAAACCCGAAGTGCTTTATCTACTGACCATGCCATCTTTCTAGAAATAACCAAGAATTCCTAAAGCAACTCTCTGCTATCTTACAAGGGCTGAAGAATTGCCCAAAATATACAACTGATTTAATAATTTCCATTGGTGATTTATCTCCAGTTATTTGCAGTAATATTTATATATCTCTTGGGATAAGCTTAATAAAACCTGAAGGGGTCAAGATTTTGTAACTTCAGCACTTAAGTATGCAGAATTCTTGACTCTTTCTTTAATGACAAGAAGATGTCCGTCAGCTGGCCAGACAGTAATGATGATTTCCAATGTCTATTCCTGAATACTCTCTTACAGTTGCAGATTCCCTTCAGGATTTCTTACCAGTTTTCTCTTCTCTGTAGGATTGTGGTTATTGATGTCTGTACTGACTCTTATGTCTAAGTTATTCCTCCTGCCTCAGTAGCTTTTCTGTGTTTTAGCCACATGTTTATAGAAAGCCCTATCCCTGAAGTTCCTTCAGCGGCCCCTTTGAAAGTGATCACGCTGTTTCCTACTCACCCTTGACGCCACGATGATCTGATTCCACAGAAATCAGATGGCCTCAATAAAAGGAAACTAGGATAGTATCTGAGGAAACAAGAAGAATAGGATTTTTTTTTATTTTCCAAAAGTTTAGTGCTATTTGCCTTATTGGGAATCTGCAGATAAGTTCCAATTTAAGACATATGTAGTCAGGGAAAAAGTAAAGTGATTAGAGATCTATTATCCTCCAACTCCCTCAGGATATTATGGTTCTTATCATGTGTTGAGTTTCTTAGGCATCCCTTTCACATCACAGGTCTGTTTGACAGGCCTTAGACATGGTAGAACGGAGCAGGCATAGGAGCTAAAAAAATCTCCTTCCAGCACTAGACTTAGACTTTGTCTTGATGTATTGTGTGGCTTTGGACTCATCACAAAGCTTAGACCGTGCCTTTCTTTTTTCTTTTCTTTTCCTTTCTTTTCTTTTCTTCTTTTTTTTTTCTTTTCTTTATGGTAGGGTAACTATGATTCCACATCTCAACTATGATTTCCACAGTCCTCTTAGACAGGAAAACTGCTTATGTTTGAAACTGTCCTGACCATGTGCCAGATGCTGAAGTTCACTTTATCCTGTGACCCATAAGGCCTTTCATCTTATATTGCGTTCCAGACACTAAGTGGTTAGGGGACTTTGAGTGTCATCTACTGAGCTGCAATGAGCATGACTGTGCCACTTCTCCCTGCCACAGATGACTCATACAGTGGCAATGTGTGTGGGTTTGCCTCAGGACTCTCACTTCAACAGCATCCTCTGACGCCTGCTGTCTGGATGACCATCTTGAGTGTCTCCTCTAAGCTTGCAAATTAATGTTCTTTTCCCATGGAGTACTCATTTTGTGACTATGTGTTTTGTAACACATGCTTCTCTCTCTCCTCAAGGTCGGTAGTCAAGTTGTCAAACTTACCCTAAAACCCCACCCGCAAAGTCATTCCCTATGGACAGCATTTTCCTACCCAACTTCCTTTTCTGCTCCTGCTGTTTTAACTGTCATCCCATTGTGCTGCCTGATGCATCACCAATTTCCACAATGCATGTGTGCCGGAATTCCTGTGCCTAACCTTTAAATCAATAACACAAGCTTCATCATACTCTACAGAGAAAATGATAAAACTTGCCTGAATAAATGTAGTAATGAAACATTGTTCCAAAGATAATACCTGGAAATTTTGCTTTGATCCTTCTTGAAAATCCAGTGGCTCAAATCTAGAAGCGGAGCGGTAGCTGGCCAAACCACAAAAGAATCCACAATGTAATGTTGGTCTGAAATGTTCGGTGGTAGAGGAGGAAAGTTAGATCCTTGAAACAAGTGTTCTGATGTCAACATACAATTAAGAACAAGTGAAGAGGAAAAGGAAAGAGAAGAGAGGTAATAATAAACCCTGCGTGGATCTGGCAGAGATGTTGCTGCTGTTACTGTTTTCCCAAAAATTCTCATGTGTTGAATAAAATGATCTATGCTAGAATGGAAAATAAGTCTAAAGACAGCTCTTCAAAGTTTTCACTGAATTTTAAGTAAGTTGTTGTGGCTATTCTAGTACAATATGTCCACCAAAGTCAGTACAACTTTATTATTATGGATTTGCATGTTCTTAGGTCTAGTACTGTTCAGACACGGTCACTGTTATTATGTCATAGTTACAATCCTAACTTTGTGTAATAGTTAATCTTGGGTGTCAACTTGATCACAACTGGTATTAATTAAGATCAGCTCTCAGACCACCTGAAGAGATTATCTGGAAAATACAAAGATCAGCCATAGATCCGATGGGAACCTTCTTAGATCTCACTGGAACATCACAGTAGTGGACCAGATAAAAGGAGCCACAGAACAGAAGACAGGAGAAGAAGAGTGACGCTCCAGGAATACTCTAGCTACGTGGATGTCTGCCATGACTTTAGCTTGCTTACAGCGTCAGCCATTAGCCATGTCACTTCCACAGTGAAAGACTGTATCTCCCTTCTGGAACCCTAAGGTAAATAAATTTCCTTTTCTCCCTTAAATTATTTGACTTTGGGTGTTCTCTCACAGCAATTGTTAAGAGTAACTGTAACACTTTGGAAGCATGCCCACGTTTGCTCAAGAAAGCCTTACTTTAATCAGTGTCACAAACACAGAGGAAGACCTGAGAGACACAGCAGAATTGACTAATTTTCACAGGCAGAGTAGCGACATCAACAATGAAAGTATTCAGGGAGAGGAGACTTGAAAACTGATTATTAAAGGAGAAATACAGATATTAAGAGAGAGTGATATGAGAAATATTTCCTTGAAACAGAACCAATCAATGGGGGATATGTAAAACCCAGGCTTTGAATTCATCACAGGGAGACACATGACCAGGTAGGATATTTAAAGAAACATGCAGGAGTGAGGTTCGTGTGATTTTTTAACCATCTAAACATAATTGATAAAAGGTGCTCTCTGCCACAAGGTAAACATAAATTATCTCAGTTGCTTCTACTTTACTTGCACTTTCCCCAACTGAATTTACCTCTTTCAGCTCCTCACTAACTCTTTTGCCTTAATTGCCATTAATTACCTTTCAGGACATTCTCTCATCATAATCTAATTCACTGCTTAGATATCCTTTACAAGTTTAAGGAAATATCAGTGTATATGTACATGAGTCCTCCACCTTCCAGGGCTTCTGTTTTTTGTTTGGTGGAATAGATCCAAATTTGGATGGCTAATGATAAGTCCCTAACTTGCAAGATGTTCATGTTTTCAAGAATAATAAGAAATTTTCTAGAAAAATAATAAAATCTAACATGTAGAATTTTTATATGGCTGAATATTCTGTACCAAGTTAAAAACAAATTCTGAGGTTATACTTACAGATATTAAATCTTTTAAATCATGAATGTGTTAGATATATTTTAAAAATATCAAAACATTTTTTTGCATTTGAACTTTTTATTCCGCTCTCTCATTTTTTTTCATTTCTTCTGTTTATTGTTGTTACTATTACTATGCATTTGTGGCTGTAAGAAAAGAACCCTTTCACTAATAACACTGTTCAAAATAGAGTATCATAAAATGAGAAGTATTCTTTGGGGTCTTTTCTGATTTTGTTATTTCTTTATTCTTTATAGGCTTTTAAAAGCACCAGAAGACACAAAGCTTAGACTCTGATCCCACCTTTGGTTTTTATTTCATTTTAATATATTAGTGCATGAATCAAGGAAGTAAGCTAAAAATTGTCAAGAGTGTCATCAGGGGCAATGCATGCATAAACCAGTCTACTTTCACAACCCTGATTAGCTTTTCAGCTTTCCATGAAAAAATTATTTCTGTCAATATTTTAATTTCAGCTAGACAAGGTAGAAGGAGTGAGTGGCATCCACGCAGATGGTTGACAGAAAACGGATGGCTGCGTACACTGACTTGATTAAGAATCAGGAAATGATGCATGCAGCTTGGTATAAACACATGGAATCGACATCTCCCTCCGAGGAACTCATTCTTACAAGTTATAGTACTATGAATAAAACACTTAAATTTCAATAGTGTAGCTAAATAAATTGCTTAATTAGTATGTAGATTTGTGTATATTTTTAAGACCCAAAACAAAGTAGACTTTAGTGAACATAAAATGACCTTAAAATCATTACTTAGCTTCCTTATTAACTTTCTGAGCACTTGAAAGATGAGTGTCAGCTGCCTAAGTGAAAACAAGAATAATTACAGTCATAAAAATTATTTGCCTGTGGTTGTAAGGGTCAGAAAGGACCACTCCAAATTAGTACTCTATACCATGCTACACCTTCAGATCAATATGCAATTTTGTCCATTTTGAATAGCTTGATTTGAGGGATCAAAACTTTGTGTGGACAAGGAAAACCTGTAGAAAGGATTTAATACTACTTGACCTTGACCTGTTTTTATGGATTGGATTGGGTTCTCCAAAACCTGTTTAGTTCCCAGGTCCAAGAGTCTGTGAGGTGGTTTTATTTGGAAAAAAAGATTTTCAGATTCATTAATAAGGACCCTAATCCAGTATTACTATGACCTTTGTAAACATAGAGAGCTATGCATACAGAGGGAAGGCCATTTCTTTATAAAGGCATCATTCTCAGGGAGATAAATATCACATATTTTCTTTCATTTATGGTTCCTGGAATATGAGAGAGACAACAGGAAAAGAGGTAGAGAAGTATAATATGTACTGACATGAAAATATCTTTGTGTAACTATGCATGTGCTGTGCATGATGAATATATACAATACGACTTTTACAAAAAATGAGAAAAACATATGGAGGTGAAGAACAGATAAGACATCTATAAGCCAAGGAAAGTGTGATTGCCAGCAAGGCATAAGGATGGTGTAGATTCCCCCACACTTTTCTAAAGGAACCAAGCCTTTGGACACCTTAATTTCAATACAGAGCATTAAGTTTCTTATGCTTACCCCAGCAGTTTGTGGCACCCTCTGCATCCTTAGCAAACTAAAGCATACCACAATAAAAAATAAATTACAATATATAATATCCACCCACACATAAATTATATATATAGCAGAGTTTTCACAAGTCAGTTATTAGTCATTTCTAAATATGAAACAATTTTTTGGTTGCAACTCATAAAATTAACATGCAAAAGATCAGCACCCAGAATTTGGAAATGATTAGACTAAGAAATAAACAATATTTAGTTGCTACACATTGAGTCCTTTTTATTTATCATTATTGAACAAGGTTGAAGAGAAGGCTTTAAACTAATTTTTAAAAATATTTCATTTTATAAAAACTAAGAGGGTAGAGAAAGACAGAGACAGAGAGATACAGAAAGAGGCACATGTGCGTTCACAACTTTCATGTTGACTTCTAGGGATCAAACTCAGGTCACCATTTTGCAAGAAGCTGCCTTATCCACTAAGCATCTTGTTGACCCCAAGTTAAGATTTTATTTACTTTTATTTTTTTCACATGTTGTATACATGTGTTATGTTTATGGGTGGGGTAGGCTAGCATGTATACAAGAGGGCATTCAAGTGTGTGTGTGCCTATGGAGGCCAAAGGGCGACATCAGGAACCATCCTAGATTGCTCAACTTCCTTATTGCTTTGTACTGGGCTATCCCAGGCTTTGTCTTCCAGGCAACAGTTGACATTTCCACTCAGCATTTTTACATGGGATCTAGGATTGAAACTCATGTATTTTTTGCTCACGAGGCAAATATTTTTTAACCACTGAACCATCCCTAGCCCCCAATAGACATTTTTAAGAGAATGTTATACACATCAGGATAATAAAATAGTATCAATTTGGAAAGAAGTCACATGGTAAACATAACATACCATTAAAGAATTCTTTAATGTCAATGCTGGAGACTACCTGTTGAAGACTGAACAGGACTTCCTGAAAGTCTCGGTTTTATTTTGTTCTAATCTCACAGCTACAGTCCAGAGAACAACTTTTTGCCTTGTCATTTTGGCTGAAGTGTACCTTGAGTAGTGCTGAAAGATGTAAACTGGAGAAAGCTGATGTAGATTGATTACATCACTCAAACTCTGGCATTCTTAGATCAAATTTGACTTGACATTCTTATTTGACTCACAACAAAGGAAGTGCAACTCCTTAGAGCTTCTGTTTCGGTGTTTCAAACTGTGTCCCAAACTGGGGAGAGGGCTCAAGAGTTAAAGCCTTTGTCTCCCGAACAGAAGAACCTGAGTTCAGAGCTCCAGATGTTGTGGCCTTTATTATAGTCCTGCAAGATGGAGACTGAGAAACCTTACAGCAAAGCAGTAAGTACATGAAACACACACACACACACACACACACACACACACACACACACAGACACACACACACATTTTTGTTATAATCATAACAAGTCAGTATTTTAAATATTGTGTTTGATTCTCTAATAAATATTTTATTTATTTATTTATTTTATAGGTGTGTGTGTGTGCACGTGTGTGTGTGTGTGTGTGTGTATGTGTGTGTGTGTGTGTCAGAGGGCACTGTATGTCCCTGTGGAGGACCAAGGATGACTTTGAGAATCATCTTAGATTGCTCCTACCTCCTTCTTGCTTCACTCTGGCATTTCCCAGGCTCCACCCAGCAGGGCCAGAAGTGCAGGCTGCTGCCATATCCGCCTGGCATTTTTATATGGGACCTGGGATCCGAATTCAGAACCTTCTGCTTGTGAGACAGAGTCTTAACCCCTGAACTATCTCTTCGACCCTCTAATACATTTTTTAATATACTGTTGCTGCTTATAATACAGCTATTAATTGATTTCCTGCCAATGATCAAACAAAGCTCTTGGTGGAGAAATATAAAAGGCTTCCACTATTCTTTGATACTTCAATCTGTCTCTCCAATGGTTTTTAAGTGTTGCTTATGTATCATTAACTTATTTGGCAGGGAAGAGGAGTGACACAAAGCTTCAGAACTGAAGTAGTAAGAATTGCTGCCAAGAAAAATCAATCAGAAATAGAAGATGAACATCCGTAATATTTTCACTGAAGCCAAGGAAGCATTGAACATGATTAGTAAAATGTGATTTTTCTGTGTACATTTTAGAATGAGGTACACTAAAAAAACTCCAGAGGTGTTTTCAGATATAGAGACTACAATAGATATTATCTTAGCATCTCTTATCGAAATTACAGTCAGGATAATTATGCTCATCAAATTCTTATCAGTCCAGATTACCCTGTGTGTTTCTTTTGCATCTCTAAGAACAACTTACTTGCCTGAAGTCTTCACTTTTGTTGTCTACAGCTGGATCTTTTGCACTGCCTTCTGCAAGCCAGAAATTTCCTGAATTTTTCTAGCCTAGTTGTACAACTGAGAAACTTTCCTCTCTTTTATTATCTCAGATTAAAATACCAATTTTTCCAAAAATCTCAAAGAGTCTTAATTTCACAAAGTCATTGTTATGATAAGCAGCAGACCCAAGCAATCTAGGAACAAAGGGATCTTATTAGTGCTTAATTCTAGGGTACATTCCTTTTTTTAATATTGATTTATTTTTTCCACTCATACAAGCTTGATAGGTACCCCATTCCCTTCCCTCCCTCTACTCCTCCCTGGATCCTCTTGTTCCTTTCCCCCCTTTTCCCTTCTTTTAAGGCAGGAAAAGTCATACCAGCAGAAGGCAAAGAAACCAGCCCTGTCTTAAACAGACTCAAAACCAGAGAGACAAGGACCAATGCCTCTTTCTAGTTTGCCAAATTTCCAACAAACATTATCCATTTTATCCACCTACCCGAGGAATGGGTCTACCCACAATGGGCTGAATCTTTTCCCATTAATCACACAATCAAGACACTCTCCTAAAGGCTTACTCAAAGGCCTGCTTTTAACCAAATAATTCCTCAAGTTGTGCCAAGAGGCTCACCTCCCAAGTGCCAATTGACAGCTGAAACTGTCATAAAGTATTAAGAGAGATACATAGTATTGTTTAGATATGAAAAATTACTGTTAAGTATGTATGTGAGGCAAAGACTCTAATAGTGTAACAGTTCATCCTCGAAAAATATCACAAATCAATGAAATGCAATGAAATTCTCAAGGTCGATTCTAAAGTTTTCATTAGCCAAAAACGCTCTCTGTTCCTTCATTTGGCACTGGGAAAAGAGAAGTGAGTTGTGTGATTGTTTTTCACAGTGGATTCCCTGTATCTTTTCAATTTTCAATCTGGAGAATTATCATGCTTTTTCTTCTTTTGACCATATAGAGAAAAGGGCAATTACCCTGCTTTTGATTTTCACTCTGGGATATGCTTACTTTACTTTTATCTAGAGGATGTTAGCCATAGCAGGTCTGAACACACCTCCTTGTGCAAAGACTTTGTGCTAGGTAGCTGCAGCTCCAAAATGTACACACACCTGGAATGACCATATGCTGGCCATAAGCAAGGCTTTCAACTTGTCCCTCAGTCCAATCTAATTCAGCCAATTCCTTGTTAAACTGTAGACATTGAGGAAGCCGAGATGTCAGCAGCACACCCTACACAGCTCTAAGACAGTCAGAAGTAAGTGGTCAGTGCTGACAGTAGTTAATTTTAGATGTTGACTTGACAATTGAGAGCTGAGCCTTTAGGCACCACTATGAAAACTTACTTAGCTAAGGCAAGCCTCTGAGTAAGGTATAAGAGATCATATAATTGACATGGGAAAAACAAGTACAAGTGGGTAAGGTTTAAGTGGAGCAAGAAGTGGTTACTTTGGCAAACTATAAAGCTCTTCGCTCTTTCTGTATACATTGTAAAGTCAGCTCCTTTGGTTCTTGATGGTAACTTTAATGCCATATGGGCTATAACTGAAAATAGCTAGATTAATAAACCCCTTGTTCCCCTAAGTTGTCTAGGCCATTTATTTAGCACAGCAGCTGAGAAGTGACTATGACAGCATTGTTGCATGCCACTTAAAGTCCATATTTTATTTTCTCCAAAAGATTCTGACTTGCTCTATATAAAAAGCAGTATGTTGAAAGTGATAAATTGATTTTTATTAGATGCTTAAAATAAAATACGTATGCTTTAATTCTAAGGAACTTCTCAATTTTTTTTATTATTTTTTGATTTCCACTCATACAAACTTAACAGGTACACCAGTCCCCTCCCTCCCTCCAAACTCCCTCTGCCCTGTTCTCCCCTTTCCTCCCCCTTCCTCCCTATCCCCCAGTGCCTCCCCCTCTCATCCCCAGAGCATCCTTTAATGTTAAAAAAGGATGAATAGATATCAAGTTAGTGGATAGGAAATATATTGATACAAGAGAATGAGGAGCAGATAGGACAAATAGAAGAAATCTGTAAGTCCAAATGTAAGAGGAAAAAATTTTTATATGAACTAAATACTTCAGCTAAAAGAGTAATGTTGTTTGGATAAAACAAAGTGCTTACTAAAGACTAAACTTAAGAACATGAAATTCTCAGAAAATGGAAAAAATGCCCTTTGTTCTTACTGAACAAATGTGCATTGGACAAACTGTGTTTTCTGTTTGAATCACATTGTTAATATATGGGATATTCATATTGTCTCCAGACTTTAACTAATCAAATCCTTATAACCTTATATTCTTTCAGGGATGTATATGAGCATGAAATGAGCTTGTGTCTTTTTCACCTTTATTACCCAATCCTAATCACCTTCTTTTCCCACTACAAACTTTCTTCTCACAGGTCCCCCACCCACCCTTGTTTTCATGTCCTCTTGTGTGTGGAGCACTATGTTTTATCTGGGTTCCATTAAAGCCATCTGTCTGAGCACTTGCGGAGCATGGGTGATACATCAGTAAGCACAGAATTAAGGTAAGTAGCTGTTCTTTTTCTCTCTGAATCCAGGATTGTTCTATTAAAGAGGTATGTAATCCCTTCAAATCTTTCCCTTTCTATGGGAGACCAAGAGATGCTTATAACCCTCGTGCAGATCTCGTAAGTAAACATAGCTACAGTGAGTTTATGGATGCAACAGCTTTGCCAGATCCAGAAGTTACCATATGGCTACACCCCACCCAACCTTTAGGCTCTTCATTCACATAATCTCTTGTTCCATGATGCTCCCTGAGTGCTGTTTGGGGAGTGATTTGTATATGACAAATAATGCATATCCATTCCTATAAATTAAAGAAATCAATCCACTAGCCTAATGTATCTGTATGCATCTAAAAACAAATTTTCATCAAGTATAAAGCAAAAATTGGCTGAATAAAAGGAAAAATGGAAGACTGAATATACCCAAATCTATAAAATAAGCATAAAAATTCAGTAAGACTAGAAAATAAGTAAAAAGAACTAACAGGTTTGACTGATAAATAGAACACTGAATACAATAAAGAATATAAATATTCTTTTTAAGTTAAAATGATTCTATTCTAATCATTAGGTAAGTCTCAACAAATGTCAAAGGATACATTGCAGCGTATGCTCTGAAAGTAGTGGCCTTAAGCTAGAAATAATTAGTAGAAACAGAAATAGAAGGTGTTCAATTGCTTGAAAAATATATAATGTAATCCAAATTAATCACGTACTAAAATAGAAACATGATGAAAATCAAATATTTTCAAATAAAATATATTAAGTACAACACAATCAATTTATGAAATATAGCTAACATTTACATATAAGGAAATGAATAGCCTTGGATAATTACATGAAAAAAGAAGAAAAACTAAGAACGTTTCTTAAATATTCATCTCAAATATATAATAGAAAGAACACCAGAACCAACGAAATAGAAAGAATTAATAATATTAACAAAATAGACATCCAACAAGTAGAAAATGAAACCAAAATCTAAATCTCACAAATATAAACAAAATGAGTAATATCCTAGTAAGATTTATAAGAATAAGTGAAAGAGGTACAGAATACTGATGTCAGAAATCAAAGGGAGTCATAAATATAGAATCTACAGATAGTAAGAAAATGCATGATGTACAACTTCAGGCTAATCAATTTTAAAATATTAATGAAATACTAAGGTCCTTGAAAACTACAACCTACTGCTAGATGCAGCAAAAAAAAGAAATTTTGAATTGCCCTCTGTTGCCCAGAAACATTTTTAGAGAACAAATAACACTTCATAACTCATTTCATGATGCCTGAAAACCTTAAAACTAAATCTTGACAAAGGCAATATATAGTAAAATAATACTATTCTAAGGAGGATCTAATTCATAGATCCTGTGAGTATGGTACCTTGCATGGAATTGTCTTTCCTTATGCTAGTAAGTTTACAAATTTTCAGAGGAAACTGGTCTGGATACTGATTGGTCACAACTGAATCACATGTGTCTTCAGAAGTGAAGAACAAAGCAGAAGAAAAAGTCAGAAAGGGGAAACATGATGAAAACTTGACCTTCTACCTCTTTGAAGATGGAGGAAGGCGTCCATTATCCAAAATATATGGTTGCCTCTAGAAGCTAGGATAAAAGTGCAATTCAGAGCTCACAAAAAAAAAAAAAAAAAATGAAAAGCCCAGTTTCACAGCTGCAAGGAACTAAATTCTTCCTAAAACTCACATAAGCAGGAAACAGTTACCTGGGTAAAGCTTCAAAAGCACAGACTGCCAATTTCTGCATTTTGTTCTAGTGAAATTGTGCTAATATTTTTTCCTGTTCCATTTAATTGAGATATAACTTACAAAGAAAAACGGCGTGTGTTTAAGGTGTACAGTGCTAACATTTGATACACTGACAGATGTGATACAAGCATTGTGAAATGTGTTGTGGAAACGACTAACATGATTATGTCAATCAAGTTAATTTAAGTCATGAACTTTTGTTGTGGGAGTGAAGTTGTATCAATGTAATCAACACCACTAAGGTCTATTTTTTTAAAAATTCAACTATTCACTACAGTCTTAACTGTAGTCAACATTCAGCATATCAGGTTGCAAAAATAATCTTGCAAATAAAAATGTTTCTCTTTGACTAGTCTTTCTACATTTCTGTTACAACCCAAATCCTTGCAAACACAGAAACTTTTTCTAATTATTTTTTCTTTGACATTTTCATACATAAATACAATGAATTTGTGTTTTCACCCTTTACTACCCATTTCTATCCCATTCTTATCCCACTTTATATTTTCTCCTTTCCAGTTTGTCTCCCTCCTATTTTCATGTCTTTTTGCTTATGTGGCCATTGGGTTTCATTTGCCTGAGTATTTCCTGGGGCGTAGATGAGATATCACTGGGTAAATTGTATAAAGAAGCTCCCTTTCTCCAGTCTAGCACTAGCCTAAATCTATCAAGGAAGTGTAGTATTTCTTGAGCTCTTCTCTCATTCTCAATGAAATGCTAATAGGCTACCTATGCTGTAAGCCTTGTGGAATTGGACATCACTGAAGTGCCACATGTGGCTGTGGCAATGTCATGAGCAGAGGATACTGCCTGGCAGAGCCCTTCCCACCTCAGGCTCTAGCATTCTTCTTCCTTTTTTTATTGTTTGCTATTCTCTCCCCCTTTCCCTCTCTCTATCCCCCCTTTCATCCCTCCTCAGACCCCCATTATGGAAAGCTTCCCTGATACTTGGGATGGGAGTACTGGTTTAGAGACGAACACTTCAGTCACTTTTTCTCTACACTCTGGCCAGTAGTACTTCTTTGCATTAAACACTTTCCAGTGCAAGAGGACACTTCTTTGTGGAGCGCTGAGAGCTTCTCTAATCTGTGGGTGTAAGGAGAAGTGTTTAGATGGCAATTTACTATCAAATACTTGTAGTTAAGATTAAGTAGTTTATTCCCCGCTTGGGCATATGGCCTCTTTTTCCACAAGTTCTTGGTTTGGATTACAATATCAGATATGTGTTCCTGGCTGAGAACTGGGTTTAAATTTAGTCAAAAAGTAGTTGGTTGTCCCTTTATCTTATATGTCATTATTGTACCAAAGGTCACCTCCTACCAGAATAGCTGTTACAGCAGCTAGCAACATTCACAGATGTGTGAGACTGTTGATTATTTTTCTCTTCCTGGCAACCTGCATCATGTCATTCCAGTTTGCTTTCCCCATATTTTGTGATGTTTTCTTGTAGTATCTTCAGATAATCTTACTATCAGGTTCTGAAGGACGATTAAGAGTAATGGTAAATGTCTACGTTGTTTTGGGGCCTTTGATTTCTCTCTGGCAACGGCTCATTAGGCAGTGCCACATAAGTGGTACTGGGAAATCTAATTGCCCATAGGTTCCGGTAGTAGCATATCAGAACAGTTTATGCTTTTCCTTTTCCTCTTTGTTCTCCTATATAGGGTCTACTTGTTAAGTTTTTAGATTATATTTTGGATAGTCTTGAATTGTAGAAGATTTCTCTCTGGTTGTATCATACAACTTAAGGGGATAAGATATGGAGATAAACAAAAATTAGCATATATTACTTATATGAGTTCACCTTTAAAAATTCTATTTATAAGTGATATCACATAGTAGATGACTTTCTAAAGTTGGCTTATTTCACTTCACATAATAGATGACATGATTTGTCTTATTATGAATAATATTCTAACATATTATACATACAATGTATATGTGAATGTATATATAAAATTTAATAACATCTATATTTTTATACAGAGTCTTTCTGCTTCTCAGGCTAGCTTTGAACTCGTGAAGCTGCAATCATAGGCATATGTTATTATACCAAACTTTTAAGCAGTATTTATTGATGTAGAGCATCAATGTTCATAGCACACAATCCAAAAATTCTGCCCCTGAGAAGGCATACATGTGAATAACAATACAAAGACAAAGACAACCCAAAAATTTCTAACCTTTATAATGGGCAAATAGATGATGATATTATGTAATGAAAAGGAACATGTTCTGAAATTTTTAACAATGCAGGTTAATTTTATCAATATGACTCATAGAAAATCCAGTCTTAATTAGTTCCAAAAGAGAAAAATAAGCCCAAAGTTATAGGTGTCCTTATAGCGCTTAACACTGAGGGATTAGAATCTGAGAAGCAAGAGGATCTTGAACACTGTCAACATAGGTGGATAGTTACAAATATGTCTATTTCATGAAAATGCAAATGTAATTAATATGATTTAGTTCTATGTATGTGTTTATATCTATGTATATTCAACCAGTCAAAAACTTGAAAAATAAGTATTTTATCTTAAGATTTTAGTTTTATTTACAATTTTATTACAATTTTTAGGGACTAAACCCAGATCCATCACCATGTCAGGCAAGACATTTACTATTGAGCTCATTTCAACTCAGAAAAACTAAAATCTTAAATTAAAAACTATATATTATTGATATCTGAGAAATATTAAACTGCCCTTTCATTACTTCACCTGTAATATTTTCCAGACACATTGTAGATAAAATTTAATATTAATGTTTAACATTTATTGACATTTCCTATGTGTCAACAACAAATACATTTCATGGGAAAGTATATTAACTTTGCTAAATTAGCCTGTGAATATAGATTGTTATTATTCTCTTTAACCAGATGGTAACACTGCAATTTAGAGCAGTGACATAAATGATTCAAGGCTACAATGCCCAAGATGTGTTGGAACATACTTCTTTGCTGCATACTTACTCATGATCCTAATTGACTTGCTCGCAGTAACGACAATTTCCCTGCACTAAATCAAAGCATGAAATATTATAAAAGAGAATGGGAAGATGGGAGGAGAATTTTTCTTTTGTCCTTTGCATTTTGAGACCATGCAAAAAAGTGACTATGATTGATATCTCAAACTTCAGGCCAGAGGGAGATGGATGGAAGAATCAATGCTTATATTTACTTGCTTCCTGAGCTTCCTATGTGGATGAATGCTGATGGAACAAACCAGAGCTGCTACACTTATCTCTAACCTTCTGTGGATCATCACTTCTTAGAAATGGTATGAGTCTCTATAACATGTTTCATGGGCAAGAGGGAGAACAGGCAAGCCTATGATGATGACTTCAGCATTTTCTTGAAGTTTCTCCTATAGCAAAGAAATGATTCTTCTTAGGTAGCAAGAGAGTTCTGGGGCTGCTTCTTTCATGGGCCTTCAAACTCAGGATTCACTTTTGCACATGCTCATTCATACAGACTTTTGCTATGAGTTTTGCAACCATAATACAGACTTGGACCATGTCCATAAGACCAATGGATTAAATAAGCCTGATGAAAAATGGACTGTCATTTCTTCTTCAGTAGAGTCCTTAATATCACAAGAGATGCCATAATCTCTGGAGTATCATCTCATTGCAGCCCCAAATCTAATTTCCTTCCTACTTTTCAAATTATAGACTCTGATGAAATAAAATGAGCAAGAGAGAACAAGATGGAGAATTCAATTTATTTGAAATAAAAGGGACTTAAAATAATCTCAAAAATTTAAATCTACAGAAGCTCTCAGGGTAGAATGTTTGTCAAGAAGGAGAATGCCAAGGAAATCAATCAGTCCAGGTTTATCACCATCCTGTTAGGTCTTATGAAGAAACAAATGTCTTTGAAAAACAAGTATTGATTAAAATGGGAACATGGATTGAAATAGTTGATAGTTAATATAGTCATTTGCAAAGCAGAGTTTAATAGAAGACCATTGTTGACTTTTGATAAAATATATGAATCTGGGAATACTTTTCAGCATTTATGAATTCTTACTATGAAAACACTATGGTGCTCAGTATTTTGAAATGGATAAAATTCAATTCTTCAGAAGTAAATGAGGATAATAGTGTTACTACTCATTTCACAGAACTATGATGCTAAACTAAAGCAAGTGTGGAATTTACCTTGTTGAAATCAGAGCTGAGGATGTGTTATTCAAAGAAGATGGGAAGTTTATTTTAGAAAAAAAAAACAAAAAACATGAAACACTGAAGCAGGTTCCGTAGGAGAAATAAGGCACCACATTTAAACATGACTCTGAGAAGAAAGTAGAGTAACTATGAAATCACCAAATGACTCACATATACTGCCACGGTATCACAGCATTATAACTGGATAACATCTAAATTAAATAGCAAAGCAATTCTGGGATGTGAATGATTTTTCAGATTCTTCATAAAAACAACATACCTTGTTAGACCTAAGATTAGTTCTGTACTCATTCGCTTGCCACTCACACAGAAAACACTGAGTCAACTTCAGCATTGTCTTGTTTGTTTGTTCCCAGACAAGTTTTAAGAGCAAAGAAGCAAAATGTGAAAGGAATCATACGTATTTCATTGACTTTAAAATACAGTAATACTATTCATTGAGGAAATACTTCATGATATCATTTAATTGAATTAAATGTAGTTGAGAATATTCAGATTTTACAAGGCTACACTTTTGAAAAACACAGGTATCCTTATTTAAGAAACATGTCTGTGAGGCTGGGTAGATTGATGAATGCTTTAAGTCTTTGCCTCTCAAGCAAAAAATGACATGAGTTTGAATCTCTGAATCCCACAATAAAAATAAAGATGGTCATATATTGCAGTGGCCTATAATCTCAATCCAGTAAAACAGAACCTAGGAAACCACACAGCAAAGTAATAGAGTAGCATGATTCCCAGATGTCACACTTGGGCCTCCATGATACACTCAGGTACCTCCAACGCGCGCGCACACACACACACTATGTGTGTGTGTGCGTGTGTGCGCATGTGCACATGCATGTGCGTGCACAAATAAATAAAAAAGGAAACACTTCTATTGAGGACCTCCTAGATGAGAAACCCTTGGTCTGCTGTGTGGGCAATTCAAAACTCAGAATGTCCAAGTCATTGCTGTTTAGAATGTCACTTAACTTGGAATTTTACTGAAGTTCTTCAAGGAAACATATTTCTTCAATATTTTTTTTTTTTTTTAGCCACCACGGCTAATTTAAGATGGCTGGATTTAAGAATGAAATTCTCATTTTTAACACTGTTTTTATAGCAAGCTATCAAGCAGTGGCCTTTAGCTGTTGTTCTTTGACAGTCATTCCATTAAAATCCCGACATAAACAAGTGGAGAAGGTGAGCTAGAAGTGCAGATATTCGCATGGCGTTACTGTCAGGTAAAAATTTAAAGATAGGCTTTATGAACCAGTTATTTACAGTCAAGTCTTTTTGACTATATAGCATCCGAAATCACTTGAGGAGACAAAATGTTTTGTCAAAACATACTGCTGGGAGTCAGTGTGCAGCTTCTTTTACGTAATTCAATTTAGTTCTGTTGTTTGCATAAAAGGGAAATTCTAGCTGGGCAGTCACAGAGAGCCTGCGGAAAGTGACAATACGGTGAGCTTCACAAGCAATTAAAATTAAATGCTTTCCATCTTCATTTTATTCTTAATAAGTGGGTAATTGCATTGTAATGTACCTGGTGACAGGCTGAATTGGGAAGATATAGGGCATCTCAGCTAGGTTTCTCCATCAGATTTAATCATATTTTTGAATTCTACATTAACTGGGAGAAAATATTTATTCCAAAATACTTTTCTAAGAAATGAACTCACCATGAACACAGGTGGGTCCATTTTGAAGGGAGCCTAGTTCAAAAACAGAAAAAGGTAGGTTGAGATCAGTAGGCCATGTGAGAAAAGCCATAGAGCTGAGTGTCATGGAGCTTTTTTACTAGTTGTAAACATCACCAGCATTCATCTTCTGGCAGAAATAGATAATCCAGAACTATCTGAGTTTACAATAATGAGCATTTCCTGCAAAAGGAAATAAATGGGTTTTATAATAGAGTTTGTATTTTTAAATGGATGGAAAGAAGTATGAGGACCTAAAGAAATGATTATTTGATTATTTACTTATTAAATAATCCCTACAAGGCTCTTCTGAAAACCCATTACATTTCTAGGATGTGAAGAAAAATGCAAAAGCAAATCCTAGACCACTATTGTCAAATATAAACTGGTGGAAAAGAGACATATAAACATATAATTAAAGAGAAGTTAAAGGCATTTGGGATATTAGTATATGCAGTGAGCAGTCAGAAGTGATGGGTCAGATTTGAAAGGCTTTTAGAAGTGCATTTTGAATGTGTGTATCAGAACTAAGATGGAAACATTGCATACAAAGAGTCTAAGGATAAAACCTGGGAAAGAATGGAATGCTGTGGCAAAAAATAGCATAGGGAGTAGAGAACTATGATATTTAAAATAAAAAAATTTCTTAAGGATGACTCAAGAGTATATGGCAGAGCCTAGATATACTAAGGAGTTTGGACTTCAATTTTGAGGTACTGTAGAAAATCTATTAAAACAGATGAGAAAAATAACATGCTTACATAATAAGAATAATACTATATAATACTAATATAATATAATACTATATAATATAATAGTGAGTTTTAATGAGAACAGAATATAAAGAAAGCCAACTATCAAATATTGTTACTAGGAAAAGAAGACAAATTAAGGAAGTGCTAAAGAAAGATAGATAAGGAGGCAGAAGAAAAAAATCGCATCTCAGAATTCACAGCACTGTGTAGTGACATTAATGAATTTTGTTGGTGATTGTTAAGTTTGGGTTCTGAATGATCAAAAAGATAATGCTCTTCTTCATTGGTTATTAACTTCACTGTTATTAACAGTAGCCAGCAAAGAAAGTATAATAATCCACTATGTCCTTCAATTTTCATTACATCTAAGTAAAGTGGTACAACTGTATTGTCATAGGATAAGAAAATGTTAGCTGTCTTCACATAGTAGTATGCATGATTGAATTTCAGCATATAAATTAATGGGCAATTTTATCAAAATGTTAATGAAATTTGGGACATCAAGGAAACTATTAGAAAAAATAATAACACTATGTTAGTCCCACGTAAAGAACTATGTTTATCAATGCAATGAAATATGGGAAGATCTTGCGGTAGCATTTTATCCAGGATATTTCTGAATCAGGAAGGGCCTCTATCAGAAAAACTAGGAATGCTGGAATGACATGGAAAGAATAATCCATTTAAAAAGTCAGTAAAATACAAGAAAGGGAAATTCTTCAAGTTCTTTGACAAAGAGTTAAGAGAAAAGAGTTTGTAGATAATAGTACACAGTAATTTAAGGCTTGTATTCAGAAAAAACTCTAATCTGACCATTTGCCTATTTTGTGACTCAAAGTTTTACTTGTGTCTATTTTACCTATTTTATGAAATGGACATAAAATTTTTAAGCCATAGAAAAGTGCTGTTAAACTGGTCAATATCAATCATACACTTATTAAATTTCAGAACCAAGTAAAACTGTGGTGATTCTACTAACTATAACTATAAGTTATAGCTAGCAATATAAATCTCTAGTGAGAAACAAAACACATGCAAGAATGATCTACATCTACCACACCTATGGGATTCTGAAATTCATTATCAGCAAGTGCCGTTAAATATAGAAATAGAAATTATTTTAGAAAAAAAGTCAGGAAACATCATCTAAAGAAAAGTCTCATGTCTTCTTTGGAATACTAGAATACCCCAGTTAATTCTAACATAATCATTGGATATTTGACTCTGGGTCTATCTGATGTTCCATTCTTTCTGATAGTTTATGTAAGTACTGCGTTTATTGATTAATTGATTTTTTTTGCTTTCATGTATGTGTGTATGATGTGTGGATGTGTGTGTGTGTGTCTACATATATGTACTTTAAATGTGTATGCCTGTGGAGACCCATGGGTGATATCAGGAAACATCCTATAATCATCCTTGATAGCTCTTCCACCTTATTATTCTGATCCTGGGTCTGTAACTAAACCCAGTGCACACTATTAGGCCTAGTCTAGCTAGCCAGCTTACTCCAGGGATTTCTAGGCTTTTCTTTCCAGGACTAGAATTACAGGCAGTGCTGTGCCAGCAACTTTTTTATCTGTGGGATCTAAGGATCTGAACTCTCTTCTTTTCGATTGTGAGCCATCTACTCATCTTGACTAAGAATTTTTAAAAACTAAAAATAAGTAGTAATTTTTTAAAAAGAAATAGAAAAAAATCTTATTTTTGAAAAAAATGCAGATTATTTATATAGGCACTACATATCAATGAAGAAGGATTAAGGATTTTTAAAAATATTTTATTTGTTTATTTTGTGTGTGTGTGTGTGTGTGTGTGTGTGTGTGTGTGTGTGTGTGTCACTGTACATCACTGTGGAAGATGATGATTTTGGGAATCATCCTGGATTGCTTCTACCTCATTTTTGCTTGGCTCTGGGATTTCCCAGGCTCTACCCACTAGGGCAGGAAGTGCAGACTGCTGCCTTCTCTACCTGGCATTCCTCCTTTCTCATTGGGCCTGGAATGCAAACTCAGGACCATCTGCTTGTGAGACATCTTAACCCCGGAGCCATCTCTCCAGCTGGATTAAGGATTTTTAAGTACAAATTGTACAGAGTAACTTTCCTACAAGAAAAATGCAGAATGAATTGTGAAAGGAATTGTTACATTTGAGAAATCCAATAAACACTACCTCAGTCAAACTTCCATTGTCACTATCAACAGTGTCAAGGGATAAAGAAATAATATATACAGCATCTATTAAATGAGTTTGGGATTTTATCTCTGTGATCTCACATCCCTCAAACTTAAAGAACCAATGATAAGGAAAAATAAACTAAAAAAATTCCAAATGAAGATACCTTATGAATTACTTGATTAATGCTTATTCAATAATGACCAAAGTTGTCAGAGTGACTGATATCAAGAAATGCCTTAGAAGGTCCCCATGCTGTGTGGGGAGGGTTTGGTGAGATATGGAGAACAAAAGATGATAAACTTCTAAGATGTCCTGTATGTTATTGCAACAAGAACATAACAGCAGAGACAAACTGGAGGGAGCCAAATAAAGTATGGACTTTAACTGATGATATTGCTTCTAGAATGGTTCATTAATTGTGAGAAATGTACCATGCTAATGTAAGATGTCAGTAACAAGGAAAACACACTGTGGGTGGGGTATATCAGAATTCTCTGCATTAGTATAAACTAATTGTTATGGTTTGAAATGTGACCCCCACAATCTCATGTGTTTGGCAAGGTCATGGCACCTTGAGAGGTGGAGCCTCACTGGAGGAAGGCAGTCCCAAGGGGTCGGCCTTGAGGTGGATGAGTCCCACCCTACCTCCAGGAGAAGTCTGCCTTTGCTGCAAGCAGTCTTGCAGCTCTCAGCTTCCAAGATGTCTGCGGTGATTTAGCCTCCTCCAGCCTTGGCCAGCCAGCCATGCCGCCTCTGCCTTTGAGAGACTGTACTTTCCCTCTGGAACTGTAAGCTGAATAAACCTCCCTTTCTCCCTTAAGTTGATCGATTTTGGGTGCTCTCTCACAGCAATAGTTAAGAGTAACCATTACAGAAATTGATACCTTGGTAGTGAGGTATTGCTGTGAGATTAAGAACAGTGAAGTTGTTTGTGAAGCTGAGAGAAGTTGGTACCCAGAAGTATGGCAATGCTGTGATTTGGCTAGTGTGCCTTTGGAACTGTTTGTTGGGAGAATGTGGAGAACTTTGGGACTTTGTGCTGGGAAAGTCTTTGCATCTGGGCGAGGGGGCTAAATGGGCCTTTCTCATGAGAGCTCAGAGGAGAGCAATGATGTGAGAGATGGAGGCAGTGGAAGCCCAGCTTGTGATCGTCCAGAGGGGAACAGAGACTGTGTTTGCAACTGGACGAGTAACACATGGAGCCATGTGTTGGCCAAGAGTTTAGTGAAGTTTTGTCCTCATCCTGAAAGTTTGCCTGAAATTAAGCTGGAGTGCTTGGTGGAGGAAATTTCAAAACAATGTAGTCTTGACAATGTGATATGGCTACTTTTTAGTTGTCTTCAGAGTTAGGAAAAAGAGCAAAGAATCAGGCAGGAAGAAGCAAAAACTGTAAGATCCAATGATGAAAAATACAATGGCAAACTTAAAGAGTTGAACCAGGAAGAAGCAGAGAACAAAATGGCTGTTGAAGAGATTAGCTCCATTTGTAAATCAAAGCCTGCTCTTAATTTGAATAATACAAGAGGCCCTAGTTTGAGGGCAAGATCCTCAGGGAAGGCTCCCACTCATAAGCATGCAAATCCTTTCAGAAGACTGGAGCTAAAAGGTGGAGTTCCAAAGCAAGAGTTGTTTTCTTTTACCAAGCAACTCCCAGGAATGAAAGAGATGATCAACATAGAGAAGCAGAATCAGCTGTGATTCAAGGGGGGCAGTCTTGGCAAAGTCGTACACGTGGTTCTGGTTTTAGAGGCATCAATGATGCAAGAGGGAGGAGATCATGGAGTCCTGCTCCAAGATTTCAAAAATCGGCAGAATCCAGGCATCATGAGGCAAGAAGCCTGCAGTTTAGAAGCCCAAGAAGGGCAGTTTGTGCTGTGGAGTTAAAGCCTGGTTTGCAGTTGAGAAGTAAAGATGTTTGAGATTCCAGACACAATGTGGGACACCTGCTAAGGAGAGCTGTATACCCTGGGAAGAGTCAGCTCAAGAGACCAACGTATTCTATGGGCAGCTGCATTGGAAGGATGGAACCAAAGCCGTTTGGAACTGAGATGATTTCAACAAGAGGCTCACCTGTTGGACTTGGAGCTACAAGATTTGGAGTTTGTCCTGCTGGTTTTCCGTCTTGTTGTGGACCGATCTTTCCTGGATATGCCCCCATTCCTTCCTTTTGGCATGGGAATGTTTATTCTGTGCCATTGTATGCTAGAAGTATGTGACTTGTGTTTTGATTTTACATGAGGCTTTGGACTTTGGACTTTTGGACTGTGTTGGGACTACTGATGTACTCTATGAAGACTTTTAAAGTTGAACTGAGTATGGTTTGCATAATGAGATCACAATGAGTCTGTAGGTGCCAGGGGTGGAGTGTTATGGTTTGAAATGTGACCCCCACAGTCTCATGTGTTTGGCAAGGTCATGGCACCTTGAGAGGTGGAGCCTCATTGGAAGAAGGCAGTCCCAAGGGGTCCGCCTTGAGGTGGATGAGTCCCACCCTACCTCCAGGAGAAGTCTGCCTTTGCTGCAAGCAGTCTTGCAGCTCTCAGCTTCCAAGATGTCTGCGGTGATTTAGCCTCCTCCAGCTTTGGCCAGCCAGCCATGCTGCCTCTGCCTTTGAGAGACTGTACTTTCCCTCTGGAACTGTAAGCTGAATAAACCTCCCTTTCTCCCTTAAGTTGATCGATTTTGGGTGCTCTCTCACAGCAATAGTTAAGAGTAAGTAACCATTACACTAATTCTAAATTTACTGAGCAGTTTTAAAACAAAAGCTTATGTAAGAAAACTAAAGATATCTGTATAAAGCATTGACTTCAATAACACTGCAAAATCATATTGATATGGAGAACTAGATACAAGGAAATGGAAACCTTCTGTGCTACCATTACACAGTTTTTTGTGTAAAGCTAAAGTGTATCAAAAGCAGAACTTATTTTTAAAAATACAAATGTAAAAATTTATTTGCAATGTTTTTTTCTCAAGTGTTATATCAAAAGATATGTTCTATATAAAAATTTCAGATTTCCTCATCCAATTATAGCTTTTCATGTTTTTAAAGTTTGAAAAATATGGGAAAAAAGTAAATTGTCACTTGCATATTCAATGAAATATTTTTATGTCATGTTGTGTGAAATGATAAAACACAACAGTTAATTCAAGTAGATCACTACAACTGATTTGAAATAGAAATACCAAATATAAAGAAGATATTCTTTCTACCTAAGTATAAGAAGGTCATTTTTCTTTTAGAATTTCTGGGTTCAAGACTGTCTATGTCATATCTCATAGCATAGATATGGGTCAGCAATGATTTCACTTTAGGATGCCCTGAGAGCAGTAATACCAAAGAATTCACTTATCTTTTCTTCTCTTTTTTTCCACTTGCATGCTTGTTATTGAAGGTGGTAAATGTTGAGCCTTGACATGAAAATCTAGAGATGGGTTTTTCTTAAGGAGTTTCTCTTTAAGCATAGAAGAACGTGAAGCATGCATATCTCCTTAGGATTAGAATTGTATCCTCCACATCACAGGCTGCCAATATAACCTTGGCATTGAAATTTCTCAGAGTATAGTCTTTGTGAGCTCCATATCTGTGAGAAGTACTTATTTCCTAAAAGAGCTTGGGAAAAAATGCAAAGCTGGTACCAAAGAAAGAATTATTCATGTAACAACTAGAGATAACATCAGTTTGTGAGAAAAAGCATCATTTTAAGTGAAAAGTTACAATCTGGATTTTGTTTGACACTCCACAAGTCTACAGAATCAAATCCTTTATGTAATTGCTGTTTTTTAGGAACCAACAATCCACACATGTTAACCTAATAAATAATATGGATGCTTCTAACTTCAGTTCCTTCCCATCCACTACTGAAATCATATTTATATAGTGTTTTTCTCAATTCAATAATTATTTCTCAAGGAAAGGGAGTAAATAGACAGATGATTAATAGGTCTACAGGTAGACAGACAGACACAGTAATGGATAATACATAGTATATTATCTATGTGTATCTACACATGGATAGATATCTAGCTAGCTAGCAATTGGCTTGTATCATGCAAGCATTTGAATCTATAAATTTTATACTTTGTTTTCATCAGATTCCCATTAAAGATTTCATGATTTCAGGGAATATAAACAAGCCAGCTTTACTCAATAAGGTATATTCCTCACCTGCAGAAATAAGTAAGAATTCATTCTTCCACCACAAAGATGAGTCCCTTGCACTTGGAAACTTAATTTGATCATTCTGCATGACCCACAAAGTGTTTTTTGTTTTGTTGAATGTAAATAATGAAGATTTCCCCTCTGTTGTCTGACATCTATCTTGGGAAAAAAAGAATTAAGTCTATAGGAATTTGTGTTTGTAGTAACATCATTGAACCCATAAATTAAGCATTTCCTGAAGACAGTGCTATTTCAAGTGTTTTTAATTGTGTGAGACAATAATTTTTTTAAAAATTTTTCATTGTTTAGTGTGATTGTTGCATCAAAATTCAAACAAAATAATATAATGGCCATGAACTTCATAAACAAAAGTTGGGGCTAGAGAGGTGGCTCAGGGGTTAAGCCTCTGCCTTGCAGGTGGAAGGTCCTGAGTTCAGATCCTAGACCCCACGTATAGACACTGGTCGGAAGCCGGGGGCAGCCTGCATTTCTGGTCCTGGTAGGGTGGAGCCTGGGAAACCCTGGGGTAAAGTAAACAAGGAGGAGGTGGAGGCAGTCCATTGTAGTTCCGGAATTCGCCCATGGTTGTACACACATAAACACATACATACGCGCACACACACAATTGAATAAATAAATTTAAAAAAATACATTGTAAACAAAAGTTGCATTTTTTAAAATTTTTTTATTATTATTTATTCAACTGTGTGCATGTGCGTGTGTATGTGCGCGCGCGTGTGTGTGTCTGTGTATGTGTAGAACCACGGACGACCGCCCTACCAGGACCAGAAGCGCAGGCCGCCCCCGCTTCCGCCTGGCGTCTATACGTGGGATCTGGGATCCGAACTCAGGACCTTCCGCCTGCAAGGCGGAGGCTTAACCCCTGAGCCACCTCTCCAGCCCAAAAGTTGCATTTTTATAGCTTTGAAGAATCCATACTCTGTGACCAAACCACCTGGGTTCAAATATCTGGTCTGTCATATATCAGTTATGTAAACTAGATAGACTTGATTTTACCTTTGTGAGTCAATTTCCTCTTCTGAGGAAATGAGGAAATAAAAATAATACTTTTATTTTCTTTTTCCCATCAGGTTAAGGTCTGAAATGGCCAACACTGCCTAAAACAAAGACTGTGACAGTGTTTCCTATCACTCTGAAATACTGAGCTAATGCAGTTGGACAATATTAGGATTTGTCTATCATATGCTGTATGGCCTAAATTTGCAAAGCATGAACTTTATAAACAAGTCCTACATTTATATGGCTTTGAAGAATATACACTTTATGACCAACTACCTGAGTTCAAATCTCTGGTCCATCATATATCAGCTAGGTAAACTAAGAACAGTTCATTTCAAGTATTTTTAATTATGTGAGACAGTAGTTTTAAAAAATGTTTCCACAGTTTAAGTTAGTGTGACTATTGCAACAAAAGACAAATCGAATCACATAATGTTATAATAAATACATATAATGTGTTTGAACATGACTGGCAGTAAATAAATAATAGAGACAATTGAACTTCATTCCCTAGAAAATGAAGAATGCAAGTAACAAAGTAAAAATAAATACACCAGACCCTCTAGGGAGTTCCATGTTCTTACTATCTGCCATAATACATTAGTGTTTTCAAAATATATGATTATAATTTAGATATATCAGTCTTGGGCAGCTGTCAAAACTTCTGAGTTTTAGCAGCTTGAATGAATTCATTGTAGTCATCTCTTAGTCATTTTAAGCTACATTGGTGCTCAAGCTTCTTTGATGACAGTACAACAAAAAATAAAAATATATTAAGTCTAAATAAATTGAAATTTTGAGCTTATTGTTTAACTGATCTTATTTTATAAGCTACTAATATTAACAGCCACTCAGGGGCATAAAACCTTAAAGGAAAAAGAAAACTGTTGAAATTCTGAGCACTCACTTAAATGTTGTTTAGAAAAAAATGCCTTTGTGTTATTTTATTAGCAAGACCCATTCAGCCCTGTTTAACACACACCAGGAGTATAGTTGAAGAATAATGGCAGAGACCAAACTACACACTGACTGCAGTTCTTTGCACACAGAGGGCACATAATAAATGTACTTGATTGGATAACCAGAAGAGTCCAGTTTAACATTTATTTTTCGTCTAACAACTGCAACTTGCAAAGCCTCCACAGAGATGATGTACTTTCAAATATTGTACACGGCCCACTGAGTACAATTGTAGTAGTGCCCTTTCATAATATCTTCCATTATAATCTCCTATCAAAGCTGAATGAAATATTAAAGTGAAGTGCGCATGCAGTGATTAGTGATCTAGCCTTTCATTTCCTGAAGATTTGGGAGTGATTTGATTACTTGTAGTACTTGCAGACTGAGAGATTTCAATGTACAATATCCTAGAGCATTTCAAAATGTCTTCTGAATAGGAACAAATCCAAATCATTGTGTTTATAGAAGATAATATTTTCCTGATGTGCTCCATTTAGATCTCTTACATTCTGTGCTTAGTGTCATAATAAAGCAAAGCTAGGAGCAATACGTGCACCATCCTCAGTCTGTTTGCTTCTGACAGATGATGCTCAGACTCAAGATAATTGGTGAAGGCACTAAAGTAGAACTGAGAGATGCTCCCAATAAATCGTGCGGATAATTGCAGACTTAAAATTCAAATTACAGCATAAACATTTGCATTGTATTTGTTTCCTTTATGCTGTCAGAGGAAACTGAAAACAGGTCTGTCTTGTTTGGAAGATGATTGCTATTTTATCATGATTGATCATGATCAGAGTGCAAATTTCTGGTATAATTTCCAGATAAAATTCTGTTCCAGGCATACTTCAACCACATATGTGTGTGTGTGTGTGCGTGCGCTTGTGTGTATGTATATATATGTGTGTGTATATATATATATGTATATATATGTTGGATAGTGAAATTTCTGTTTGAATTCAAATCTCTAGCATCAACCTTTGTCTAAGTCTTAAATATGTTTTCCAGTTGTTTCTAAAATAGAGGTCAACCAAAGGTATTGAAGGCATTGGTTATGATAGAGGAATTTACTAAATCAATAATAAATTATGAAATACTTGTTTCATCACAGATTATTCTCCAGAACCAATAAAGTCCTGAGTTAAAAAAATTCATAATTTAATTTTTTTATTAAAAATGCAAGGTATTTTCATTTTTGCCTTGAAGTTTCTTTGTTACTATTTTTGTTTAGTTTGGTTTTGTGACAAAGTCTTGCTACAATAGCTCAGACTTATAATCCTCTTGTTTCAACTTCCCGAGTGCAGGGATTATGGGTGTGTGGTATCATAATCAATAACAATTATATTGCAAAGGCATACAATGTCAATAGATGATCTATCTCCTAGGTCCAGTTGAATATTTTCCTTTGAAATTTCAGTAAATGAACATGGAAGTATTTAATTATTGGGTGATAATTACTATGTTAACTTAAAACTATTGATAGTAACAGTTCTGGCAAAATAAGCCTTATGAGTACCAAGGTGATTTATTCACTTTCTAACATGACTTTTTTGCATATGTTACCAATTATGAATTTAAAAAATATGGCTTAAAGGAATTTATAAGTATTATTTCAGTAATTTAATGTAAATTAGGTATTTACAACAATAGTCCTCAGTCCTGCAAGTATAGTAGAGTTTCAGAGAGCTCTCTGGAGAAAGTTAATGTCTAGAGTCTATTCAAAGTCAACTGAATACTCAGAAGCTCTATAATTCTGTGTCATATCTCTATTTCTTGTCAGCCACTAAAGTCCTATTGCTCTGAGACTTCTGGAACTTATCTAACTCTCAACTCCAACTAAGTTCTCGAAGCACTATCTTGTGAGTTGAAAGACTGAGTTTCAGATCAATGGAAAAAATGTTTATATATGCAAATGGTTCATATTGTGTATGGGGATTATTCACATACTGCATTTCTGTGTAGGGCAGTACTATTCTCAAACCTTTCTCAGCAGAGTGGTTTCAGAAAGGACTTTCACCTCTATCCCATCTATACTTTCATCCCACTGCTCTTCTGCCTTCCGGTCTGAAGGTGGGACAAATGGTTTTTCTATATAACCATGTAAAACTTCAGCCAAGTTTAAAATGACAATAATTTTATTCCATACCTCATCATAAGGTTGGATGTAGCTAAAAGAAAATAGGCAGATAGAATAAGACCACGAAATTCAACTAGTTCTTCCATGCAACTTTCAATTAGTACCTATTTTCCTAAGCCACCATTCTATTCTACTGAATGACTGCTTCCTCATTAAACATTTACTGCTGTCTTCTTCCCCAGTTTTGTCTTGTTAATTTTCTAGCTAGGCATAGACAACAGAAAAGAAGCAGCAAGTTTCCATCACCAAAAGAAATCAACCTAATCTCAACTCTGTCTATAAGAATGGAGCCCTGGTCTCATAGCCAAGGTCAAATCATGCTTCATAATAAATGATAGCTCCTTGTTACAATTTGGATGTGAGTTGCTCCCCACTAACTGATATATTTGAATCCTTAGTTGAAGTCCATGTTTGGGAAGGTCATGGCAACTGTAGCAGGTGGAGCCTTGCTGGAGGAAGGCACATCAACAAGGGATAGACCTTGGCATTGGGTAGCCTATCGTGCACCCTCTTGCTCTCTTTCTCCATGATGACAGTGAGTGTGACCTAAGTCACCTCCAACTTCTGCTGCCCACTATGCCTTTTCTGCATAATGGACTGCATATCTCCTCTGGAACTGTAAGTTAAATAAATCTTCCTTTTTTCCCCCTTAGGCTAAGTATGAATGCTGTCTCACAGCAGCAAAAGGAAGTAACTGTGGTATTCTACTTGCCAATGCATGGGCATGTCCTGGAGATTTTCTCATTTACTGTGTCCTCGCTACTCAATCTTCCCCAGCAAAGTACAAATATACTATAAAATACATTGAATTTTAAATTAGATGCTGGCTTAGGTGATACAATTTTTATATCAATATTCTGACTTTGGTGACTATATTTTCATTCCACAAAAGAATAAATTTGTTCTTAAAAATACAAATAAGTATTCAGAAAGGGGGCATACTAGGACTAACTCATATACAGTTGATTCAGAAATATAGTGGGGATACAGAGAGAGAGAAAATGAGAATAGAATGGAAGGAGAACTAAAGATTGATGCGTAAAGTTATTGTACTAGAGTTTTTCACAGAAATAGAATCAATATGGTGTGTAGAATTTCATTAAAAAGAGATTAAAATAATTAATTAAGATTCAAGTATTTTGGTAAACAAGTTGAAAGACCATTTAGAAATAGAATAAATGTCCTAAAGTTCTTAAGTGATTTTGTTGTGGGGTGACTCTTTAGTAGTCTGTATGTATCCAAATGGAAGATTGAAACCAGAACACATAGAGGATTAAGGTAGAATTTATTAGAGGAGAGAAAGAATGGAGCTCAGGGACTGGGACTCGAGACATGCACTCCTTTGAGGGACAGGTGCCCTGGAGAACTTGTGGACTCCAGGAATGGAATCTATGGAGGCAAGGAGCTAGAAATGGACTTGCAGACTCCACATGTGGAGCAGGCACTAAAGATGGATGCCAAGGTCAATTACATTTATACACTTAGGTAGGGGTGAGGAATGGCTTTTCCTCCTTATTTAGTTCACATTTGGGCCTAGCTCAATGGATCTTGAGCCCACTTCAAAGTAAAGCTTATCTACAATGGAGAACTACTCTCCATATCCTTTCAAAACCTGCTCTAAAACTGCCTAAATTTCATGAAGTACAATTCCATTTTGTGAGCAGGTGCTGCAAGGAGTCTGAAAATAATTGCTCTTTGGGGAAATAATAAATTTAAGACTGACAAGAATTAGAAATCCACCTTATAAAAGTTGCAATTTGGGATATCAGCTCTCTATAAAAATAGCTACAAAAGCCTTCCTTATACTTTATTTCATTCAAGCTGTTTTATCACAGCTTGAGTTTATTTATTTATTTTATGAGTGGGAAAAGAGAGAGAGAAAAAAAAATACATATACAAGTGGAAGTCAGAAGTCAGTTCATCCTTCTACCATGTAGATTTCTAGGACTTTAACTCAGGTTCCCACAAGGTTTGCTAGAAGGTGGCTAACTATCTCAGCTAAATGGCCAGCTCCTCAAGCTGTTTTTAATGCAAAGGATTTAACAATAGTGCACTTTGAACAATTTCACCAAGGAGGTCAGAGGAAATGACTAGGAAGCACGTGTGCTCTGTCCCAACCTTCCTGGCCAACAGAAGACACCGCTATTCAGTCAGTCCTTCACAGCCCCAACAGTCAATTCACTTCATGAAATCATACCTACTTTCCATCTTCGGTCAGAGCAGGCATCAGTTCTGATGAAAACGTGTTTAGAAAGTCTATATATAGTGCAACTGAAGAAATCCTTTTGCCAGTTTTCTGGGTCAAAGCTAAGGGATGGTACACATGACACCTCAGAATTTGTCAGTAGCAAGAGTTACCCATTTTCCAGAATCATACTCAGAATGCTTCAAGAATACAGAACATTCAAATCTATGAAATGCAACTCCTTTTTTTTTTTTTTAATAAGGAAAGCTGAAGACTGGATATGTAAAGGAATACACACAGCGAATTCATAGATCACAAGATCACATTGTTATTGGGTCCCTCTGGGATCTGTACGTGTCCAGGTTCTTGTGTTTGGGAGTCAAAGATTGAAACCAGAGGATTAAGGCAGAGTTTGTTAAAGAAGAGAAAGAATGGAACTGTCAGATGTAAATCCATGAGGGGCAAGAGAGCCCTGGAAAACTCATGGACCAGGCATGTAATCCAGGTAGGAACTCATGGACTCCACAGGTGGAATCCCATGAGGTGTAAGGGAGCTGGAACTCATCAACCCCAGATGTGGAGTACCATGAGGTGCAAAGGTGCCAACGATGGCTGGCAGGTTAGGATTATTTATAGGCCTAGGCAGACAGGGGAAGAATGGCTTTTCCTCACTGGTTAGCTGAAGTTTCTGCAAATCTGATTGGAGCTTTTAGTCTTCTACATTCATTGGTCTGTCCATATTGGGGCCCAAACCAGTTGATCTTGTGCTTGACCATCTGATAGGGCTTATTTACAATGGAGAACTAATTACCATATCCTTTCATGAACAGAGAGTTGGGGGATGGTGTCTCTGTGAAGGATTAAAATCAGTTCCTCCAGATCAATAGGGCTTGTTCCTCCAGGGTAATTTCTGCCCTGGGGATGAACTTTGAAAACCTTTAGAACAGCATGGATGTTCTGAAACTACCTAACTTTGTTTGTCATCTCCCAGTCAAGTACTTCAAACTCTGGTAACCTGATTTAAAAAGCTGATTTAAAAATTTAAAAAAAAAACTATGCTGATATGTATTTGCATAAGAGAGGATAGGGATGGGAAGGAGAAAGTATTGGAGGACAGGAAGAAACAAAAGTGAGAAGATGAGATATGGAGAACAAAGGAAGACAAGAAGCTGAAGCACCAAATGCTGGGAAGAAGGAGGAGGGGGAGAAAAAGCTGATTGACCTAGTTCTTTGCTTTATGTATGCAACTATTCACAGAGTAACCAAATTCATATCAATAAAATTCAGTCATTTTTTAAAAAATGGGGAAAATAGGAAGGGTCTAAACTAACATGTGAGACCCTTTGACCTCTGAAGTGTGCTTGGGGTAAGCTGAGACAGGATGGACTTTCTGGGAAGTGGTGTCTGCACTGCAAGATGCTCTGTATCAATGCAATGCTCCTCCCCAGAACAGTGAAGAGTTAAATTAGAGCTATTTCAAGGCAAATTTCTCTCTCAATCAGACTTAAAAGACAGAAGTTGTGAAAGAGATTAGGACGATCTGAGATGATCCTCTTTCTACCTCCTTTCTTTTTTACTGACAAGTTGCTGTTATAAATTAAAGTTTTAAAAAAAAAGAGGTCATCCTTTCTGCCACACATTTTTAATGGTCCTGAAGCCAAAATAAGTCAGACTAAATTATGAGAGTAAATGACCTCCTGGGAAGTATTATACAAAATTCCAAAGTACTATAAAGTCTTGCCTTTGATCCTTTGAGCCTCACAGTCTGAAATTCTAAAATCTGTATTTAATTTTAGATTGCATATACCAGCTTTTAAATTCTTTGCAAAATGATACATCATTTTAAATGATAGGACACCTTTAACTTGTATTTCTTAAAACTGCTGACTGCCATGTCTTTATTCTTCTTCTCTATAAAAACAGATATGGACATAATTAATTGCTAGAAGTATTTGGGGTTGCATACTATCATAGATAAAACACTGACCTTCACTTAAGAGCCAGCACTTTAAACTCTTATCTCTGTTCATCAGTGAAATGACTGATTCCAAAGGTTTTCAGTTCACACCTGATGAAGACACTAAATTCAGAAAGAAAAAAATAAATAAATAAAAAGACAGAAAAAGATGAGTCTTTCCAGCCCCAGCTTTGATGACTATTTTGGATAAATGTGTCTTATCCTCAATACATCTTTCAGCAGGTTGCAGACAGGTGCACTCGTTTCCAGCATAGCCCTTTCTTACTCCCACAGATGCTTAATTGAGCAGCATTTTGAGGATAATGCAGGTCCATTACCACCTGTAAATCATTCTGTATTCTTATACAGAGACCTCCTTCCCAGGCAGAGAATCTCATGGACCTCTTCTATACCTGCTGACAGCAGATGTCGTTATTGACATCTTTGGAGAGATTAGTGCTGCATCTGCTATGATTTAAAAAAAAAGTACACAATGGCGACTTGATTTCATGAGTAAGGATTGTTAACTTAAGCACAGAATTTAAGTATCATCTGTTAATTCAACTTTATAGTTGATTGGTGTAGAAGAGATAAACAATAATGGCAAAAAGAAACAGTAAAGTTAATATGTATCATCCAGAGAGTAAAAATATTACCCTGTAAGGTCAAAGGGTATGCTGGGTACATAAGGATCAAACTTGCCAAATCCACCTTTCCTACCAGAGCTCTATAGCACTCAGACAGCTATGGCCAGAGATTTAGCAGCACTGAACATGCTTTTCTGATATCGTCTGGTTCTAAACTGTGTTTTCCATGCAAATCTTAGCAATCCTGGGCATCTTTTTTTAACCAAAGCTATATTGCATGTCTCTGGTTTACCTTTCTATGTGACAAAATAGCTTTACTGACATCATGTGTACTTTTTATGACTCTCAGCATGATTTTGTCTCCCACAGCACACTGTTAAAACTGAACACCAAGGAAAGGTAGGGACTCGTCCTCTACAGTGTATTTGAGGCACACATGCCTAAATGACCCTCATGAGACTCCACAAAGTTGTCCTCACACACACACACACACACACACACACACACACACAGAGGTTGGTATACACACACATGGATATTACTGGTAAATTACTAAAAATAATAACTGAAATTTTCTAACTCTATACAATAAATTTACTGCTTCTATTCAGTGAGAAAATTCCTGGGAAAGAAAACAAGATTTCTAGCTACGACTGAGAAAGGACACTGACACAAAAGCTCCCCATAAACCCTCTCTAAAGCTGTATATAACTATTAGAAAGCAAGATCCTTCAGCCTGAATGAAGGTACACACAAATCTAGGAAGCTTCATTTTGAAAATAAGGGTGACTGAAGAAAGTATCATGAAAATTAATGCTTTCAGCTCCATGTCAGTAAAAAGCTTTCCCCTGCTCACTTGGTAAAACAGAAGAAGGAGAAATACAAGGAATAGCAGCTTGTTCATCTTCAACCAAAAGAGGGTCACTCCATTTGGAATTGTGGACAGCATCCATTGACATTGTCAGTGTGTGTTATTCTTTGCTGGTTGTAAGAGATGGACAAACGTTTTGTTACAGATATACCACATTCATAGATTAGACAACACAAAATTACAAAGATGCCATTTATCCCCCAAATAGAACTATATATTCAATGCAACCAAAGACCAATCATCCATTATAGTGTAAAAATTGACATGATAGTATTCACATTAATGTAAGGAGACTAAATACAGCAAAGGCAGACTTGAGAGCACGATGTTGCATCATAGAATCAGTTATCATGGCTTACTTTAAAAGACACAGCAAGACAGTATGTGTCATTGCAATATGGAGGAAATAGTGTCCAGAAACAAAACATATGCACATTTTTTTCAACACTTTTTTTACTGATTTGAGAGGGAAGAAGGGAACACATGTATGCCATGGTACAGGGATAGATGTCAGAGGAGAACTTTTGAAAGTCAGTTCTCTCCTGACTATATATTCAACTGATTCACAATAAAGCAGGGCATAGAAAAAAGGAATATATAGAAATAACTTGGCATGGTTTTATCTTATAACTAGTAAGAAATTTTGATGGGTATAGAACTGAATGTGAAGAAGAGAGCAGAGCCAGCACACATATATAGGAGTTGGGGAGATGGCTCAGACAATATAATATTTGTCACACAAACATAAGGGCTTAAGTTCAGTCCTAATCATCTGTATTATGGTATGCACTTACAATCCTGGCATCCTGGTCGGCAGACTCAGAAAAATCCCTGGAGTTCACAAGACAGCTAATCTTGCCTAAACTGTGAGCTCCAGGTTCAATGAGAAACCTTTTCTCAAAAAATGAGCTTGAGAAACAATTAACTAAGACACCCAACAACAACACATAATCACACACTCATATACAAATACACAAATGCATACACACAGTATAGCATAAAGTTCTATTAAATACAAGACAATGTCAGTCAAAACTTTAAAAGAAAACTGAACTTAGATGTTATCAAAAACTATTGATTTTCAAACATAGAACATTAAGAAAATGAGAAGATAAATCTTAAAGTGGGGAATAAATATATATAATTATTTGTTTTTGACAATGAATACATCTATAGAATATATTCTTTATTATTATGGACATATAGTTAAATAGGTATATATTTGTTGTAATTGCTTTCCTTTCTGCTACTGTGAGAGACAATGTTCTAACACCATTTAAGGTTAGATTTATTTAAGGAGATTTATTTGGCCTGTGGTTCCATCGGGGAGAATAGAGTCCAATATGGTGGAAAAATCAAGGAGGCTCAAGTCTATAGTCATCATAGGAGCAGAGGAAGCAAGAGGTAAAGTAGAAGAGGAAACAGAGGGATAGGGGGCACCAAAATTCAACACCTCACCCTCTGTGGGCATTCCTTCCTCCAGTAAGGCTCTACCTCTTAAAATTGTCACAACCTTCTCAAATATCAACATCAACTAGGGATTTAAACACATGAGCTATGGGAGACAATTCACATTTAGAGTATAACAATACTTAAACCAAAAAATTAATCATAAGGAGAAAAAATAGAGATGATCAAATTTATCATAGTATATATTCCAGAGAAGATATACAAAGAGGCAGATTCTAAATCAACTACCTGGAACCAGGCCAGCTTAATCTCTCCCCATCCTAAAGCTCAAGGAAATTTGTGGAAGAGGGGGCGGTAAGATTGTAAGAGCCTAAAGATGGGGAGGAGCAATGATATGCAAGATACTCCATACAAGTTAGAGCCAAAGTAATTTTAATAGGACTTTGCATGACCTACGCAATGACCAACATATCACTGAACCCCCATAATCTAGCATGGATCACAGGCACTAGGATCCTTAGAGGCAACGGATTAACAGCCATAATAGTGTTCCTATACTAAAGAGGAACACAAAAAAGAGCTCTAGGTAATGCCACTGAGTCCTTACACCTCATCAAAGAGGAGGATCCAGAGGGAAGTTTGCCATGCACACTAAAGAATGCTCCAGAATGGGGGGAGGGGCACTGGGAGAAAGGAAGGGAGGGGGAAAAGAAGGGAGAGAAAAAAAGGGTCCAGGGAGATGTGGAGGGTGGGAGGGGAATGGGATACTTATCAACTTTGTATGAGTGGAAGAAATAAAAAAAAAAAGAATTACAAAGTTTCTACTGTATTGATGTTCACCATGGTAACGAAATTAAAAGCCAAAATTGCATGCTTCTAAACACTCACAGGAAATATCTAATGTTAAAAAGTAGCAGTGCTAAGTGTTTTATTGATATATCAAATGAAAATCAAATTTTAATTTTTCATCTTAGAAAATCACTGGCTATAGCTATTGAAACTATACCCCGCGCCCAGCACTCACCCACTTATAGTCCTCCAAAAACTTATTTGTTGCGTCCACACACATATGTGCAATGTGTGCTCCAAAAGTCATCTGCAATAATGCTCAGGGTACAATTGTTCATCAAGAGTCGGTTGGTCAACTATAGTTGTTAGAGAGTATGATGGAAATTTACATAGTAATGAGATTTACAAAGTTAACAAAAGGATCTAAGCACACAGAGTCCAAAAATGTATAAAGTTTGAGAAGAAGTTACAGTGATAGAATTAGCAAGATCATTTATGACTGCTGAAGGCTGAAGAGAATATGTAGTGAACTGAAGAAGTTTTGGGTAATTCTAGCTCCCATGTAGGTAAATATCCACTTTGAAATGGATGGAGTATGAGAGTGTTCACAGGTATGTTTGCTTTGTAAAACTACATCATTCTTTAAATATTTGTACTATTTTGGATATGCAATTTCTTAACCTACATAAATATGTGCATAAAACAATGCATATATAGGGATATAGGTAAATAAACAGATTATACAGTATATACACATGTATATTGTATACATTTACATATATATTTGTTTATGAGTTAATATACACATTGTAAAACGACAGGCAGTTTAAAGTTATAGTTGAATGTTTAGATTGACAATATGGTGGTATAAGGAATGGCAAAAGAAGAGTTTCTGGAGAAAATGGGACATTATATCCACGAATGTACTTGGAGGAGCAAAAGGAGCTACACAGTTAAAAACCTGGACATGGCACAGGGTATTGAATACTCACATCCTGAAAGATGAGAAGATCTTGTTTTCATCTAAAAGGTGTAAAAGATCCAGGAATACTGAGGCCCAGGTAAAAATGAAGAATAGTCTCAGAAAGGGAAGAAAGCTAAGAAAGAAAACTTTCTTTCATCTCCAGTTCTATGGAGAACTGTGAGTTATTGCCTGATTTTAATATATATATACATAAAATTATATATACTTAATATTTAACAATACTTAATGCTTAATAATATTTATAATATATATAATAATACTTAATATATATACTTAATAAGGAGAGAGAGAGAGAGAGAAGAACTTTCTGGAAGTCAATTTTCTTTTTTTTACCCTGTGATCAAAGTCAGCTCAGGTTTCCAGGTCTGTGAGCAGGTGTGTTACAAATTGAGTTATCTCACCAGCCATTGATTGACTTTTAATCTTATTTCTGGTTTTTTTTTCTGAATCAATCTTCCAACTTTAACAAAATACATAATAATGTGGAAATGAAGGTACTGAGCAAATCAGTTTCAATACAGGCTAAGAAGTAATATCAGTTAAGAAATGTAATTAGGTAAGCCAGCACACTAAAGAAACTGATTAGCAAAGAGCATCCTTGGTGAATACTTGTGGTCATCCCTGTTGTTTTGTTTTGACTGTACACCATCCTCTCATGTTTACTGTCTCAGAATACAGACCGTGGGTCTAGTTTCAAGTGGAGATGTATTAATAAAAATGCTAAACTTACTTTAAGTGTTCAAACTTCCAAAACTTGAAAACTTAGTGATTCACAATAGACTGTTCATTTTCTCATGAATTAGTAAGTTCTTGTATTTCAAAGATCGTAAGAAATGTATAACTTTCAACACATATTTGATCTCCAACCAACATGGAGGAGGTATTTTCTCATTTAGAAGTAAAGAGTGAAAGAAATCTCCCATTTATTCTCATCTTTTTGTGCTTTGGACAAAATGTGCCTGACGAGAGAGGCAAAAGCTAATAGACTTTTTCTCTATTTTAATAAGATATACACTATATGGATCTAGTAAATGGATATTGTTTAAAATACTTCAATCAGCATATACTATATGGCTCTAGTAAATGGTCATTGTTCAGAATAATTCTATCTGCACATATTTATAGATTTATCATATCAAAAATAAAACTTTGGTGTTGTTCATGGAATATGGAGGTTCCTAGGAGATATGGCCCTATCCTGACAGATACTTTATAACTGATGCCACACAGGAGAAGGAGGTACCCTTCATGGCCCAGGGAATGCTCCCACACTGGCCATTGTAGATATCCTGGATGAGACCTAATAGGTCATATATGAAGAGAGATAAGGTTATGGAAAGAAGGCTAGCCAGGAAAGAAAACCTGTGGTGTGAGATTGGAGGAAAGATGAGGACAGATATTAGGGGGATTAAAACAGTCAAATTCAATATATTTACATGTGAATGCTTAAAGAATGAAAAAAGTTTATAAAGCCAAGAAGAAAAAATTGCAAAGACTTTGGTGTGGTGAAGCAGTAATTTGAATTTCTATATTTATTTCTTAAACTATCTTAGGACTCTTTCATTTTCTTATGGCATTTTATTTTGTAGGCATTCTTTGTTTTTGTACTAGATCTCAAAATAATTTATTTAAATGGACCAATATTTAATGGTTGTCTGCAATGGGATCTTCCAACTGTAGTCTGAAGTAGTGCAATTATTTTCTCTGTAGAGGAAAAAAAGAAGAGTGTTTGTGACATGGACAAAGAGGAGGAAGAAGAAAGGTAATAAGGCAGAGCAAAAATGATGCAATCATTGAGTGATCTGGACTGGGGATAGGTACAGGGATGAAGACAAAAAGTAGTCATGAAGATCGTGAGACACATCAATGCAGGATGATAGAAAGGGAAGTCAGACAGCAGTACATAAGATAGGTAGGAGTTCATTCAGAACTGAAGAGAAAATAGGAATTAAAAGCTGTTATTCTTACAAAAATATTTAGCAGTGAAGACAAGGAAAGAAATGAGTAGGTACAAAAACGGGATATAAAAAGAGACACTAATTATAGACACAGAGCTGAAAGCTGCCAACAAAGTATTTAAACTGTATCAACTGTTGTACCTTGAAGTAATTAACCAAGGAGAGAAAGAAGCTTTGCTGAGGAATTTGTAGTCATCTACTCAATTGCTCAATGGCCACTCATTACCCAAGCTAATTATTTGGTTGACAATTGATGATTATTATCCACAGATTTGTTTTTATTGAATGGTAAAACAAAATTATTGCATAAATTTGAGGAGTAAATTTTTGTGGTTTTGTATTTATTCAACATTTGACTATATATTTTTAATTACTATTTATATATTATCCCTCATTCTCAAAAAAATCTAATAGCCAACCGTATATATTCATTAAATTCTTAGGTGGGAGAGGATAAGGATAAGGAATGATGAAATAGTTCTTTAATTTCTTAGACTACAAGTAGTAAGTAATAAGAGCTTAATATTCTGTCCAGAGAAAAAAAGAAAAAAGTCGTTACAAAAGGGGCAAAAAAAATAGAACTACATTAAGATGTATTTCCCCACTCCCTCCCCCTACAACCCTGTATTTTATTCTAATATCCTAGAAGATATCAAAATCCATTAAAAAGAACTATAGTAAGCATTAACTGTCTCTGTGTAAGACCTAATCTTATACTTTTTCTGGAAGAAGTACATTTTTTTAATGAAAATTAAGAAAAGTTCTAAAATTCCTGAGTATGGGGAAAGGTTCCAAGTGAGGCATAACCAAGATCTGTTCTTTTCTTTAGTCAGAAAAAATATTTGTAAAAATTATAGTCTAAAATTCTGAAAATGAGTTCCTAAACCAAATGTCTTTTCCTATGAGTAAATAATTAATAGATGCATTTCTGAAAAACTATAGATATTTTAAATTCTGATTTATTAAGTTAATGAAATAAAATATGTTGAAATTGAGATTGTATCTGTTTTAACTTTCTAGGAATCCTTTGAGAATTTTTAAGCCAAACTTTGACCTAGCTGTGGAATTATTTGCATATCATTCACACAACAGTCAGGATGTCTGTAAACAGATTATGAAATGACAGGTAGTTTGCATTGTTTCCATTTAATTAAAAAGAAGATAAATCATCAAATATCAAAAAATTAAATAAACACTGGTTAAGTGACAAAGAAGTCCTAAACCCATCCACTGGTCCTGAATTGTTTATGTTTATCTACCTACTGTTTCCATCATTCAAATCACCCCTTGCTACATAACTGTGTCCATTATATTTCTCTTAGCATATGGTTGTTACATATGCAAAAGAAAGATATGCTCCAGATATTACTATCAGTAACAACAGTGCTGTCTTCCCCAGTAAAAGTTTCCTTGGAAAGCATACTGTTTTTCCATCTAATTCCAAAGACTAGACACCACACTGGGACCCAAAAGTGAAACACTCTATGTAACCATTTCAGAGAGTAAAAAACAGGTCTGCAAAAGGTAGACTAAATGTTCTCTAAGATCTGGTGGTTAAAGACCTTGTCAATACCTCAACGTTTGTATAATGACATTATAGATATTGGACTGAGTTTCTCCAGTGTTCTGAGGCACTGACCAATTAATACTCCTCACTGATGTTTGGGTTTCTTTTTTCCCTTGGGGTCTGGGGGATGGGCAGAGGAAAGGATGTGTATTCAGCTCATAGTCACTTCAATTAGTTGGCAACCAAAGATTTTTATCCTAGTAGCAAAACCAGGAGGGGGAAAATCTTTTAAATTAATTTGAAGATGCCCACATTTCTAGAATGTCATGGTTTTAACAGGGCTATGCAAATGAGTCCAATTTAGCATCTTGTATTCAGCTGGAAACCATTGCTAAATGATCAGGATAGCCAGTCACAGATATTAAAATGAATTATATCTAATCTGAATTTTAGTCACGCTACATTAACTAATAGAAAGTTATTAACATTTCAAGAGAAAAAAAGCTTTTGCCTGCAAAATTAACAGTGGCTGAGATGTGACCTGTGAGCCATGAAGCCTGATCACTGTAATGACAGTGTAATGGCATATTTACATTAAAATCTCTGCAGCTAATATGGGATTCAGAATTGGACGGTAAGTCGAGGATTATTTAGTCTGGCCTGCTGGCCTTTCTCTAAGTAGGTTTTTTTTTTTTTAAACTTCAATACAAATCTGAAACTTTTCATTTCATGACTATTTATGTAACTGGTTTCTACAGCTCTGTAGGTCTCTCCACTCCATCATTCCAGGACTAGTTTTCCCTTTCATTTTCTCTTCCTTCTCTTTCAATGTATTTCCTTCTCTAGATCCGCTTGTCTGCTTTGTGCTTTTTTTCCACACCTTGTATCATTTCCAGGTTTTGTTTTGTTTTGTTTTTCTCCCTTTCACTTGAACTCTAGGTATTGATAGAAACCTGATTGGGAAAAAGTAAAAGCCATTCCTTTGATTTTATTACTAGTTGGCTCCAAAAATCAAGCCATCAGATTATAATTCTTTTTTATCTATACCATTTGCAACTAACACTGGTTTGAAAGCTTTGAAGCTCATGGGGTTCATGGGTTTTATCAATCTCTAGAGGCACTCTAGTTACCAGACTCTGCTTCCTGGAGCTAGGTCAGAAGCTAAAGACCCAAATGCATTTGCATAATCCTCACACTCATTTACCTCTTCCGTTTAGGCCATTACTGCTGTTGCTTTCTTTTTCTTTTTTGTTTTATTGTAAGCAACAAAAAGGAAGAATATGAATAGTAGAATATCAAATTAATAAGAAAGAACAAATCAAATAATTTGAAAATTATAAAAGTGTTTAAAGTTCAAAAAACATTATTTTTTCCCTAAAGAAATTACCTAGGGAATGATCTATGAGTTTAGATTGCAGACAACTAAATTCAAAAGTTCTCAAATATGTCATCCATACTAGCTTATTTTCCTAACCTGCCAAATTTGTATATAGAAACCTCTAAACGGAAGTTTTTGATTAAGCACAATGAAAAAACATCTATCTTTTAAATGGAAAAAAAAGATATTTTTCCCAGTTCAGTTGACGGTTGACAAGTAGATATTTGCTACAATTCTGTTTCAACAATTGACACAGTGCATTCTTCTCTAATCATAACACAATATATATGCACATATATGTGTGTGTGTTTCTAAACTGTAAATTTAAATAATATAGTATTTCATAGCCTTCTCTATCCTTAAAGAATATATTATAATGTATCTGTTTGCAGCTCTTTAACTTAATCTTTAGTCTCCTAAATGTAGACTTTATCTGGAAGAAAATTCATTTTTTTACAACTATGAACTTGTACACCAATGTAATTCCACATAGATTCCTGTCAATCACAAAGGATGTTATGTTCAAACTGTCAAGTCAGATGCATTTCTTAATTATAAGTAGAGAATTAAGATCACAACATTAATCTTTCTTAAATATTGGCTAGGCTTACATTTATAATAAATATAAGTGATGTATTTGTCACAAAACCAAATCTTTTTGTTTCTTGGATCTTTATTAAAATATATACATATTAAAATGTAATTGAAGAGTAACTAGAAATTTGATCTGGCATAACATGACACAAATTATGCTTAAGCAGCTTGAACTTTGTTTGGTATTTCAGAATGTTTTGCCAATATTCTGAAATTTATATAAGAAATGAATCTATTAGGTCAAAATTGACAGACTGCTGGTATGTATTTTTTCTTCTAAAACTCATGTTTCCCTTCTCACCATGGAAAAAGATATTTACTCTGTATATTTACAGAGAATATAGACCTTTGGATACAAATACTAATCCTATGAAAGCCTGCTGGTTAAACCAAATCATAGAATGTCATTAAAATGTGGTCTTTCTAATTTCCAGATTCTTTGCACTATCTTTTTTTATTTATAGTGTATTTTTTTCCAGTCACACAAACTTGATAGGTACCCCATTCCTCTTCCTCCCTCGACCCCTCCCTAAATCCCCTTGCTCCCTCCCCCCTTTTCCCCTTTCTTTCCCCCCTTCCTCCCTTTCTCCCAGTGCCCCCTCCCTTACTGTACATGTCAAACTTCCCTCTGGGAAGTGTAAGGACTCAGTAGCATTGCCTAGAGCTCTTTCTTGTGTTCCCCTTTGGTATAGGAACACTACTGTGGCTGTTAATCCCTTGCCTCTAAGGATCCTAGCCTTTGCACTATCTTTAGTATTCAAAGTTTCACATTATATTAGGAATATGTATCCTAAATAAATTCTATATGTAAGGGTCAAATTAAGCAGCATATATGCTTGGAAAGCAAAACATTGAGTCCCAGTTAATAACATACTGTGGCTGTAGTCTGAAAGGAGTCTGTTATAAACATTAAACAGAACTTCTTGACCATGTGTTCATAAAACTACTTGAATTGATGTCTTGACTTGTTCAAAGAGGGAAGAAGGGACACAAAACATATCCCTCCTACAACTTGAAGGAAGGTTTCCTTTTGAAAAGCCCAATAGACTGTGTCTCTTGTAAAGGCCCTAGGAGTTGTAAACAAGATGACGAAATGGTGAGAGAGAGAGAGAGAGAGAGAGAGAGAGCGCTGGTGACAGAAGTGAGGATAAGAATCATTTTCCAACATTCCCGTCTAAACATTGTTACTCCTAACATCACCCCCTGTCCCTGTGACCCTTATCACCATCATCCCTATCCCCATGATCTCTGTACCCATCACTTCTGTACCCATCACCCCATCCCCAACATCACTCTTGTTCCCTACATCACCTCCTGCCCATCACCCACTTGTCTTCCTACTCACTTGCTGTTTTGGGGAAGGGAAATAATCTAAAGAATATGTTAATTTGTTTTCCTTTGTTGTTTTTAGGATTTTTTTCAGCCATGTGCTTACTTTAGAGATTGATAATTTTGATAAGAAGATACTCATTTCAGCCGTTTGGCTATATATGTTAAATAAGCAGTACACTTGGCAATTCTCATGGCTATTAATTAACTGTAACCAGTAAGCCAAACAGTGTATACTCTGGTCTGCTCTTCAGTTTTCACCATACATTCTGGGCCTGTGGAGCTAATTCTATTGGAAAAGGTACAAATGTCTATAAGAGAATAAAATAATTTGGGAACTCATAATACTTTTTATCTTATAATAAGTATCCAATGAAATTTCTTCTCCTTTTTGAGCATTATCATTAGTATTGATATAAACTATACTAATTGCCTATACCTTAGGTAAGTTTTGAACTTAGATCAACCCCTAGATACTTTGGTTTACAAATCACAGCATATATAATTTAGAGTCAAATAGTACAGACCTGTGTTGAAGAGGAAGAAATGAGAACACCATGTGTTTTGATTTGAAGTACACCCTAAAAGTGCTCTAGCTCAAATGTGCTTTCTTCATGATATGAACTTGAAGCACTGAAGGATTTGGACACAAGATTTCTTCCTCCATACAATGAAGGAATTGAAGATGACCAGCAATTTCTGAACTTAGCAATATTTTCTTTTGTTATTCAACAGTAATACCTTCCATTCTACAAGATAACACAGGGCTTTTAATTTTTTATTATTATTTATTCTATTGTGCATGTGGGTGCGTGCGTGTGCATGTGTGTGTGTGTGTGTGTGTGTGTGTGTGTGTGTGTGTATAACCACGGGCGAATTCGGGAACCACCATGGACCACCTCCACCTCTCCTTGTTTACTCTGCCCCAGGATTCACAGGCTCTGCCCTACCAGGACCAGAAACGCAGGCTGCCCCCGCCTCTGCCTGGCGTCTAATACTTGGGGTCTATGATCCGAACTCAGGACCTTCTGCCTGAAGGCAGAGGCTTAACCCCTAAGCCACCTCTCCAGCCCCAACACAAGGCTTTTAAAACCCTTAACATTTAACTTTGTCAAGCCATGCTTCCACAACCCCATGGTTTGTATTTTTCTTTCATGAGTTTCTCCATTTGGTAGGGAGACAGCAGTTTGAATAAACAGAGGCCAATGAGACTTCCAGAGCACAGTGAGACTCTTTTGATGTAGTGTCCCTAACACAAGCTGCACCTGGCTCCCAGGAACACCAGAGACTCTGGGCTTATTGGATGTTTACAAACGTCCTGTTCGGCTCATCAAAGCAAGGAAACACCAAACACAGAACCTTACATTCTTTTGCTAAGCAGTTGGAACCCTGAAAATAATATCAGCCTCTTTATCTGAAATAAAAGCTGAAAACAACAGAAGGAACCTTTCTCAGGATCGAATTCAGTTGGTCAATAATGTCGCAGAAAGAATTCAAGTAGAGAGGTTTTGTGTTCATGACAAAACAAGAGAAGTTAAGCATGTTTGCATAAAGTTTATATCAATGATTAGGTTTTCTGAATTTTTCCTTCCCTTGCTTTTAAGTTAAGAGGATGACTAAAAGGAACACAGAAAAGTATATGCATTTATGTCAACAGTTATGTGTGTCTTTGCAGACACATCCCCTTCTATGAAATCAGACATACTGACACTTTACAGAGAGCGAGACACATTTAACCTTGGTTTAGCAGAGCTCTGTAGCTAATTAGAAATGGGAGTCATGCAAAGAAGGCTTGAAATAGTCTGCGATAAAATTTTTTTCTGCCAATGTAGTCAAGTTATGCTTTCTTTCAAAGGCTTGCCTCCTTTTTAGAAAGGGGGGGGGGGGCGTAGAGAATAATAATGAGCTTGTTTTGGCTGATAAAGGCTTTTCAGTGGTAGCTGCCAGTGGAGAAGCATTAGGTACAGTGATAAAAACAGCATAAATACTCATATACTTCTGCATTTCATTTTATATGAAGAACTCTGAGTGTAACAACTGCCAGTTTGTTGGAAAAAGCAGTGAAGTAATTTGTTTGAATTGACCAATGATCACTTTAAAACCTGCAATCTCTGAAACTATTTCAAGTTGTTCTAATAAAATGGTAAAGTCAACAAGATAAAATTTAAGAGAGATAGATGCACTGTGCAGGAATTGTAAAATGAATCATTGGGAGAAATGTGAGACTTTCCTTCATGAGTGAAGGAAGCAAGGAAAGAGCAGGGCATCGGGCCCAGGAAACTCCGAGGGACACGCAGAGCCTGCATTCATCAAGGTACACTCAGCCCTCATAGGAACAGATGACGTCTGGAGAAGACACGAGAAGAATAAGTCAGGAAATGAAAAAGGAGCAAAACTTCACTGATTCACATCATCAAAGCTGGGTTGAGTGCAAGAAGGGGTACACTGATTCTGTGTGATTCTTTAGACCCATGCTTGAACCAAAAGCACAGAGGAGAAGGAAGAAAGTGTCTCCACATGCTGATATCTTAGCAGGGTGTCAGTGAAATGGCTTACAGCAAAGACATCACCAAATAGAGCCTTATTATATAAACGATGGCTGAGAATGGCAAGGTGACCACAAATCTCTGCTTGGTGTCCTCATCCAGGTGTTGAAAATGGACAGCCACATCTTCCCTTTTCAATGCACAGTCCTGCGTTGAAGTCCCAAGATTTTGCTGCTGTTCTTGTTCTGTGTCCATACCAGAATATTTAGGACCAGCAACTTCAGCTATGAGACACCTTTACTTTAGCTTATATCTAAAAGGACCATGCTTGATTACACAGCTGAATCTGTCAGAGGATTTTGCAATTTGTTCTCTGTATTCATATAGCATAAGCTCAACTGAAAGTCACATGTGTTAGGGTTGAGGATGAGAGATACCAATTAATGAAAGAAGCAGAAAATAAACACTCAGGAGAAAATTAGAGTTATATTAACCTATACCCATCAATAATAGAATTATCACTTCTCTTAGATTATACAGCTGTAACAAATTACTTAAGCTAGATGATTGATAAAGGAGAATCTGTTTTCTCAGTGCTCTGGAAACTGAAAGAGTCCGAGGTCAAGATTCTGACACATTCATGGTTTGATCATGTCTGCTCTCAGCTTTCAAGATGGTTGTGGTTGTTGCAGATGGCAGAAGCTGGGTTCTCACATGGTGGAGAGGGCAGAATGATGCCCTGGTTCCCTCCCGGCCTTCCATGAAGTCTCTAATCCAGTTGGTACAGGTGGAGTTCTCTTGGCCTCTTCCTCTTCTAAAGTCCTTTCCCCTTATTCATGTAACAGTCAAGCCTGAGGCTTAATGTGAATGTTGGAAGAGACACAGACAGTTAAGCTATAGCAGCAGTCTTATGAACCCACTGCACTTTCCCAGGGAGTGTTTAAGCAGAGTGAGTCATGGGCATAATAGGATGGATTTATGAATTCAATGGGAGATGAAAATAGAAGGTAAATGTAGTTCCTTCTAACCCTGACGTGTGGCGATTTAACAATGGCCCTTTCAACAGACCTGCTCTCCTCTCCGGAGCCACTCAGCACTGTGCAGGCTTTGGAAGCGATATAAAGGTGACCAATCCACACCATGACATCAAATTCCTCTTTGTGTCGCTTGCGTGTATGTCAATATTCTTAAATTTTCTAAGGGAAATAGTATGTCTCACTTAGCCTACTATTTCAAACAGGTATAATAAATACCTTTACATGGAAGACGTATACATGTATATATGCATGTTCATAGGTGCACGTGCACATATGTATATGTGACCTCGGAGGCCAGAGGTCAAATTCAGGTGACTTTCTCTTTTATTCTTCACTTTACTTTTTGAAGCAGGTTTCTTGTTGAATTTGGAGCTCACCAATTGGCTGGTAAGATCCAGAGATCTTCCTGGCTCCCAGTCCCAAGGCTGAGTTACAGGTGGGTGCTGACAAATCCAGCTTTTAATTGGATCATTGAGATTTTAACTCAGATCCTCATGTGTATATGACAAGCACTTTCCTGGTAATCTCTCCAGTTTCTATCATACATTTTATAATAATACAAATGAAATCTAATCACCTCAAGTTAGTCATAATTCATGCCACAGGCCATATATACTCTTCAATGGTAGTTGAACAATAAAGTAAAAGATAAAGTGAAGAGATTAGTATAGCACATATTTTAGTTAAAGATTAAAGTTACTGCTTTCTTCAAATACAAATTTCTGAGAAAAAGATTATATTGTATCTGGGTGGCATCAACTGCAATTTATTTTTTAATAAACTTTTCATAAAAATATTCACCTTTTACTAAGGTAGCACAAAAGATAGAAATACAGTTTCTCCATTTTGACCAAGGTTTTCTGGATTGAGGTTGTTTCCTTATTATAAAACCATGATTCAAGTCTTTAGTCAGTGAAATGAGGAAACAACAGCCAGACTTGCCAGATTACTGTTTGTTTCTATCAAATTTTCTTGTTAGGTCATAAAGACAGAATCTCAAGAATCAACTTAAAACCTAAATTTAGATTAATGAATGTCTTTGAGACATTTTGGGAAAGTTACCAAAGGTGGACGAAATCATGATCATTTGAGAACAGGCTAGATGTGGATTTTTTTTCATGTATTTGTGTGTGTGTGTGTGTGTGTGTGTGTGTGTGTGTGTGTGTGTGTGTGCTGGTCCAAGGGTGACAATGAGGGGTCATATTGAATTATGTTCCTTTGTCATTGCTTTGCTTTTGGGGTTCCCAGGCTCTGCCTTACAGTGCCAGAATTACAAGCTGCCACCATATCCACCCAACATTTTTACAAATGATCTAAGGATCCAAGCTCAGGTCCTTTTGCTTTTGAGGCAAAGGCTTTAACCCCTGAACCATCTCCCTAGTCCCTATACTTGGATTTTCAATCAAACCACAGCCTACTGTTAAAGTCCACAACTTGAGCAACTTTATACAATATTCCTGAAACATTTGCTTTTCTTTTGTTTTTGGTGAGTAGATGAATAGGGCTTAAAACGTTTCTTCCCAGTGTTTATGTTAACTTAGTATGTATTTATTCTTTCCTCAAACTAAGCTAAAAACTATAGCAAATGTGCATGCTAGTTATCTTAATTTATTTATTAGGACCATAATAAACACAAAGACGAATTTCAATATTTATTAACAGTTGATTTTTCATGTATGCCAAATAAAAGAATTGTTCTTGGTTTGTTTTTACTTCTGGCAGTGTCTTACTTTGCGTTCCCTTCAGGATTCCATCCACCTGCCTCAACCTCCCAAGCACTGACTTGCAGGTGTGCACCATCGTATGCACCTTGGTTACAGGAAAGTTATTGCCACTTGGGTTTGACTTTCTGGGAATCTTATGTGGAGTGAACTCTATATATTGGGAAACTTACCCCTAGCAATTTGTTTTGGTTATTTTGTCACAGTAAAAATAAATTTACTGGACTGTAGCAAAATCTAAAGCTTTCCTACATTGACTGAAAGAGCAAGTAGATCTATTTCCACAGAAATTTCAGCAATTAGAATAAATATGTATTTCTGTGATTAGATTACAAGGAGATTATATTACATGATAGGGAAAATATTTTCTTTTGAGAAAAAGACAAGGTTGACATGTGTCACTAAATTCTAAACTCATATCTAAGTAAGTTGAGCATGATTTACTTTTAAAAATAGACAAATGTTTAGAATAAAAAATTAAGTGTAATTTGGTAGTCTTCAGTTTTTTCATTGTTTTCTGCAAAAATGACAGGAGTGAGTTGTGAAAAATGGTTCTGTGTGCTAAAGGCAATCTCCTTCCTCTTAGCCTGCCTATTTTAACACAGCAGTGTTGGTAAGGGCAGGATCAAGGCTTTGGACGGAGCATGATGTTTAGCTTGCAATGAAATCAAGGGACTGTAGCCCCACATGTCTATGCCATGATCACTGGCATTCACGGGGAGGAATTTGTGCAGTGGGTGGGAAGATGAGCTTGCAGGCTTGCACTAAACAAACATAACTCTACATTTCCCAAGGCCAACCTCTGGCTAGGAGTCAGAAGTTATCCCCTTGGCAATTAGGCTGGAAACACAGGTCACCAACTGCTGTTCCATGAAATACCACCGGGCCTTAGCATGATAGCTCTTTGCAGAATATCTTAACTAAATACACGCTTAATTGAGACTGGAACACTTCCATGATTGACAGATGATAATATTTAATGTGCATCATTTATCTGCCTGCTAAAAATGTGCTAACATAGATTGAAATCACATATTGAAAGACATCATGAATGAATAAAACTTACAAAAAATTACTGAATTTACCTCTACCGATAGCATTTGGAGTTTTGTGCTTAGCAATCTCTATACACGTCATTTGATTTCAATTAGTATTTAAGAATCACAATGGTATTTTGTTGCTATTCTTTCTTGGTGTGATACTCCTTATAGACTTGGTTTGACAATTCTTCCTCCATGGGAACGTTTCAGTGACCCTTGCATTAGAAGAGGAAGTTGGCCATCAAAGTGGTTTGCAGAGTTTTTCCTACTTGCCTACTGCTTCACATCAACTCTTTAAATTCTATAATTGATGTCTTCTAAAAGAACTCAGGAACAGGGAAAGAAGTGTACAAGTGTGGCCACTTTTAAGCTGCAGTCCACCCTCTCATTTCAAAATTTTCTCACGCTTGTTTTTCCCTCAAAGGAAAATGGAGAGAATTGTCACATAAAGCTTTTCCCATCCTTCTATCTGTATCTTATGGGCAGATTTGCAGTAACATATAGGACTAGCCCATAGCTACAGAGGATTGACACAGATCCTTGAGCCACTCTGCAGCAAACCTCTCCCAAGAGCTAAGCTCACACAGACTGCATGATACACTATTCCTACATGAACAGAGAAAATCAAAGTCACACCGGGTTCCATTCATGAGCTTGATTCTCACCAGAAAATTACCAGGTTACACATCTTTGCTTCTTTCTTTCTTTCTCACTAAGTTTTTTTTGCCATGCCTCAAACACTGCTCAGGGTCTTATACTAGGCTTCTTAATATCAAAAATTAATTCACACTAGAGTGTTAAGGATTCACCATAGTATAAAAGTTTTATCCTTCCCCAGGGACATCAAGATTTCAAGGAAGATTTCCTGAGATGAAAGTTCTTAGTTATCAAAATGAATAATTAATGGTAAGAGATTCAGCCAAGCAATAAATAAGTAGACAGACTACTTACTGAGAAGGTATTTGGGGTAGGCGAGTGTCTGAGGGCCTTACTCCCTACATCATAGTGTATAACAATTCTGCTAAAGGAGTTGCATGCCTCAGTGTGCTGGAAATATGTTATCATTTAATTAAGCAGATGAAATCCAACTGTAAGTTACCTATCTATAAGTTTGGGCTTGACCCAACAGTATACATACAGCAAATGAATCTGCATAGTTTGCTCTTTCTTAGGAAACATTGGTCTGAACTGTGTGGCTTTGAAAAATATACATTTTGTAATAAGGCTATGAATACCAGTTAAATTTGAAGCCTAATCTAGTTACTAGTAATTATAAAGCAAATTTGATACAATTACTGACTTGAAAATGGAAGTTTTATCATAAGGCAGGTAATGGAGATGTTCAACGCAATCCTCCATTAACTCAAAACTTCTGTGATGAGAAAATTGTGTACTTACCAATCCCTTCCTGTTTCTGAATCTTGTGGCCCATGATTGAATCACCTGTTCTTGAAACTGTTTCTAACTTCCAAATACAAATCACATTCTTTTTCTTTTTTTTTATTATTTTTTTCCACTCATATAAACTTAATAGGTACCCTGGTCCTGTCCCTCCCTCCACACCTTCCTGGACCCCCTTGCTGTCCCCCCCTTTTCCCCTTCCTTTCAACCCCCCACCCTCCTTTCCTCCCAGTGCCCCCTTCTTCCCCCTTTCCAATTCCTGGAGCATCCTTTAGTGTGAATGTCAAACTTCCCTGTGTTCTCCACTTTAGTAAAGTGTAAGGACTCAATAGGGTTGCCTATAGCCCTTTCTTGTGCTCCCTTTTAGTATGGGAACACTATTGTGACTGTTAATCCCTTGCCTTTAAGGATCCTAGTGCCTATGATCCACGATAGACTTTGGGGAGTCATTGATATGGCAGTCATTGCGCAAGTGATGCAAAGTCCTATTATGGTTACTTTGGCCCTAACTTGTGTGGAGTATCTTGCGAAGATACAAATTACATTAAGTACAGAAAAAAGTATATTATTCCTTTGTATGACTAGAGAAAGCAGTCCTCACAGACTTGAAGATGCTGTACATTTGAAAATGGGTGGAATTTAAGATAGACATCAAATCCAAGTCTCTGGGTACCTTGTGATCTGCTTACTTTGGAGACCTACTTTTGCCAACATTTGTCTTTAAGACACAATATGTTGGCAACATACAGGGAAACAAGGTGCTAAGAAACCTCACATGCAGTCATTTCTAGGAAACAACACTTAACCCAAACGTATATCAATTAATCTGCAACTGATTTGCTAGCAGTAATTTGGCTCCACTTTGCCATCATACATACCTTTGGGCCTTTCATTACCAGTTGCACAAGAAATAAAAACTACTGGTGTTCTCTATTAGTTTCCATCATTGCCAATTGACTGAACGTTCCCTAGGTTTACAGCAAGCAAATTTTAACCAATGTTTATTGGTAGTGTAGCCTATGTTCCATAGCTTCATTGTAATGTACATTCAGAGAGTCTTTGGAGAGTAGGGCCAGCTCAAGATATTACCATGCATATTTCTCTCCAAGACTGTCCACATGAACACATTTCTTTATGAGTTTCCCATCTTGGAGGCTCAAAAGTTAATGTAATGATGCAGGGAACATCTGGAGTGAACATTGTCTCAATGTCATGTGTTGTTACTGTTCTACAGAAAGTATTGCAAACAACCTGCAGGCAGCACCTCTGCTGCCTGAGCCCCACTGACTTTTCGCACATAGAGTACAAATGGAGACATATATGCATGGCCTTTCACTCAGAAATCTATTCTACAGAGTTTCTAGACATTATTTTAATACATATACTCCTAGGAATTATCGCAAAGTCCAGTCCAGATGATATATGAAGTTTAAACATACACAGAGGAACAAATCACTGAGTTTCATCCTGGTAGTTAATAGTTTGTATTTTTCTGCATGATTTACAAAAAAATCCAGTTTATGTGAACTATTGCTTGTGATATTTGCCTAAAAAGTATACAAATGATAAATGATGACATGGATTAATAACATGCATAGAAAGTAGTTGGGATGATGGATTCATGTTTTGCTCTTCCTGAGAAAACTCATATACGATGAACTAAGCACAGTCAAATTAAGATGGAGGTAAAGAAACAGAGAAAGAAAAGGAAAAGAGAGTGAAGGAGAAGGAAAAGAAATGGTAGAGGAAGTACAAATTCAATCTTTTGTCTAAGACTGTATTTTTTAGTACTATAGTTCCCCCATGACATCATATGACATTTTAGATTACACACAACTCACCAGATTTGTAATTGTGAAATAGAAAAAATAAACTAACAAATCCATCAAAAACAAACAAGGAAGACAAAATATATCAGTGTAGCAACTTGTAATTTCTTTCTACCTTCAGGTATACTTCAAAAATAATATGTAAATAAGATAAGCAACCATAATTGCAAGAGATAATGGAAAAGTGGGCAATGCTTTGTTTTAAATGTACAATTTGCTTAACTTAGAGAAATAATTTTCTTCACTCCTCAATGTTTGCCAAAGTGATCCAGTGGGTCCTTTCAGCTTCTTTTTTGCTTCCATTGCCCTGGCATACGTAGAGCTGACAGATAGGGCACCATCAAAGGTTTTGATAAAATGATCCATTATCACTCCTAGACCCGTGACAAAAATGAAGATCTAAAAAAGTCAGAAAATGTCCAAGAAGAAATAACAGAGGTAGAAATCAAAGTGAGTAAATTCTGAGTCATCATTTACATATATAGAATGGAAAGGAAAAGGAGCAAGGAGAATCACGGAGGAAGGGAAGAGAGAAGGTGATCCACCATCTAAAAACTCTGAACTACTCTGTACACATTCCTATCGCCCATTAACACACCTCCACTGAACAGAGACTGCATCACAAACAAGAAACTTAGAAGCTCTGCTTCCACTGTATTCAGAGGGACGCGTGTGTCTAGTCCAGACAGCAGGTATTCTTGCTTTGGCTACATAGTGTCTTGTCATGTACACCATTGTGAATAATTAAAAGAATAAACTATTCACAAGAACTTTGCACAACCTTCTCTTTTTCATTTGAGATATTTGTGCCCTGCCCTTGCTCCTGCAGAATGTCACCATTTAATAGGAGCTCTGTAAATCTACATTTAGTGCCTGAGAAACACCCTCTTCTCCCTTCACCCACAGGCCAGCTAAGCTCAGCAGTTCTACTAATAGTTTCCAGGTTTGAACTCTGGAGAATTGGGCTGAAATTTAGTTTTTTACACAGGCAGAAGTTTGAGGAATGCTACAAAACTTGTTCTTCCAATCAGGACATCTAGATCAGCCTGGCTCTAAAAATCAGTCAGCAAAGGAAGGCGCACAATAACCTTAATGTGGGTATAATAATCACAAGCTGGGAGAAATGTTGTTGTCTTTGGCCACTGTTTCTTCTTGGCAATACTTATATCTGGAACTGAGGATGTGTGTGCTGCGGAATGGGAAGAATAACGTGAGCATACGTCCCTTAGCTCTAATAAGAGCAAAGTCTGGCCACTAGAGTGGTCCAGTGGCCCTTTGCACTTTGGTGTATGTAATGTGCTGGCAGAGTTTTTCACTGATTTCTGTGTATGATAGAGCCCTTGGCAACCAAAGTCAGGCAGTCCAGAAGATGGAAGGCTTTCACCAAGCATCTTCTGACTTAAACTGAAATTGAAAGTGATCCCTTCTTTAAATAATAAACTATGTTCTTAACTTTATCTAATATGGTAAATCATTATTTAGCTAGAAATCTCTAAGCTGATTTGTCTTGCATCCATCCCTAAATGTGGAAAAACAAATTGTGGAAACTGCACAATTTCAAGTCACTGACAGATTCCTGCAGGTCCTAGAGATAAACACAGGATAGAGACTGAGTTAGCTCCCTGGTGACCAAAAAAAGCTGATGTCAATGTGAACTTTTTTGAGACTTAAGACAGATAAGTTTTATTAATTCTGAAGGCCTGGCGGCCAAGGGGACCGCAACTTACCATTGAGGTGGGAAGAGAGCATAAGAACAGAAGAGACAGTTTAAAGTCAGAGAGGACACCATGGAGGAAGTCCAAAGAGCTACTAATTTTATAGCAGGCTTAGAAAGACTTTGGAAGCATGAAATATCTCCAGAGCAGAGGCGTTACCTGTACCTGACATGATCTCGCCTTAGTCAGATTCTTATGCTGAGTTTATCTAGAAAGCCAAGCTGAGTATGGAAAACAAGGAAGCTAGATATCTGAATAAGTATTGTTTCTCCAGTAGATGAAATTGCATCAAGTAAAAGAAAAGGGATTTTTATGTTGTCTTAAGAATGTGATATGAGACAGGGTGGTAAACTTCCTGAAGTCTGCACAACTCTCTAGAATGAAGCATTAAAAAAAAAAACTCTCCCATAACTTAAACTATGTACCTTCATGACTTTTTCTCAATACAGTTCTATTAGTGAAAGTCTTTGAAAGCCTAAGAAGCCATAAATAATCTATATAGTAATAACCTACATGACAATGAAAATTTGCGACTCTTTCCTTTTTGTCTTAAAACGTCAGAAGTACAATTTCTGTAATGATCTCATTTCCTGAAAGGAATCTAATTGCAGACAAAGGAGATTTCCTCAAGAAGCAAGAGGTGGAGAGTTTGAAAAATCTTGATCTATCGTGAACACTTAGGATCACATTGTCCATTCTTCTCCTGGAAATACCAAGTTAATTATTGATAAGCACCACACAACCTCTCTCAGGCTCAGTTTCCTGGGCTCACCTTCTGCTTCCTAGTGACCTTCTACTTCAATAGCCATTTAATGTTCTGGTAGCTTGATTTTCAGCTTGCATTTATTTTGGGGTTACCTTTTGCTTCCATCGTAGCACCCAAGGTCTTTCCTCTCTCTACAAAGGTTGCCTTACTCCCATTGCAGGCACAAGGCTCCTGGGACCCAGATATAGCATCTGGCTATGCTTGCTTGGGCTCTGGCAATATTTGAAATGTGGGAACAGTTCAAGATATAGATTTTTTCCAGTTCACAACTGCCCTTACCACTCTCTGTGCTTTTTCCACTTATTTACAATTAATATTTTAGTGTTCGATGTATTTTACTTGACAAGCCCGAGCTTAGAGACTGAGCTCTTCTTAATGCTGTGTGTGTGTGTGTGTGTGTGTGTGTGTGTGTGTGTGTGTGTGTGTGGTGTATGTGTGTGTGTCTCCCTCTTCCTTTCACTAGACCAATTCCATTTAATAGTAAATCCACTCACTATTTCCTGGGCAGTCACTGCCTTCCATATTCTTTCCTGGATACAGGTGACACAGCAGCTTCTTCAGACAGCTTGCGTTTTGTTGAGGATTGGAGAGAACCTTGACAGCAGATAAATAATGCATTTGTGATGATGATAAATGGGATGTATTGAAAGCTAAAGTAGAGAGTGTATGCCAGGGATGCTGTTTTCAACAGGTTGTCAGGAATCATCTTCTTTGACAAGGGGTGTCTTAGCAGGAACCTGGATAAGGTGATAAGATGAGTCAGTCAGGTATCTAGGTAAGAACTTTCCAAGTGTAAACAGATGTCTTCCAAAATCCCGCTTCTGTTTTAAAAGGTAAGAGCTTCTTCCTCAAGCACATGCCTGATTTTCTGCAGTGAAGACAGAAGATTACTGGTGGGTTCTTTTTTCATTTAATTTTGTCAAGGCTCTTCTTTTAGCCTTTTAAACCAGGTGGTGAGAATTAAAGCAGTAATTTTCTTTCACTGTCACAAGTTGATGTGTCTTGTATCATTGAAACAATAATAGAATTTTGAAAGGCAAATCCCTATTAAAATTAATTTATTAATAAAGATTAAAAGAAAGTATATTCATATAAAACCTGTTCGCCAAAATCTCAACTTCTATTCGAATAGCATCTCAAGACAACTAACATGTAATGGCATGTTGAAATTAAAAAAGAGTCATTTTCCTTCTCCAAGTATTTTTATATGATAAAATAAATGAGTATTTTGCCTACTTTTAGAAAGAAGGAGCAAGGAAATAAAAGGAATGTGATGTAATTATGAATGAGAAAAGAGCATAATTTTTTCTCCTGCATTTTATTTATTTTCCTAATCATACAAGTTCAATAGATTCCTCCCTCCTCTCCCTCCCTCCTCTCCTCCCCAGTATTCCCCCCTTGCACTCTCCCCCATTCTCCCTTCCTTTCACCCCCTTCCTCTATCCCCCTCTCCATGTCTCCCCCTTCCTTCCCATTCCCTGGAGCATCCTTTTGTATGAATGCCAAACCTCCCTTGAGTCCTCACTCTAGTGAGGGTTCAGGACTCAGTGGCATAGCTCAGAGCCCCTTCTTGGGCTCCCCATTAATATGGGAACTCTATTATGAATGGTTAATGCTTTGCCTCTAAGGATCTTACTGTCTGGACCTTTCTCCCCTGTGATCCATCTAGACTTTGGGGGTTGGTTGACATGTTAGCCATTGTGCATGTCAGGAAAAGTCCAATTCTGGCTGCAGCACTAACTTGTGTGACAGATAGACGATAACCATCCCACAAATGGGACACTGACTTCCCTTCACTGCTGTGTCCTATTCCTATTTTTCCATCTACCTTTGAGTCTTCTCTTATATTAAGAACTGCATTTAAACAGTCATTTATCTTTGTTTACCTTTGATTCCAATGAGGATGCAGCCAAGGCCAGTGCAAGAAAAGCAAAACTGAAAACAACAGAACACCAATGACCCTACATTAATCACCTGGAACCAGACTAGCCAAATCTCTCCCCATCCTAAAGCTCAGGGAACATTGCAGAAGAGGGGGTGGCAAGATTGTAAGAGCCTAAAGGTGGAAAGGACAATGATATGCAAGATACTCCATAATTTTTATTTTTAAAATAGCAATTATTTTAGAAATCAAAACACTCTGAGATATTAGTGTCCTACAGTTCTTCTTTTGAGGACTAAAAGAATGAAAATTCCTACTGATTTTTTTAATGATATCAATGATAAAGAGCCATTTATTGACAGGTGTGAACTCAAGTTGGCAAACTTTTACCCTTGTGTTCTTATTTAGTAGATAGGACTAGTGAATTAAATAATTTAAATGAACCACTATGGATTGTCTTTCACCATATTTGGAGCTAACATTCAGTGATTATGAAGAGATCAACCTTTTCTTTGTGTGTTCACCAGACGCTGGCCCCTCAAATCTTAGCTCTATGAGTGTGAGTGTGTGTTCTGAAAAGAAGGCTAATTTTTCTCAGTCATAACACAGTTGAGCACTCAGCATCCCCAAATTGTGCTTGATATCTTTGATCATTTTTTAGATGTTTCTGTATATTATGACCTTAAATATACTAAGCGTGAAAAATACAGAAATAATTTTAAATAGTACTTCAATTTGATGCAATTTATTAAAAATAGCATAAAATCTTAGAATTTTCCTGTGCCTAAAATGAAATTGTTGATCTTTGAAGATTTCTATTCCCTAAAATATTTAAAGAAGACAGATTTTGTCAATTTAGCAGTGTTTCATTATTCCAAACATTGTGCCCTTAATGTCATAAGGTCAAGTATTCGTTTGGGTTTCTACTCTGTAAATTAATCAGTACTCATAGGAATGTATTGGTTATGGATTTTGATGTGGATTTGGTTCAGTGAATATATATTAAGTTTGTAATCTTTACACAGAATAGATCATTAAGACACAAATAATTGCTGCATCATGAACTCAAAGATCTTCAATTCATTTGCAGTTTCTTTCAGATGTCAGAGGCCTTGTATCTCTCTGCTTGTTTAAATTGTATTTATCCATCCAAAGCTAATCCCAGCAGCAAAAACTTCATTCTTTAAATATCTGTTTTGGACCTATGTGATCCCATCCCCTGGAATTAGGTAAGAAAGGCCAGGTTATGATAAGTAGATTTGGAGGAAAGAGGCTAATTTGTACATAGTATACTCATGATAAAATTCTTACTAGCAAGTTAACACTTTTGTTCCAACTTAAGGCTAAAGGAAAGTGCACCCATAATGGGAACCCTGCAGGGAAATCAGGAGTCTCCATGCTGGGTATTGTCTGGCACGTTCTCTCCTGGAATCAGTGCTATCACTGTGAGGTGAGAACTCCTACAGAACAGCCTTGGAAAGGGAATCCAGAAACCACGGACAGAAAAGACATTTGAATTCAGTCATTGCTCATTTGAGAACTGTCTAAACACAGATTTTGTAACTATTTGATATTTTAGTGCAAACCTATTATTGTCTAGAAATCCTAAGAAACAAAAAAATCTCAGTTTGAAATGTGATTAATTCTAGAAATTGAATCGACAGAAAACAACAATTTTCTTAATCAGTTTTTTTTCTTTTATTTTGTGGCAATTTTCACCATAAATATGAGGAATTTGAGTCATTTCCCCCACACATTGTGTGATTACATCCTGCTTCTTTCTTCCATTGAAAATCTTTTCTTTCCAAACATTGTCCCTTTCAATTTCATGTCATTTTGTTTGTGTGGCCCGCTGAGTTTTATTTGTGATGCCTGCATTGGCATGTACCCAAGCTCTTCCACTAAAGGTAACTCCCTTTTACACAGCCAGCATTAACCATCGATCATCCCTCAGGGAGCTATGGTTCTTCATGAGGACTTTTGCCTTCCATGATGAAAAGTTGACAGGTCAAATCTAGTGCAAGTGTTATGGAGTTGAAATCAGCAGCAGTGAGTTCACCGGGTGCAGCAGTCACGTTATGTCCTGAAGACATTATTTGACAGCACCTCTCCTGAACCGCAGCTCACATTCTTACCACCTCTCTTCTGTGAAGTTCCATGAGCCTAGGATGAGGAGTGATTTAGATGTCCTGTTCAGGACCAAACACTCCACAGTCACTTATTTTGAACTTTGGCCAGTTGTGAGTCTCTGTATTAAATGTCTTCTATTTTAAAAGCAAACTTCTCAGTCAAGGGTTGAATGTTGCACTAAGCTATGGTTATAATGGTAAGTGTTCAGAAGTCAATTTGAGATCTTGTTCATATACCAGAAAAGGAGTATTCTGTTCCCATCTAGGGCCTATGACAGCTTCATCCACAAGTTCTTAGCCTGGTTTACAAGGCCAACATGAATTTCATCTTGTTGAGCAGACCTTAAATTTAATCAGAAATAGGTTGACTACCTCGGAACATATGTATATCACTATTGCATAATAAACATGACTCGTCAGAACAATGGTTTTTGTATCTCACTGAATTCAAAGCTGAGTAAGACTGTTGGTTGCCTTTTCCCCCCCAGCAATTTGCATAGCAATTTCTGGTACTACAAAAACTAGCCAGCAGAGAGTAAGTTTCCAAGCTATCCAGAGAAAGCATGTTTTCTCCATGCCAAATGATCTATATGTTGTATTTTTATAAGGTCTAAATCTTAGGTTGGTGACAGGAGGTGTCAACCAAGAGCAAGGACAAAAACCTATATTGTTTGGGGGAACTTTGAGATCTATCTGACTAACAGTATCACATGTCTGGTATTGGGAGTTTTGTTTCATCGCCTGTGACTTCTCAGGGTAATTTGATATCATTTTCATCCTTTCTCTGTGTATCCCTCTGTAGGTAATTTCTACTCACATTTTCAAAAAGTTGTATTTTAAGAAAAGTTTATGATACACTAAGTTTCTGTATGATTGTATCATATACCTTCTTAGTGTTACTTATTCTTCCTCCACTCCTTCATGTATCATATCCCCTTATCCATTTTTTCTTTTTCCCCCATTATGCTTCCCAGCTTCTTGTCACTTGTGTTCCTCTTCCTCCCTACTTATAAATTTCTTCTTGCCTTACTCCTATCCCCTGCTTAAGATTCTGTTTCTAGTTTACTTTGTTGCATGTATTGCTTGTAAAGTACACAAACTTGAAGGCTCAACTCTATTATCTACATATAACAGTGAATACACAGCATTTGTCTTTCAGTGTCTGGATTACCTCATCCAGTATAATGTTCTTCAGTTTCATCCATTTACCTCAAAATTTAATAATTTTATTTTTTGTTAAGAGCTAAACATGTCTCTTTGTGTATATGTACCACACTTTCATTCTATTTCTCAATTATACATCTAGACCAGTTCCATTTCCTTGATATTGTGAACATAGCTGCAATAGAAAAACAAGTATTTCTATAGTAGGACATACACTCTTTTGGGAATATTATCAAGAGGGGTACTGATTGCTCATAGGTAATTCTATTTCAAACTTTGAGAGGAATCTCATATTGATTTCCACAGTAACTGTATAATGTTACACTTCCATCCACTTTGAATAAGAAATCTCTTTCCCTAAATCTTTACCAGCATTCATTGTTATTTGTTTTTGAATCTTAACCATTTTGACTGAAACAAGATGAAAGCAAAAACATTGCATTTCCCTGATGCATAAGGATTTTGGTCACATTTTTACATATTTTTAGACACTTGAAACCTTTCTTTTTAGTGCCAAATTCTCTTTTTTAATTGAGGTGTTTGCATTCCTGATGTTTAGTTTTTTATTTCTTTCTGTATTCCTGCCACTAATCTTTTTATAAGTATAGATGGCAAAGATTTTTCTTCCATCCTGTGGGTTACTTCTTTTGCTCTATTAGCAGTTTCTTTTATAGAACAGAAACTTGTCATTTCATGAAATCCCACTTGTTGATTACAGACCTTATTTTCATTTGTGAATGAAGTCCTTTTTGGAAAGTTCTTACACCTATCTCTTGCAGTGTACTTTGTCCTTATTCCTCTAGAAGTTTCAGAGTTTCACATTTAACATTGAAGTCCTTGATCCACTTGGAAAAGATTTTTGTTCAAGGTGAAAAATAAAGATCAAGTTTCATTTGTCTACATGTAGATTTCCAGTTTTCCCAGCATCATTTGTTGAAGATGCTCTATTTTCTATAGTGTGTATATTTGAAAATTTTGTCAAAAGTTAGGTTGCCACACACGAATAATAGCACGTGAATGAAAAACACGAGCTGAAACTGGTCTAGACACTTCCTCCTTTTTCAACAACTTTTATAATACCAGAAAATGCTATGGAAGCTGTTGGAAGATAAAACCAGTAAACAGTTCAATCAATCTATGAACCTCCAGACTATAAAAAATCACTCCACCATAAGGCAACTATAAGTGAAATAGTGGCATCAATGTTAAAGGGACAACCATTAACTTCTGATTCAATTTAAGGGCCATTTTTCATTGGGAATCACATTCCTGGTACTTTAAACCAGAACAAAAATCTATGAAAGGCGAGAGCATAGGCACTAGGCAGAGTGCAAGCTATGAAGGTTTTTCTATAAAGACTATATCAAATTATATTTTGAAATTGCCATTATACCCATAGATTGAAAGAATACTCAACTTAGAATCTTCCTTCTCCCATGGAAGGTGTTTATTACAGAAAATTTTAACTGGAAAAAAGTGTAGAAAATGCAGACTGCTCAGCCTTAAACAATATATCTAAGCACCCACACCCCTACTCCTATGGCACAGGGAACATCAAGAAGAGGGAATAGTAAGATTGAAAGAGCTTTAAGTATGGCAGGAGTGCAGTCACACATTATCTTCTGTACATAACAGGGCTATTATATTCATGAATTCATTGCAAGGAATTCCATGCATGAATTGACTGCATGGAAGTCAGCAGTTCACCATAGAAGGGGCTCCATACCTACTTGAGTAACTGATGAGAGTTAATGCTGATGAGGAGAAAATGGATGATACTTTCCTCAATGGCATTCCCACTTAGAAAGGGTTCATGCTTCAGCACATGCTCAAGTACGTATCATCAAAGGCAAAACAGATGTAACCAAGTGGGCCACACATGCAAAGACATGAAAATAGGAGGAAAAAAGGAAAGTTGCAATGGAAAGAGGAGGGGAGATGGAAATGGAGATTAATGTGTGAAACTATCATATATTCATTATAATTCATGTTCAAAACACTAAAAGAATTTTTGCAAAAGGAAAAATCTGCATGTTGGGGATGTGGAGATGGCTCAAAGTGCTAGCTCTGCTATCAGAAACAATAGAGTTGGATCTCTGAATACCATATAAAATAATGAGTAGGAGTGAATGGGTTTATATCTGTATCCACATCTCTATTCTGTTGACCAGTGTGTCTGATTCCAGGGTAATTCAATTATAATTCCTATGGGTCTGCACTGTAGCTTAAAATCATATATTGTAGATTACTTTGGCCACCCAAAATCCTTTATCTTTCCAAATGAATTTTAGAATATTTGAAGGTTCTATGAATAATTTCATTGAATTTTTGATTGGGATTGTATTTATATTTGTATATTGGTTTTGGTAGGGTTGTCAATTTTCAAAGTGGAAATCATACCAATCTTTGAGATTTGGAGGGACCTTTTCATTTTATTCCTTCCAAATGTTCACAGATCCAACCTTGTTTAGCTTCTGGATCAGAGGAAAACAAGTGCACTCAGGGCGGTATGATCATAAGTGATCTTTCCATTTTCTGGTGTCCCCTTTAATTCTTTTGTTTAGTACTTAAAGTTTTCATCGCAGAGGCTTCTTAGTCAATTGCTGAATATAATTTTTTGACACTTACAGAAGTTTTGAAATAAATAATCAAATAATCTTAGTTTTAAATACTTTGTAAATGAAAAAAAGCCCAAATGAAAAAAAAATTTATAGAATAATAAGTTGAAAACAGGAGAGTTCCCACCAGCCAGCCAGAACCGCACAGGGCTGGGGAAGAGGATCCCCTGCGTCTGAGCCCCGCCCCAGCCCCCCCCCAGGTTAAATAGCTTCCCGCTAACGCCCCTTCCTCCCTTTCCCACTCCACCGCTGTGTCCATCAAGGTCCAGTCGTGTCGCACCGTGACCTAGGTAAGCTCTGCACCCGCTCACCCCCAGAACCCTAGGTCAAATAATTCAGTTCAGTGAAAAATGCACAGAAATTGAAAGAAGATCTTAAGACTTAAAACGACAATGCCCAAGTCAAAGTGCAAATCCATGAGAAACAACACTCAAGTAAACAAATCTTACACTGAAGGAATTAATCCCATATTAGACTCCAACCAGAACAAACCCACGGAAAATGGCCAAGAAAACCTGACCCAGGATAATGACTTTCAAAATATGAGGAAATTCGGGAGGAATTAAATAACCGAATCAATCACTTTGAAGAGGAACACAACAGACACATGGAGGAGGTGAGGAAAACAGTGCAAGAAACAAAAATAGGCATAGAGCAGTTAAAACAGACTCAAGCAGAGTTTAAAACTGAGCTAAAAGACAAGTTATCTTCAACCCAGAACTCCACAGAGAGTCTTATGAGCAGAAAACAGAATTTTAGACCTTGAAGATAAAGTGGGAGTATTAACCAGCTCAATGGAAGAGGTTATTAAAGCCAAAAAGATACTTGAGAGAAATATTCAAGAGATATGGGACACCCTAAAGAAGCCCAACATGCGTATTCATGGAATACCAGAGCAAGAATCTCAAAATACTACCCCTGAGGAAATTTTTCAAACGATCATCAAGGAAAACTTTCCTCATCTAAAAAAAGAGAGGCCCATCCATATACAAGAGGCATTCCGCACCCCAAACAGATATGACCAAAACAGAAGCTCGCCATGGCAAATAATAGTCAAAACACTCCACATTCAAGATAAAGAACTGGTGCTGAGAGCTTCAAGGGAGAAAAAACAAGTCACTTTTAAAGGTAAACCTATTAAAATAACAAATGACTTCTCAGTCGAAACACTAAAAGCAAGAAGAGCTTGGAGAGACATACTTCAAGTATTGAATGAGCAAAAATCAACCCAGGCTGATTTACCCTGCAAAACTATCCGTCATGATCAAGGGAGAAAGAAAAATCTTCCAGCACAAAGACAACTTGAAGGGATACATGTCCACCAAACCAGGCCTTCAAAAAATGCTAGAAATGATACTCAAGCTTGAAGAAAAAAACAAGCATATCTGGGAGAACAGAAGGGAAGTATAACACCATTAAAAGCAAAGCAATATACTTACAGAAACTACTAAACATAATAAATGTCTAGAATTAAAAATAGTTTCTCCATTATAACACTAAATGTTAATGGAATTAACTCACTGATCAAGAGACACAGATTACAAACTTGGATTAAAAATCACAATACCACCCCTGAGGAAATTTTTCAAACGATCATCAAGGAAAATTTTCCTCATCTAAAAAAAGAGAGGCCCATCCATACACAAGAGGCATTCCGCACCCCAAACATATATGACCAAAGCAGAAGCTCGCCACGGCAAATAATCTGCTGCCTGCAGGAAACCCATCTCACCACAAAAGATAGGCACCTACTAAAAATAAAAGGCTGGTCGACAATTCTACAAGCAAATGGAAGCAGAAAACAGGCAGCGGTAGCCATTATGAGATCGGACAAAGTCGACTTCAAACCAAAGAAAATCATAAGAGACACGGATGGATACTTCATTTTAGTCACAGGTACAATTCACCAGGAAGACTTCACAATACTGAACATATATGCACCCAACATAGCCCCTCCCGCATTCATTAAGCAAACCCTACAACGTCTAAAGTGAGAAATCAATCCCCAAATGATTATTCTTGGGGATTTAAATACTGCCCTCTCAACATAGGATAGATCTACAGGTAAAAAACTTAACAGAGACACTTTGGAGCTTAACCAAACCCTTACTTGAAATGGACCTTACATATCTCTATCGTACTTTTCATCCACACACCAAAGAATACACATTTTTTTCAGCAGCACACAGAACTTTCTCCAAAATAGATCACATTTTGGGCTATAAAACGAATCCCCACATATACAGGAATGTTGAAATTCTAGCCTGCACCTTATCAGACCACCACAGCTTAAAGCTTGACATCCACAACACAACAAGCAACAGAAAATATACTAACTCCTGGAAACTTAACACTATGATGCGGATTGAGAATTGGATTCAGGAAGAAATTACAAAGAAAATTCAAGATTTCCTGAAAGTGAACAATAATGAAAATACAATTTGCCAAAATCTCTGGGACACAATGAAAGCTGTCCTAAGAGGTAAGTTCATAGCTCTTAATGCATACATCAAAAAAATGGAAACATCAGAAATAAATAAATTAACAATACAGCTAAAAGCTTTAGAGACACTAGAGCAATTTGATCCAAAATGCAGTAGAAGGGAGGAGATTAGCAAAATAAGGGGAAAAATATCTAAAATTGAGATTAGGAAAACGATAGAGAAAATCAACCAGTCAAAAAAATGTTTTTTTGAAAAAATCAATAAGATTGATACACCCCTAGCTAAATTAACTAAAAGCAAGAGAGAGAAAACCCAAATTAACAAAATTAGAAATGAAAATGGAGGTATCACTACTGATACCCAAGAAATCCACAGAATTATAATGTCATATTTCAAAAACTTATACTCTGTGAAATTTGACAACACAAAAGAGATGGATGAATTCCTAAGTAAACACAACTTACCTAAATGAAATCAGGAAGTTGTGAATTATTTAAATAGTCCTATAACATATGAGGAAATTGAGAAAGTAATCTCAAATCTTCCTACCAAAAAATGTCCTGGACCAGATGAATTCAGCACAGAGTTCTACCATACATTTAAAGAGCTAATAACACCAATACTCCTTAAACTGTTCCACCAAATAGCAAAGGAAGGAAAACTACCAAATTCCTTCTATGAAGCTAATATTGTCTTAATCCCAAAACATAATAAAGATATACTTAAAAAAGAAAACTATAGGCCAATCTCTCTGATGAACACAGATGCAAAGATTCTCAACAAATTCTTAGCAAATCCCAGGCACACAAGGTTGGTTCAACATACACAAATCAATAAATGTAATTCACCATATAAACCAGTCCAACGTTCAAGACCACATGATACTCTCGATAGATGCAGAAAAAGCTTTTGACAAGATCCAACAGCCCTTTTATGATCAAAACGCTAGAGACAGTAGGAATGGAAGGAACCTTTATCAATATAATAAAAGCTGTATACAACAAGCCCACAACAAGGATTCTACTCAATGGGGAAAAACTTGAAGCATTCCCACTTTGATCAGGAACTAGACAAGGCTGTCCACTCTCACCACTTCTATTCAATATTGTACTTGAAGTCTTAGCTGAAGCCATAAGAGAAGAAAGGGACATAAGAGGGATTCAAATCGGCAAGGAAGAAGTCAAGTTATCTCTATTTGCAGATGATATGATCCTATACCTGAGTGATCCCAAAAACTCCACCAGGAAGCTCCTGGAACTAATTGAGAAGTTCAGCAGGGTGGCAGGATACAAAATAAATGTACAAAAATCAGTGGCCTTCCTATATGCCTAGAATGAAAGAAGTGAAAAAGCCCTGAAAGAAACAATCCCATTTACTATAGCCCCTAAAAAAATGAAATACCTTGGTATAAACCTAACCAGGGAGGTAAAAGACCTTTACAATGAAAACTTTAAAACCCTAAAGAAAGAAATAGCAGAAGACACCAGAAGGTGGAAAGACCTCCCATGTTCCTGGATTGGCAGAATCAACATCGTAAAAATGACCATCCTTCCAAAGGCAATATACAAATTCAACACTATACCAATTAAAATCCCAAAGCAATTCTTCAAAGAAGTTGACCAAACAATCTCAAAGTTCATATGGAGGCACAAAAGACCCAGGATAGCAAAGACAACCTTGAGTAACAAAAACACTGCTGAAGGTATTACCATACCAAACCTTAGTCTATACTACAAATCCCTAGTTATAAAAACAGCCTGGTACTGGCTCCAAAATAGACACACAGATCAATGGATAAGGGTTGAAGACCCAGATATAAGCCCACAAAATTACAGCCATTTGATCTTTGACAAAGGGGCCCAAAAAATCCAATGGAAAAAGAACAGTATCTTCAACAAATGGTGCTGGCAAAACTGGATCTCCACATGCAGAAGATTAAAACTGGACCCGTACTTGTCACCATGTACAAGATTTAATTCCAAATGGATCAAGGACCTTGATATAAGGCCAGAGACTATAAAAACCATAATTGAAAGGATAGGGAACTCACTCGAGCTGAATGAGCTAGGCCAACATTTCCTAAACAGACATCCAATGGCACAGTCACTGCTACCAACTCTCAACAGTTGGGATCTTGTGAAATTAAAGAGCTTCTGTTCAGATAAAGAGATTGTAACACAAGCTCAAAGGCAACCCACAGAATGGGAGAAAATCTTCAGTAACCACATATCTGATAGAGGTCTACTATCCGGAGTGCACGAAGAACTTAGAAAACTAAACACCAAGGAAACTAATGGCCCAATTAAAAAATGGGCCCTGAAATGCCACTGGGTCCTTGTACATCATCGGAGAGGAGGGCCCAGAGGAGAGTCAGGCATGCACAAGAAAAGACTCTCTGGGAATTGGGGCGGGAGGCACTGCGGATAGGGAGGGAAGGGTGAGGGGAGGGGGAGCGGGGGGTTTGGGGGGAGGAGGAGGGAGGGAGGGAAGTGGTATACTTATTAAATTTATATGAGCTGAAATAATAATAAAAAATGTATAAAAAATGGGCCCTGGAACTTACAAGAAACTTTACCAGGGATGAAATTAAAATGTCTAACAAATATCTTAAAAAATGCTCCACTTCTTTAGCCATCAGGGAAATGCAAATCAAAACTTCCCTGAGATATCATCTCACCCTGGTCAGGATGGCAAAAATCCACAATACAAGCAACAACCAATGTTGGAGAGGATGTGGAGAGAGGGGAACTCTCCTACATTGCTGGCGGGAATGCAGGCTCATACAGCCACTCTGGCAAGCCGTCTGGAGATTCTTAAAGAAACTAAAGATTGAAATTCCATATGACCCTGCTATTCCACTTTTGGGAATAACCCCCCATGCAGCAGAGGTTCACCTCGATAGCACAAGCATGACCATGTTCATAGCAGCACTGTTTACAATAGCAAAGTCATGGAATCAACACAAATGTCCAACAGTTGACGAGTGGATAAGAAAAATGTGGTACATCTATACAATGGAGTCCTACTCAGCCATCAAAAATGATGAATTACTGGAATTTGCCGGGAAATGGATGTCATTAGAAACAATTATATTAAGTGAAGTATCCCAGACCCAGAAAATTAAACGCCGTATGTACTCCCTAATATGTGGATTCTAGTACCAAACCCATCCAGCCCACCATGAGACACTCAAAGATAAATCTATGTAATACCTATAGTAATTCCAAGGATTATGACCAGGAGGGATGGGGTTGGAGGGCCACACCAGACACAAGGAGAGAGGGGACCATGTTACAGCAGAGAAAATAGGCCTCCGTCAAGGACTGCAAGTAAGTAATGAGACACCTGTTTAAGTTCAGAGACTTTTGTTCCTGATCATTTACAACTGATGGGGTATGATCTCACCAGAAAGGGAGGGCATATAGTCTGTCAGATAAAAAGTAACCATTTTGCAAATGGGCAATTGACCCCTCCCTCAGTGTGGTTTCCTACTTTTATTACATGAACCTTTGAATGTGCTCTTATAACAAGACTCCAGTTTAACAGCTTTTTGTCTCTGGCCAGGGGTTGACATGCAATGCCCATCAGGATGGAGTGAAGAGCATTGCAGGAGCAGCAAAACTGCAAAAGAAAATCAACAAACCACAATCCAGAACTTCAGAGACTCTATATCAACCACCTAGAATTAGGCCAGACTAGTCTCTCCCCATCCTGAAGCTCAGGGAAATTTGCAGAAGAGGGGGCGGTAAGAGTGTAAGAGCAAAAGGATGGGAGGAGCAATGATTTGCAAGATACTCCACACAAGTTAGGGCCGAAGCAACCATAATTGGACTTTTCATGCCCTGTGCAATGTTCAACACACTATTGACCTCACAAAGTCTAGCATCTGCTAAAGGCACCAAGATCCTTTGAGACAAGGGATTGATAGCCACAGTAGTGTTCCTGTGCTTAAGGGGAACAAGAGAAAGGGCTTATGGAAATGCCACTGGGTCCTTATATGTCATCGGAGAGGAGGGCCCAAAGGAGAGTCTGGCATGCACATTAAAGGACTCTCTGGGGATTGGGGGGGAGGCACTGGGGGATGGGGAGGGAGAGGTGAGGGGAGAGGGAGCAAGGGGTTAAGGGGGAGGAGAAGGGAGGCAGGGAAGTGGTGTACCTATTAAGTTTGTATGAGCAGAAATAATAATAAAAATGTTTAAAAAAAAAGAAAACAGGAGAGTTGATAAATGACATATGTAGTAAAGTTCTCTTGGGTCAAAGAACTTTCTTTCAAAGAAATTTGAAATTAAGGGAAGTAAGTAAAAGTTTCACCTCCGAAATCATCTCTTTTGGGCTAGTAAGATCCTCAGCTGAGGATGGTGCTTATAATTGAAGCCAGAAGACCTGAGTTTGGTCCCCAGAAACAAGATAGAGTGGGAGATGAGAACTGATTACACAAAGTTGTCCTCTGTCCTCTACACATGTACCTCCATACATTCAAATTTATTTAATTTCTATGCTTAAATTTTTTACCTTGGAGCTTGGGGCTATAGCTCAGTGGCTGTGTGCTTGCCTAGCATGTAAGAGATCCAGGTTTGATCCCTGGTTCTGTCAGAAAAAAAAAAAAAATCAGTGTTTTGGGTCATGGAGATGGCTCAAAGTACTGGCTCTGCGATCAAAAACACTGGAGTTCGATCCCTGAATACCATATAAAATGATGAGTGAGAGTTGAGAGTATACAGCAACCTACCTACAATTCCAGCCTTGGAATGCAGAACCTGGGAATCTCAGAGCAAGTTGGATACACAGAGTAGCCATGCAAGTAAGCATTGGGTTTAATCAGATACCCAGTTTCAAACGAATAATGTAGAAGAGCAGTGGGGGATGATTCCGGATATCACAACTAGCTTCCACATGAATATATATTCACAGATATGTGAACTCTCACAAACCTGTGCCTAGACCTATGCAAACATGTCATGCTCACACACTCACGTACACATATTCACACACACACACATACACCACACACATGCATATGACAATAAACTTTTAAAAAATGTGCTTCATTTGTTATTCCACTTCAAAAATATTTTATTTTATTCATTTTATATGAGAGATAAGGTGAGGAGCAGAAGAAAAAGAGGGAGAAGGAGAGAGAGAAAAAGGCACACACATGCATGCTATACTGCATGGATGGAAGTCACAGAACAACTTTGGAAGTCAGTTCTCCTTTTCTAACACAGGAGGTTTTGCTATCAAAGTCAGGTCTCCAGGATTTTTACTAAATTCCATATCCTTTGAGGTATTTCACTGGACTCTGATTTGATATTTCTACAAGTGATATATAATGGACATAATTTCACTCAACTTTACACAAAGTACTAATGAAGCCAATATGATACATGAACTATAAACTATTTCTTATAGATAAAGTTATAGTAAAAACATACAAATTCAGACTATGGCAAATATTCTGGAATTTTTATGTTAATGATGAGAATATTTGATTAATTGTAAAAAGGAGATATGGCCTAAATGCATTCCGCATGGGCACTAGATGTTCACACACACATACACACACACACACACACACACACACACACACACACATATGTGTATATATATATCTATATATATATAAATACAGAATTATATTTGAATATTAACATGCATATTAAGTGAAATAAAGCAAAATAGTAAAAAACTATGGGACATTTATAGTACAACTGTATTTAAAATTCAAGAAGCAAAAACCCTGGTTACATCTTTCATTCACAAGACAAAAGTTTACTAATGGAATGAAGTTCAGGTTTTGCTAACATTTTTCTATTCAACAAGGTTATTTCTAATAGGATATTTTCTTGTTTAATAAAAGTAGCATACTATCCCAAGAAAACTTTTTATCTAAAACTAAAAACATTTCTAAAAGAATATTTTTACTAAAGAACTATGAACATTTAAGATAAGAGATTGCCAAAAAGAAAGCAAGATAAGGGAAACAGAAAAAAAAATCAGTATTTTGACCAATATTGGACCTCTCAAAAGTTTTTATTTTTACCGTTAGAGTCTGACATTCCATGAGTGGTGCCTAATTGAGTTAGATATGAAAGAGATCAGCCAGGAAAAATTTCTTACTGTTGATCAAGAGAGCAAGATAGCATTTTTGGAGAGCATACATTTTATATCTAGTAAGCATCGATGTGAGTAATTCTGATGTGGATAGATTGAATTAAAGTCCATAGAGGTTAGCATGTTGAAAGGAAAATGGATTATGATATTTTGGAGGCTGTATACAGTTGGCAGCTCTACAGTGTGTAGCCACAATAAAGAGCAATGCATGGAAGTGAAAAATCTCAGCATTAGACAGTGTGGGCCATGCAGGTCCTATTGCAATGGATTCTGCTTCTAGCCTCTGTCTCTGACCTAACGGCTACTCTCAAATCCCACTCAGCTTCCATGCGCGTTTTTTTATTATGCAGTTGCTTTCTGTCCACATAACTTCTCTCCAAACCAACATCCATGTTCCACTCATCAACCACCATTTCAGAAAGCTAGGGGCCAGAAGGCCAGGCATGAAGCACTGGCAGGTGGTGTAGCTGTTAGCCAGCCTTGTGTGTCACAGGAAATCTGATGTTATCACATTCCGTCCCCCCCACCCCAAAGACTAAAGAGAGAGAGCATGCCTTTGTGAGCACGCAGGAGGGGGATGAAAACAGTTTGTCTCCAGAGCAGCCAGCCTTTGTCATATTACAAATGAAATCACCTCGGAAATTTAGAGAATTAATATCATAATGAAGACGGGAGTCCCCATTAGGGTGGTCTAATGTTGCTCTAGAGAATGTGATGGATGCCCAGTGGCTGCCAGCCCTTATTTGCAGAGAGTCACCTCTGCAGTTGCCGTTATTAGGAAGATGTCTGAAGCAGAGGATCAGACACACTACTGCAAGATGAGATAGTGTTTGACTGGTTTCCAGGGAACTGAAGAATACAAGCTTAGTTGTACCTGTCACGATGGCTCCCAGCATTTTCCCCCCTTAATGTCTTTTTTAGCTGTAGGAAGTTTCTCTTTAAAGATTCAGTGCTTTCCTAATGGCATAGAGTGAGTTACGAAAGCATCTAAAATGTTATATAGATTACAAATGAATTCAGTCTATCTGAAGACAACGGGTGCTAAGCACGAAAGAATGAGTTTATATAGCTTCAGCCTCCTCTTGAAAATAAATTTAGTCAAACATTCTGAAATGAATGCAACGCTGACATCCTCCTATTCATTTAGCCCTCCTCCCCCATGTAAAACGCCCCTTGCTTTTCAGGACAATAGATGTGACCAACCAAAAGAAGACCTGTGTTTCATGTTCTTTCCTACACTGAAGCCTGATATGTGATACTTCTAGGGTTATTGTAAAATGTAATTGAATCATCATTTCTGGTACTCAGTTCCCCCTTCCATCTCAGTCGTACTGTTTTCTAATGATATTGGACATTTGGAAAATGGGGGTTTCCCAAGCCCCCTTGTCAATTCCAGATTAGCTTAAAAATAGAATCATTTGCTTCCCCTTCAAAAAAAAAATTAGCAGAATGTAATTGAAAGGCTATTCTCTGGAAAACAAGATAATAACTATTTGTCTTTCAGGTTTGAATTCACACTATTCATATTGTGCTCATTGCTGTGTCTGCCATCCACTCGCCAATGCCCTTTCACTACACCCTGTGTTCTGCTATTCTTTCTCCCTTTGTAAGGTAGGTTCACAGAGTAGTACATGGTTTGGCAAATTCAAATACCCTTTTCTGATGACTGAGAGTACTTCAAATATTCAATCATCCAGTCTTTATAAACCTTGCTTAATTTTTAATAGAAACAACTCAGAAAATATTTTCAATGCCTTTTTTCAGCATGGACAATAATAACAAAATAACAAAAAGTTCCTAGTCAGTTAGAGAGCAACCTTGGACCAAGGCAGGATTTGGTGAGGAACACCATTAGTTCTTTCGGTCCCACTGATGTTAATTTCCTGTTTTTCTCTACATGCAAAACATTTAAGAATCCTGACCTAAAATCTCTTCCCTCTAAATGAGAAACTGAGCATGAGCTTCACCGAAGATCAAATCTAAGTAGTATCTGGGTATCTTCTGTCCTTTTTGAAAGGGGCATAAGTAAATTCATAAAGGTGTTTGGCTTTTTAAAATTTTCATTGAAAAATTGATAGGCATTTCCTAAATTTTAAGCATAGAAATATGTTTAAATTTTCTTTCCAGGGCTATTGAAAGGCAGAAAATTCCATTTCTTCTCCAAGTACATGTTTGCCAGCCATCCAGATACACAGTGCAAATGTACACATTTAATAGTGCTGTATTCAAATTTGCATTTCATTGTAAATTTGATTAACCTAATCTTATCAAATTACTTTCTACAGCTAGATTATAATCTAAGAGCTATTGATACATATCTTCACAATCCCTACCCAAGGTCAAAGAAGTCAATTTAGGGGCTGAAAAGATGGCCCAGGGGTTAAGTCTCTGCCTCCTAAGCAGAAGGTCCTGAATTCAGACCCCAGGTCCCAGTTAAAAAAAAAAAAAAGAAGAAAAGAAAAAAAAGAAAGAAAGAAATACTAGGCAGAAACAGTTGGCAGGATGCATTTCCCGCCCTGGTGGGAGGAGCCTGGGAAAACCCAGAACCAAGCCAAAATGAGCCAGAAGCAAGCTAGGATTATTTCCAAAGTCATTCTTGGTCCTCCACAGAGAAACAAAATGCTCTGCATTTAAAGTTTAAAACATTCAAAGGTTAAAAATATCCAAAATATGTTTTTTAAAATTCAATGTATATATACATCAAGTAGAATCAAATGATATCAGAAGTGAATGCTTAAAACTTTCTATCATTCGCTATTGATGAATCCTGTGTATGCATAGGAATGTGTGTGGTCTCTGCTCTGTTAATTTCCTTCCACACTGATACATTCATATTCCCCAAAATAAAAAGATTTATGCTCGCCCAAACAAATTAGGGTCCTAATGAACCTGCTGTACTCCGCTAGCATTCAGACCCAACACAACCAGCATGCTTTTGGACAGCAGAATCTAATGAAAACAATCACATTAAACACAGCTCTGTGCTCAGTGCTCAGTAAGTGAGCAACAGCTCTCTCTGTTGAGCTTACAGAAAACAGGAGGTAGCAGTTTGCAAGGAGCAGCGTTTTAATGTGATTGGACTATAACAGACAATCTATTTACAGCATGCTCTGGGGAGCTTATAAACAAATGTTGAGTAATTTCAGCCAGCAGTAATTACCCTTGCAGCTGACAAGGATAGCCTGAGACTTTCTCCTTCACCTTCAGCCCAGTCCAGAAGGCAGTGTACACAATGCCACTTCTAATTATTTCTGCATTTCTATGGCTAAAGACCAAAGTGTGTTATTAGAGAACATTTTAGAAGCTTTTTAAAAGCTTATTTATTAGGACAATTAAAAGTCATCACTATGACAGCAAATAAAAGGTTCCGTTCAGGAATGCAGTATCAAATGAGCTCCTGCCCACTTACCTTTAAGGCAACTGCAGACTTGTTTTGTATGATCTATTGTTAAGAACTGAGACTAGAGTGTGGTCATGAAAAGAAATAATATTAGGAATTCATTTGGTTCAATTCTGAGATGTGACTTTTGCTCTTTACAATTTTCAAGAGATTTAAAGCACATCACTGAAGTTTTTCCTCAAAAGGCACAGAATTTTGAAATTGTGTGTGCCAGGGTGCATCCTTCCTGATGTCAGAAAGTGATGTTGATAGGAATAACATGCGTGTGGTCACATTCTCTCTCTCTCTCTTTCTCTCTCTTCAATGGATAAAGACTTTAATCGGAATGGGTCATTCTTATTACATTTTGACATTCCGAAGATGTTAAGAATACAAAGATCTAAAAATAAACCTCCAGCAGATAAGCCTCTAATGGAAGGCTGAAGGAGCAAAACAATTATGCAGGGCAATCACCCTGAGCATTTGTAATTAACAATCAAATTACTTCCCAGAAGTGTCCAACAAGAGAACTTTTGTTGAACATTTCTATACGTGCCAAACTAGCCCAAAGTAATTGGGGGAATCAGTGAACTGTGGTGTATGTCGCTCCTCAACACCATGGCCAGCTTGGCGTTCACTGAGCTTCTGTCTGCCTGAGTAAGTTCAACTTAGATCTCTGCTAGAAGAATTGACAGCAGATACCTAATCCTACCAAGCAGAGTATTTACATTCTTTGATATGTTACATCACATTACATTCTGTCCTGTTGCATTTAATCATGAAGGAACAGAATCATCACAAGTCTCTTTCTCTCACACACACGTACATGCACACAACACAGAACTTTAAAATCAGAAGGGAGATACAAAACAATGCTTTAGATTGGGGCATTGAAAGATCCTTGAAGTTTACAGTAGTAAATTCACAGACTGACCCAAACACCATAGTCCTTTGAGGATAATAGCATCATATTGCCCTGCACATATACCCAAGTTTATTTACTTGCATGCTTTGCCGGCAGTTTGTAAGCAATTTAAAATGTGTCATTATGATGTACCGTGGACCACAAAAAAACACATGTTCTATAATATCAAACAACAGTGGGCTGCAAATTAGACTTCTGGAAAGAAACACATGCTCTCCCTACCCAAAGGGAAAAAGAAAATCTCAAAGATGAAGAGCCACCGTCTGATGCATAGCCCCAACTTTGCTCATTGCTCAGTGCTAAAATGTGGTTAGCAGAAGGACAATAATTTGTCCTTGTTTTGAGACTGGCAGGTGTCACTTTGGCCAGAGTGGGACGTGAGTGACAGATATTTTACAGCTGAAGAAATGAGAATGCAGAAATTCAAGAGTACCCCTGGGAATTCCCTGGTCATTTGTGGGCAGCGCCAGGGCAAGGCAGGCTGCTTGGCTAGCGCTGCAACGCTGGACTGCTGTCATGACCGATCCTGGCAGATGCCGATTCACGGCATTTTAAATATTATTTCTATTAGCCAGGGTGTGTTTCTGCTTTGGTGGGAGCAGCAGAAAACTGCTTCTAGGCTGTCTGCTGTGCACTAAACTGCTCTAATTGCTTCCCTGTGCTTTATTCAGAAATCTGGCAAATGCTGATCTCAGTAGAAAATTGCTTACAGATTTAGCAGTTTGAGCCTACAGGTATTCATCCACTTTAATATATGGTGGAAGTTTATTTTCTTCCTCTACCTAATAGTGTTAAATTATTGTACTTTTGTAACAAAAGAGAAAGAAAAAAGTTTAATCACTAGATATCTGTGATGATAATAGGGAATAATAAAAAACAGAATGCAATGTGAGGCTCAAAGTAAGAGCATTTTTCCTCTTGAATTTGGACATAATTGGGAACTTATGTTATCTTGGCTGTAGTCTAATTGCAATATGAGTTGAAAAAATTAAACATTGAAGATACAATATAAAAATAGCTATAAAGTCTCAGGTACAATTAAGTCCTATGCGTTGTTTTTTAGATTCAGCTTTCTTTGTGTAATTAAAAAAGAAAATATTTTAAAATATACATTAATTTCAGATCAGCAATACTATTAACAAGGTTGCAAGACAATGAAGTGTCATAAAAATGATTAAGACTGGGAGGTGAGGAGAAAGTCTGAAGCTTTTTTTACACAAACATAAAATTTTCCATAATTTAGGAGCATGTGTTTTAAATGCAAATATTTAAGAACTTAGCTCACTGTAAAGCACAGCCAAAGGTATAAATTAACTTGTCTTTGTTATACTATTGACAATTTAAGGATTGTAGAGAAAGAGATGCCTCTTATATCAGACTTTATAGTGCTCCAAAATAATATTAAAATTGTCCCGTCCCTTACCGTGATGATTATTCATGCATTGAATTTCCAACTCATGAGAGTTCCTTCAAACTATATTGACAGAAAAAGAATAATTTTTTTGTTTTTCTAAATCACACTCTCTGGTGTAACTGCTTAAAAGAATGATTATGCACAATGATATACAGGCAGTATGAATAGCAAGCTTTAGTTACAAGGATAGTTATCTGCTTCCATTTTCCATTCATTTCCTCCAGGCCACTGCCAAAATATTGCCTTGCAAAATTAGAATAAAAACCATGTGCTGATTAGGGAAAACATATAGTGTCAAAGCATGTTTCAGCCTTCACTGGAAGAGTTAACATGAAACCATCTCCATTGAGAAGAAAACTATGTTGATTCAGATTGATATTAGAATATGTCGTTTAACATCATCTGCCAAATGCTATTTCAATTTTTCAATAATTACTTATTTTAAATAAATTGAAGCATGCAATTTCAATTCATGCAAAGCAGCATGATTTGAAATTAGTACTTTACTCTAATTTTAAGATCAGGAATAAGATCTTTTTCCCCTGAATGAAATAAAAACCTGTCCGTTGAAACCAATAACATGTGGAAAAATATACAGCCACAATTACTTCTTTTCCCTACTTAGTAATGCATAGGTAAATTGTTCTCCTTCAGAAATCAAATATTTTCCTAACCGCTGTGTTTCTTTAATTAAACTGTATTCTTTATAGTGATCAAATATAATTAGCAGTAACAAGTATTTAATGAAAACAAACTGCTACTCCCAAACCTTGACTACATGTTTTGCTTAAATCCCACAGATGCTCAGAGAATTACTCTATCTCCTGCCCAAGCACTCTGTATGCCTTCTTCTTCAGCCTCTGCTCACCCCTCTTTGCCAGGAGCCTTTAAAACAATAAAAGCAAGGACAGAAACTTCCAGATTCCAGAGCCTTCCCTTCCTCTTCCCCTCCTGCTCCTTAGTTGAAGGCCTCATTTCCAAAGCAGCTTGGTACTTAACTGTTCAAATATTTTATAGTTTTGCTCTTCAAAACTCCCATGATATCATCATGTTCGAGCATTACCCTGGTATCTTTGATTATTAGTAAGTGAATGAAATGAGAGGAAAAGTGCCTGTGCTGGACTCAGACTTACTGACGGTCAGGTTAGATATAGAGAGTCTTCTGTAATTAATTGGGAGTGAAAGGGGGTTGGTTTTGTAGCCTCGTAAAAGTTTTCCCACATGCCTGAACCCTCGGTCAGAAGATGTTAGGCAACATTAACTGCCGGCACATTTCTGCGGGGCTCTAGAGGAACAGCTAGGCACAGGGGCTTCTGTCCCAGGGACCCTGGGACAGAAGACATCACCATCTACCTTTCATCTTAGCTGAGATTTGGAGTGGGTTCAGACCACAGAGGCTCCTTAATTCTCACTAATTCATTTGCTTTCCTGATTCACTTGGCTCGGGATAACCTGAGAATGATAATGAACCTGTGCAGGGAGCTTTGAGTCCCCTGTCTTTGAATGTGCTTGGCACGGATCGAGGGCTTTCCGTGAATCTTGCAAAAGGAAGAGCATCTTATTAGCACTGATTGCTAGTCTTGAGCTTTCCTCAAATTGCTCTTGTGTTTTAACTCTTGCTTGCTTTCTGTAAAATACAGTGATAGGTAAAAAGAAAGTTGGGGTGTTTATAAAAGTGGTGTATGTTTCTGGAAGCTGGGGAAATGGTTTGGGGTGTAATTGAACCAAAATCCATACAACTAATTTTCGGTATGCCAAGAGCTACCTGAGTACGTCCCCATTTTTTTTTTTTTTTTTTTGCAAGCTGATGCTAACTTCTTTGTTCATCTCACACAGATAAACACATGAGTCCTAAAGATACTGTTTTCAAAAAGGGTTCTTACCCCATTTCATTTTTCTACCTAGTTTAGCCCACAGCTGTCAGGGTCACATATGTTGCCTATAGTTTTGGAATTCTGTTGAACTGGCACTTTTGCTTTTACAATTAGTATGTTGTGGACCTTTAACTTCAACCTAGGTAAGAATTTGTGCTTGAAATGAAAAAGTCAATAGATGTACTGGGCCAAGTGGTGTTTTAGTAAAGCAATAAAAAGGGCAGTTTGTGTCTACTAGTGAAGCCAAAGTGATCACTCTTAGATTTTTAAGATGCTAAACTACTGACCAAATTATTCCTTTGTTCAGTTATAATTGTGCTTTCCTGGGTCCACTTGCACAGACATTCTGGTGCACTGAACTCACCAGCAGCAGCCGTAATGAAATAAATGTTATAAGAGACAGAAGAGGGCTTGACTCAAGAATTAGCAAGAGCCAATGGCAGCAGGGCAAAGGACCTAGCGCAGTCTGGTATGTTACACAAGGTGTATGATCTCTTGTGTCATGTGCTTGTCCCCCATTTGGGAATTCTCTTAGAAAGATTGCTCCAAAAGCAGTGACGAGAGCAACCCATGACTTGCATATGCGGTGGTCAAATGTTGACATGCATTCAAAGCCCACAGTCTTTACCAAGCATAAGAATTCCAAAATGCCAAAGTATAGAAGAAAACTAGGCTCATTCTAAAGACCCACGGATTTTGAAGAGGACAAAATCGGTGGCCCAAGATCAAATAGCTGTTTAATGACAGAACAAGGAAGAGAAATTCAAATTTCATATTCTAAGTCCAGTGCTATTGTAGACAATTTATGAAGACTGCTAGAATTCCCATGAAAAGTATTTTGACATTATAGTACATACTCAAGCACTTAACAGTAATGGAAATTATTTCACGGTATAATCTCTCCTAAGCCACACCACGGTGCCTCAACATTGGCTTCCTATGGCCTAACACCTCAGTCCTGTTCTGATGTGAACCATTTCCAATACTGACGCTCTCTTTTCTTTTCCAAATAAAACATGTGTCCATATACAGATGACAACTTGACAATTGAAAGTTCAAATTTGCAAGCATATTTGTAGAGAACTAGTAGTTGAATTAAACCCTGACATAGCCTGCAAGATATTGTTTAATTTATAGGGGGAGACCCAGCCCATTCCTGGGCAAGTAAATTCCCTGGGCAAGTAAATAAAATGAATGAGCTGCTTAAGGAAGCTGATATTCTTCAGCATACTTGAACAAACATATTGTCCAGCAAGGGAGCTTTGTCCCTCCTTCAGCAATCCTGTGGATACATTGTGACCAGTTCCCTCAGGTCTTGGTACTGGTGTGGACTCTTGGGCCAAGCTAGATTAAGAAGTAAAAGATACCATTGTAAGTCAAAGTAAAATCCCTTGTTTCCATAAGTCATTTTGGTTCTGAATTTATTTGCAATGCACAGGTAAACTACAACAGAGGATCATTTCAAATATTACAGAATACCATAGAAGAATGTGCATTTGAGGGTTAACAAATCTGAACAGAACATCACTAGTCCTGGTGTTTACTATGTTCTGAAGCAAATATCAGTTTGTCACCAAAGTATAAGGTGTGAAGTTTGTAAAATCTTTTAACAGTACCTATCCCATAATAGGCCCTCAATAAACATTAACTGTTATTATTATTATTAATTAATGGCATTGCTAGTTTGTTGGTATAAGTAGTAAAGGAAAATGTGGATGAAGAAGACCTTGTAAAGTTGAAGTGAACTATGGGGGTCTGTCCTAGATTAAAAAGAAAAAGGAACAGGTAAAATATCCCAGCAACCATTACACCTTGAACAGCTGGAAGATATGCCATTGTCATACACTGAAAGGAGGCAGGCAAAGTAGTTTTGTTAATTGTGTATTGTGGCAGGTAAAGGCAATAGAGAGCTACTTAGGCAGGCAAGCTCGATGGCCAAAGAACTACAAACATGGTTATCTACTGCCAGGAGATACAATGAAGTTGGTTTAAGTTGAGAAAGGTAAGAATGAACCCAAATTAAGGCCCAGAGTCTCTGTTATGTCCAGAAGGAATTCAAGCATAGTAGCTAAAAAAGCCAACTTACTCAACAAGAGAAAGATGGACAACATAAAACAGAGTGTCAACCTGACAGCTGCAGACTGTTTGGGGCAGAGTTGTAGTGAGTCGATGATTGTAACAGGCCCCTGAATAATTCTGCAGGTATTTGATTAATTGATATGGAAAACCCACCCATAGTGGGATGTACTTTCAAGTGATGGACAGGATAACAGGAGGGAGGAGGGACTTGCTCTTCCCTTATCCTGTGTCTACTCCCTGTTGAGTTCACTCTATGAGTATCTTGACTTCTTAGAACATCGTTGCATTCTTTGTTGCTGCTTCTGCTACTGCCTTTGTCCTTGGCTGAGTCAAAGACCTGTCCTTTCCACCTCGCCACTCTTCCTGCTGTCTTTGGAGACTGGTCTTTAGGCCTTGCTGTTGTTTGCTGTTCATCTTTGATGTCGGGGTCCAGCTGTTCTTCACTGGTGTTGGAGCCCCACATCTTTGAGTCTTCAGTGAAGTAGAGGTTTGAGATCTCAGAAACTTTTGGCTTTGTGAGACATTCCAGTAAAAGCAAAGCAGCTAAGGAGTGGTTACTTTAAAGGACACTATTTTTATTGTGAGTTAACTTAATAAACATATATATACATATATATATATATATATATATATATATATATATATATATATATATGGAGAGAGAGAGAGAGAGAGAGAGAGAGAGATTCTATTCTTTAGAGATCCCTAATACAGAACTGGAGTAGAAACTTGTTTGCAAGCACACCTACGGAGATCCTTCACAAAGCATGCTCAAGATCCTTTTAAAGACAACTGTCCAGGACTTCCTAACTGGATCCAGACAGCTGTCAGGGGCTTTTGCAATGGTCATAATGACTCTATGTTTCAATTTGCATAATCTGGTGGCACAGAGAGCATCTAGTAAAAAAAAAAATTGTGAACCAAGACAAAATACAGTCAAACTTGAACTGGAATAGAAAATGTACACTACTATGCAGGAAAATTCCCAAGAAGGTCATATCTATTGATGTCCCAATATGCATCAGCATAATTCTCATAAGTCATATTCTCATGCTATGCATTGGGAAGGATCTGGCATTAGATACTCCTGTTTTAAGATGAAACAGAAGTTAAGGAAATTAAAAAATGTATCCATATGCTAGAAGAACCATGTAGAATTCTTCTTTCCTGCCATCCCTGTGGCTAAAAACTGAAGCTGTGAGAATGTAAGAATTCTCCAGCAGACCAAAAATGTGCAAAAGGTCAAGGGTCAAAGAAGTTAAACAAATGTTTAAGTACTATAGGGACTTCAGGAATTTTGACTGATAACAACCTATTGGATTTGATAATGAGAAAGGTATCAGTGACCTTGGGAAAAGGAGTCTTGGTAAAGTGAGGATGCAAGTTGGGACTGAAGGAGAAGGAAGGAATGTGAGCTACTGTTGTCAATCTCTCTTGGGAAAAAGTTGTCAGAAATAGAGGAGGAGCTCTGGTAAGTGCCAACAGCTAGCCACACTTTTTTTGGTAGGGGAGACATGGAAATACTTGTGAGCAGTGATGGTGAAGACACAAGAAATCAATATGCATTCAGAAGAACAGAATAATGACAAGGTCCACTTATGTAGGCTGGAAAGAAAAGATGGCTAAAAGTGTATGAATTATTTTTCAAGATGGAAAGAAGCATGCAAGTGTAGATATACCTGGAAATCATTAGAGTGCTGACAGGATGTAAAAAAAAAAAATCTATCAGGCATTGTGCAAGTCTATCAGCTTGGGTACACTGGATAGGACCTCCAGATTCATAGAGCACTTGCGATGTGTGTCAGTGAGGGCATCTTCAGAGAGGATTTACTGAAGGGAGAAGACCACCCTGAACCTTGGTGGCACCACCCCATATGCTAGGCGCTGAGAAAGGGAAAGAGGAAGTGCTACCAGACAACAGGCATTCTCTCTATGCTTTCTGACCACCCTCAGGTGATGATCAGGACCACCATGGTGTTCTGACTCACAGCAGATCCAAAGTCAATAGAACCACAGACCATAGACTGAAATCCCTGATACCACCTGTCAATGTCAATGTTTCCTCTTAAGTGGTTTTGCTCAGGAGTTGTGTTACAGCAATGAAGCAAATAACACAAAAAGATACTTTGATCAGTCAAGTAGGAAACAAATTGGGTGGTGATATATATACAGGAATTTGAAGAGTTTAGGTGAATGAATGAATGGACTGCATGAAAGACAGACTGGAAGCAGACTGTCATTTTTTTAACATCAGAGGATGGGACTATACAAAATCGCCATAAATTAATTATTAATTTAGAGTATCAAATAACTTGGTGTGCATTAAAAGTTAATGAGAAAGAGATGACATAGCTAACCTTCCAGGGTCCCTCGCCATTCACCCAGTGAGGGAATCCCAATGCAGCTCCTGATAGATCAACATGCTGATTTATACAGTCAAGATTTGGCCCTTTACAATTAAACCAGCACATTTACAAATGCTGGAAATGCCTTCTTCCAACATCTGCAGAACAAATGACCAGTGAGTGCTTCCTTCTCATCAACCAAATACAGCAGATTTTATGTTCCTCAGCCTGAAATTCTTGGCAAAAACCAAAGTGTGCTGGAGACCTACAGTATTAAGGGATGTGAATGGTTACAATGAATACATTGTGAGCATCTAACAATCCTGATGGGAGTGAATAATAATTCACTTTGGATGCTGGTAGAACTGAAGAATATTGTAGGTTTAGGACTTAAATAGATTATATAGAGTGGGTGGATATCTATTTCATCATTATCTTCAAAAGTCTATAGCAAAACTAATTTTTTAATTCATAGTATATTATCCACCAACTCAGTCAACATTCAAAGTACAAACTTGAACAAGATAAGGAAAAAAAGACATTTTATGAATCTGTAAACTTGAGACATTGGATTTGAAGATTCAAAATTAATTTTAAAGAGCAATTTTTATCATGCCATTTATTTAGTGCAATTTGGGTTTATAAAATATTTTATTATGAAATCTTAATGGTGCCCATAGATTCCAAGCTTTTCCCAAACATCTCTTTGTAGGTCCTTGTTGATTTAGGAAGTGCCCACAAGACAGTAAAACAGCCAATCAATTCAGCTAAAAGAAATCAATTGATTCAATACAAACATCAAACAGGCTGTTTGCCATCATGAAGATCAAACTACTGTTTGACAGAACTTTTACTTTTTAATCAATAGTATTGATGTCCGTAAACACTGTCTCCACTTTGCCCGCCCATGGTCACCATACATAAGAGGGCCAAGCTGGTAATCGTTAAATACTTTCAGCAAGAAAGCATTCATAAAACCGAAACTTAGTTTGAAATTCTCCTTTCCTTTCCATTTTGTACCTGTTCCCATAGCTAATTTTTCCTTATTAATTTCCATCAAAAAGAAATTTCTGTTACCCTGTAGTATCATTTAGGATGCAGCACACTGTACTTCATGCAAAGGCCCCTTAATTCCTCACAATATCTCGTGTTTACTTTTAAAAGAGAGGAAATAGGTTTCAGCCTTCCTCTGCATCCTTTATATTCCTTGGTCAATTCCTCTGGAATTTGTAACATATACATCATTATTTAGCTGCTGACTGTTTTTAGGAAAGCTGTTGCTTTAAGCTCATTATTTCTTCCAATTGGAGTGTCTACAGTTTCTTTGCACAACACACAGCAGCCAGCATGGTATATGTGTACAGATGAATGGTTAGGTTTGTCCTTCATGGTCCCTTTGTACAAGCTTTGTCCCAGAACTACAGGTTGTAATGAGCAGCCAATGCATACTTATGTGCCTTAAAAGTGTACCATGAAAATGCCCCAAAAAGGAGGTAAAATAAAAGGCCCTGTTCATAAATAAGCTGTTATGCAACCACGTAGTTCTACAGAGCTTCCTACTTAGCTCTGTGTCTGAGTATTATCGGGGATGTTCTTATAATCAGTTTCCATGATACTTTAAGTCAAGCATGACTGATTGGACAGCTGCCTTCCAGGAGAGTTTTAGGAGCTGTACTTTGGGAGATTTCAAAGCAGATCCAAGAGCAGGTGATGAAAGTTCCAACATGCAGATAGTGGGACACCCTGGTGAAGACTCCATGAATGCTGCTAGTTTAAAGAGCCGTGCAAACGTATCTGCTGGATACCGAGTTACAATCTGAGAAAAAGATGTGCGTCCCCAGTCTCTTCTTCAACTCATTATGTAGCAACCTGCCTTCACAGGTATAGCTGCTCCAGAGTTTCAGAATATAATTTTTCAAATTCTAAAGACTGAATGATACTTGGAAAATATTGAAACTGTGACATTTTTCATTCATACTAATCAGGGAGTCTATTTGAGGACCTGAGTTGATAATGGAGAGAGTATGTATAATTAATTGCTAAGTTTCCAAAAATAAAGCTTGTTTTACTCAGCATCCTTTTCCTTTAACATAGGTCAAACACATAAATGTAGCACTCTACCATGATGATATCTGTTCTTGTGCATGAGGCGCTGTTATTGTTTTGTTAAAGCAAAGAAAAGCCAAAGAGGATTAGTTGTCTCCACCGCAAATATCTGAGCTACAGAAGCCCAGCTGGAAAAGTCATGGTGTCCTCCCACTCCTACCATCTCTCCAATGGCTAAAATCAGCATGGCTCCATTGAGCTCTAAAAGACAAAGATGTATTGTCATTGATTCCTGCCATGCCGACACTCACATGTGCTACCTGCACTTATCTGGATTCCCTTGGATCTTCAGGCATTGCTAGCAATACCTTATATTCATCTGAGTGTGTTAAAATCATTGTGATCATGTGTCTGCTAAATCCTTGACCTGTGGCTTTAGTGAGAAAATTAAGAGAGCTAACATACCAAATAAATACAGGCATTATTACACCCTGGGCTGCTGGACGTTTAAATATCAGGACAATCAGAAAATAACTGTTTTTTAGCTCTCAGCAGGAGCACACGCTGCTGCTACCGATGGTTATATTTGTCTCTGAATGAAAGATGGAAGCTGTTCTAATATTTTAGATTTCTGTCACAATATATCATTCTACTTTAAAAATAGATCAGTGGAAGATGCTCTTCCTTTGAGGATATTTCTGCTCTGCTTTATACGCAAATTTTTTGAGGATTCTATTTATCCTCTGACCAATTCTTTTCAAGCTGAAAAGCAAGGATTGTCCCAATTTTCTAGGATCATGTGAAAGAAAAAGCACGCTGTAGTAGCTCGGCAAGCAACTTCATGGCATTTTTCTATGAAGTTAAAAAAATACAGAAAAACTAAAGGCTCTGTGTGTGTGTATGTGTGTGTGTTTCACAGGTGTGTGTGCATCTGTGTGGGTTCATGCCTGCAGAGGCCTAAATGCAACAACAGGTGTTTTCCTGCCACTGTTTCCCATCTTTTGATATTAGGTCTGTCACCGAGTCTAGAGCTCACCAATTGGCTAGAGTGGATTTCCATAACATGGACTGAAAGCCTCCCAGAGGCTTTTTTTCTGCTCTGGAATTACAGTTACACACTGCCACAGTTATCTTTCTGTGGGAGTGCTGGGGATCTGAATTCAGGTACCCATATTTATGCAACAAGCACTTTACCTGCTGCACAATTTCCCCAGGCCCCAGACTAAAGATTTTGCTTGCAGAAACCACTATTATACAAAAATAGTAAATAGCTGATGTTGTGTGGAAAAACAACCCTTACATACATAAACCACTAAGATCGCATCCACCTTTTAAAATTTCTCCAAGAGACTTTTGTTAACATCTACTTTCATATTCAGTTTTCCTCAGTCTTATTTGTACTTTGTGTGCCTTTTTCTGTTATAAAACTTCAGTGTTTCAGTGGTTTAGAAAGAACCATGATTTTTAACCTTTGTCAGAGTATTTTGTTCCATTTGGTGTGTGAGCAAAAGCTATCTCCTTGGTTAGTAGATTAGCTAGTTAATTTTGTCACATTTCTGTTCAGAAGCTGTCTCTCCAGGAGAGTGATAACATCCAGACAGATGTTAGACAAGAAGACATAAAAGATTACAACCATCATGGCTTACTTCCAAGAAACTGGGTGCTTTGAGCAACACTAAAAACAATATGAGGAAGATCTTTAGGCTCACTCCTCTGTGTAGCAACGGGTTGATTTTTGTCATTATTTTTATTGAGTGCCCCCTGGGTATACAGCTCTCTATGAGTAAAAGGAAGCAGAGCTTTGTGGGTAGAGACATATGAAGAGAACCCGAAGTCCTGAATTCTTGGCTGAATCCCCTCACACAGAGACTTCCTAAATAGAATCCCCCAGATGGCCATTTTTATTTTCTCTTTCATTTTTTTTTCCACCTGTGTGTGTGGGGAAAAGTGCTGAAAGTATTGATATAGTACAAATAAAAAATTTCCATCCATTTAACTTTTTCCTTTGCTTCTAGAGGAATATTCTGTCCTAATATATAGCACAATTCAACATTTGATTTTGGACTTGTATGCCATGTTCTTGCTTCGCTCTGGATATGTACTTCCTGGTTCAACTTATTGCCTAACCCCAAAGGAATCTAAGAGTTAGAGACTGTTTTCTCCATTTCACGGATGGTAAAACTGAGGATTAGAAAATTTAATTTACCCTACCACATGGAACCAGTAACATAGATGAATGCAGACTTACAGTTAGCGGTATTTACTCTTACATGCTTGCTTTGTTATGGTAGGATACATCTTTGTCTCTCTCTAGTTCTTTAGTATGCTCTCTTGTACATTGAATCAGAAATAAATAAATATGTCTTCCAACATCTGTAACCTGTTGTATGGACATCAAAGAAAAGCTAGTTATATATGAAGAAATGTACTTAACTTACACTAGTAGCTCCTAACCACAACAGGAAGAACAATGAAATAAACAAACAAATAAAAAAGATCAAGGGCTATCTAGATTGTGCAGAGGGTTTGCCCCTCTGATAACCCAAATTTAATCCCTGAAGCCCATATTTAAAAAAAAACAAAACATGAAACACATCTGCATTCCTAGCACTTCTAGTGCAAGACAAGAGAATCCACCAAAAGCTTGTGGGCCAGCTAGCCTGCAGGATGGTGCACAGAGACAGAAACAAGAGAGATCTGTCTCAACAAGGAGGTAAATGACAGATTATTATTCCAAAGAATCACCCACTGATGTTCGCACACAAATGCTATGACAGGTGAGCGCACGCGCGCACACACACACACACACACACACACACAGACACACACACACGATGTAATTTTTTTAAGGATAAGGCAACAACAATAAAAACACATGGAAATGAAGCTGCTCAAGAATCACACTGAGCCCACCATTTTGATGCAAAGTTTCAGTGCAGTTAAGAAAGAGACATCAAGTGTCTGGCGAGTGATTTGCAGACCACTTGACAATCAGCAGCAGGAGCCAAGTAGAATTTTTACCAGGAAGAAACTAGAAGGGAAGAGAGCAGCAGTAGGCACATGCTCATCCCACACTTTAATCCAGGAACTCTGAATTTATGAGTCCTTGGAGGCCTTTTCAAAAGCTGGGGGTAAGAAACCCGCTGGTCGTCTTCAGAGGACAGTGTGCAAAGAACAAAGCTCTGATAGCATCACATCCAAGGACACCCCCACCTTCTAAAGAACTGGTAATAAATCTCCAGAGAGGCACCCACTGCACCACATGGGTCTCTGGGCACACACATAAAAATATCTTGATTCCTGGAGCCATCCCTGCCTAAAGAGCCTTCATTATAAAAGAAGGTAAGTGCACTTCTCAGTTCTGTCAGACTTGGGAACTGGCTGCCTGCAGCCTCCGGTATGGAGAAGGAGTCCACGCAGCATGGGATGTTTGATGAGTAACTCAGCAGCGAGCGGAACCTCAGTGGTCACAGCCTGCTGGTGTGCACGCCCCTTCGTACAGAGAGACAGATGGAGGTGAAGAGCCGGGGACGGCTTCCAGTGCAGATGGGGTGCCAGAAAGGTGGCTTGTTAATAACACTGCTGCTCCAAGCAACTTCTTGTCAGCAGTCAAAGTTTCAGGATCACGGACTTGTGGCTTCTTGAAAATTGCTGCAGGACTGACATAATTCCTAGTGTAATTCCTGGTGTAGTTCCAGTAAAAAACGAGAAAAGTCTTCCAGCGCTCCAAAGGGTGAGGGTAAGGCCAATGGTGTAAAGTGACTGACATTTGATAAAATTCTACATCTGGTCTGCCAGGATTCATATTGTTCTAAAAATCAGATACTTAGTGCTAATTTTCATGAAAATCGCGTCTGTTTTTTCTTTAACTTTTACCCAAAAACATACCATCCAAGAATTCTTTGTTTTCATATTTTCTCAAAGATGATTTGTAACAGATGCTCCAAAATGATTTTTGATCGGAGAACAGCCAAGCTTGTTGTGGGAGGTGTTCCTTTTAAGACAAAATATCATTCCCAACTATTAAAATTTTTGTTCCAGTTCAAAAAATGATACAATTTTTACTAAAAATATGGCTAATGAGAAGTCAAACAGGAAGATAAACTTGAGAATTTTTTAATTGGACAATGTGAATATACATTTGTTTTCCACCTTACCGTGTCACAGATTATACTCTTGTAAAATGATGGTGTTATTTACTTTCCCAGAAACACAATCATAATAAACATTTCTCATGTCTTCATCACTTAAGTCATAATCAATAAATGTCTTACTAAAATATCTTTATCTCATACTGAGAAATTTCAGAATTGGCAAGGATTCTGATATCAATTTGTTTTGAGTTTGTACAATTTTTATTTTTTTATATTTTATTTAGAGAGAGAGAGAGTGTGTGTGTGTGTGTGTGTGTGTGTCTGAGAGCACTATATGTCTCTGTGGAGGACCAAAGATAACTTTGGGAATCATCCTGGATTGCTTCTACCTTCTTCTTGCTTTGTTCTGGGATTTCCCAGTGTCTGCTCACAGGGGCCGGATATGCAGGTCATCACTATTTCTTCCTGGGGTTCCAAAATCAGGACCTTCTTGCAAAAGACAGTCTTACTCCTGAGCCATCTCTCCAGTCTCGAGTTTGCAGAATTTTTAAAAAGGAGTTCCCTTTGTCAAAAGTTTGATGCTAGTGTTCCTATGTCTTGGAATTGTAAAATGTACTTTATTATACCCCTTCTTCTGCCCTCCAGTTTCCTGTTTCCACTATTATGAACTCTGATGGGTGGTTTGCTAACAGAATGTTGAGTAGAAGTCCATTTGTGGTCCCAAAATTATGGAGGAATGTTCAGCTTCACAATGTGTATAACTATGCAAAATGAAGCATAAGGATTTGCAATTTGAGTGGAAAGTTCATATATGTCAGCCTATATTGTTGGTATATGAATACATGGTTCTAACCAAAAGGTTCAGTCATTTGAAAATATAGCTTTGCTCTATGAACATGATATCAAGCTGCCATCTAAACTCTTACCTTTATCATTATGCCCATAGGTAAGAGCAATTTTCTATCCTTCACTGACTTTCATTTTGCAATGGAAGGTGTTTCATCCAGACAATCACAACTAGCCAGAATGTAGAAAACAAGTGGCTGTGGAATGCTTGGCCCTAAACAACATACACATTTTAGTGCCCCACCCAAGACTTAGGAAACATTGTAGAAGAGAAGGCCATAATAATGTAAGACCTAGAGGTTGGAAAAGGACACTGTCCCATAGTGTCCTCTAAACATGGTAGGCTTGTTGCACCCACTGCAGCTGTATTGATTTTCAGACAACTTGCAGGGGAGTTGGCCTGTCTACATTTCATCATGGAAGAGCAAAGGACCTCATGAGGCACAAGAGCTCCCTGAGGGACTATTGAAAGCGAATGCTGGCTGGAGCAAAGGAAGCTACTCTCTCCAGTGGTATAGCCACTGATAACTCATCCATGCTCCAGCAAGTGCTCAGACATAGGACAATGTAAGAACCCTGATGAATTTTAGTAGGCCACACATGTAAAAGGATGTGCCAGTAAGAGGAATGCTGGTCGGGAAGCAGAAGGTTTTCAGTGGAAAAAGGAGCAGAGATAGGATCATGTAATCAGGGAAAAAATGACTTTGGTTCACTGTATTCATGTAAAACTGTCAAAGAATAAAATAAAAACAGAATATTGTTTTAGTAATTAAATTTATGACATTTCTATGCTGTTCATAAATGTTGAGAAGTAGCATTTGGCGCAAACTGCATCTAGATACCAAATGTTAAAATATAGACAGCTAAACATGACTTCATCCATGAGATTAAATTGAAAACTATCATGTGCACACATGGACTTTCAATTACATGAAGTCTGACTCAACCCAAAAAGCATTTAGCTCCAATAAATATAGTAAATATGATACTGCTAAAGTCAACAAAAACAGACATTTTGGACTTATTTGGTTGTCTTAATACATCTTCTTCTATCTGTTTTACCATCTGTTAAATTCAGTGGTTAACAATTAGTAAAGACCTGAATTCTAGTTCCATTTTTGCCACATGACGTATCTATAAACTCAAATTTTATTTTCCAACCACAAATTTCCAATGATCTCATCTTCAAAGTTCTGAGATTTTTGAAAAGATGGAAATGTCATAATGGGAATTACATACACATGAGATCTTCAGGCCTAATCCTTAAGTCTTAATAGCAATAGTTAGCATTATGGAACCTACCCCTAGTAATTTATGTGTATAGATGTACATAATCATGCCACATTGTCCTATTAGTATCAGTGAAGTAGCGAGTGCCGCTGAACTGGTAAGGATGATTCTGTTGGGCAGTTTCTATGTACTGGATATGGTGGTAAGTGAACAAACATTATAATGGTAAGAATGGTAAGAAACATATTAAAATTACAAGATATTATTATTTCCATTTCAGAGGTTCAAATAACCAGTTTTTGAGAGGCTTAAATGTGTGCTCATTGTTCCTTCCTATAAGTTTTTATAGAAAATATTTATAGCTGGAGGCTGTAATAACCAGAAAAAGATAAAATATCATAAATATTGCCAAGTCAAGATGCACGTTCCGACCAATATAAGAATAACAAGGACAGTGGGACTGCCCCTTTTTAAATTGTTCCTGTCTTGCTTAGGAAGGAAGAAAGAAACATTGCTTCTATCCCAAGCTCTCCTTAAAAATTCATGCTGGCATACAGAGAGACCTCCTAGGAAGGATCTAGGATCACTGGAGGGAAAACATCAGCAAACTCTCTTTGTGCTCCAGGCTAGCATATTTGCTGGGTTGACTGCAGCCAGAGTATGTGAGATCTCTTTGGAATACTCTAGAGAGCCAGGGCTTACAATCAAATGCTATGAAAAGGAGGGGGGGAAAGTAAGCAAATATAACCCACTAGAGCATTTTGTCAAGCTACCAGACAAACAGACTCTTTTTTTTAAAAGAAAACATGTGTCTATATTTTTCTCTTTTGCCTAATGTTTGATTGTCTCTCAGGTGGAGGAGGGGTAGGAGTTGGACATGAGAATGGAGGGACGAAGGGACCAGAGTCTGTCTCGCAGATACTGCTGCTAATCTGCTCCTGGCTGCCAGTTCTGCTACTCAGCAGAATCTGAGGCGCTGGAGCCAGTGTGCTAAAGAGCAAGGAAAAGAAAGAGAAGGAAGAAAGCAATGTTGTAGCTAGCAGAAAGAGGAACCGCAAAGCTTTGTTTGTACGCAACGGAATTCTCAAAATACTCCAACAAGGTCCCAGTTTGGTCTTGTTTTGATTCCCTATCACTCTCCCTGTGTCGGTGTCCACATATGTCTTTGACTAGCGACATGCTTATAAATTGCAGCTTTCTTTTCCTGAAGACTTTTGGGTTTTTTTTTTTTTTACTTTCCTTTACTTTTAATTATTTCATCCCAAATAAGTTAAACACACACTTACAAACAAGGAACTCATTCACACACACAACACCAGATGATAAACGAATCAGATAAATCTATAAATAGTCATTGATCTGTTGTTCTCTGCAGTGTTGCCTCTTCACACAGCAGCCCCCAGTGATCTATTATGTTCCTTTGGGGTTAGCTGAAAGATGACTGACACTTCATGTTTCTGTAATGCAACCATTATATCTTCGTCCTAAGGATACTAAAAAATAGGAGTGGACACCTGGGAGAGTAAGAATCACCCTTCCGTGGGTACGGGACTCAAGCCTATTTTGTTGCAAGGGTATTTCCTGGGCTGAATCACCAGACAGAGTCTGCAGTAGGAAGAAAGGCCCAGCAAGCAATGTACACAGTAAACTGCCAGTTTCCTGACAGCCAGTGCTGGAATTCATAGTCTGAGGAGATGTCAGCTTCCAGGCAGTTCACACTGAAGCCCTCCTGAAAGCAAACTCCAAGACAGTAATTTTGCCTGTCAGGAATGCTGTGCCAGATGGATTTAGCAGTAGCCTGACATGTCCAGTCTCTACCATAGATTTCAAAAGCACAGGAAAAATCACCCCACATGCTTTTTCTTGCCATCTCCAACCATTCTTACTTGCTGAAAACTCAGCCTCAGATTTAGGAAGACTGAGCAGTAGAACAAAGGGTGTGTAGGAGAGTAGTTTCTGCATGGTAGAGGCAGCCTTAATACTGGGAGATTTACTTGCTTTAAGTTTGCTGTCTTCATTCAGTATCAGAATCCCCTGAATCTTCTGAATTCCCCTTACTTCCAGTAAATCTGCTCTCTCCTGAACTTGCTGTTTGTGTTGGAATTTTATATAATGCAAGAATTTCTAGAAGCTGCTCCAAAGGGGAACTAGAAACAAGCATGAAAAGTCCTAAAAGAAAAGATATTTTTACACACACACACACACACACACACACACACACACACCTATATTCATTTCACAAACACAGAGTATATCTCCATTGCATCTCAGTGTTGTGACCATTTTTGAGGGAAAGGAAAACTTGAAATGCTTCATCATTAAAAAGAAAAATACGACTCATCGAATATACTCTAATAGTTAAAAGATTCTAATTCAAAGTACTTTACTTCATAATGTCAGCAAATAGGAGCACTTCCATGAACAGTATGACATTGGATATTTCTGTCATATGGATGCCGATTGTCTGTCCTAAACTCTTCACACACAGTCTCCTGCTCTAGTCAGATCAAGTTCTACAAACATGCTCTATCTACTGGAGCATGGAAGTGAATGCAGAAACTGTAATATAATTATCTATAGACCTTTAAAGACATGGGCAACATAGTAAAGGGGTTGTTTCATTGCCATTATTTCAATGGTAGGTGATTTGCTTTGCATATGTAATATCACTGGTTTATATGCTTGAACAATTGTCCTTCAATTGGTGACACTGTTCTGAGATATTCATATATATAGACCCTTAGAGGTAGGTCTTATGGGTTGGAGTCCATCCTTGTCTGCAGCTGGGAGTTCTGATTCCTGATGTACTAAGTCCCACCTGGAGCTCAGGCCATTGAGAGAGCAGCCCCACCTCTCATGCCTTCTCTACCATGTCACTATGAGCCGGAAGAAATCTTTCCTGACTTAAGCTGCTTCTGCCAGCTATTTTGTCACAGTGACAAGAACAACTACTAATAATAATGGGTTTTGTGGAGATAGAAATACAAGTCGGAGGTATCTCCCTAGAAATAGTTATAGAGCTCAATAGATTAGTAAATGTGTCTCGTCTTTTACTTTCATATACATTAGTGAACAAAGTTCCTGTATTTGAATCTAGAAAAAGTAGGCGATACTGTTTGTCATATCAATCCTGGATACCAGCTGCCTTCTGTTCTTAGATTTGAACCTACCCACCCTGTCCTTTTTCATAAGGCATAATAAGAAACATACTCTTATTTCAAAGCTTGTCCTGTTGACAATGTGAACTACATGGATGATAACCCTTTTACTAAGGACTAAGGCAGATGCAGGAAAATGTTGCTTTAGGACTTATAGCTACTGGCTCACTTCAGACAAGAGGTATTCTAGTCCTGATTCTGTCTAAACAGCCAAACCATGAAATGTCTTATTGACTGGGCTTGGTCTTTGTATTTATTCAGATCAATGTTCAATTAATGCATTTTTTTTGAGAAATTGTCCTGCTCTTCTTTTGCTTCATGGATTTATCTATAGTTTGTGAATTCTTATAGGTCAGCAAATATATTGGTTTAACTTAAGATTGCATTAAAAGAACATTTTATTAATAATGTTTATGAATTCTGTATAGTAACTTACTATGCTAATGGAATATATATGTGAATATACATATCTATGATTACATTTTAAATGTTGTATATGTATATATATTTTTCTTCCTTAGCTCAGTGTCAATGCTGTTGAGTGTTTTATTTATCTTGATTCATTCCTTCACATATTCCAGAGCAATCCAGACACTTACAAATGTAGAATACATAACAAAATGTCTTGTAATAGCCACATCCCAATCAATATACATTAATTATCCTTGTGAAGCAGGATACTTCCTGGTCTCCATCCTTTATTATAAACCTGACTGTATCACTAAGCTATTTGAGCATAGATAGGTAAGCCATTTGATCAGCATAGAGACATTATGATCTTAGCACCTTTAATGCTTGTGAAGCCCTTAGCACAGATCTTGGTATTTAACCCCAAGTTCAAAAAACTCAATACAAGAGCTGAGGAGATGGTTCAGTTAATATAGCACTTGCTTCACAAACACAAGGATCTGAATTATAGCCCTGGAATCGACATTAAAAGAAAAAAAGCCATGCATGCTAGTGTATGCACTTACAATTCCAGCACTGGGGAGGAAGAAATGAACAGATACCTGTGGCTCACTGGTCAGCTAATCTCGTCTACTTGGCAAATCCCATGCTAATGAGAGACCAGGTCTCCGTAAAAAGGTGATGGACTCCAACCCACAAGACCTACCTCTAAGGGTCTACATATATGGATGTCTCAGAACAGTGTCACCAATTGAAGGACCTGAATCTGTCCTCTGGCTCCACATGCATGTACACAGTGTGCACAAGAGTACGTACACACACACACACACACACACACTCACATTTAACACTAACACACCCAAGTGCCTTATCAGTCATCTGACCTTGACATTCCCACATAAACTTCCTAAAGTTTTTCTCTTTTCTGGTTATTTTGTCCTCTTTTTTTTAAATTTTTTTTTTTATTTATTCAACTGTGCGCGTGTGCGTATGTATGTACGTGTGTGTCTGTGTGTGTGTGTATATGTGTGTCTGTGTATGTGTAGAACCACGGACGAATTCGGGAACCACCATGGACGCCTCCACTTCCTTCTGCCCCGGGATTCACAGGCTCCGCCCTACCAGGACCAGAAGTGCAGGCCGCCCCCGCTTCCGCCCGGCGTCTATACGTGGGATCTGGGATCCGAACTCAGGACCTTCTGCCTGCAAGGCGGAGGTTTAACCCCTGAGCCACCTCTCCAGCCCCTTGTCCTCTTTTTTCTTTTGTGTTCACCTGATTTTCTGTGTCCTGTTTACTTCCCCTGACTTTGTTCACCTGGACATTTGTTCTGGATTTTAGGACATTTTCCATTTAAGATGCATTCTCTACTTAGGCTGTTCATATTCCCAAAGGTTTGCATGTCCATTTTCTCACTCCCTTGTGTGACCTTGGCTCATAATTATCACAAGGAAAAAGAATTCTTTTTTTTTAAATTTTTATTACTATTATTATTATTTATTCAACTGTGCGCTTGTGCGTGTGTATGAGGGCTCTCGTGTGTGTGTGTCTGTGTATGTGTAGAACCACGCACGAATTCGGGAAGCACCATGGACGCCTCCACCTCCTTCTGCCCCGGGATTCACAGGCTCCGCCCTACCAGGACCAGAAGCGCAGGCCGCCCCCGCGTCCACCTGGCGTCTATACGTGGGATCCGGGATTCGAACTCAAGACCTTCCTCCTGCAAGGCGGAGGCTTAACCCCTGAGCCACCTCTCCAGCCCGGAAAAAGAATTCTTAAGGAGGGGATGCCTTATCTTCTCACTGACTCTTTAAGCCCACACTTTCAGTTCTTCTATTACATTAATTGCACTCTTCCTACCAAAACAAAAGTAGATTTTTCCCATCTCCCCTCCACAGACATTAGACTGCAGCCTTCTTTGGGACTCTTTGGTATGTATTATCATCTTTTTTGATTGATCTTTTTCTACGGAACATTTCCTACAGTCAAAATATATTAACAGATTCTGTATTTAAGATCAAATACTACAAGAAGGAAGCGTCTCACACACCTACCCCACACACACACATACATACATACATCACATGCACTCACTACACACATACTACACATGCCATGCCATACATACATCACACACACAAACACTGTACACATACACATCACACCACACACACACACACACACACATACACACACACACACACCATATACCACGCATACATATGCTATAACTACTTTCAGCTTCTGCATTAATTCTTCCCTCTGCTTTGTAGTCAAGTTTCTAGAAAGCTTTGCCTTCTGGCATTCTTCTCCTCTCCTATCTACTCTTTAGTGCAGAGGCACCTGGTGACCTGTACGTGGCAAGGAAAGGCAAGCGTGAAAGCGGCAGCGGCAGCAGCTCTCACCTCAGTGGCAGATGACTTGTTCACACCTAGGCAAATTGGAAAGCACATAAATGGCAATGCTTGTGTTCATATGACATATGACTTTCTCCTTCATCAAAACTATTGTTATTAGAGCCATCAATGACATCCATGATAGTATATCTATGGAGTATTTGTGCTCATCTTTCTTATCAAAATAATGAAAATCTTGATCTACTTGCTTTCTCTTATATGATCGCCCTCTTGGCTTAGATTATCATAAATTCACTTTTGCTAGTACTTACTAAGTTGCTAGAATTCTGCTGGATCTGTAAAATATTGATGTTTTATGAGCTTAAGTGATGTTTGATTATTTTTACATTTTTTTCCATTTGCAACTGTGCACTTTAGTAGCAGAGAAATCTCCCAACACAATAATTAATTTTGATGATCAGCTTCTTTGCACTAAGAAACTCCTAACTAAACAACACACCTTTGTTGATGTCCAGAGGGTATATAAAAGATGATTAACAGAGTAGTCAAGACCCACCCTGAATGTAGTCTGCTACAGACCATGGACTAGGGTCACAGAGTGAATAAAAAGAGGAAAAGGGATAAGCTAGCTAGCTAAGCACAAATGCTCCCATCTGTGTTCCTGTTCTGCCAAAATGTGCACAAATAGTCTTCTGCCAGCATGCAGGAGGGTTAACCCTGTTGCAATATATCCTTACGATAATGGTTGGTACCACCAAATTATGTGTATTGCTTCTTCTAAAATATTGGGTTATAGCATCAATCAAATTACCAGATATGGAAAATTGGAGCCAACAAATTGAGTCATTGAGGTAACAAATACAAACATGAGCTATAAAAGCTCTCGCTGGATTGTAGGAGAAATCTGGAAAAGTGTGGCTTTCCAGACTATTCCAGTGAGGCTTGAGAAAACTAGAACCCCAACGAACATGTAAACAGTGAAGAACAGTAGAGACTCTACTCACAATGTCTCAGAGTCCTTGTAAAAATACACACTAATTTGAAATGAGACAGCCTGAACTAATTCAGATTCTATTGGAAATAAACTGCCTAAGAAAATGTATTCCTATGGACTGAAGAGATGACTCTGGGGTCAGCCTCTGTCGTACAAGCAAAAGGTTCTGAGTTTATATCCCAGATCCTACATAAATATACTAGGTGCAAATGAGTACAACCTCTACTTCCAGTCCTCGAAGGCAGAACCTAGGAAACTCCAGAGCACAGTAGAGAGGGTAGTGAGTCACCAATTCAAAGTGATTCCCAAAATCACCCTTGGGCCTCCACAAGTGCGCTCTCTCTCTCTCTCTCTCTCTCTCTCTCTCTCTCTCTCTCACACACACACACACACACACACACACACACAAATAAATGAAAAAATATTTTGAAAATATGCTTTCCCACACTCAGCCAGGAGAGGAGGTTGCCACCACTACAATAGGAACCAGGCACATATAGAGCTGGAAGAAGAAATGGCATCATTGTTCACTTTATACTGGATTTATAGACACAAAGATTAAAGGGATAGTGGAGACAGACACCAAGATTTCAGGAAGCTATTGAGATGAGGCAATATGTGTCAGTGTAAAGGTACGTCCCTATAAAAATAATGGACATTGTATAAGGCCTAAGTTTTAATGGAGATCCTAATAAATTACAGAAGCATGAAATTTTCATCAAAGAAAGCCATGCACAGCAAACACAGCAGGCCCAACCACATGTGCAATAGGACACAGAATTAAAGAGACAGGACTGCCCAAATCTGTTAGAACAAACAGTGACACAAAAAAAAGCATGAGATGACATATCCTGAAGCAACAGCATTTGGTATTTGACTTGGTGGTTTTATGCCTTACCTTGGCCAAACCATGCCTTGGCATCCTCTGTTCTTTCCTTTTGAACTAGGAATATTTACTCTGTGCCATTATGTATCAGAAATGTATAACTTATGATTTTATAGGGGCTCTGGGTTGCCAGTCTGGCAACTAGTTATCTATATTATCTGCCTGGAGAATGATCCCTCCCAGTATGGACTGGGTCTTCCCTTGTCAGTTAAGCAATTAGACAAGCTCCTGCATGCTTGCCTTAATTAGATAATTCTTCACAGATATGCCTAAAGTCTCACTTCTCAATTGTCAAGTAGTTACTTGGGACTAATTCCTCAGTAGTATTCCTGCTTCTCTGCTTTCTGATCTGCCGATATTTGAGCAACCAAAGTAAACTTTAAGGTGCTTTCTTTGGTCAGGTATTTAGTCACAGCAATAAGAAAAATAACAAATATAGCTTGGCTAAGTTATGACCTTCTCATTTTCCCATTCTGTTCTCACAATGTCACTAAAATATGGCTTTAAATACCTTTGCATCTGATTTTCACATGTATAGACACATATATTTATCATTATCACCGTAATTTGACTTCTTGTGTTCAAATACCTAGCGAATTACAAATGTTTTATCTCCAGTTGGAATGCTTATGGCCTTCATGTTAGTTTCTTCTCATTCTTAGATTCTTTGTTTCTCTGTTTCCTTCTCTTTTTTTTCCCTTCCTTCTGGCTCTTCCTCCCTGCCTCTCTCCTTCCCTCTCTCCTTCCCTTCCTTCTTCTCTCCCTCCCTCCCTCTCTTTCTTCCATCCTTCTTTCCTCACTTCCTCTCTTTAATGTTTCTTTTCTTTCCATTTCTTTTTTTAGGTTTTGTTCTTTCTTTCCTTTTTCTTCTTCCTTTTTTGCTGCCTCTTTCTTTGTCCGTTCTTTCCTTTCTCCTCTTATTTTCTATATTCTTTTCCCCTCCCTCTTCCCTTCCTCTTCCCCTTCCCACTCTTCCTCTTCCTCTCCCTCTCCTTCTCTCCTTTTCTAATGTCTCTTATTACCCAGGTTAGTTTCAAGCTTCCTGTGTAGCTGAGAAAAACCTTAAAGTTCTGATCCAAGCATGCCTCTACCAACTGGAAATATCTTGAAGGAACACACCCTATTAATCTGGAGGAACTGACTCTAAGTCTACACAGAGAGAAAGTCCCCACCTTGCCCATTCCTCTGTTATTAAAGGGTATGCAGATTAGTTCTCCATTATAAATAAACCCTACCAAGAGGTCCCGCACAAAATCAACTAGACCAATGAGATACAGAGGACCAAAACTTCCAATCAGGTTTACAGTACTGGATTTAATCAATGAGGAAAACCCATTCTTTCTCTCCTCTCCCCTTGTTGAACCTATGAAGAATCCTGAACTGGCAGCAGTCTTTGCTCTCTTGCCCCTCATGTTACTACCCCCTGTCTGAAATCCCCTGAGTTTATTTTCCATCTTTCCCTGGCCCTCATGGATTCCCTCAGTTGTCGGTGGCTCTCTTGCCCCTCACAGATTCAAGTCCTTGAGTTGCGTTCTTTTGTCCCACTAATAAACTCTGCCTTAATCTGCTACGTGTGTTCTTGTTTTAATCTTCTACTCCCAAACACAAGAACCTGGACACAAAAAGACTCCAGAGGGATACTGCATCATTTAGCAAGTATAGCCAGGAGATAAAACCCTGTATCAACATTTTTTTTCCTTGAAGTAGCATTCATGAAGGGAAGCTTAATAATCTTCACATATGATTATGATCATCTGAAAACAGAGGAGGTTTCAACTGGGGTGACTAGGACAAGGAGGAGGTAGTATTGTTAGAGAACAAATATGCATGAAAATGATAGAATTAAACCCGTTGATTTGAATGCAGATTTAAAATGGTTTTAAAAGTTGCTAAAAGTATAGAATTCATTTTTGTCATCACATTTGTTTCTTAATCACAAAATTAATGATAAAATATTAAGCATTTTGAATAGTTTTGCTTGCACATGTGAATATATAGGATATCTTTGTCTCAAAGTTTGCTTTACATACCTCATAATGAGAATAATATTATATTTTCCTGTTGGCAATTCAAGATCAGTACATCTCAAAGTCAGTTCTTGTGTTAGAAGTTACTCAGTTTGACTTGCCATTTTCATTTCCTCTCTTTCCTTTATTGCCAAAGCCCATATTAATTCTATTTTTCTATTATGATTCTCATATTTATTCCATTTTTACTACTAATTTCCTGCTTAGACTTTCATCATTACATTCCCAGATTCTTCAATATTCAATAATACTTCCAATATTTTACTTTTTTTAAAACAACATCTCATTATACTGCCTAGGTTAATAGTGAACTCACAATCCTCCAGCCTCTGCCTCCCCAGTTTAGTATTTTAACTAAGTCATTGCCTTTTCTACATTTGTTACAATGAGAGGCAGAATAGCAGCTAGAAACATCACTATGAATCTTGCATACTTGGTCAAAAGCCTTTATTTCAACATTCTTCCCTATATAACTGTATTGAAACAAACTTTCCATGCCTCATAGCAAACTTTCCATGCCTCCTTGTCCTATGACAAGGAAAAAAGTTCATATATTGTAACTAACACAACAGAGTCTGCACACAACAAATTCTCATTAAATCATAGTTATCATTATTACACCACTGATGATAGTTTTCTTTAGCTGACAATAAAACATGACATTCTCTGTTTATACCTCATCATTTTTGATAGAAAAATGCTCAGAATCTTATTTAAAATATCTCAAACTATGAATACAGTTAATACTTTATAAAGATTCAGTCTAGTTTTCCTTGAGTCTTTAAAGTTCAAAAATACCATATTAACTCAGTATTTCCAAATCACAACATGACCTCTTATATACCTTGTGTCATATTTAAGCACAAGTGTCAACTTGACTGTTGAGGGTTTGAGCTCTGGGCACATTTGTGGAGAATTAATGGTTAAGTTGAGCCCAGAGCAAACCTGAAGGAGATTGTCTAGCTGATGGGGAAGGCCCAGCCCATGGTGGGTGGGATTAGGCCCTGGAATAAATCATGGAGAGCTGGTTGAAAGAATTGGCAACCTTCTGTTCACTTGGCCAGACATGCTGGTCTGACAAGTAAGGATTGTCCACCTCTCAGCCATTATGTGGTGATGATGTGGCCAGTTCCCTTGGCCCTGGTGTTGGTGCATGCTCTCCTGTCAAGCTGGACTGAGAACTGTAACCAGTAATCATAAGACAATAAATCCCTCATTCCCTTAAACCATTTGATGGTCATTTATCAGCAACCATGCAGGTGGACTGCAAAAGAATTTGGTACCAGGAGTGGGGTGTTACTGATAAATCTGACTATGTGGATTTTACGGCTTTTGGATGGTTTCACTGGACAAAGATGGAAATGCTTGAAGATTTTCACTTTGTGAATTACCAATACCGTCCTTCAGAGTGTAGAGGCCAATGTCAGTGCTGAGAGAGTTATGGATTGTTTGGGCCGAATTTGTGATGTGGGGAATAAGGACTTTGGTAAAGCCAAATTTAAAGATGATGGACTGGTTTGCTTGACAAAGGAGAGCTGTGTTGGCAGCCTTGAAGGTTTGGATGTGCAAAGGGCAGGCAGCAGAATATCTATTGCTGTTGGAGAAATGAGTGTCAGTGAAGGAAAACCTAGTGACTTGCACTGGGAGGGTGGAAGATGTGAAAACCACCGTATGGCAGTTCTTGGTTTGAAAATTAAATTCTTTCAGGGGTCAAAAGCCCAAGTTAAAGCCGTTTCTTGTCCTTTGGATGTTTGGTTGCCTAAAAGAGCCTTTTCCAGCATTAGCCCATAAAACTTGGTACAGCTGTGGCTCGAGTGGACTAAGCTACATTTCAGACTCTCTTCAGAATCTGGCAGCGCCCCCCCCAGGTGGTACTGGTTTTGGTGTATGATTACAGGGTTCATGAAGAGCAGCAAAAGCTTGGCACCAAGTGGCAGGCATAGAGTCTTGCATGAGAAGGTGAAGCTTATAGCTGCAGAGTGAACCCAGAGTGTTGGAGATGCCAGAACCATGGGATGTATGCTGAGGACAGCTGTGAGTGGAGATTCAGGTTCAGGAACTATGCTTTTATAACTTCAAGCTGCAACAGGGATTGGGAATGTCTAGCATCTTTGAGCCACCTTGACTACATGATGAGTAACAGAAGATGGACATTGAAGTACAAAATGTAGTAATGTTGCTGGACTTTGGTCTTAACTTGATGTTTTCTTATTGTTACAATTATTTTATTTGAGATATTTAAAGACTTTCAGTTCCAACATTTTAATAACTGAAATTTTAATGAGAGCATATTTTAAATTTGTTTATGAAATGAATTTATATTTTTAAGATAATTTTTTAACATCTGTGGGGACAAGGAAAGGTTACAGTTTAAAAGTGCTGTTGTTTTTGTGTCAAGTTGACAAGGAGTGGAGTGTCATAGTTAAGCACAGGTGTCAACTTGACTGTTGAGGGTTTGAGCCCTGGGCACATTTGTGGAGAATTAGTGGTTGAGTTGAGCCCAGAGCGAACATGCCGGTCTGACATGCTGGTCTGGCAAGTAAGGATTGTTCATTTCTCAGCCATTATGTGGTGATGATGTGGCCTGTTCCCTTGGCCCTGGTGTTGGTGCATGCTCTCCTGTCAAGCTGGACTGAGAACTGTAACCAGTAATCATAAGACAATAAATCCCTCATTCCCTTAAACCATTTGATGGTCATTTATCAGCAACCATGCAGGCGGACTGCAACATGTTGCCTTTGATGATATTTGTTCAACATGGAATACCTACCTCATTTTTCAAGAACTTGTAGAGTCAATGTCCAAATTACTCTCACAAGGTCATCCTAGCATCTAGTAATTAAAACTAACCCTTCTTTTGTCTCTTCAGGCACATGATCCTCTCTGCTGTGCTTGATCAGCTGTCTTATATTATGGTTCATTACATAAGCTTCTCCTACTCTCCCCAATCACCATCTAAGGTGCAGTTGTCTTGGAGCCTCCATGATTGTGGCAATCATATCTTACATACTTTTATTTAGCATAAATTATCTGACAGTGGCATCTAGCAAATGAACAGCCAGTAACAGATACTAAGTGATGATACTATGATGACTTTGACTGAAAAAGAATTTTATTGCTCAAGATCATGACATAGATAAGACTTGTTTCATCCTCAACAAAGAAAAAGGCTAGCTAGGATATTGATCCATAACATTTATAATATTATCATTTGCTTAATCACATTTAGATTAAAGAAAAAACTAACTTAAGCAGTCTGTAAATGTAAGCCATCATTTTTACTTAAAAAATAAACTTATTTTATAAACATTCATATACCAATAAATTATTTTATGATAAAAACCAAAATAAAGTGATACCAATCATTGAAGCTTCTTAATTTTAAAAGCTTGTTAACACAACTATTTGAAACTATTTTTTCTAAATCAAAAAGAATACTTTGTTGACATGCCTATATAATCTCCCTGCCTATCAAATTTTTGAGTAATAAGGGGTTTTAATTTTTCTTATTTAAGTCAAATTATTAACCTTCATAACCAGGGATGGTATTGAAATCTTGAACAAAAACTTTAGAATTTCCTTGAGATGTAATATCAGTTAAATCAAAGTGGTTTTTTTTTCTCTTCCAAAGTATAATTTGGCCTCTACAGAGAACACTATTCTTCATCTTTTTTGGCATTCTCCTTGGTTGAACTTGGATCTAAGTATCTCCTTTAAGACAGCTAAACAAGGCCAGATGATAAAATCATGGTGACTAATGCACATATTTCAAGACTTAAGATACTTGATTTTCAAACCAAGTATCAGTCCAGTCAGGGTATCTCATGACTAGATTTTTATCTCATTATTTTTTCAATTTATATTGAATTTACTGTTAAGCTTTTCTCATCATGAACATTGACCTAGATTCTCCCAGTGTAAGCTACCTCCCGGGAGGACTCTAGATACTTGAGGAAGCCACATTAACACTTTATATATGCCATGATAAGTGCTTTCTTAGTGTTTTAAAGAGTTACCTCATGGATGATTAAATGTTACCTTCCTAAGTGAAGATTTCTAGAACTTCCCAGGTGCCAACAGAGAGACTTAAGGAAACCCTCAAACTGCTTCACTATTATGAAAGAAGGAAAGCAAACATTTACATAATTGGGTAGTATTGTTTTTAGATCTAATAAAAATTTCATTGTACAATTATCATTTAGATTCTAATTACAGAAAGACCTGTGACCCAAAACCAAGGTTAGTACAAAATAGCAGCTCTATTTTGAAGATCATAAATAGTGGTTTCTCCCAGAGCATCCTGTTAGTCTATATCCAATGAACCGAAACAATTTTCTGAGAATTTGTAGAGGAAGTTGGTATTTTACATCCTCGTAAGTTTTAAATGATATGCACATTCATATAGTTAGTCACATTGTTAATTACTAGAGAACATTAAGTCAAAATAGCTTTGCCAAGACTAAGTCTTTATAGTTGGCTCTTACAACTGATAGATCCTGTGACAGATGTAGTAGAATGGCTAGATCTAGGGGATCTAATGATTCCACACAGATTCACTTGATCTCTTCTGAACCTTACTCTTCCTCCATTTGTTTACATGTCCACATATTGTTTATCTTGACTTCCTTTTCCAGGGTTTATTTCTTCATTAATGGATGGATTTCAACATCCCCAGTCAGTGACTTAGCAAATCACGATCAAAATAGTATTTCAGTGAGAATCCAAGCCAGATATGACTTAGGCATTTTTGTTGTCACTGTTTCATTCCTCCAGTGTGTTTCTTTATTGGAGAGATTGAGATATAGTGAGAAATGGTGGCAAGGAGGGCATAGCACAGGAGGAAGCCATGAAGCATTGGTTCAATTCCTGACTGTGCCATCCTGAAGGGATAAAAATCATCTATCCCTGAATGAGGGCTCAGAGCCAGAAGATTGCAATATCCATATAGGTAAGAATCTGCTTTATATCCCTACCCTTGGGCAGGTGAAGGTAGAAGAAAGAACTATTCCATCTAGTTTAAAAATCAGTAGAGGAAAGAAAACATTGTCAAGGATCCTTTATAAGAAAATAAACGGCCTTCCGCACCCCGCTCCTTCGGCCGGGACGAGCCCGCGCGCGGTCCAGCCGGGCCTCATCCTGCGACCTAGGTAAGCTCCGCCCACGCCCGCTCACCAGAACCCCAGGTCAGCCCAAGGGACCCAGCTCCTACCCCACCACCCAAGCCGGGAGCCGCGCGCAGGGCCGAGGGACGAGGAGGACCTCCCCCTGCGCCCGGGCCTCGCCACAGCTCCCCTCGGGTTAAATAGATCTACGCCGACACCCCCATCCTCCCTTCCGCACCCCGCTCCTCTGGTGGGGACGCGCCCGCGGTCCAGCCGGGCCTCATTCGCGAACTAGGTAAGCTCCGTCCCTGCCTACCCCAGAACCCCAGGCCAAATAATTCAGTTTAGTGAAATTGAAAGATCTTAAGAGTTAAAAAGAAAATGCCAAAGTCAAAGTGCAAATCCATGAGAAGGAACACTCAAGTAAACAAATTTCCCACTGAAGGAATTAATCCCATAATGTTAGACTCCAGCAAGAACAAACCCATGGAAAATGGCCAAGAAAGCCTGACCCAGGATAACGCTTTCAAAATATGATCATTACCATGTTCAATACTATGAAAGAGGAAATCCAGGAGGAATTAAATAATCAAATCAATCGCTTTGAAGAGGAACACAACAGACACTTGGAGGAGTTGAGAAAAACAGTGCAAGAAACAAAAACTGGCATAGAGCAGTTAAAACAGACTCAAGCAGAGTTTAAAACTGAGCTACAAGACAGAACTCCACAGAGAGTCTTATCAGCAGAACTAACGAAGCAGAAAACAGAATTTCAGACCTTGAAGATAAAGTGGGAGTACTAACCAGCTCAATGGAAGAGGTTGTTAAAGCCAAAAAGATACTTGAGAGAAATATCCAGGAGATATGGGACACCCAGAAGAAGCCTAACATGCGTATTCATGGAATACCAGAGCAAGAATCTCAAAATAACACCCCTGAGGAAATTTTTCAAACCATCATCAAGGAAAACTTTCCTCATATAAAAAAAGAGAGGCCCATCCATATACAAGAGGCATTCCACACCCCAAACAGATACGACCAAAATAGAAGCAAACCACGACAAATAATAGTTAAAACACTCCACATTCAAGATAAAGAACTGGTGCTGAGAGCTTCAAGGGAGAAAAAACAAGTCACTTTTAAAGGTAAACCTATTAAAATAACAAATGACTTCTCAGTCGAAACAGTAAAAGCAAGAAGAGCTTGGAGAGACATACTTAAAGTATTGAATGAGCAAAAATGTCAACCCAGGCCAATTTACCCTGCAAAACTATCCATTATGATCAAGGGGGAAAGAAAAATCTTCCAGCACAAAGACAACTTGAAGGATACATGTCCACCAAACCAGGCCTTCAAAAAATGCTACAAATGATACTCAAGCGTGAAGAAAAAAAGAGGCATATCCAGGAGAGCAGAAGGCAAGTATAACACCATTATAAACAATATACTTATAAAAACTACTAAACATAATAAATGTCTGGAATTAAAAATAGTTTCTCCATTATAACAAGAAATGTTAAAGGAATTAATTCACGGATCAAGAGACACAGATTACAAACTTGGATTAAAAATCACAATCCATCAATCTGCTGCCTGCAGAAAACCCATCTCACCACAAAAGATACGCACACTCTAAAAATAAAAGGCTGGTCAACAATTCTACAAGCAAATGGAAGCAGAAAACAGGCAGGGGTAGCCATTATGCTATCAGACAAAGTGGACTTCAAACCAAAGAAAATTATAAGAAACACGGATGGATACTACATTTTAGTCACAGGTACAATTCACCAGGAAGACTTCACAATACTGAATATATATGCACCCAATACAGGCCCCTCCACATTCATTAAGAAAACCCTACAGCATCTAAAGCAAGAAATCAACCCCCAAACTATAATTCTTGGGAACTTCAACACCGCCCTCTCAACATGGGATAGATCAACGGGTCAAAAGCTTAACAGAGACACTTTGGAACTTAATCAAACCCTTACTAAAATGGACCTTACAGATCTCTATAGAACTTTTCACCCACGCACCAAAGAATACACATTTTTCTCAGCAGCACACGGAACATTCTCCAAAATAGATCACATATTGGGCCACAAAACGAATCTATACATATACAAAAAAGTTGAAATTCTAACCTGTGCCCTATCAGACCACCACGGCCTAAAGATGGACATCCACAACACAACAAACAAGAGAAAATACACTAACTCCTGGAAACTTAACAATATGATGCTGAATGAGAACTGGATTCAGGAAGAAATTAAAAAGGAAATTCAAGATTTTCTGAAAGTGAATGATAATGAAAATACAACTTACCAAAATCTCTGGGACACAATGAAAGCTGTTCTAAGAGGTAAGTTCATAGCACTTAATTCCTACATCAAAAAATGGAAACATCAGAAATAAACAACTTAACAATGCAGCTTAAAGCTTTAGAGAAACTAGAGCAATCTGATCCCAAAAGTAGTAGAAGAAAGGAGATTAGCAAAATAAGGGGAGAAATACCTGAAATCGAGATTAAGAAAACGATAGAAAAAATCAACCAGTCAAAAAGCTGGTTCTTTGAAAAAATCAATAAGATTGATACACCCCTAGCTACATTAACCAAAAGCAGGAGAGAGAAAACCCAAATTAACAAAATTAGAAATGAAAATGGAGTTATCACTACTGATACCCAAGAAATCCAGACAATTATAGCATCATATTTCAAAAATTTATACTCTGTGAAGTTTGACAACACAAAAGAGATGGATGAATTTCTAAGTAAACACAACTTACCTAAATTGAATCAGGAAGTTGTGAATTATTTAAATAGTCCTATAACATATAAGGAAATTGAGAAAGTAATCTCAAATCTTCCCACCAAAAAATGTCCTGGACCAGATGGATTCAGCACAGGGTTCTACCAGACATTTAAGGAACAAATAACACCAATACTCCTTAAACTGTTCCATCAAATAGCAAAGGAAGGAACACTACCAAATTCCTTCTATAAAGCTAATATCGTTTTAATCCCAAAACCTAAGAAATATTCACTTAAAAAAGAAAGCTGTAGGCCGATCTCTCTGATGAACACAGACGCAAAGATTCTCAACAAAGTCTTAGCAAATCGGATTCAAAAACATATTAAAAAGATCATCCACGGGGACCAAGTAGGCTTCATCCCCGGCACACAAGGTTGGTTCAACATACGCAAATCAATAAATGTAATTCATCATGTAAACCAGTCCAAAGTCCAAGACCACATGATACTCTCGATAGATGCAGAAAAAGCTTTTGACAAGATCCAACAGCCTTTTATGATCAAAACGCTAGAGACAGTAGGAATGGAAGGAATCTTTATCAATTTAATAAAAGGTGTATACAACAAGCCCACAGCAAGGATTATGCTCAATGGGGAACAATTGGAAGCATTCCCACTTCGATCAGGAACTAGACAAGGCTGTCCACTCTCACCACTTCTATTCAATATTGTACTTGAAGTCTTAGCTGAAGCCATAAGAGAAGAAAGGGACATAAGAGGGATTCAAATCGGCAAGGAAGAAGTCAAGCTATCCCTATTTGCAGATGACATGATCTTATACTTGAGTGATCCCAAAAACTCCACCAGGAAGCTCCTGGAACTAATTGAGAAGTTCAGCAGGGTGGCAGGATACAAAATAAATGTGCAAAAATCAGAGGCCTTCCTATATACCCAGAATGAAAGAAGTGAAAAAGCCTTGAGAGAAACAATCCCATTTACTATAGCCCTTAAAAAAATGAAATACTTTGGGAAAACTTTAAAACCCTAAAGAAAGAAATTACAGAAGACACCAGAAGGTGGAAAGACCTCCCATGTTCCTGGATTGGCAGAATCAACATCATAAAAATGACCATCCTACCAAAGGCAATTACAAATTCAATACTATACCAATTAAAATCCCAAAGCAATTCTTCAAAGAAGTTGACCAAACAATCTCAAAGTTCATATGGAGGCACAAAAGACCCAGGATAGCAAAGACAATCCTGAGTAACAAAAACACTGCTGGAGGTATCACCATACCGAACCTTAGTCTATATTACAAATCCATAGTTATAAAGACAGCCTGGTACTGGCTCCAAAATAGACACACAGATCAATGGATAAGGGTTGAAGACCCAGATATAAGCCCACAAAATTACAGCCATTTGGTCTTTGACAAAGGGGCCCAAAGAATACAATGGAAAAAGAATAGCATCTCCAACAAATGGTGCTGGCAAAACTGGATCTCCACATGCAGAAGATTAAAGCTGGACCCGTACTTGTCACCATGTACAAGACTTAATTCCAAATGGATCAAGGACCTTGATATCAGGCCAGAGAGTATAAAAACCAAACCATAGTTGAAAGTATAGGGAACTCCCTCGAGCTGATTGGGCTAGGCCAACATTTCCTAAACAGACATCCAATGGCACAGTCACTGCTAGCAACTCTTAAGAGTTGGGATCTTGTGAAATTAAAGAGCTTCTGTTCAGATAAAGAGATTGTAACATGAGCTCAAAGGCAAACCACAGAATGGGAGAAAATCTTCACTAACCACATATCTGATAGATCTCTACTGTCCAGAGTGCACAAAGAACTTAGAAGACTAAACATCAAGGAAACCAATGGCTCAATTAAAAAATGGGCCCTGGAACTCAAAAGAAATTTTACCAGGGATGAAATTAAAATACTTCTTTAGCCATCAGGGAAATGCAAATCAAAACTTCCCTGAGGTATCATCTCAACCCGGTCAGGATGGCAAAAATCCACAATACAAACAACACCAACTGCTGGAGAGGATGTGGAGAGAGAGGAACTCTCCTACATTGCTGGTGGGAGTGCAGGCTCATACAGCCATTCTGGCGAGCCATCTGGAGATTCTTAAAGAACTTAAAGATTGAAATGTCATATGACCCTGCGATTCCACTTTTGCGTATAAACCCCCATACAGCAGAGATTCATCTCGATAGCACAAGCACGACAATGTTCATAGCAGCACTGTTTACAATAGCAAAGACATGGAATCAACCCAAATGTCCAAGAGTTATCGAGTGGATAAGGAAAAGGTGGTACATCTATACAATGGAGTACTACTCAGCCATCAAAAATGATGAATTACTGGAATTTGCTGGGAAATGGATGTCATTAGAAACAATTATATTAAGTGAAGTATCCCAGACCCAGAAAATTAAGTGCCGTATGTACTCCCTAATAGGTGGCTCCTAATACCAAACCCACCCAGCCCATCTTGAGACCCTCATAGGTAAATCTATGTATTACCTACAGTAATTGCAAAGATTATGAACAGGAGGGATGGGGTTGGAGGGCCACACCAGAAACAAGGAGAGACGTGACCATGTTACAGTAGAGAAAATAGGCCTCCATCAAGGACTGCAAGAAAGTAATGTGACACCTAGTTAAGTTCACAGACATTTGTTCCTGATCATTTACAACTAAGGGGGTATGAACTCACCAGAAGGGGAGGGCATATAGTCCGGCAGATTAAAAAGTAACCATTTTGCAAATGGGTGATTGACCCCTCCCATTGCCAAATGCCATATGACCCTGCGATTCCACTTTTGGGTATAAGTATTACATCTACCCTTGAATGTGCTCTTATAATAAGACTCCAGTTTAACAGCTTTCTGTCTCTGGCCAGGGGGTGACATACAATGCCCATCACGATGGAGTGAAGGGCATTGCAGGAACAACAAAATTGCAAAAGAAAATCAATGAACCACAATCCAGAACTTCAGAGACTCTACATCAACCACCTAGAACTAGGGCAGTCTAATCTCTCCCCATCCTGAAGCTCAGGGACATTTGCGGAAGAGGGGACGGTAAGAGTGTAAGAGCAAAAGGATGGGAGGAGCAATGATTTGCAAGATACTCCACACAAGTTAGGGCCGAAGCAATCATAATTGGACATTGCATGCCCAGCACAATGTCCAACACACTATTGACCTCACAAAGTCTAGCATCTGCTAAAGGCACCAAGATCCTTGGAGGCAAGGGATTGACAGTCACAATAGTGTTCCTATGCTTAAGGGGAACACAGAAAAGGGTTCAGGGAAATACCACTGGGTCCTGTACGTCATCGGAGAGGAGGGCCCAGAGGAGAGTCAGGCATGCACAAGAAAGGACTCTGGGAATTGGGGCAGGAGGCACAGGGGGACGGGGCGGGAAGGGTGAGGGGAGGGGGAGCAGGGGGCTCGGGGGGGGGGGGGAGTAGGAGGGAGGGAGGGAACTGGTGTACCTATTAAGTTTGTATGAGCTGAAATAATAATAAAAATGTATTATAAAAAAAAGAATGAAGCAGCTTCAGGCAGACACTTTGTAGGACATTATTTTTTTATTGTAATTTATTTTAATAAACATATATATAATATATAAAAAAGAAAATAAATGGCGTAAACTACGGATATCTGCTAAACTGCTGTATAAAAAAGAACTAGCACAATCTTACAAGTTCAAAACAAAAGCTAACAGAGGTGTGGGAAGCTCTCACACCCTCTTCCCTCTTACTGCTCTATTGTTAGTTGTTTACAAGAGTATGTCACTCAATAAACCAAGAGTGGCTTAAGGTCAGTGGCAGCTTCTAGTCAGGCAAAGAGTGCCTGGCAAAAAGTGCTTTATCAAATGTTGCTGATAGGGGTATATGGCTCCAACTTTAGGCCAAACACTCTCAACAAAACATGGAAGAGTACATTTCATACTGTTCACAAAATGTTACATTTTACTGAGTAGAAGGTAGCAGTAGCTACTTAAGAAGTTGTGTAGTTAGTCCAGTAGGAGTTGACAAGGTCCTTATTGTTTGGAAAGACAAGAAATGTGGAAGACTGATACCACTATATTTATTGTTTACTGTCCATTCCAGTACTTTGAAAACATACTGGGCAGAGGGACAAGGGGATAAATTAGAACTTGAATAACTAAGGTTATTGATGGCTCAAATTCATTACCATCAAAAAAGTTGTTTACTTGCTCCTGAAATATTTCAGTGGTTTAAACCTATCTCTACGCTAAAATTTATTCTCCTCTTACCAGTGGAACCTCTTCTAATCGGGAAAAGAGGTTTACATAGAGGTCCACAGCTAGACTTGCCCTTTCAATGTTGACTGCTTCCAGTTTTCATGCTTCCAAAGTAAATTCACTGTCTGGGATTATCAATTCATCTTGCACTTTAACTTCTTTTAAAAAATCACCAAACAGAAGTGTCAATAAATATCTGACTTAGAAAGTCAAGAAAGAAACAAACTGTTCTCTCAGAGTAATGTATAAACTCTTAAAGCCTTGGAAGAGGTTATTTACTAAATGTCTAAAAGAGTTAATGATCTTCCAGAGGAGAATAAAGATCAAGCTCAGTGTCCTCCATGAAGCACTAATGGCCCAGTACACTAAATCTTATACTCTTCCTAAGTGACTTCAGTCTCTTTCTTTTTTTCTCCCGAAAGCAAAATCCTGTTTCCTTACAAGGGACAAAGAAGGAAACTACTTTAAGATTGCATTAAAACCATATGCTGCCCAGGAAATTCAATGTTAGCAGGCAGTAAATTATGCATTTAATCTGTTTGTTGTTTCTGGGTGTTGCCACAAACATATTACAGTATGTGGCACCATTTAGTGGCTAGAAAGCCAGACCATGCCATTTGGAAAACATGTGTTAGATTAATAGTGGTTTTCCGCTTTAATTCTGTCTTCCTCTCTGTCCCTGGAAGCTGGTTTAGATCATTATGCCTTGTTGCATGAGTATGAGCAGTAAGCACTGTTGTGCAAATTAATTTAGATTCTATCCATCCCTCTATTTTGCAAAGCAAAAATAAAAGATTATTTTCAGCCTAATTCCCACTGCCCATTAAAGTTGTGTGTATAAATAAGCCAGATTATCTTTTTGCTTGGGAGAAACACTGTTTTATCTAACAGTTGTTCTAGCAATGCAGAAACCCACCACTCTAAATTAGGACACTTTATCTTAAGGCTTCATAATCATACGATACTATAATTGGAAAGTTTATTAAAAAAAAAGTCCTGCTTTGTAAGCTTGGCAGTTGAGATAGAAGGAGGGAATGAGAAGGGCTGTGGCAGAATTACACCATCACAGGGCCAGGCAGGCTCCGCTGACAGAGCCGTTTAATATTTTGACAAGACAAAATATAAAGCAGCATTTTATTCTGTAGAGACTTCACTAGACACAAGCACGGAAGTGCTTGTGATCAATAAAGTTTGCGGTGGAGAGTGATTTATTTACAGCAGGGTATTATGTAGAGAAAGAGCTGTGATATTTCCACAGGCTTTGACGGCATAATGGGCCCCTCTCAATCCTTACACGGAAGGGTTAGATTGTCATGGCTACTCGGGCTGTATTCAAAACGTTATCTGATCAGCCTTAAAGACTTCAGAAGCAGACAGATGATTAGTTACCCTAAACGATCCTCATCATGCAGAAATTGATGATTTAATATAGTCAATGACAGACGATTCCATTTGTACTAGATAAAGTGTCTGCGGTTTGTATCAATCATAATAGAGTTATTATTGAGCGTAAAAGAAAAGCATGTTTAATATCATTAATTCCAGATACGTCGCTTCCCACATCTGGCATTCATCCACAAACCAGAAGCTCCAGGCTATCGTCCCTGCCTCTGCGCTGGTGATTCCAGCGTGTTTTGTAATTTCAAAATGTTTTTCAGCACCTCCAGCTAGGCGCAATAACAGTTTACAGATTACCTATGTCATCACATTTTGACAAACTTCTCAATCTGATGTGACCTTCATCTTTAGCCATCTGCTTGCCTTTGTTTCGGCTCTTTTTTGATAAACTCCACAGCTGAAAGCTGTAGTAGTTTGTTCTACACCCTGTATTCCAGGTCAGTGTTTCACTTGTGCAAATGCAGAAAATAATGGCTGTGGTGTAGAGATGGTGTCCAGGTTCGGGTCCCTGAACCCCTAACCCATCCTCACATCCTCACTCACATTTTCCATCATTCATATCAAAAATATGTTTTGATTGTATGAAGTGGACACACATAATCAGGATGAAGGATGTACATGTGAGGGTTGTAATGAAGGGCATGGGGGAGAGGGGAAAATAATCAAGATTTGAAAGTTGGAAATGTAGGGAAAAATAAAATTTCTACACTCCACTTTCCTGGGAAACTTGCAACAATGGGGAATGATGGATTGATAATGAAAAAAGAAAAGAAACACAACCCTTTTTCGGGGGTACATTGGAGTGACCTAAAGTAAATGCTATTTCTTCTTTATTGTGAAAGCTCTATTTCCCACATCACATGTCAAAACAGAAAATGACCAAATTTCAAATTGTTCATCTGACTTTTATGGAGGAAAAAAATCTCTGTAAGTAAAAAAGATGTCTCAAATTAAATCAATCCTATTCACATATACTTAACAGCACTCGGGATTGTAAAAGACTGTTTCTTTTTTATTTAAATAATAAGTGATTTGTAAACAACTTTTTCAATTATCTATTGAACAGATATAATGAGCACCTACTCTGTGCCAGATATTAGTCAAACGGGGAATATATCAGTGAACAAAACAGACAAAAATTCCTCTTTTCAATGTATCCAAATCACAGAGGTGAGTACCATTAGGAAGGGGACCTAGGAGAATCACTCCTAGGAGAATCTACTGAGAATAATGAGATAAAAATAACTGACTGTGGAATTATGAACAAAAGTCAAGATCTACTAGTTTTTAGAGGTGTGGGATGTTAGGTGCAAGGTGTTTTAGAACGATCACAATCACTATCACTCCTGGACCCACTTAATCCAGATAATGCTGTCTCAACACTACATTTGTTTGTTCTCCTTGTGGTTTGGTAGGGTAGAATCAAAGAGGTTTATATTGCTTCAGAGGCAGAGTCCACATTTTTAACTTCAGTTAGGTACATGTGTCAACTTGACAGTTGGGGGTTTGAGCTCTGGGCACACTTGTAGAAAATTAGTTGTTAAACCCACAGCAAACCTACAGGAGATTGTTTAGTGGATGGGGAAGGTCCAGTCTATGGTGGGTGGGCCTAATCCTCAGGCAGATGAACAAAATGGAGGGAACTGTTTGAGAAGAATATGCATCATTGTGTATACTTGACCAGACATGCTAGTCTGGCATTGTCCCTCTCTCAGTTGTTATGTGGAGATGGTGTGGCCAGTTCTCTCGGCTCTGGTACTGGTGTGAGCTCTCCTGAAAAGCTGGAAGAGGAAATATAAGCAGTCTATGGTAAGAGAATAAGCCCTTTGTTCCCTTAAGCTGCTTGATGGTAATTTATCAACAACAATGCAGGCAAACTATGACAGTTACCATGACTTTTGTGTATTTTAGTTATCTAGATAAAGTCCCAGTTTTTCATGTATGATCCCACACTGATCATATCAGGGAAACACGCAAATCATGAGAATAAACACATAGTCTACATAAGTCTGCTTAAAAATATTCATGGCATCTCAGTGGTTTGAATTTATGGAGGAATTATTTATGACATCAGTTAAAAGGGGTTTATAAATATATATTCTTATAACTGCAAGTTTTACAAAAGTACTTATGTAATAGAGGAACTATCAGAGGCAGATTTCTAGTGTTCTAATCCAACATTTCCTAATGATGTGATACTATCTCTCAATCGAGCACATCTAGGTTTCAAAGTGGACATTACCCAAGTGTTACCTCTCAGGTGACATACCTCATTTCATAATTGATGAACTGTATGTCCATAAAACTTAGACTTTTTCAAAGTCAGTCTGTGGAAATAGCAAAACCAGAACTAGGTCACTGTTTTCATCACTTGTCCAATGATCTTTCTTCTCAATGAGAAAATGTTGCAAAAATGCTTTGATTTTCACAGCATGCATAAGGGACATGATCTAACAAGATAGTAAGAGAGAAAAACAATGTACTGTTTCCACATGGAATTCTTATACTTCTCAAAATTCATGTTTTCATGAATATCTCAAATTTCTGCCAAGATTAAATGGAAATTCATGACAGAAGCTTTAAATTTCTGTAATATGGTTTTAGATCCTTTATAGAATCTTATATACACTTAAGACTGATTAATTGTAATAGTGGTCATAATTGTGCTAGGAGATCATTTTGAGTTTCAGTTGTTAGTTCTTAATTTTAAAATTTATTCAGCCCTCAGAATTGGCTGACTATTAGTGAAGCCTTAAAAACAATAATCCAAGGTTCTATTTTACTTTTTTTAACCAGCATGTTGTTAGGTTTTAAACATCTTTTTGATTACCAGCTACTCGCAAAGCAGACAGCCAACACTAATAAACTAGTACTTTTTGTGTGAGAAAGACATCTTTTTCAATAATGGTTTATCCTTGAAACTAAAATGTGTATAGAGAAAATGCCAGTCAACTTTTGACAAATAAAATATTTTTGTTGTCTTGACACAAAATAAGTTCATAATGCAAGTGACTATGACATAACCTAATCCTAAAAACCAAAAGCTTTCTGAATCAAGATCTAAAAGTCTATCCTTTGATTCAGTTTTATGCTCAATATTGATATCACCAGACCTATTCTTCATTTTGTGTACCCTGAATATTTTTGCCTGACCAAAAACCATTGTACTGACTATTCCTATTTTAAACTCGATTTTAACTGAGCAATTAGAGATTTACTGGTAGGATAAATGGAAGGTGTGTGCTCACACCAATGCTGCAGTTCTCTGTCTCAGTTCACAAATCTAAAAGGTTAACTGCATCCATCATGAACGTGGTCAGCCGGCACAGAAACATAACTGACAACAAAAATTATGCAAGAGTCATTCTGATGTATATGCAGGAAAGGGAACAAGGTTTCCCAGTAAACTGGTCACTTCAGAACAATCATTAAAAATAAGAAATGATTCAAAAAAATAGTAAAGAACCATAGTTTGAATCATTTTTCTTCTTAAACCTTGAAAGGAAGGCATACTCTTTTCATTCACAGCTAAAAGTCAGTAAAAATTTATGGATTTAATATTGAGATTTCTTAAATGATTTTACACGTGGAATGGTTGTTAACCTTCTTATTTTATCTATTGTGTAGAGAAGGAATGACTTTTTCATGATATTCCACACTCTGATTTCCTCTTTATTTCTGAGTGTTTAATATCCCACCTCCTAGTATTTTTCACTATCCCTCTTTTTTATGAATCTGAATTTTCTTCAAACTCTATGTTCAATCTTGATTCAGCTGTACATGTTTATTGGATGTTTTTTATATTTATCTTGTATGCTTTTCTGATTTTCAAAAGCCATTAGTCTGTAGTATGTCATTTGCAAGCAATCATTTGTTCACTGATCACACATTTAGTGCCTGGTTTGTACCAGCCAAGAAAGGTTAGGCACCAAGATCGCTGAACAGAAACCATTTCATATTTGCCAATGGAAAAGGTGAAGTTCTACATCTAAGCCTGACACAGAAGAGGATCTTTCTACATGTGATCTGTTTCATTCTGAAGATTCCTTGTTTCATTCTGAAGATTCCTTTTTAAAGCTTGAACAAGGAAGCTTCTTGTTCACATGTCAGGCCATATAGAACTGAATTACTACACATAGGTCTCTAAAACACACTCTTCCCTGCGTATTACAGTTTCAGGCCACTTCTTCATAACTAAGAAACCCCAAACTTCACAGAATATGGATGCCATGTTTTAAACTTCTTTCTTCTGATTAGCTGAAGTGAAAAAATTGTATTTAATAAAATAAATTGAATCATTGAAGAATGAGTTTGATTCAGTCTTACTATAAAGCTACAAAGGTTTTTACCTAAATATTGCATGACACATGGTTTTCTATTCTATATAAAATCATTTAACTATACTTAAAAGTTTAATTAGAAGCCATTAGATTGAAGGAAATTATATAGTTATAATGAGTAATAAAAACAAATTGTAGCAATGCTAGTTTCTGTCATCTATTGTAAAATTTACAAAATGTACAATTACAAGATCACTTTTGAGTGTCACATATAGGAGACTGAAATCACAGATATCCTATTTAAGTACATGCAGTAGAATGGAACAGCAAGGTACATATTAGGCATGGTAGAAAGCTAAATACACATTATCAAACCACAAAGTCATCAACATTTTCATAAATAATCCAGACTCAAAGTTTTCTATCTATCGGGCTGGAGAGGTGGCTCAGGGGTTAAGCCTCTGCCTTGCAGGCAGAGGGTCCTGAGTTTGGATCCCAGATCCCACGTATAGACGCCAGGTGGAAGCGGGGGCGGCCTGCGTTTCTGGTCCTGGTAGGGCGGAGCCTGTGAATCCCGGGGCAGAAGGAAGTGGAGGCGTCCATGGTGGTTCGCGATTCGTCCGTGGTTCTACACACACACATACACACATGCGCGCGCACATACATACGCGCACACACACAATTGAATAAATAATAATAAAAAATTTTTAAAAAAGTTTTCTATCTATCTATTGTCTATCATCTATCTATCTGTCTATCTATCTATTTATCTATCTATCTATCTAAGTTTATTTAACTTTACGGAAAAGAGCTAAGCATCAGTGGATACTTTAAATTCCATGTCACATTGAAAGTCTTGGTTAAAAACAGTAGACTACAAAACAAAATGAAAAGACATAAAATGTGAGATTTTTTAAGAGAAGAAAGGAGGCTGGATGGGGCAGAAGGGAGATAAAAGAGAGTAGAGGAGTAATTGGAGTGTATCAGTACTCTTTTATCATCCAGTAGCAACAGTTATCAATAAAGGGAGGAAAAAAGTAAAAAATGATAAATGTAATTCATTATCTTTTAATAATACACTATGTGCATTTATCCATGTATGCACATATATAATGTTGTTAAACAAAACCTCAGATGCCTTTTTTATGTTTTAACATTAGTCTGGAAATGCAAATATAAAAATCTTCAAAGAAAAAAATAGCTATAGATATGGATTTTTAGCCATGACAAATTTGGTTAGTAAATCTGTTGCAGTTCACCTGCATGGTTGCAGATAAGTCACCATCAAACAGCTTAAGAGAATAAGGGTTTTATTTTCTCTTATGATTGTCTGGTTACAGTTCTCAATCCAGCTAGACAGGAAAGCTCATACCAACACCAGGGCCAAGGGAACTAGCCACACTATCTCTACATAATGACTGAGAGAGGGATGATCCTTACTTTCCAGAACAGTATGTCTGGCCAAGTGTACAAAAGGATGCCAACCTTTCTCAACCAGTTCTCTGTATTTTATTCCAGGGTCTAGTCCCATCCACCATGGGCTGGGCCTTTCCTATCAGCTAAACAATCTCTTACAGGTTTGCTCTGGCCTTAACTCAACCATTAATTCTCTATAAATGTGCCCAGAGCTCAGACCCTCCACTGTCAAGTTGACACTGCACCTAACTATGACAAAAATCCTTCCAAAAACTACCTCATATTTGAGGAAATTAAAGCTTACTGCTGCCTAATCTATTATGTCAGGAAATCTATTATGTCAGGATTCAATATTTGAGTTACACATTGAACATAAATTTTACATCTCTAAAACATTAAAGTAAAAATTAAATGTAGTCTATTTCATAGGACATAATGGTACATGCTTGCAGTCTCAGCTCTTAGAAATCTGAAGTTGGAGGATCACAAGTTCAAGACCTCCCAGGCCTGCATAATGAGATAGAGCCAAGCCTGTCCTAACTAGAAAGACCTGATATCAAGATTACTATCACAGCAAAAGTGGAATGTATAAAATTAGAAGGAAAAGAAGATGTATGATTAAATCTCCATGCAGATGTTTCAGGTAGGCACATTCAAAATGGCATTCAGAAGAATTTAATATAGAAGTAGGCTAGAAATCCATATACTTTATGGATTTGTTTCTCCTTAGTTGGGACTACCATGCATGCATGTTGCATATTTAAATGACTGTGTTTTGAGGCATAAAATTGCATATTTGGCATCCTGGTCTGGCCCTCTGAGGCATGTAGATACAGTGACTAAGGGAATCCAAAATTCAAAATGTCTAAGTTCTAGTCCATGTTGTAACATTAAGTAGCTGTGTAATTAAACAATCAGTTACTAGATTTCTCTGGACTCAAGTTCTTAAAATCTTATTTTTGTCATTATTTTTATTTATTGTTTGATATGCTTATATAACTGTGATTCAGAACCCACATACCCTAAAAATCCTGACTAAAGCAACATGTAAGCCAGTTTTATAAACAGAAAAATGAAGATTACCCAAAGGTTAGCACTTTGCTGTTTTATAGGAAGAAAATCTGTATCAGTAAAGTAGGAACCTACTAAACACAAACTAATACTTACAATACTTTTGCATCTGTTTTTTCATTAATATATTTTCATATAATTGAATCTGCTAATCTTTGATTCTGGATTTTTTAATTTTGTTTTTAATTCTTTCACAGTTCCATACAAACAGGCAATGAATTCAAGGCATTTTCCTTATTCCCCCATATTATTTGATTCTATCCTTTCTTTTCTCACTGAAAACTTCCTTTCTTAACAGTGTCCCTCAAGACTTTCAAGTCTTTTGTATTTGTGACCCACTGAATTTAATAAGGGTACTTTCTGAAATAGCATATGCCTGGACACTTACTAGAGAATGGACAATGTGTCAATGGCTACATGACTAATGAAAGTTTTTCCCTTTCTCACAGACAGCATTAACCATCAAAAGCCCCTGATAGAGGGGTAGGGTTTTATGAGCTCTTCCTCCTTTCCATAATAAAATGTTAATAACCCACTTTTGTCCAGGTCTTGTGAAAGTAGAAATAACTGCAGTAAGGTCATGGGTGTAGTCCAGTCATATCCAGAAGGCATTCCTCCATACCCTCTTGCTCTTATATTCTCACAATCTCCTCTTTTGCTATGTTTCCTGAGTCTTGAATGGGTGAGTATTGGAAGGAGATATAGATGTTCTGTTTAGGGATGAGCACTTTACAGTCCCTTTTTCTCAACACTGTAATCAGTTGTGATTCTTTGTATTAAAATCCTTCTATTGCAAAATGAAGCATCTCGGATGATTGAAAGCTGCACTGATCTATGGGATAAAGATAAATATTTAGAATTAAGTTTTATAGCATGTCCGCATAGCAAAAACAATAGACCAGACTACTTTTCTTCTGCGTCCTATGTGTCTCTTCTCCCCTTTATCTTATGATCTCCCCACCTACAGATTTTTTTTAGCCAGGTTTGCAGTAACTGGTATGAATTCCCTTCTGAAAAACAGGCTTTAAATCTAATCAGGAAGTGATTGGTTACTCCCATAACATTCATGCCCCTATCTTACCCATTGTAGCATCTTGTCTGACTGGTTGTTATTGTACCTTACAGGATTTATACCTGGTGAGAAGACTTTTGATGGCATTTCTTCTTCAGCAACTTTCAGCGTCTTTTGGAATTATGAAACCTGGACAGAAGGAAGGAAGTTTCCAGTTCATTTTCAGCTTGACTTCATGTCTTATGTTCAAAGTATATCAAATCTTCATCCAATGAGTCTTATTATCAGTTTCTATGGGCAACTGAGAACAATGACAACAACTTATGTTATTTAGGGGTTTCTACAGATTTCTACTGAGAAGGTTTTATTATGGATTATCATTGTCTAGTTGTAATTGTTAGTCTGGCTTTTCAGGAAGTTCATAACAGCACCAGGAACTGAAGGAACTAACCACCCCATATCCACAGGAATAACTGAGAGAAGGGCAAATTTCACTCGCCAGGAAGCATGTCTATCCAAGTATGCTGAAGCATGCCAACTTATTCAACCAGCTCCCCCATCTTATCTACTTTGTCAGAGAATGGTTCTACCCATGGACTTGTCTCATATCCACAATCTTTTGCAGGATTACTCAGGGCTTAATTAAACTATGAATTCTTCATAAAAGTGTTCAGAGCTCAGGATTGAAATGTCAAGTTTACATCTGTATCTACCTACTATATTCAGTACAGTTTAAGTGTCTCAAAAACAAAGTAATCCTGCATTAAGCCTTATATTCATTTATCTTCAGAGAATTAAGACAGAGTTTATTAGAGATGAAAAAGAACAGAACTCAAAGATGTGAATCCTTGAGGGGCAAGGGAGAATTCATGAATTCTAGGCATAATCCATGAGGGTAAAAGAATGTTCCTTCATATAGTCCCAGTATGGCAGCCTGCTTGATAGTATTTAAGGGAAAAGAAGCAAGAAAACCAATTAAGAGTAGAGAACATGGCATATGAATTATAAGTAAATTAAAGCTAAGTAAATATATAATTGGAGAGACTGAAGAGCTTAAAAACACAAACTTACATTATAAATGTAAAATTACTATGAAAAATATAGTATATCCTAGTACCTTTTCATCAAAATGACTTTTTCATTCATTGAAGCAATCTTCATATCTAGAGTATTACAAATTAGCATGTGGAGTCCATATCTTTAACTGCAGCACCAGCACAATTCTTACTGTGTGGATTACAATTATTCACTTGTTGCTTAAAGTTTCCGAGGTCAACTCTCCAATGTCCCACTGTCAAAGATAATTCTATTTCTGTGAATTTGTATCTTGTCATAAGCATATCAGGTGCAAAGAAAAATGAGCCAACAGTCAGCACTTAGAGGGTCGTTGAAGTGACAGAAAGTTCAGTTCTTTTCGAACAATGGCTTGACATTGTGTGATTGTAAGGTGATATACTATCCTGCCCTAAAGAACATTTGTCCATGGATGAAAGGAACAGATATCCATTCCATAAAGAAAAATGTGGATCAGAAATTTTATCTATCAGCTGTGTGAAATATAGAGGTTAGGACACTAAAGACACCTAAGTAACTGCTCAACAGTGAGTAGAGTAAAGTAAAAGAGGTAGAAGACTTCCTAGAGAATCTAGAGACTATTATGCATAATACACAAATAGATATATGCATGTATGTATGTATGGTTATAGTCATAAGTTTAACTTTAACATAATTTTAGATGGGAAAAAGTTGCATAATAAAACACAAAGTCCACATACAATCATCTTTCCTAGTATTACAACTTATATGCAATTATCAAGACCCCGGAAAGGCTGCTCAATAGTGAGTAGGGTAAAGCAGAAAACAAAGAAGACTCACTAAGGTTATAGAGTCAGGTGGAAAACAGTGGTGAGGAAAGTATTTAGCTATGCACATACTGACGTGGTGAATCATTCTGAACTCCATTTTCAAGTCATCGTGTGAAAAGAATAGACAGTAAGTATGCATAAACAAAGAGATTCAAATACAAGGTAAATGTCCAAAGTAATCCTAGACTCAGATTCTACAGAGACCATCTCCAGCAATCTTCTCTTAATTTTTTTTAATCAATGGCAGTCCTCTATGACAAAAGTTGGCAATGTGGGATATCATCTTTGATAAAACTGTCATCAGTTGTAGTCTATTTGAGGAATGGTACAAACAAGTTTAACTGAAGAGAAAAAAAGCAAAACAAAATTGATTAGAAACATAAATAGTAGGAATAGAAAAGATTTTGTCAACTAGTTTCTTATTCGTATGAACAACCTCTGAATGCTTAGTTGCAAGGACATATGGCTTTAATCTACCTTTTATCAACTTATAAGTGCCTGTTTATTTGATGGATATGAAAATGGTCATACTAGGTCTCCAACAAAATTCATAGAATCTCACTTGTACTCAAACCATCAAAAAATTTCCATGGTAATTGCTTTCTCTTTCTTACCTTCTCAGAAAAATACCACTGTTTTGACTTCTTGCCCTTCTCACCAAATGACTTAATATGCCGAACTCATATTGCCAGTGACCTTTCAGTGATCATTGATGCCACTCAATGCTCAGAAACACAATATAATCTGTGGAATTTTCAGACTTTGTAATCTCTAGCCTTGTTTAAGATGAAATTCAAAAAATTACTTTTGAAATGTCTCTTAGTTTCATTGCATGTTGCAGTCATATGATACCAAGCCAAGAAACTTGAGGAAAGAGGAGTTTATTGGCTCGCAACTCCAGGTTATGGTCCATCATTGTGAGTAACTTATAGCAGCAGAATCTGGAAAGAAGCAGTCATGTCACAGTCATGATAAGAGCAGAAAGCAATGATGAATATATACCTTTTTTTTTTTTTTTTGCTTACTTGCCAATACTCAACTAGTTGATTCCATCTTTTTACAAAAAAGTCATCTGCTTAGGAAACAGTCCCATCAGGTTTTCCCATATCAATTACACAATTATGACACTTACAGGAATGCCTACAGCTCAACAATAACTTGGGCAATCCCTAGCTCCTGCATGTCAGGTTGATGATACTTCATCACAATGTTCATGTTTAATTTTTGTGTTAGTCAATGTTTAAACACATATCTACCTTCTACCCTGCTGCCCATCCATCTCCTTCTCAATGGTATCTTGTGACATTCCCTAGCTGTGTCTTGTTGCTTCCCGAAGCAGAGAACATAGATATTCATTGTTTCTCTCATTGCAGATTCAAGCGGTATGCCAGTTTTCAGAGTAATGAAATCCAATTTGCATTTATTTGTGATTGCCTCCCAGCATGCTGCTACCACAAAGTCATGAAGATAGAATATCTAATTTCAAAACTGATCTATCACTTAGAATTCTGGAGCTTGGGATCTAGACTGGACAAGGTCTATTGTGAGATAACTTCCACCTTGTAAAGTGTCAGCTTCTTTATAAATTCTGTCCTGGCAGGAAGAAAACAAGCTAGTATTCTGACCTTTCTTCATAAGATCCTAACCATTAATGAAGTTCTACTTTGTTATGTAATTGTTTTCCAATGTCTTCACCTCCATAGAATCTGACACTAGGATTTGTGGGGAGGTAAACATTCAGATTGCAACCCTAAGTGTAGCAGGCATTTACTCACTGAATGGATAAGTATCTGACCATATAAAAGTTCTATAATGCATATTTTTGCCTAAATACTAAAAGAGTTTTACTTTATATAAATTATATTAGAATTCTTCAAATTGATTACATATTCATTCTCCTGATTAAATTACTCAATTTTAAACAATATTTTTAAAAGCATGTTCAAACCTACATGTTAATTTCTCTGTACCAAGTACCAATTGCCTTGATTAGAGTCCTTGATTTTAATCCTGATGACTACAGATCCCAGAAGGCAACAATTTTTAAAACATCAATCATCTATCCATCTACCAGTCATAAAGATACATAGTCTTATTCTGGGATTCAAGTCTCATGAGATTATATTTGTGGAATCAGCCAGTGTAAAAGCTGTGTGTTGATGATATTGCAGAGACATATACGAGTTTGTGAAATCTGTGGCAGGAAAAGTTGGAAGAAGTCTAAGGCGTATTTTGCAGTTTGCCTGTATTGTTGTTGATAAATGACCATCAAACGACTTAAGGGAACAAGGGGGTTATTTCCTTATGATAGTCCAGCTACAGTTCTCAGTCTAACTTGATGGGAGAGCATGCACCAACACCAGGGCCGAGGGAACTGGCCACACCTTCACCACATAACTGCTGAGAGAGGGACAATCCTTACTTGCCAGACCAGCATGTCTGGCGAAGTATACAGAAGGATGCTGATTTCCTCAACCACCTCTCTATATTTTATTCACCTGTTCAGAACTTGGACCCACCCACCACGGGCTGGGTCCATTTCATCAACTAGACCATCTCTTGCAGGTTTGCTCTGGGCTTATCTCAACTATTAATTCTCTACAAATGTGCCCAGAGCTCAAACCCTCAACAGTCAAGTTGACACCTGTGCTTAACTATGACAGAGTATATTACAACTTGGCTGATGCTCCTGAAATATTGACACAAATGTTGTGTAGAAATAGCCCTCCTTTCATTGATGCTCATTCACTTTGTAGGTCCACATGAATCAGAGATTAACAAAATGAAAGTCACCTTAATTACTCTCAGTGTGCTTACAACTCTTTCTTCACTGATGAACTATATTGTAAATAACAGTTCTGTGCTGGAAACCCTTGCAGAGTAACAGGAACACAATTGAGTTAGATACAGAATCTATGTCATACTTGTTTATCCTAATGATTATGTGCTCACTTATCCTAATGATAGCATGAAAAAATTGTTTCTTTTTTTTTTTGAAAAAATTGTTTCTATAATCAGTATTCTCTCAACAGTTCTTCACTACTTTGTAGCAAACAATATATGATAAGATATAATAACTTATGGGTGATATTATTTCACTTTTACTAGAAACATCATTTGCTAATGCTGAAACAAAAAAAGTCAGTCTAAGTGGAGTTTCTACTGTATTAATCTTCTTAGATCTAGATGGAGTCTGTGATTTTCTCTGTAAGTTTCACATACACACCCATACACACATCTACATCCACATACACACACAGAGGCATGTGTGTACTCATATACAGTTATACCCACATACACATGTGCGATACACACACTCACATACACATTCACAATACACAGACACACATAGTTACACCCCCCACACACAGTCAATCCCACAAACACATATGCAGATACACACACAGACACATCTCCTGTTGCCATAATCTTTTCAAACCCAAGCCTTAGGTCAAACTAGTTCAATCCCTGCAGAGAAGACTCATGAGTGACATTTAAGTCATCTTTGAAAATAGCCATCTTCTTGTTTAGAATGAATAGCAAAGAATGTCAATTTCAATTATTTTTAAGACACAATGAAGGCACTGCAAAGAGACTAAGTCGGTAATGTTTCCCTTTGTTCCTTTTCTCTGTTGATTAATGTTGTTACTGCTAATGTTTTAGAGATTTTTGTTTTGAGCTTTAATTTTAGGTGTTATGTATACAGACTGGTGATTAATCTATAGTGAAAAATACTAATACCTAGTATTTTTTCACTTTTTAAAATCCTGTTGACTTTTGATAACATGAACAACTCCACATCCTAACATATCAACTTTTTGTGTTAAAAAACTGGCTCCTTATCAATTTTTAATAAGCAATTGTTTTCACATGAAGGTCTTAGGTATTCAAATAGATCATCAAGTCTCTGATGTTGAGAACAATCTTGATAATCTGTAACCCTTTTCTTTTTGGCATAGATATAAACACACATGAAATCTACCAACTGCTACTGAAAATATGCTATTATCTGAAAGAAACTGAGATGGTCATTAGACATAGGGAAATGAATAAGTTATGCATAAGAGACTCCTGGAAATTCTGTGTCATACTACACAGAATCTGAAGCACATTGGAGAAAAGAGCCAAGTTACCTGTTTCAGAAAAGCCTCATAGCAAAAACTGTGCTCCCAGGTCAAGACCTACAGCCAGTCTGTGTTGACCACTTGAGCCCCGATGAAGCTCTATCTATCTACCTTTCCAGTCCTGTCCTCCCTCCAGGAGGTATCCAACAATGTTTATGGAACTGCTGGATTCCAAGAGGAACAGGAGAACAAGGAAGTCCTTTGTGGGAGTCAGCACAAGTCGATCTCACAGAGCACAAAGCAGGATGCTGACAGGAAAGAAGGAGGATTCTGTTGCATGAATGAAAGATTTTCCTTTTTTAAAAAATATTTTGTTTATTTATTTTGAGAGAGAGATAGGTGGAGGAAAGGATGAAAAAAGAGAGCATTAGCACACAAATGACATTGGAACTCAATTCTCTTCCCTCCATGTGGGCTGGCAATTGAGCTCAGGGTTTGTGGGCAGGGGCTTTAATCATTGTGCTATCTTACCAGCCTGTAATGAAAGATTTCCAACACAGATCCCATCTAATCAATTGAAACCAGACTCTGTCAAAGTGAGGTTAGATAAAACTACAAGTAGCTAAAATAACTAAGAAAGAAAACAAAAAGAGCCAAAAGATAAATTCTACAAATTCTAACATTCACAGTATGACTGATGAAAGAAAGTTAAATGACCTAGGGTTCTCAAATAAATTAAGTGTTGAAATAAAGTTTAAAAATAATCATGTGCTATTATGATAAGGGAGAAGGTTACTTGAAGCTCCCAATGAACAGCATTACATGAGAAGTGGGGCTCTAAGACTGCTGCAGTGGAAAAAGTCCTGTAGTAATAACCAGGTCCTAATAATCCCCACTAAATAGAGCCTGAGCTTAGTACTTCCTTAGGATGTGCATCCCTGAGTTTGCTAGAGTCAGGAGAATAAGGGAACATGAAGTAGGCAGGAGGGTAGTTCAAGGTGGCAATTCACCATGAGGTGCTACAAAATTATGATAAGATGCAGCCAGCTATGCTGTGTCTAGACAGACTTGTAAAACTATCTGTGCTGTGCTGTGACACTGTCTTAGTGGTGGGAGACGAAAAGAAGCTTATCGCCTAGATCCCTAATGGCCCCATCTTTCATTTCATCTACCTACTGATTCAAATTGACCATAAGGAATATGAACACTGCCTTCCCATCCTGGTCATACAGCCACTCAGGGCAAGTACATGACTACCACAGAGTACCACAACTCCATTCTGAGTGACAGAAAGAATGGAACTCAGACCTTTGTGCAATAGCTCTGACTCCTTCCTAGGCAAGTGTGATTCAGGGTCTCCCAGGTTGTGTTCTTTTGTCCAGTGGCCATCCACAAGTCAAGTGTTGGGCCAGCCCAGAAAAGATGGCGCTGGGAGGAAGTGAGCAGGGCTTAAACGAACACATGGGACCTAAGATGGCGCTGGAGCTAGTGTTCTGGGCATAACCCTGTTTGCATCACTGGGAGCCTTGATTGGTGTGTAGAAGCTCCTTACACGTGAACTCGGCATGTCTCCCATATAGATGAATGCTGAGCCTGGCCCGTGTAGCCTGCGTGATGTGCAGATCATTAATATGATTGGCTGCCCATTTTGCACCTTGCGGCTTCTTGTCTTTATGAACTGCTGCACTGCCTACAATAAACGAGTTCATGCTTCGACTTAACTCCCTGCAGTACCTGATTGTCTTCCAGGACCTGGGAGGTGGAGGGGCAGGCAGTTGGCTCACCTCTCTCCTTCCCAATGACCAGGAGCCGACCCGCACCGAGAGTCAAGAGTTCATCAGTGGAAGTGAAGACTCTCCATGCTCTTCATCCTGCAAGCAGCGTTTTAAGAGCAAGCAAACTTTGGGGCTGGTGATGGCTCTTAACCCTATTCCTCTGAAGCAGAAGGTCCTGAGCTCAGATCCCAAGTCTCACATAAAAAAATGTCAGGCAAAACTCTTGCTCTGGTGGATGGAGCCTGGGAAATCCTAGAGCAAAGCAAAAAGGAGGTAAAAGTAATCCAGGATGATTCCTGAAGTCACCCTAGGTCCTCCACAGTGACACATGCTGTCTTCTGATATATACACACACTTTTGTGTATGCAAAATAAATAAATAAAGCTTAAGAGAAAAAGAGCAAGCAAAAATTGAACCTAAGACTGATAGTGTGTTTGGCTGTGCTGTAAAAAATGATTGAGGGAGGTAAAGAGGATTCAGTAGAGGTGGCAGTGATTAAATGCAGGACACAAATGTAGGAGCTGGATTGGCTGTGTTCAGAACCTCAAAGCTTTGCCATTGCCCAAACCCTTACTACTGGCATGGTCTACAGTATTTCATGTACTTTTTTTTTGCTTTGAAATCCATGTATGTAGAGTATAAAAAGACATTATACTTCACAAAGTTACAGTGAGTTAGTATGAATACCACATTCTGTATGGTACCCATCACATTCTGAGTACTTCTAATGTTTGAAAATTGTTGAAGGAGTATTCTTTCATATTATAGAGACACACCTTTTTATGTTGAAGGAGATTAAATTCTTGGGGGTATATACCTCTATAAGGAAATATACACTAGTTTGCACACCTATAAACCCAGGAGATGGGAGGGTGGTCCAACAAATCTCTGGGATTGAGGTTGTCTTAGGCCAAGAGTGAGAAACTGACTCATGAAAGGCAAGACTTTTGATGGGATTCTAGCATCACTACTATTGATTACTGTTGGCTTGATTTATCAGAAGCAAGGATTGGATCAAATAAACTAAGAATGCATGGAAAAAGAAAAGCATCAGTAATGTTTACTAGAGAAAATATGCTCTCATACCCTTCAAAGCCCTCAAGAAATGTGTGTAGAGTGAATGAAGAAAAGAAGTCCTGAAGAGTGTTAATATTTACAATACTGCCCTGCAGTTGCTGGCCTTTCTGACTTAATCTGCACTACAGATTTTTGTACTTCAAAGTCTTTGGAGAAAAGAACATTTCTGCGTTTATGATCAGTACACATGATGTATGTGCATGTGCACACACATGTTCATGTGGAGGGGGAATGAGTATGTGTGTGTGCTGAGCTCAGAGGACAGTGCCAGTTTTTGGTCTTTGTCTTTTGTCTTAAATCGAGACAAGGCTTCTTTTATTGTTAGCAGTTGTGAAGAACTTCCAGAGGATTCTCCTGTCTCCTCTTCACATCTCCTTGTAGGAGCAGCGATATTATAAACATGTGACAGTATACATAGTTTTACATGTGTTCTGGGAATTGGAACTCAGGTCCTTCTACTTTCATGGAGAATGTTTTGCCCACTGAGCCAGTGCTTCAGCCCCACAATTTAAACTATTGAATTAATCTAAACAAACAGTGGCAGTCTTCTGAGAGTTTATGTTCATAGCCACTGAAATCTGGAGTTAGTTGTACACAGGATCTTGTGAGTTTGCATCCTGCACTACATAATAAACTGTCTTTTTTCCAGAGTTGCCACATTCCCTAGTCTGCAAACCTAGGATTCTGCCTTATACTTTCTTTTCAGCACTCCATTTTTCCTCCAGAAATGGAATTGCTAGTAGATTCCAACCCAACTCTGAGTCATTGGTGTGCTTTGTCAAAATCAGACTACAGACCTTGACCAAATGGCCTATTTCTTGTTCCCAGGGATGGACCATACCAGAAGGTAATGGTGGCATGACTTGGCACAATACAGCTGTTGTCTTGCTTTCCTTCCAGCTGGACATCAACCAACTGTAGCTTGTATCATTCCAGCTGACCAGGTTGGTTTGGAAATACTGGAGATGGTTGATTTCCTCTCACAAAAAACTACCACTAAAATTAGACCATCTCACCCACCTGTGATCTTTGCAGCTTCTATCCCCACTGGTCTATTTTTGCAATGGAAATAGCAACATACTTGACAAACTCATTTCACCTAAAGCATGACCACTGAAACTAATTTTGTCAGTCTTAGAGATAATATGAAAATGCTAGTTATGTAAATCCATTCTTCCATACTTTTTCTGGGAGTGTGAAACAATCCTGAACCTAAAAGGCAGGTGATATAAAGTTATATACATTAGTTTCACTGACCATTTCTTTTAAGGTATCAAAGTTCTACCTTTAATATCAAACTGATTACAACAAAGATCTCGAGTCCTTGCTGTGGACAACTCCATGAATCCAGAGACACCTTTATGTAGTGGAAAGAGCAATGGATTTACAGACGAAATGCCATGTGTTCCAATCCTTGCTGTAAAAATTACTCTGTGTCACCTCAGGCAGGTTACTCAGTCTCTCTGAGCCGAATTCCTCAGTTCTAAAAATACGATTCATCTCACTTGCCACAAAGGATTGTTTGAGCAATAAAGGAGATAACATATCAAAACTACCCAAAATTGTACCTGGGACTGTGGGGAAGGTAATTCCCTCCCTTTTCTTTCCCTCCCCTAGAAAGCCAAGGAAAGATCAAACAGATTTCAGAATTAATCACAATCAGTTCTATTCCTGAAGACATCCTACAATTTTTATAAGCCACTCTATATCAGAAATATGACCATAAGAGCTTAATTGTCTACATTTTCATCTTTGCATAGATGGAGCAAATATGAACAATTTCATGAATTGAAAGCACTTAATGATTTTTCTTAAAAACCAGGAGCTTCATTCTTATTTATTTACTTATTTTGCAGCCTCTGGTCATTTTGAGTATGTAATCAGCCTTATTGTTGTGGGCCTTGTTTTGCAGCAGCTGTGAGCACAAGGTATATATGAAGAAACCTTCCAATTGAAAGTAAGGAATTTGTATTTGCTTTCATGAAATAGGGTTATGTTTGAAAATTCAACCAAAATTCTAAAACTTAATGTTTTTTTTTCTTGAATTCATCCGTATGGCAATGGAACTTTCTGGATGATTAGGAGAAAATATACATTCATTCTTTAAATCATGCCACAATGAATAATTGTACTGAATACTGCAAAATTGCATAGATTCACCCTGTTCTTCACACATCCAGACAAATGAAGAAACATGAGAGGTCCTGCAACTCTCTTGTAGCCTCTTTCTTAAGTCTACATAAGTCCATGTTTCCATTCCTAGCTTGGCATCTACTTTTGTCCATATCTCTGAAAACAATAGCCTAGAGTTCTTTGATATAGTGCTTGCTAATTAATACATTTCATTTCTTCCATTAAAATTCAGGCAAACTATTTTTAAAAAGTAGGCAACAGATTCACTCCAAATGGATTGATGACTCAAATATTTGGACTTAAATCATAAAACTCTAGGAAGGAAGCATAAAGGGAAATCTCTGTAACCTTAGATTTGCCCTTGAATGCTTAGATACAACAACAGACACGAGAACAACATCAGAACAGATAGACAACTTGGACTTCTTCAAATTAAAAAAAAAAATCTTCTTTCATACAAAGGCATTTGCTAGAAAGTACAAAGACAATCTAGAAAAATGGTGGAAAACTCTATATTTGATAGCACTCTTAAAACTCAGCAACAAAGAATCAAGGCGACCATTCAAAACTAAGGAAAGGACTTAAGTAAGCATTTATTCATAGAAGACATGCAAATGGCCAAGAATCACATTAAAACATTTTCAATGTTGTTAATCCTTAAAAAAATCAAATTACAGGGATCTAGAGTTTTGTAGTCATTTGGTTTAATGAAAAGAAACTTAAATTGGTAAGGATATGAAAAACCTACAAACTTCAAACACTGCTGATGAGCATGTAAGAGTACAGTTGCCTTAGAAAACAGCATCTCAAAGCAGCCTTTTCCACCCTAAAGAACTGAAAACAAATAATTGAATGGATTTTTTAATGCCAGTGTTTATTTAGTTGCTGTTAACAAGGTCACAGGACTGCAAATAATCCAAATGTCCATCAGTAGATGGATTGACAAAGTGTGCATACACAGAGACACACAGACACAGATACACACACACACACACACACACACACACACACACACACACACACACACAGGCCATGGAGAAAAAAATGAAATTGTCCTGAACTTCAACAGAGATGAAAATACTTTGCCATGTGCAATAATAATTCAAAACTGTTAATATTGCCTGACTTTACTTATATAGACCATGTAGAATCCATAGTTTAGCATTACTGTGGCTTCAGACAGAAGAGAGATGAGGCTGTTTCTTCAGGAATACATTTTATAGTTGTTGTTGTTGCTGTTGTTGTTGTTAAGGGCAACTACAGTATTCTATAGGAGGTAATAATTGGACAATGCTTTTCAATATCATATATGCTGAAGATAGTTCAATGACAAATGTTACCAGATACATATTTACCACCAAATAAAAGTCGCAGATACATTTGAAAAGATAAATAGAAAACTACAGTGAAAGAACTTAATACTCTTGAACATTTTGCCTTGTCCACATCACACTCTATGCAACAATGGATAATGTTTACTTTTCATGTGCCCAAGGACATTTTTCTAAAATGAACTCTAGCCTAATTTGTGAAATGAATCAAAGCAACTTTCAAGAAAGTGAAACAATATAGTGTTTGCTCTTGAATTATAAAGGGAATCAACTGGAAATCATTAATAGCAAGGTATCTAGAAAATCCTCAAATGTTTGAAATTTGTACAGTGTTTCTAAATTTTGTATGAGTTAATCTCACAAGAGAAATTCAAAATGTTTCTATCCATTGCAAATGAAAACATGATAGATAAAAATTTGTGGGACATAGCTAAAGTAGGCTTAGGGGAAAATTCATAGCATTTGGAACTTGAGGTGGAAAAGAATAAAGGAATTAGATTAATGAGCACACTTTGAGCTTAAGAACTAGAGAAAGCCTTTCCATCCAGGGCTTCAGGGAGGACTTGTACTTTGCTGCTATGTTGGCTGGCAGTGTCATGACCATGCCCATGTATCCAGGAGCTTCTACCAACCTACCTAGCCACCCCTCCCCATAATCATTAAAGAACTTTAAAACTTTTCAAGAATTTAACAGAATCCAAACAAAACCCAAGCAACAGGCTAGTGGATCAACACCACACAACTGAAGACTTCAAAGATCATCCCATCAAACATGAGAGAATATTTGCTTCCAGGCCTAAAATAAGTAAACCCTTTTTATCTTTCTGTTACTCTCAATTGATAATCACCACAGTTTAAGATTTCCATATAACCAACCCAAAAACCCACACAACTTCTGGGATTTAAGCATTCACCCTCACACATCACCAAGGAAGTAAAAAAATAAAAGCTGCACTACCATACTGATCTTCAATCCCTGTTTATGAAACCCACCCCAATTGAAATACTGACAGTATAATAGCCTCATCTAAAAAAAACAACACCAAGGAATACTAGACAGACACATTCAACACCAAGGCAAACATTAGCAATAACTGCCCAAGCATAGTAATACTGTCAAACTTGTATCAGTCGAAAAACATGCAAGAAAGACATTAGAGATAAAACAAAAAATGCCAAGTCACAGTGCAAAAACTGATGAGAAAACAAAAAAACAAATTACAAACCCATAAGAATGGAATCCAACCAGAATAAACTATGAAAAATAGCCTAGAAAGCCATATCCAAGATCATGTTTTTCAAAGCCTGATCTTTACTATAATCAAAAAAAGAAAGAAGAAATCCAAGAGGAATTAAATAACCTCAACAACCACTATGAACAGGAACATAACAGTCACCTGGATGAGATAAGAAAAGCAGTTGAAGAAACAAAACTAGGCAGAGAACAGTTGAAAAAAATCTCAGGCAGAGATTAAACTCAAACTAAAAGACTAGCTATATTCAAACCAGAACACAACAGAGAGTCTTATCAGAAGAACTGACAAAGAAGAAAATAGAATGTCAGAACATGAGGACAAACTAATTCAACCAAAGAAGTTGTAAAGGCAAAAAAGATACTTGAGGGGAATACTGAAGAGTTATGGGACACTTTGAAGAAGCCCAAACTGTGCACTCATGAAATTCCAATACAAGAAACTCAAAATGCCATACTGGGGAAATTTTTCAAACTATTATAAAGGAAAATTTTTCACATCTAAAGAAAGAGATGTCCATCCAACTACAAGAAGCATAACCCTCCCCAAACAGATATGACCAAAATAAAAACTAGCCATTGCAAATAATAGTTAAAACACTATAGATATAAGACAAAAAGAATGTGTTGAGACCTTCAAGAGAAAAAATAAACAAGTCACTTTAAAGGTAAACTTATTAAAATAACTACTGATTTTTCAATGGGAAGAATAAAATCCAGAAGAGCCTGGAAAGACATACTTCAAGTTATGAATGAACACAAAGGCCAAGCCAGGCTGACATATCCATCAAAACTATCACTCATAATTAAAGGTAAAAGAAAAATTTTCTACCATTAAAAAAAAAGCTGAAGGCTTGCATGACACCAAACCAGGTCAACAAAAGATTCTAGAAAAGATACTCAAGCTCGAAGAAAAGAACAAACATACCCAACAGGACAGAAAGGAAGTATAATATCATCACAACTGTCAAGCTAAATAATACATATATAAAAACCACTAAACACAAAAAATGACAGCAATCAACAGTCATTTATGAATTATAACTCTAAACATCCATGGAATCAACTCATCAATCAAAAAACAGGTTACTAACATGGTTATAAATCAGAACCCATCAATCTGGTGCCTTCAGGGAACACAACTCACTACAAAAGACAGGCACATTCTCAAAATAAAAGGCTGGTCAAAAATACTTCAAGCTAATGGAACAAGGAAACAGGTGGGTGTAACAACTGTGGTATCTGACAAAATCAACTTCGTACTAAAGAAAATCATAAGAGGTGCAAAAGGATATTACATTGTAGTCAAAGGAATAATTCACCTAGACTTTGCAAAACTGAACACATACACACCTAATGTGGGCTCATACACATTCATTAAATAAACACTCTAATATCTAAACGAACAAATCAAGCCTAGAAGGATAATAGTAGGGGATTTAAATACCCCATTTTCAACATTAGACAGATAAACCAACCAAAAACTTAACAGAGACACACTGCAACTGAATCAAACCATTACTCAAATGGATCTAATAGATCTCTACCAAACCTTTTATCCAAACATCAAGAAATATACATTCTTCTCAGCATCTCATGGAACTTTTCCAAAATAGACCACATATTGGCCCACAAAATGAACCTCCACATATAAAGAAAAGTTGAAATTATAGCCTGTACCCTATTCAACCACCATGGAATAAAGCTTGACATCCACAACAAAACAAATAGCAGAAAATACACTATTTCTTGGAAATTAAATACCATGATGCTGAATGAGAAATGGGTCCAGGAAGAAATCAAAAAGGAAATTCAAGAACTCCTAGAAGCAAATGATGATGAAAATACAACAGATCAAGATCTCTGTGACATGATGAAAGCTCTCCTAAGAAGTAAATTTATAGCTATCAATGTGAGTGTGTGTGTGTGTGTGTGTGTGTGTGTGTGTGTGTGTGTGTAAATGGAAATGTGACAAGTGAATAACTTAACAATATCTCTTAAAGCTTTAAAGACACAAGAGTGATCAATCCCAAAGGCAGTAGATGAGGGGAGATTAGCAAAATCAGGGGAGAAATATCTAAAATTGAGATGAAGAAAATGATACAAAGAATCAATCAAACAAAAAGCTAGTTCTTTGAAATAAATCAACAAGATTGATACACCCTTAGCTAAATTAACCAAAGTCAAGAAGAGAAACCCCAAATTAGCAAAATTAGAGATGTAAATGGAAGTAGCACAACTGATACCCAAAAAATTCAGAGACTTATAAGGTCATTTTTCAGAAGCTTATATTCCTATAAAATTCAATAATCAGAAAGAAATGAATGAATTTCTGAGTAAGTACAACTTACCTAAATTGAATCAGGATGAATTGAATAACAAATGAGGAAATTAAAGAAATAATCATGAATCTTCCCACCAAAAAATGTCCAAGACTAGATAGATTCAGCACAGAATTCTACCAGACATTTAAAGAACAACTAACACCACTACCCATTAAACTATTCCATAAAATAGCAAAGGAAGGAACTCTTCCAAATTCTTTCTAAGAAGCTAATATTATACTAATCCAAAAGCCTAATGAAGATACAATTGAAAAAGAAAACTATAGGTCAATCTCTTTGGTGAGCCCAGAGGCAAAGATTCTCAATAAAACCTTCACAAATCCAATTTAAAAACATATCAAAAAGATCATTTGCTATGGTCAAGTAGGCTTTATCCCAGGCACACAAGATTTGTTCAACCTATGCAAATCAATAAATGTAATATATCATACCAACAAATATAACATCCAAGACCATATGATATTCATAATAGATGCCAATAAAGCTTTTGACAAGATCTAACATTCTTTTATAATCAAAACCCTAGAGACAATTGGAATTGAAGGAACTTATGTCAACATAATAAAAGATACACACAACAAGGCAACAAGCCAAACAGATTTATTCTTTGGGTAAAAATCTTGAAGCATTACCATTTCAATCAGAAACTAGACAAGGTTGTCCACGCTCACCACTTCTATTCAATATTGTACTTGAAGTCTTAGCTAGAACCATAAAACAAAAGAGGGAGACAAAACAGATTCAAAACAGAAAAGACATATCCTTATTTTCAGATGTCATGTTCATATACTGAGAGATCCTAAAAACTCCACTAGGAAACTCTTGGAACTAATACATAAATTAATCAGATTGGCAGATTACAAAAATAATCTGCAAAATCAGTAGCATTCCTGTACACCAATAATGAAAAAAGTGAGAAAATTCTAAGAGAAACAATTCCATTTACTATAGCCTCTAGAAAAAGAAATATCTTTTATAAATCTAACCAAGGAAGTGAGAAACTTTTACAATGAAAACTTAAAAACCCTAAAGAAGGAAATTACAGAAGGCACCAGAAGGTGGAAAGACTGCCCATGCTCCTGGATAGATAGAACATCATAAACATAAAAATGACCATCCTACCAAAAGCAATGTACAGATTACTGCTATAACATTCAAAATTTGAAAGCAATTCTTTACTGAAATTGATTGTATTGGTTACTCTTTTTTATTGCTGTGAGAGAATACCCAAATTTAAACAACTTAAGGGAGAAAGGGAGATTTATTCAGCTTATGGTTCCAAAGGGGAGATACAGTCTTTCATGCAAATGTGGCATGGCTAAGAGCCAGAAGTTGGATGAGGCCTAGGTCACTGCAAACATCTTGGAGGCTGAGAGCTGCCATTCTCCTCTTGCCACAAAAGTAGACTCCTCCAGGAGGTACGGTAGGACTAATCCACCTCAAGCACACCTGTTGTGATCATTTCCCTCAGGAAGGCCCCACCTATCAAAGATGCCACAACCTTCCCAAACACATGACATTATGGGGGACACTTTTCAAACCATGACATTGACAAATAAGCTCAAAATTCATATGGAAGCACAAAAAGCCCAAGATAGCAAAAAATAATCCTGAGAAAGAAAAATAAATAAACATTCCTGGGAGTATCACCATACCAAATCTTTCTAAAATACAAATCCATACTAACAAAAAAAATAGCATGGTACTGGCTTCAAAATAGACACATAGGTGCTCGCTTCGGCACTACATATACTAAAATTGGAATGATACAGAGAAGATGAGCATGGCCCCTGTGCAAGGATGACACGCAAATTCATGAAGCATTCCATATTTTTAGAAATATTCAAGAGTTATGGGACACCCTGAAGAAGCCTAACATGTGTATTCATGGAATACCAGAGCAAGAATCTCAAAATACTACACCTGAGGAAAATTTTCAAACTATCATCCAGGAAAACTTTCCTCATCTAAAAAAAGAGAGGCCCATCCATACACAAGAGGCATTCCACACCCCAAACAGATATGACCAAAACAGAAGCTCGCCATGGCAAATAATAGTTAAAACACTCAACATTCAAGATAAAGAACTGGTGCTGAGAGCTTCAAGGGAGAAAAAAACAAGTCACTTTTAAAGGTAAACCTATTAAAATAACAAATGACTTCTCAGTCGAAACAGTAAAAGCAAGAAGAGCTTAGAGAGACATACTTCAAGTATTGAATGAGCAAAAATGTCAACCCAGGCTGATTTACCCTGCAAAACTATCCATCATGATCGAGGGAGAAAGAAAAATCTTCCAGCACAAAGACAACTTGAAGGGATTCATGTCCACCAAACCAGGCCTTCAAAAAATGCTAGAAATGATACACAAGCTTGAAGAAAAAACAGGCATATCCAGGAGAACAGAAAGGAAGTATAATACCACTCAAACATAAAAACCAAACAATACACTTACAAAAGCCACTAAACATAATAAATGTCCACACTTAAAAATAGTTTCACCATTATAACATTAAATGTTAATGGAATCAACTCACTGATGAAGAGACACAGATTACAAACGGATTAAAATTCACAATCCATCAATCTGCTGCCTGCAGGAGACTCATCTCACCACAAAAGATAGGCACATCCTAAAAATAAAAGGCTGGTCAAAAATTCTGCAAGCTAATGGAACCAGAAAACAGGAAGGGGTAGCCATTATGCTATTGGACAAAGTGGACTTCAAACCAAAAAAAATCATAAGAGACACAGATGGACACTACATTTTAGTCACAGGTATAATTCACCAGGAAGACTTCACAATACTGAACATATATGCACCCAATACGGGCGCCCCCACATTCATTAAGCAAACCTCACAACATCCAAAGTGAGAAATCAATCCCAAAACAAAAATTCTTAGGGATTTCAATACCACCCTCTCAACGTGGGATAGATCAACAGGTAAAAAACTTACCAGAGACACTTTGGAGCTTAATCAAACCCTTACTAAAATGGACCTTACGGATCTCTATCGAACTTTTCATCCATGCACCAAAGAATACACATTTTTCTCAGCAGCACACAGAACCTTCTCCAAAATAGATCCCATATTGGGCCACAAAACGAATCTCTACATATACAGGAATGTTGAAATTCTAGCCTGCACCTTATCAGACCACCACGGCCTAAAGCTTGACAACACAACACAACAAGCAAAAGAAAATACACTAACTCCTGTAAACTAACACTATGATGCTGAATGAGAATTGGATTCAGGAAGAAATTACAAAGGAAATTCAAGATTTCCTGAAAGTGAACGATAATGAAAATACAACTTAGCAAAATCTCTGGGACACAATGAAAGCTGTCCTAAGAAGTAAGTTCACAGCTCTTAATGCCTACATCAAAAAAAAAAAAAATGGAAACATCAGCAATAAATAACTTAACAATGCAGCTTAAAGCTTTAGAGACACTAGACCAATTTGATCCCAAAAGCAGTAGAAGGGAGGAGATTAGAAAAATTAAGGGAGAAATATCCGAAATCAAGATCAGGATAATGATAAAGAAAAATAACCAGTCAAAAAGCGGGTTTTTTGAGAAAATCAATAAGATTGATATACCCCTAGCTAAATTAACCAAAAGCAAGAGAGAGAAAGCCCAAATTAACAAAATGGAGTTATTAACATTGATACCCAAGAATCCAGAGAATTATAAGGTCATATTTCAAAAACTTATATACTCTGTGAAATTTGACAACACAACTTACCTAAATTGAATCAGGAAGTTGTGAATTATTTAAATAGTCCCATAACATATGAGGAAATTGAGAAAGTAATCTCGAATCTTCCCACCAAAAAATGTCCTGGACCAGATGGATTCAGCACAGAGTTCTACCAGACATTTGAGGAGATAATAACACCAATACTCCTTAAACTGTTCCACCAAATAGCAAAGGAAGGAACACTACCAAATTCCTTCTATGAAGCTAATATTGTCTTAATCCCAAAACCTAATAAAGATACACTTAAAAAAGAAAACTATAGGCCATCTCTCTGATGAACACAGACGCAAAGATTCTCAACAAAGTCTTAGCAAATCTGATTCAAAAGAATATCAAAAAGATCATCCATGGGGATAAAGTAGGCTTTATCCCAGGCACACAAGATTGGTTAAACGAATGCAAATCAATAAATGCAATTCACCATATAAACCATTCCAAAGTTCAAGACCACATGATACTCTCAATAGATTCAGAAAAAGCTTTTGACAAGATCCAACAACCCTTTATGATCAAAACCCTAGAGAAGGTTGGAATGGAAGGAACCTTTATCGATATAATAAAAGCTGTATACAAGCCAACAGCAATGATTGTACTCAATGGGGAAAAACTTGAAGCATTCCCACTTCGATCAGGAACTAGACAAGGCTGTCCACTGTCACCACTTCTATTCAATATTGTACTTGAAGTCTTAGCTGAAGCCATAAGACAAGAAAGGGACATAAGAGGGATTCAAATCGGCAAGGAAGAAGTCAAGTTATCTCTATTTGCAGATGACATGATCTTATACCTGAGTGATCCCAAAAACTCCACCAGGAAACTCCTAAAACTAATACAGAAGTTCTGCAGGGTGGCAGGATACAAAATAAATGTACAAAAATCAGTGGACTTCCTATATGCTCAGAATGAAAGAAGTGAGGGCTGGAGAGGTGGCTCAGGGGTTAAGCTTCCGCCTTGCAGGCGGAAGGTCCTGAGTTCGGATCCCAGATCCCATGTATAGACGCCATACGGAAGCGGAGCAGCCTGCGCTTCCAGTCCTGGTAGGGCGGAGCCTGTGAATCCCGGGGCAGAAGGAGATGGAGGCGTCCATGGTGGTTCGCGAATTCGACCGTGGTTCTACACATACACAGACACGCGCGCACGCACACATGCACACGCATATGCATACAGTTGAATAAATAATAATAAAAAAATAAAAAAAAAGAATGAAAGAAGTGAAAATCCCTGAGAGAAAGAATCCCATTTAATATAAAAAATGAAATAGCTTAGTATAAACCTAACCAAGGAAGTAAAAGACCTCTATAATGAAAACTTTAAAACCCTAAAGAAAGAAATTACAAAAGACACCAGAAGGTGGAAAGACCTCCCATGTTCCTGGATTGGCAGAATCAACATAGTAAAATTGACCATCCTACCAAAGGCAATATACAGATTCAGAACTATACTAATTAAAGTCCCAAAGCAATTCTTCAAAGAAGTTGACCAATCTCAAAATTCATATGGAGGCACAAAAGACCCAGGATTGCAAAAACAATCCTGAGTAACAAAAACATGGCTGGAGGTATCACCATACCAAACCTTAGTGTATACTACAAATCCATAGTTGTAACAACAGCCTGGTATTGGCTCCAAAATAGAAACACAGATCAATGGATAAGGGTTGAAGACCCGGATATAAGCCCACACAACTACAGCCATTTGATCTTTGACAAAGGGGCCCAAAAAATCCAATAGAAAAAGAATAGTATCTTCAACAAATGGTGCTGGCAAAACTGGATCTCCACATGCAGAAGATTAAAACTGGACCCGTACCTGTCACCATGTACAAGAATTAATTCCAAATGGATCAAAGACCTCAAAATAAAGCCAAAGACTACAAAAACCATAGTTGAAAGGGTAGGGAACTCCCTCGAGCTGATTGGGCTACGCCAACAGTTCCTGAACGGACATCCAATAGCACAGTCACTACAACCAACACTCAACAGATGGGATCTTGTGAAATTAAAGAGCTTCTGTTCAGATAAAGAAATTGTAACTCGAGCACAAAGGCAACCTACAGAATGGGAGAAAATCTTCACTAACCACATATCTGATAGAGCTCTATTATCCCACAAAGAACTTAGAAAACTAAACACCAAGGAAACAAATGGGCCTTTTAAAAAATGGGCCTTGGAACTTAAAAGAAACTTTACCAAGGATGAAATTAAAATGTCTAACAAATATCTTAAAAAATGCTCCACATCTTTAGCCAACAGGGAAATGCAAATCAAAACTTCCCTGAGATATCATCTCACCCCTGTCAGGATGGCAAAAATCCACCAAGTGCTGGAGAGGATTTGGAGAGAGAGTAACTCTCTTACATTGCTGGTGGGAATGCAGGCTTATATAACCACTCTGGCCAGCCATCTGGCGATTCTTAAAGAATTTAAAGATTGAAATGCCATATGACCCTGCTATTCCACTTTTGGGAATAACTCCCCATATAGCAAAAATTCACCTCGATAGCACAAGCATGACCATGTTCATAGCAGCACTGTTTACAAAGTCATGGAATCAGCCCAAATGTCCAACAGTTGACGAGTGGATAAGGAAAATGTGGTACAATGGAATACTATTCAGCCATCAAAAATGATGAATTTATGCAATTTGCCGCTAAATGGATAGAATTAGAAACAATTATATTGAGTGAAGTATCCTAGACATGGAATATTAAGCACCGTATGTACTCCCTAATAGGTAGATCATAGTATCAAACCCACTTAGAGACACTCAAAGACAAATCTCTGTAATACCTACAATAATTGTAAAGATTATAAACAGGAGGGATGGAAAAGGAGGGCCCCACCAGAAACAAAGAGAGAGGACCATGTTACAGCAGAGAAAATAGGCCACCATCAAGGACTGCAAGTAAGTAATGAGACATCTGGTGAGGTTCACAGACATTCCTTCCTGATCATTTGCAACTGATTGGGTATGATCTCACCAGAATGAGAGGGCATATAGGCTGCCAAATAGAAGGTTTTTATCTTTGGCCAGGGGGTGACATCCAATACCCATCAGGATGGAGCCAAGGGCATTGCAGTAACAGCAAAATTGAAAAAAAAAAAAACATCAAACCATAATTCAGAACATCAGAGTCTCTATCAACCACCTGCCTAATCTCTTCCCATCCTGAAGCTCAAGGAAATTTGCAGAAGAGGGGGCGGTAAGATTGTAAGAGCACAAGGATGGGAGGAGTCCCACACAAGTTAGGGCCGAAGCAATTATAATAGAACTCTGCATGATCTGCACAATGACCAACATATCATTGACCCCTCAAATTCTAGCATGGACTAAAGACACTAGGATTCTTAGAAGCAAGGGATAGACAGCCACAATAGTGTTCTATGCTTAAGGGGAACATAAGAAAGAATTCTAGGAATTGCCACTGAGTCCTTACACCTCATCAGAGAGGAGGACCCAGAGGAAAGTTTGATATATACATTAAAGGATGCTTCAGAGATAGGGGAATGGGGCACTGGGAGAAAGGGAGGGAGAGAGGGGGGAAAAGAAGGGGCAAAAGGGGAGGGAATAGGGAGGTCCAGGGAGTGGTGGTGGGAGGGAGGGGACAGGGGTTCCTATTACATTTGTATAAGCAGAAAAATAAATAAATAAATAAATAAATAAATAAATAAATAAATAAATAAAAATAGACACATAGAGCAAATGGATAAGTGTTGAAGACTCAGAAATAAACATATAAAATTACAGTCATCTGATTTTTGACATAGGGGCCCAAAAAACTCAATGAAAAAAAAATAGCATCTTCAAAAATGGTGCTGAAAAAACTGGATATCCACATACAGAAGATTGAAACTGAACCCGTACTTGTCATCATGCACAAAAATCAACTCCAAATGTATCAAGGACATTAATATTAGGCCAAAGACTATAAAAACCTTAGTTGAAAGTGTAGGGAATTCCCTCAAGCTGATTGGGTTAGGCCAACACTTTCTAAATAGAACCCCAATAGCACAGGCACTAGAACCAACACTCAACAAATGGGATCTTATGAAATTAAAGAGCTTCTGTTCAGCTGAAGAGATTATAAAACAAGCAAAAATAAAACCCACAGAATAGGAGAAAATCTCCACTGACCACATATCTGATGGAGGTCTAATATCCAGAGTGCACAAAGAACTTAAAAATTAAATGCCAAGGATAAACAGGCCAATTAGAAAATGGGCCTTGGAACTTAAAAGAAACTTTTCCAGGGATGAAACTGAAATGTCTAATAAATACCTTAAAAAATGTTCCACATCCTTACCCATCAGTGAAATGCAAATCAAAACTACCCTGAAATATCATGTCACTCTGGTCAGGTTGGCAAAAGTCCAAAATACAAACAACAACAAATGCTGGAGAGATTGTAGGGAGATGGGAACTCTCATACATTGCTGGTTGGAATGCAAGCTTGTGCAACCACTGTGAGATCAGTATGGAGGTTTCTAAAAATGTTAAGAATTAAAATGTCATATGACCTGGCTATACCATTATTTTGGGAATAATCCCCCAAAATCTAGCATTTCACTGTAGTGACACAAGTACATCTATGTTCATTGCTGCGCTATTTACAATAACCAAGTTATGGAAGCAGCCCAAATGCCCAACTGTTGATCAATGGATAATGGAAATATGGTACATTTATACAATGGAATACTACTCAATTATCAAAACATGAATTAATGAAATTTGCCAGGAAATTAGAAGAAATTTTACTGAGTGAAGTATCCCAGGCATAGAAATTTAGATGCCACATGTTCTCCCTTATTAGTGGATCCTAGTTCCAAACCCTATTAATGACATACTTAAAGATCCTACAGTGTTCACCTCGAACCAGCCCAGCCCAATCTCTCTCCATTCTAAAGCTCAGGGAACTTTGTGAAAGAGGGGGTGGCAAGAGTGTGAGAGCCTAACCCTATTAATGACATACTTAAAGATCCTACAGTGTTCACCTCGAGCCAGCCCAGCCCAATCTCTCCCCATTCTAAAGCTCAGGGAACTTTGTGAAAGAGGGGGTGGCAAGAGTGTGAGAGCCTAAAGATGGAGAGGAGCACTGATAGAGAGAAGATACTCCAATCAAGTCTGGGCTGAGGCACCCAGGATTTTGCTGCAATGTGATTTGACCTTACCTGACCTGCATAATGGCTGACATGTCAACAAGCCCCCATAGACTCAGGAGAGAGGCCTTCAGGCAGCAGGATCCTTAGACGCAAGGAGTTAGACAAATATAATGGAATTCCCAGATTAGTGGGTGGCCCAAGAAGGGGCCCCAAGATATGTCACAGAGTCCTTAACCTTACTAGTGTAGATGACTCAGAGGGAAGTTCAACATCCACATGGGCAGATGTTTTTGAGGGTAGGAGGGAGCAGGTGTGAAATACCAAAAGGAGGAGAGGTCGAGAGGAAAGGGGAATAGTGAGCAAGGGGGAAACAGTAGGGGGGAAGGAAAGGGGAGAGCGAAAGAAGGGAGAGAAGGTTCCTACCCAATGAGCTTGTATAACTAGGTAAAAAAATTTTAAGAAATGAAACTAGAAAAACAGGAACATGTTAATCCGTGAATAAATTAAGACAGAAGGATGAAAATAATACATACAGCTTTAGAAAACAAGGGCATGCAAGATGGCATTTAAGATACAGGAAGAGGAAAAAAAAAACAGTTGTTTCAAATGTGAGCCCCAATTCAGACATCAAGTTCAGGGGTTCTGAATTATAGGAGTGGGTTTGCTGTCACAATGTTTTCTCTGGTTCTGTGCGTGTATCAATATGTATAGTGTTCATAATGGTGAACATTACTTTTACAAATGCACACATTCTAAGAGTCAAGCACAAGCTGGCTGGATAAAGAAAATAATCAACAATGCTCTGGACACAGGACTGTTGGGCTCTGTGACTTTGTGCTCTAATTGGAATATCCCTGCATAAGAAAGTTCCTAGTTTAAAAGGCATATAAATGCTTGAGAAGGTTCTGTATCTGCAGAGTATCCCAACTGAATAAACGACTAAACTGAATTTGTTCCCCCTTTTTATAGGCAAAATATTAAAATACTTACAAGTGTCATAAAGCATAAGTTATGTCTCACACATCCAAGAAATCCCCTTAAATATAAACAGTGACATAATCAAACCCAAGGAAAAAAATGCCACAATACAAATCCAAAGACATCCACTTGCCCTTTTCTAATGCTGCCTCCTCTACCAATCAGATATGTAATTGGTACTTAATCATCTTCCCATACAATGTTAGCACCAATTGCCTATTCACAGACATTATAGTTCAACATCGTCTTTAAGCTCTACAACATTGTCAACTGTCCTCATGTATTGTTGTATTTAGTTTCTCAGGCTCATTCTGCTCTCTTGCTTGCATCCAGAATTCACTGACTCAGCTAGTCCACCTACCCCTCTCATTACAGGTACCCATTGCCTCCAATTCATGAGTTCTGGGGTTTATCAGTGGACTGCCACATTTATTTAGCATTTATGTGGGTGTTGGGTATAAAACTTTATTCTTCATGCTTTCATGGCAAGGGACTTACCCACTGAGCCTTCCACCTGGCCTCTGATAAATACTTTAATTTTCTTGAGTCCCACTCAATAGTTTTGTAGAGCAAAACACTACAGCCAGAACTTCTGGGTCTTATAAATGCCTTCAAGTTCATTGAATAATACAAAATAGTAATAAAGTGATGACAATCATGTTTGAGTTCCTTCAGAAATATTTTGGAATTGTATTGCTCCAGGTACTTATCAATTGTTTTGTTTTCCTCCCTTCTCCTTCCCAGTGCTTTCCTCACAACTTCTGGTCTTAGAAGGTAAGTGTTCATTTTCATTTTGATTAAATTTATAAGATATATCTTTATGGTTACTCATTTTCAGTCTTATTTAGGAAAACTTTACCTGAATAAGATATTCTTCCAAGTAGTCATATGTTTCCTTAAAATATTATGCATATAATCTTTCACACTTAAGACTCTGCATATAAATATCATAAGAAATTTCAAATTTTTGATAACTTAAGAAATCTAATTTCTTTTTTTCTAAATTGATATCCATTAATTATAGTCCATCTTAAGGTTACTTTCTTCCTCTCTAGTACACTGTAGACATAAATATATTGTCACTATTCTCTTCTATTCTTAGAATAATGAAATCCAACTGTTTGTCTAGTATTGCACTACAAGTACAGTTTTATATCCAGTAACATGAGAGTAAGCTTGATATTTCAAAATATGTACTCTGCTGTCCCCAGAATCAGCTACGTGATTTGCATTTCTGAAAAATGAAAAGTAAAACTTCTCATTCAAAACTTATCAAGAACTTCACGATGATGAGAACAGAGGATTAAACTGTGCACAAGGTTCTATTAGGTATAAGCCTGAACAAATGCTCATATCATATGTTCATAAAGTCAGGAGAATTGCTTATATACCCTAAATTCCAGTGTACATAAATGAAGTCACCATGAAATATAACTACGATCAGTAGTTTTACTGTGTTACCCATGGATCCTTTGCATAACCATAGAAGACCTAATTGTTTGTACACAGGCAAAATGATATGGCTAACAAGTCTAATGTATTCACCCTCTGACTCTTCAAAATAAAAAACAAAGCTGTTCCAATCTCTGCCTAAATGTTTTAGTGATTTAAGAGAGGAGATAGAATTTAAGTGGTGCCTCCTACGTAAAAGAAAACAGGAAAAAAATTAAAATCAGGAATAAATACATCAAAATCAGTTCAAAGAGGTGAATGACATGATAACAGAGTGGGATACTTTGAAAAATATGTGGAAACTAAATTACAGATTGAGAGGTATGCGAAAGCTTCAGGAAAACAGGATACAACTTTGGAATAATTTTTACAAGAGAAGATAGACTACATTAAAGCAAATTTTGTCATCATATACTTATAAAACACATGCTTATTGTCTTAAAAGAAAAACCGGTATGGTAGCAAAAGCAGGAAATATATCACTCATATTCTGTACCATGAATCACCACTTTAGTTCTTTTGCTTTCCACAATGTTCAAAATGATCTTATCCACATATACATAACTTTTCTTACAACTTATGATATGTGTGAAACAGAATAACATTCTTAATTTTCCCTAATCTCAGATTATGTAGCCACCAAACCAAATAGCTCTTCTTCAAGAGTTTAGCTGTGGCTTTTCTTGAAGTCTATGAGCTGCCACTTTTTGTTCACTCTAAATAGGACCTTTGCCAGGTTTCAAGTATTTTGCTTGCTCTTACAGGGCTCAGGCCTTGGTACACAAACTCAGACACTGATTTATATACAGATCAGGCAAGATGCTATGGATTCCTAAAGCCAAGCTTTCTAGAAGTCAGACCAAGAAGCAGGAGAACCTACATTTGGAGCCATCTCAATATTTCTGATGTTTGCTCTATCCTAAGTATGGGTGCTTTTCCCAGCACCCATACTTGTATCCTTTACCTAATAAAACATTTATTTTTGTACCTTCTTTGTTGCTGTGTCTGTTTCCAATGTGTTAATAATGATAGAAAAATAATGAACTAGATTGTGAGGAGAGGACTATATTACAATGGAAGATTTCTGAAAAGATTAAAAATCAAATGGAATACATTTTAATGGCAATTTTACACAATGCAGCTGAAATATTACTTGGAAGCAGAATTCCTTATAGTATCCTTCTAAAACAGAAATCAGGTCACGTAGGCAACTGTCATTCTCTTTTACCCTATGTCACAGTCTGCCTAGCAGTCTAGCAGTCATTGTTCATTTTATATCTAGAGATAGAGTGGTTGCCCAAGGAACCCCTCAGGAACTTAAGAGCTTTGAGGCTGAGAAGACCCCAGAGACCAATCCGGAAGTCACACTACTTAGGCTATTACAGTGACCCTTTCCCTACTAGTATATATTGTTCACTCCAAACGGAATATTTATGTGATTTGTAGAAACCTCTGGACTCTGAAAAATAATAGATGTACGTGGCATATCCACCTTATTTAGGTTCTCTCAAAATTCATGGAGGAAATTCCCCATGCCTAAAGAATTCAGTTACTCATTTTGTTTTGAATTGTAGGAGACAAGCAGGAATAGCCCAGTTGAACCAACCAGGCTCTGAGCAAAACATGAAGCTCCTGTCTCAGTCTCTCCAAGCCTTCTTCTCCTTTTATAATAACACATACCATCATGTTTGTTACAATTGACAGTGTGGGACACACGTGAAATGTCAAAAATCGCCTTCATTATTCAGCATTAGTATGCTGCTGAGAGATGTAAATCCTAAAAATGGATATGGGCAGTAGACTGAATTTCAGCTAGACATGGAGAATAAGTTTTAGTAAGCTGTTTAACTAATAGCAGCAATAATTAATCATAATTTCTACATATTTCAAAGTTGCTAAAAGAAAAAACTTAATTTTTTGTCATAAAGTAAGAATTTGAGGTGACATATTTACCACTTAACTTGCTATATTCATGATACATTTTGAACATATGTCAAAACATCACCTGCAGCCTTGGAGTGGTGGTCCACACCTATAATCCTAGCACTTGGGAGGTGGAAAGTAAAGAATCAGCAATTCAAGGTCATTCATGGCTACATGGTTAGTTAGGAACCTATATAGAAAACATGATCTTGTCCCAAAAATTAAAACAAAGCAAAATCACATTGTGAAACACAGATACAATTATTTTGAAAATTGAAAATAAAATTTTATGTTTTAATAGAATATTTACTTTCATGGGTCTGATATCAAAGGACAGAAATTCTCGGTTGAGTTAAGTCAGAGAGTCCTCTACAGTTAAATAATTTTGAAGACTCTTAGTTCCTGAGAATCAATGTGATTAGTTAGCTCAACAACTTAATAGAACTTCACCTTTGTTACTATTTAATGGGGGATCAGTCTTGCCAAAAAAAAAAAAAAGTTTTGCATTTTGAGCTATGCACAATCTCATTCTACCAATTACCAAAGTGTTCCTGGTACTTTTGTCCAGGACAGCAGTAATTGCTCCTGAACATCTTATTACTCACTAACTATTAAATTCACTGGCTGAACTCTCAGACACCACCCTGAACAATCTCATGGAATATGAATGAAATCTTTCCATTCTTTCAAGAAGCAACTGCCTTTTAGCAACATGGTTTCTTAAGATAGTTGCCTCTCAGCCTCTCTAGTGATACTCCACAGCTTCTATGGTGATGCCAGAAGCTATACAGCAGTGATAGAACATTTCTTTCCCACAGCTGTCTAAAGTGGTAAGAAATCCATGATAGAAGAAATAACACCATTTGAGCAGAATTTGAAATAGTTTTATTTTTGGACAGTAAGATGTCTCAGCTGATAAAGGTGTTTGCCACCGCTTCTGATGACCTGAGTTTGATCCCTGGAGTCACATGGCGGAAAGAGCAAATTACTGTAAGTTGTGCTCTCCCTCCCTCTCTCTCTCTCTCTCTCTCTGTCTCTCTCTGTCTGTCTCGCTTGCTCACTCTCATTCTATCTCTTTTTCACCCCACAAAAAGAACACAAAAAAATTTAGTTCTAATCATTTATCAAACATTATTTTATTTATTAATTCATGGTATTCAATGTAAAGTGGTAAAACATTGTCAAAAAGGTAAACAGGAACCCAGCAGCTAGACAGTTGTGTGATCTTGGAAAAGTCATTCAGTGTCTTCCAATTATCAGAGATGTCAGCAGCTCTGCCTCTTGTCTAGCTTTGTGTAAATCATGATCCTCACAAGGTCTGTAAGAACTATTTGAGGATGCTTAGCACCTCTCAGCCACTTTTGCTATGAAGTTATTAATATTTGGGACCAGATGGCATATTCAAAATAACTTGGATAGCAATTGCTATTGAATGCTAATGACTGCTTATTTCATTCTCTAGGACCAATTCTGAACTTCATGACTCAGAGTTAAAGTGAAAAAGTAGTTGGCTTAGCTTGGTGGACATGAAATAAATCTCTGTTCTCAAGATATAAAAGGAGTAGGAATTTGGATATTACTATTTGTATACACAAAGTTCAATACCCAGGACAAACTAATTAAATGGTTACAGATATAGATATAGCCAAGTTCTGGTCATTACTTGTAAAACAAAATATTTGTATGAAGAAAAACTACTGTAAGCGAGCATGTTGTAGCACCATTCTACTTTTCTTTATACCAGAACTAGTGTCACATGGAGAATAATTTTGGGTCTCAACCCAAAATACCAGCAGGATATTGGGTTAGGCCTAGGGACTTTGGGGTTTGTTCCTCAGTTAATTATTACCTAGAATCACAAAACAGAGAAATATTGAGAAAGACCTGCAAACTGCTCATTACAATGAAACATGGAATGAGTAATTAAAAAATACCTAACTTAATATCAATATCATTCAACCGAACTCCAAAGAGACAGAATTCAGGATAAGTTTCCTAAAAATACTAAGTTGGCACTTTCAAAGTACGCAATTTCAGTAGTTCAGAGGCAAGGTAGAGTAAGAAAATGGTAAAGACTGTAAAGGTAGTTGGAACAGGTACCAAGGAACATATTTTGATAGACACATGGCATAAAATGTAAAATACTGCTGAAAAACTTACACTGCCCATTTATTGATGAAAATCAATTCAAGAGAATGACATCATAATTCTAAACTTCAATAAAAACTCTCTTGTAGATATATATGAGAGACATAAGACCATGAGCATGGAAACAACCTGGAAGAGCAACTTAAATATTCCAGAAAGGAGGTGGTATATATGTTCTAATGGGTGGAAACAGGCAAAGAAACAAAAGAATCAGAAAGTTTAAGAAGTAAAATAAGGTGGCAACTTAAAAAATGCTGTATTTATTTGAGAGAAAGACAGAGTGTAAAACAAGAGATAAAGAGAAAAAATCAGGTGTACACATGTGCAGTACAGTTAGTATGCAAATTTGGAAGTCAGTTCTCTAATTCCACTATGTGAGTTCCAGAGATCAAACCAAGATCTCTAGTTTTGTGTTTAAACACCTTTACATACTGAGCTATTTCATCTGGACCAAAAGCAGTAACATTTTTGATTGATGGTATGTAGAAATGTAAACATAGTAGTAGAAAGGATAAAATTTCTAATTGAGTGCATAGGTTGGGTCATCAACTAAGAAATAATTAGGGAATAATTTAAATATGTTTAATATATTTCAGAATATGCAAGTGGAGAAATCTCAGAGATATTTTTTAAGCCTGAAGTGAAATGGAGAGGTGGGGTTGGAGATTATGCACTTGCCTTCTCCATATTGCCTGCAAGCTTACAGCAAACCTAGCATTTCATTGTAAATCTTTCTTCTCTCTATATACCCCAACTAGATGCTACACATCTTATCATGCATTTTCTTCCACAGTTTTGCATCTTCAGGCTTTCCTCTGACTCAAACTGTCCTTCCTTTTAAAGTACTGTCACAATTTTTCTGCTTCGAATTTTGCCTTAATTTACATATGCACATGCTAAATGTTTTTACGTAAAAAGATTTATATTGAAACATTACTTTGCACTTGTTCTGTATCGTTTCAATAACTTTCTTTAAATATATGTAATGTGTATAAATTGTAGGTACATAGACAAATGACTGCAACAACCACCACAATCCAGTATCAGAACACATTTAATTTCTCCGGAATTTCCCTGCGTTAATTGGCAAATAATCTCCACAACTAATCATTTCTAGACACTGATTTATTTCTGTATACACATATTAGAAGCTACACACTGAAATATTATGCAATAATATAATGAAACAATGCAATGCATGGACAGAAGATTATGTATAGCCTGCAGACTAAAGGCAAATCTTGACTTTCACTTTAAATCTACTCTTCGTTCTGTCTAGGTAATTATATTTTGTGTATATGAATTTTTCCCATGTTATAACACACATTTGAGATTTATTCATTTTATTAATAATGACTGAAAAGTATGTCATTGTGTGGCTATCTTGGATGAAGTATTCGTCCACAAAAATAAATATTTGTGTGGAGATATATTTTTATTTCTCTTGAGTAAATTTCTAGCAATGAAATTCTGAATTGCTTAATTTTTAAATTGCTTAATATTTAAATAAGCTTTTTATTATTTTTTATTATTGTTATTTCCACTCATACAAACTTAACAGGCACACCGGTCCCCTCACTCCCTCCAGCTCCCCCCGATCTCCCTGTTCCCCCCTCCTCTCCCTCCTCTCTCCCATCCCCCAGTGCCTCCCCCCCAATCGCCAGAGCATCCTTTAATGTGCATGCCAAACTCTCCTCTGGGTCCTTCTCTCCATGAGGTGCAAGGATCCAGGGGCACTTCCCAAAACCCTTTCCTGTGTTCGCCTTAAGCTTAGGAACACTACTGTGACTGTCAGTCCCTAACCTCTAAGGATCCTAGTGCCTTTAGTCCATGCTAGACTTTGTGGGGTCAATAATGTGTTGGACATAGCGCAGGTCATGCAAAGTCCTATTATGATTGCTTCGGCCCTAACTTGTGTGAAGTATCCTGCATACCATTATTCCTCCATTCTTGTGGTCTTACAATCTTACAATCCCTCTTCTGCCAATTTCCCTGAGCTTCAGGATGGGGAGAGATTAGGCTGGCCCAGTTCCAGGTGGTTGATATAGAGTCTCTGATGTTCTGAATTATGGTTTGTTAATTTTTTTTTTTTTTTTTTTGGTTTTGCTGCTCCTGCAATGCCCTTGGCTCCATCCTGATGGGTATTGGATGTCACCCCCTGGGTAGAGATAAATAGCTGTTAAATCAGAGTCTTGTTATAAGAGTATATTCAAAGGGAGATGGAATAAAAGTAGGACACAGCGGTGAGAGAGGGGTCAATCACCCATTGCAAAATGGTTACTTTCTATCTGGCAGCCTATATGCCTTCCCCTTCTGGTGAGATCATACCCCATCAGTTACAAATGATCAGGAAGGAAAGTCTGTGAACTTAACCAGATGTCTCATTACTTACTTGCAGTCCTTGATGGTGGCCTATTTTCTCTGCTGTAACATGGTCCCCTCACTCCTTGTTTCTGGTGGAGCCCTCCTTTTCCATCCCTCCGCTTATAATCTTCACAATTATTGTAGGTATTACAGAGATTTGTCTTTGAGTATCTCTAAGTGGGTTTAGTACTAGGATCCATCTATTAGGGAGAACATACGCTGCTTAATTTTCTATGTCTGGGATACTTCACTCAATATAATTGTTTCTAATCCCATCCATTTCCCGGCAAATTGCATTAATTCATCATTTTTGATGGCTGAGTAGTATTCCAGTGTCAACCGTTGGACATTTGGGCTGATTCCATGACTTTGCTGTTGTAAACAGTGTTGCTATGAACATGGTCATGCTTGTGCTATCGAGGTGAGTTTTTGCTGTATAGGGGGTTATTCCCAAAAGTGGTATAGTAGGGTCATATTTCATTTCAATCTTTAACTTCTTTAAGAATTGCCAGAAGGCTTGCCAGAGTGGTTGTATGAGCCTGCCTTTACACCAGCAATATAGAAGAGTTTCCCCTCTCTCTACATCCTCTCCAGCACTTGCTGTTGTTTGTGTAATGGATTTTTGCCATCCTGACAGGGGTGAGATGATATATCAGGGAAGTTTTGATTTGCATTTCCCTGATGGCTAAGGATGTGGAGCATTTTTTAAGATATTTGTTAGACAACTGGTAAAGTTTCTTTTGAATTCCAATGCCCATTTTTTAATTGGCCCACTTGTTTCCTTGGTGTTTAGTTTTCTAAATTCTTTGTGCACTCTGGATAATAGAGCTCTATCAGATATGTGCTTAGTGAAGATTTTCTCCCATTTGGTGGGGTGCCTTTGTGCTCGAGTTACAATTTCTTTATCTGAACAGAAGCTCTTTAATTTCACAAGATCCCATCTGTTGAGTGTTGGTTGTAGTGACTGTGCTATTGGATGTCCGTTCAGGAACTGTTGGCGTAGCCCAATCAGCTCGAGGGAGTTCCCTACCCTTTCAACTATGGTTTTTATAGTCTCTGGCCTTATGTCGAGGTCCTTGATCAATTTGGAATTAATTCTTGTACATGGTGACAAGTACAGGTCCAGTTTTAATCTTCTGCATGTGGAGATCCAGTTTTGCCAGCACCATTTGTTGAAGATGCTGTTCTTTTTCCATTGGATTTTTTGGGCCCTTTTGTCAAAGATCAAATGCCTTTAGTTGTGTGAGCTTATATCCGGGTCTTCAACCCTTATCCATTGATCTGTGTGTCTATTTTGAAGCCTGTTTTTACAACTATGGATTTGTAGTATAAACTAAGGTTCTAGCCGTGTTTTTATTACTCAGGATTGTTTTTGCAATCCTGGGTCTTTTGTGCCTCCATATGAATTTTGAGATTGTTTGGTCAATTTCTTTAAAAAAATTGCTTTGGGACTTTAATTGGTATAGCATTGAATCTGTATATTGCCTTTGGTAGGATGGTCATTTTGATGATGTTGATTCTGCCAATCCAGGAACATGGGAGGTCTTTCCACCTTCTGGTGTCTTTTGCAATTTCTTTGTTCAGAGTTTTGAAGTTTTAATTATAAAAGTCTCTTTCTTCCTTGTTTAGGTTTATACCAAGGTATTTCATTTTTTTAGGGGCTACAGTAAATGGGATTGTTTCTCTTAGGGCTTTTTCACTTCTTTCATCTTTCATATTTATTTTGTATCCCTCCACCCTGCTGAACTTCTGCATTAGTTTTAGGAGCTTACTGGTGGAGTTTTGGGGATCACTCACGTATAAGATCATGTCATCTACAAATAGAGATAGCTTGACTTCTTCCTTGCCAATTTGAATCCCTTTTATGTCCCATTCTTGTCTTAAGGCTTCAGCTAAGACTTCAAGTACAATATTGAATAGAAGTGGTGACAGTGGACAGCCTTGTCTAGTTCCTGATCGAAGTGAGAATGCTTCAAGTTTTTCCACATTGAGTGTAATCCTTGCTGTGGGCTTGTTGTATACAGCTTTTATTATATTGATAAAGGTTCCTTCCATTCCAACCTTCTCTAGGGTTTTGATCATAAAGGACTGTTGGATCTTGTCAAAAGCTTTTTCTGCATCTATCGAGAATATGGTGTGGTCTTGAACTTTGGACTGGTTTATATGGTGAATTACATTTATTGATTTGCGGATGTTGAACCAACCTTGTGTGCCTGGGATAAAGCCTACTTGATCCCCATGGATGATCTTTTTAATGTTTTTGCATCTGATTTGCTAAGACTTTTTTGAGAATCTTTGCATCTGTGTTCATCAGAAAGACTGCCTGTAGTTTTCTTTTTTAAGTGCATCTTTATTATGTTTTGGGATTAAGATGATATTAGCTTCATAGAAGGAATTTGGTAGTGTTCCTTCCTTTGCTATTTGGTGGAACAGTTTAAGGAGTATTGTTGTTATTAGCTCCTTAAATCTTTTGTAGAACTCTGTGCTGAATCCATCTGGTCCAGGACATTTTTTGGTGGGAAGATTCGAGATTACTTCCTCGATTTCCACATATGTTATAGGACTATTTAAATAATTCACAACTTCCTGATTTCATTTAGGTAAGTTGTGTTTACTTGGGAATTCATCCATCTCTTTTGTGTTGTCAAATTTCACAGAGTATAAGTTTTTGAAATATGACCTTATAATTCTCTGGATTTCTTGGGTATCAGTGTTGATAACTCCATTTTCATTTCTAATTTTGTTAATTTGGGCTTTCTCTCTCTTGCTTTTGGTTAATGTAGCTATGGGTGTATCAATCCTATTGATTTTTTCAAAAAAACAGCTTTTTGACTGGTTGATTTTCTGTATCATTTTCCTAATCTTGATTTCAGATATTTCTCCCCTTATTTTGCTAATCTCCTCCCTTCTACTGCTTTTGGGATCGGATTGTTCCAGTGTCTCTAAAGCTTTAAGCTGCATTGTTAAATTATTTATTTCTGTTTTTTCCATTTTTTGATGTAGGCATTAAGAGCTATGACCTTACCTCTTAGGACAGCTTTCTTTATGTCCAGAGATTTTGGTAAGTTGTATTTTCATTATCATTCACTTTCAGGAAATCTTGAATTTCCTTTGTAATTTCTTCCTGAATCCAATTCTCATTCAGCATCATATTGTTAAGTTTCCAGGAGTTAGTGTATTTTCTCTTGTTTGATGTGTTGTGGATGTCAAGCTTTAGGCCGTGGTGGTCTGAGAGGGTACAGGCTAGAATTTCAACATTTCTTTATATGTGGAGATTCGTTTTGTGGCCCAATATGGGATCTATTTTGGAGAAGGTTCTGTGTGCTTCTGAGAAAAATGTGTATTCTTTGGTGCATGGATGAAAAGTTCGATAAAGATCCGTAAGGTCCATTTCAGTAAGGGTTTGATTAAGCTCCAAAGTGTCTCTGTTAAGTTTTTTACCTGTTGATCTATCCCACATTGAGAACGTAGTGTTGAAATCCCCAAGAAGTTTTGTTTTGGGATTGATTTCTCACTTTAGATGTTATGGGGTTTGCGTAATGAATGTGGTGGTGCCCATATTGGGTGCATATATGTTCAGTATTGTGAAGTCTTCCTGGTGAATTGTACCTGTGACTAAAATGTAGTATCCATCTGTGTCTCTTATGACTTTTTTTGGTTTGAAGTCCACTTTGTCCAATAGCATAATGGCTACCCCTTCCTGTTTTCTGGTTCCATTAGCTTGCAGAATTTTTGACCAGCCTTTTATTTTTAGGATGTGCATAGCTTTTTGGTGAGATGTGTTTCCTGCAGGCAGCAGATTGATGGATTGTGAATTTTAATCCGTTTGTAATCTGTGTCTCTTGATCAGTGAGTTAATTCCATTAATATTTAATGTTATGATGGAGAAACTATTTTTAATTCTGGACTTTTATTATGTTTAGTGTATGTAAGTGTATTGTTTCGCTTTTAGGTTTTGGTGGTATTATATTTCCTTCTGTTCTCCTGGATATGCCTGTTTTTTCTTGAAGCTTGAGTATCATTTCTAGCATTTTTTGAAGGCCTGGTTTAGTGGACATGTATCTCTTCAAGTTTTCTTTGTTTTGGAAAACTTTTCTTTCTCCCTTGATCATGACGGATAGTTTTGCAGGGTATATCAGCCTGGGTTGACATTTTTGCTCATTCAATACTTGAAGTACGTCTGTCCAAGCTCTCCTTGCTTTTACTGTTTCCATTGAGAAGTCATTTGTTATTTTAATACGTTTACCTTTAAAAGTGACTTGTTTTTTTTCCCTTGAAGCTCTCAGCACCAGTTCTTTATCTTGAATGTTGAGTGTTTTAACTATTATTTGCCATGGCGAGTTTCTATTTTGGTCATATGTGTTTGGGGTGTGGAATGCCTCTTGTATATGGATGGGCCTCTCTTTTTTTATATGAGGAAAGTTTTCCTTGATAATCGTTTGAAAAATTTCCTCAGGTGTGTTTTTTTGGGGTTCTTGCTTTGGTATTCCATGAATGCGCATGTTCGGCTTCTTCAGGGTGTCCCATAACTCTTGAATATTTCTCTCGAGTTCTTTTTGGCTTTAACAACCTTTTTCATTGAGCTGGTTACTCCCACTTTGTCTTCAAGGTCTGAAATTCTATTTTCTGCTTCATTAGTTCTGCTGATAAGACTCTCTGTTAAGTTCTGGGTTGCAGATAACTTGTCTTCCAGTTCAGTTTTAAACTCAGCTTGAGTCTGTTTTAAATGCTCTAGGCCTGTTTTTGTTTCTTGAATTGTTTTTCTCAACTCCTCCAAGTGTCTGTTGTGTTCCTCTTCAAAGTGATTGATGCAGTTATTTAATTCTTTCCATATTTCCTCTTTCATAGTATTGAACATGGTCATATTTTGAAAGTTGTTATCCTGGTTCAGGATTTTTGGCTATTTTCCATGGGTTTGTTCTGGTTGGAGTCTATCATTATGGGATTAATTCCTTCAGTGGGAGATTTGTTTTTTTGGGTGTTGTTTCTCATGGATTTGCACTTTGATTTGGGCATTGTCGTTTTAACTCTTAAGACCTTTTTTCAATTTCTGCGCGTTTTTCACTGAACTGAATTATTTGGCCTGGAGCAGCTCCTGCATCAGCTGGTTGGTGGGAGGAGCTGGGACCAGTGGGTTGCTTGGGGTTTGGGGGTGGGCAAGGGGAACTTACCTAGATCGCCCTGAGTCCCAGCTGGACTGTGTCTGGCCCGGGCTGGTGGGGAAAGGGTAAATAAGCTTTTTATGCACTTGATAATCCCTAATAGTGGATTATGGCTGTAATTTTGATAAACATTCACCAATACTTAGTATTGTCAGTTTGTCTGTTGCTGGTGTGAATTTTCCCAGGACCTCAAGCATACTAAACATATACCTTTCCTGTTTGCTAAATATCACAATCAGAATGCTGTCATGTGTTTTTTACTATTCTTATAGCCATTCTAATTTGCTTGTACTATTATCAAACTGTGGCTTAATGACTCCTGATGTTATATACATTTTAATTCATTCATTAGCCATTCATAGATCTTACTTCAGAAACTAATCCATTTAAATACTAATCCATTCAAATCGCAGAACAAGCTGTTATTCAAGGGGCAAATCTCCACCTCAATGTTATAACTGAACTTGGCAAAGTCACCTACATATTCCTGGTTTCAAAGATATCAAAGATGCAAGAGGGAGGAAGTCTTGGTGAAAGTCAGGCAACATAATGTGTAGTAGGACTGGAGAGTCTGTCAGGAAGCCCAAAAGGGCAATTTGAGCTGTGGGGTTATTAAAGTCTGCTTTACCATTGAGAAGTAAAGATCCCAAAGATGCCAGAGCCAATGTTGGACATCTTCTAAGAAAGAAGCCAACACTGGAAAGAGCCAACCCAAAAGAGTGATATTTTCTATGGCAGCTTCACTGGAGGGATGGAACCAGAAGCCTTTTGGAACTGAAACAATTTCAAAAGGAAATTCATTTGTCAGTCTTGGAGCTGTAGGATGTAATGTCCTATTGGTTTTCTATAATAAGACTAATCTTCCCTGGATACATGCCCTTTGACTTTACAGAAGATTTTGGACTTTTGGACTGTTTTTAGACTATTGAAGCATTCTATGAGGACTTTTAAAGTTGGACTGAGTATGGTTGTATAATTAGATGACAATAATCCTATGGGGGCCAGTGGTGGAGTGCCTTGGTTTGAAATGTGAGTTGCCTCCCACAGGCTCATGCATTTGAATCTTTAGTTTTTTTGGAAAGATCATGGGCACCCTTAAGAGATGGAGCCTTGTTGGAGAAAGGCTATCACAGGAGATGGGCCTTGAGACTGATGGAGAAGTCTACTTTTGCAGTGGACAGTTTTGCAGGTCTCAGCCTCCATAAAGGACATGACCTAGATGCCTTCAACTTCTTCAATTCCTGATATTGAGCCTTTTAGGAAATCTCCCTCTGAGTATTTCTTCTCTTTTTTAAAATGTATTTTGTCTGATATTTCCATAGTCTTCTCTTGTGGTTGCTTTCTAGATGCAATGTTTTATCCTTGATTACTTTCAACGTATCTAATCTTTGATTCCAAAGTATATCCCTTGGGTTGATGGTAGAACTCAGTGGTACTCTGTACCACAGAACATATATAAATATAAATAAGCAAAAGATTGATTGAAACGATGTTTGGTGAGTCACTTGTAGAACCCAAAACGTTGATTATTCCATTACTATTCTGCTAAACTCTTTCAGCAGAAGTTTTAACCCATTTCCACTGAATGTGATTCCAGATATCATTTAAAGTAAGTATGTCATTAAGAGTCATTTTATAACTCTCTACATGTGTCCATCGTGCCTTCATATTTTTCAGTTCATTCATCTTGTGTGCGTGCATGTGCATGTGAGTGTGCATATGTGTATGTGTGCACCATTTCAACATGTGAATTGGGAATCATTCTGAATTGTTACACCTCCTTTCCGGTTTTGATGTGAGTTTTTCAAACTCTGCCTTCCATTGACTGAAATTGGGCACCATCATTTCTACCCAGCATTTTATGTGAGGTCTGGAGATCTGAATTCAGGTCCTTTTCCTTGCAAGGCAGAAGCTTTAACCCCTGAGCCATATCTCAGTCCCTGTTCCTTCTTTTATACCAAATAATTGTACTGTTAGGATTTTATTTCCTCTGGTGTTATTTAATACTTTTAAGAAACCCAAAATATTTATGGATACTTATGAGATTTGTTACAAATTTTAAGTTTATTTTTAACTAAAATAAAACATAAAATTTTATGCATTTATGGCATCACATGGTGTTTTGACATGTTTTCACAATATGTCATAATTAAATCTGTATGAAGAATATTCCTATCTTCTCAGTTAGGTTTTTATCATTTATATGCTTGGAGAATCAATCTTTTTAAATGAATGTAGCAGTTTTTCCAGAGATTATAGCATGTATTCTAGTTTATCAAAATCTATACTTTGGAGAACTTAAGATTTTACTGTGACTTAAAAGTCTAATAAAATGACAATTTGTTACAAGATCAATCTATTTCTTCTTATTTCTACTATGGCAGTAGTATCATGTATATGACAACATTATATGTTACAAACCCAACATACAGCATTATGATTGTGACTTCATACAACTTTTATTTGGAAAAAACTTCCGAAAGAGAAATTATATGTTTATTCTATCTTTTCAGTCATCCACAAATATTCCAGTGTTATTTTCTCTCTTTTTAGTGTCTTGTCTGTCCAGTGTCCCTTGTTTCAACCTGAAGAATTCCTTTTGTTACATTTTTTTAATCAAGCATGCTAGCAATAAATGCTTTCTTTTTGTCTCCCTCAGTGTTTTCAGATTGTTGCTATACAACCTTTTATGCTACAGTTTTTTTGTAATGAGAAATCATCCATTAATCTTATTTTCTCTTCCCTGACATGCTTTCAAGATTTTAGTTTTGGCTTTTATGTTCCTTCTTTGACCTTGACAGATCTACTTTATATTTATGCTATACTGGAATTTTACCTCAAATCATAAAAGCACTTTGATGATTATTTTTCAGATGTATTTCCTGCCCTTTTTTTTCTTCCAATGTTCTGGTCAGTCTTCTGTTATACTTATGATGGCATGAGTAAAGCTACATCTAAGACCTGTTCATTTTTCCTCAATTATTTTTCTGTTAGTCTAAGTTCACCAATTCCTTACAGTGTTATCTTATATCTGCCTATGTTGTATCTGCTATTGATTTTGTCTATTGAATTTTCCATTTCCATTACTATACTTCTTAATTCTTGGGTTTACATTTGCTTAATTTTGACAGTTTCTTTTATAAAAAAATAAAAATTTATAAGAACACTTCCCTTCAATATTTCCAGCTTGTGTTCCTTTAACTGCTAGAGATGTTTACAATAATTCTTTTGAAATGCTTAATACATAAACCGTAGATCTTAGATCTCTCAGAAAACTCTTATATTTTCCTTGAGGGTGAATCATACTTTCCTGCATGTCTACATATTTTCTATTTTTGTGATTATGGAAAATTGAATATCTTTTATATGTTATGCATTTTTCCATGGAAGATATTTTGGTTTTCTTCATAATTTCATATTTATATTTGGTATCATTTAATTTATTTTAATGTTCTATCTATTATTCCCAAATTTGTGATTAGTCAAGATACTGCTAAGTTTACTTCATTCAAATAACTTTTAGCCTAGTAACCAATGGATAACAATGACAAAATGAAAATCCTCAGATGCCTTAAACCTATAAAGTTCTTACCAGATCAGTAGACTTTGGAAGGATTTCAGGCAATGCTTAAACCTATGAAAGAGAGGCTGGACTTATTGCCAATTTTTTGCATACGTCTTGTTCCTCAGTCTTTTCCTTATTGGTCTATTCCTCTCTCTGCCTCAAAAGACCTACTGCATGGGCTTCTGAGATGGCTCAGGAGTTAATTCCTTGCCTCACAAATAGAAGATCCTGAGTTCAGTCCTGAATCCCACATAAAACACTAGGCAGAAATGGCAACAGCCTGTACTTCTGGCCCTGAAAAACAGAACCTGGAAAAATTCCAGAACAAAACAAAGAGGAGGTAGCACAAACCAAGATCATTCCCAAAGTCACCGTTGGGCCTCCATACGCACACGTGATGCCCTCTGATACACATATACAAACACACATACACACACACACAAATAAAAATAAAATAAAAATAAAAAGACCTATGACATATTAATATTTAGGACTTATTTTATTTTTTTCTTGATTGAAGGTCTCACGTTATATTCAATCCCAGGTCATGTTAACATTGGCATTTCTGAAAAACCAATACTTCCGATACTTGGCATATTGGTTTTCTTCCTGATGCCCCTCAGTTCACAGCTTGACCTCAGCTCTGACCAATAAGTTGCAGATAAGGCCTGGTAGGAAGATACCTGGTATTTGTATGTGCAATGTTATGTCTTCATAATCACCCAACAAGTTTTTGTCACATTAAAATAAAGTAAAATCACTAAAGTTCCTGTTTCATCAAACAGGACAAGTATACTAGCTAGATATAGGTATCAACTTAATATTTGTAGGCTGAGCTTTGGGCATATTGAAGAATTGATTGTTAAGACAAGTCCTAAACAACTCTGCAAGAGATTGTTTAATTGGTGGGTAAGGCCTAGCCAATGGGATTCTTCCCTATGTAGATGGATAAGATTGGGGGGGGGGTTGATAAGACCAGTGAGTTCCATGAATATAAGTCCAGTGTCATACTTTTTTAGCCCGGCCAGCAAATTGACATGCTTCAGCATATTTGGACAGACCTGCTGTCTAACAAGTGAGGTTTGCTCTTTTCTCAGCAGTGGATATGATGTGGCCAATTATCTCAGTTTCTAGCATAGGTATGACTCTCCTGCCAATCAGAACTAAGAAATTTAACTGGATAATCATGCCAGAATAAAATCCTTTGTTACCCTATGCCATTTTGTCATAAATTTATCAGCAAAACACAAGCAAACTGGGATAAGGGGCAAAAGAAACTTCATAAATTTGCACACATAAAAATAATTATATCTGATATTTTAAGCATTAAAACTAAGAAATCATGTCAAAATAAAGAATCTCTTTCTATATGAGGGATAGGCTTGTCTTTAGTAATTAACCATCATGGTTGCTGTGTTTTTCTCGCTAATAACCATAAACTAATGATTCTTTCTTGGCATAATATGCATATTAATTAGTTCCTACAGCACTTGTGAGACTTCTGGGCTATTCCCACCAGTAAGGTCAGGAAATGCATCCACCTTAGTTAGCAGGAAATTTAAAAATTCTGAAGCAAGCTAGGGTCACAGAGAAGAGTGAGCACCCCAAGGGAGAGGCAACCAGAGCTGAGCCTCTTAACATCACTGAAATGATACCATGTGACCTAATCAATGGACTTCATCCGTAAGCAGTCTAATCCCCAATACTCACAATTGGAAAGGACAATCCTGTTCGATTGAAATGTGGTCAGGGTGCTTTTGGATTTAGTGATGAGAATATAGGTGCTCTCTGTTAAAATTTAAGAATTCGGGATGTAATACCTCCAGAGGATTTGAGTTTAATGACTGGTGCTGAGCTGTGTATAATAACAATAATAGAGAGAATTTTAAACTGAGGCTATGATGTATATTGAGGCAAGAATAACAAAAATTTCTCAACTCTGTTCACAAACTGATAATCAGCTTTCAGATTTTAGAATCTAGGGAATCTTTGAACATGGAAAACTCAGTGTACAAATCAACAAGGAATTCTTTTTCATTTTTATATCATAAGAAATGATAGACTATAATTTCCCCAAAGTAATACGTCAATACTAATTTTGATTACTAAAAATCTAAACATACCTGAATGAATTATATGCATAACCATATATATGTTGATACCAAAGAAAAAATTAAATTGTAGATTTTGATGCTGCAAAATATTGTTAAATTATTCTCCTGTATGTAGCTAACTGAACTGTCATTACAAACATAATAATAACATTGAAGTAAGTAATCCCAAATTGTTAATAATTCTTAAGTGTGGAAGCAGCAGTGGAAGGGATAACTCATATATTAGGACAGGCCATAAAAACTTCTTTTTTAATGTTAAAATAACATTTATCAAGTCCTCTATACATATACTTTACTTGGTAGACTTAGAAGACTAGATTATTGTGAAATGTAATAACATGTACAGTGTACCTGGGACATGAAAAAAAATAATTCCGAAACCTTGTATATACATTGAGAATAATAAAATAGCAGAAATAGCTAAAAATGCCATTTTCAAGCCATGAATCTGAGGTCTACCAACAGCAAACCTTGAGAAAACCACTTAATTCTGTAACTTCAGAATCTTAATCAGAATACACACTTGGGCTTGTCAAGCAATCCTGATATGACCAGCTATTCTATTTTCTTTAAACGACAAAGACAAAAAGGCAGTAAATAGTTTTCAGGTAAACTATCTGGTGTTCTCTCTCAATCTCTCTCTCTCTCTCTCTCTCTCTCTCTCTCTCTCTCTCTCTCAACTCTCCCTGAAACTTTGACCTGACCAGGCTGAAATTCCATATGGCAATATTTAGCTTGAATTGCACAGGATTTCTTTCTGCCATGCAAGCTCTCTGGCTTCTTTCAAGGTCTTTAGTATGTGCATGGTTTTTCCATCTAGTCCAGCTAACAATATTGTGTATCTTCCTTGCCTTTCTAGCTTGTGGGATACAAAAAAATCGGGCCTTCAATTCAAAGCATCCTTTCAAGTTACATGCTTCTCTAATTCTCTAAATTTATGTGCAATAATCCATTAATCTGTTTCTAGAATGTGAAGCTTTCATTTAAGAGTTTAAAACTATGTATCATGAATGTTACAGCTACTTCTCCTAGTTCTGTGAGACAACATCTAAATTCAGCAGAAAGGAAGAAAGTGAGATTTATTTGGTTTATGGTTCCAGATGGGACATAGTTCCTTTTGTTTGGAATCTCATAGCAAAAAGAAGGACTTGGAGGCAGAATCAGGAAGCTGGTTCAGGTGACCTCAAGTATCAAGGAGGCAGAGAATGAAAGAGCTAACAGAGAGGAAGCTGAGCTAACCATGAAACCACAAGGGCAACCACTGTAATATGTCTTCCTCTAGCAAGACTCCACCTCCAAAAGGTATCACAACCTTCTAAAACACTGACATAATTTAAGGATTCAAATGGCCTGCCAGGGGCAACTTTCATTTAAACCATGAAAATGGGTAAAAGAATCGAGTTTTGTTCTAGCAGAGATACAAAATAAACAAAATTGTAGTATCAGGAATTGTTTATTTGGATGTGTTTGAGGCCAGAAAAGATCTTGGAAATATAGAATTAGATAGATAAAGAAAGTTAGACCATAAATATTGAAATAGAGGAATTATATTGAGAAGAAAAGTGTGACAGTTAATATCTATTTTAAACTCTATTGGATTTAGCATCTCCTGGGAGACATACCCAGGGGTGTGTCTATAATGATGTTTGCAGAAAGATTTAACTAAGTAGGGAAAACCCACCCTGAATATGAGGTGGGGTGTTAGAATGGAAAAAGGGGAAAGCAAGCCAAATACTATTCATTTCTCTATGTTCCATGATTGTAGATACACTAGGACTAATCCCCCCAATCTTTTGGTGCTGCAGGTATAATTCCTTTCACTGTCATGACTTTATTACCATTATGTATACACTCAAATGTGATCAAAATAAATGCTTCCTGCCTTAACTGCTTCTTATCAGGAAGTTGGTTAAACCAATAAAACAAGTAATCAATACAGAAGCAATTCATTTTACTTGTATTTGCTGCTAAATGTTGAACTAATCTCTCCATGTCCATATGATTTAGTAAAGCCTCACAGTTTGTGAATAGTTAGATCTCTTACCACAGTAAGGATGAAAATTAGCCAACACTTGCTTTGCATGGATCATATAGTTTGTACTCACCAGAGTCTGCATTTGAGCTAAGTCATGTTAGCATCAAAACTTTTAGTTCTTCACTATCCCAGCAGTCTCCCAGACAATGAAGACTTGGGTTTGGGTGAGAATGAACCTACCTTTCTTTCATTTTCATGGATAGAGTAGTTTTTACAATTTCATTAAAAATGTCCTTTCTGGCAATCAAAATATGTGAAACTCAAACACAAAGTAATCAATTTAAACATCTCTAGTTGTGTCATCCAAATCAGCTGCATCCTTATAATCAGTTAAATATCTTCAGGGCATTCCATTCATTCACTTAGAAAGTTTGAATTAAAAAAAAAAAAGAAATGATGTGGGAACCTTTCAATCTTTGAAAAATGAAAGTTCATACATATATATGAACTTATATATATATTTATATATACTTATATATACATACACAAATATATACATATTTGTGAAGCAAATACAATCTTTATATATAAATATATATTTATCTATATATGTTCATTTATATATATATAAATAAATGAAATTGCAAAACCAAAAAAAAAAAAAAAGAAAGTTTGAATTGCTGCTATTTCCAAAAGGTGAGGGATGGCTAGAAAGAAATCCATTACAGTGTTATTAAAATACAGAATAAGACAAAGAATTTATTCAAGTGTTAATTCAACCATTTCATGGATATCCACATTAATGCCTTTTCAGAGGCTCTGTTTTCACAAAATCGACAATTAACTGGGAAACCTTTCTTAAAGTATAACCAGGCAGAAACATGCACATGAAGGGAAACCTTGAAATCTGAATTTTTCAAGTACTGGGGAAAAATAAAATGTACATAATCATTTTCATCTTTTTTATTCATGTGTGGATATATAATAAATGCATGTGTGTATGTATGTCTATTTTGTGGGTGGGAGAACACACGTGTGCAGATGCTCATGAATGTGCATGTACAGGGAGAACCCAAGGGTAATACTGGGACTCATCACTCTTCTACCTTATTGCTCTGAGGCTGGGTCTCTAATCAAACCCACAGGCATTGTTCAGACTAGTCTGTGTAGCCAGTTTGCTCTGGGGATTCCAGCATCCACTTCTCTGGACTGGAATTACAGACAGACTGCCTCAACTGCCCGTTTTATGTGGATTTTGGGTGATTTGAACACTTGAGCAGCATTTTCCCAGTCCTTCCTTCATCTTTCTTGAAAGGAGTCTAATTGCATATGAGACATGATCTCCCCAGCCCCAACAGCCACATCCCAAAGAATTACTTGTAATTTTCGAACCTGGGTTGTGCTGTGTAAAGACTCACTGTTCTCCATTTCCCTTTCTTGTCAGGGCCATCATTTCAATTGGCATCTCAGGAAAAGAGTCCAGCACACAGACGTATTTATTAGGCCAAGACTAGCTCACAACATGTCAGACTATGTCAACAGTTGCATGCTTAGAACAACTGGTTATCTTACATAATCAGCTGCATAATACTTGGCACAACTAATTCTTTTTTGTCTTTAATTTTGACCACGAGAACCATTTATTTACAATATAGACCAAATTTAAATCTCTTTTGCTTTAAAAACAAGGCCAAACTGCCAAAGCTGGCCTCCTGTTTGTGCCCTATAGTATAACATCTCTTGATTACTCTGACAGAGTTCCAGTCACAGGGTATGAGTCAGAAAGAGGATTTTCAATGTCCAGCAGCTCAATGTGTCAGCCATGACATTTCTGAAAGTTCTATTTTTATATACAGAGTGAAGGAAAAAAAATCACTTCTTTGTATCTGTCCTTTGCAAGATTCTCAGTTTAACTCCAGCTTAGATATGTACAATGCTGAATGCATTCTTAGTTAACATGACAAGCGACTGACATTTTTAAACTGGAATAATGCATGTGTTGAAAAAATAATCTCCCCAAGTTTGTCTCTTCCACATTCCTACTCCCTCTTTCAAACATGAGGACTGTTAAAATGCAATTGAAATTATACAAAACGCAATTCATATCTTCCTATCATTTTAATCCTTTTTCATACTGTTGTATAGCTTAACTAAAAATGTTGAAATATAACTCACTTGGATTCAAATATTATATGAATTAAGTGCCAGTATTGTTTGGAAGCTCCTTTTAATTGGTCTATTGGGAGGTTTTCTGTATATATTAAAATGATTGTGTATGTGAATTACAATGGACTTACCTTTCTATTGTGTTTAAATATGTATTTGAGGCAAAACATTTTAATATGTCCTGGGCTAGACTTTATTGCTGAAATTATTGGTTTGTCAATCGTGGCATAAATGGGAATTTTGGATTGGCTGTCATATCCATGTCAGCAAAGCCCAAGAAGTGCATGGCTCTGGCTGTTTTCCTTATTTTTATTTATAAATTCTGTTTCATAACAGCAATAAGATGCTCCGGGCCGTGCAGTTCTGGGGGATTATTGCACTTGTCAGGAGGTAAAAATCACTGCCCCTCTGCCTTGTGTCTGGGAACACCACTAGAGGCAGGTAATCACTGAGAAGCACAGCTTCTGGACTTTCTTAATGCTTTGTGATGATATAGCTAACTTTTAAAATAAATCATTTATTTTGAAGGCTGGAAGTGCCATGAAAGAATTCAACGAATAGCTAGAGAATGGAAAAGAAATCAAAATATAGATGAGAGAAGCAGAAATGCCCAAGCAGTGGCCATCTGACCATGAGTCCTAGAGGATTTAAAAATCTAAAATTAAGTGAGTGTCATATTAAAATTGAGAGTCTTCTCTATGGTTGGTCAAAATGTAAGCACCGTTATGTAAATGTTTTTACCTTGATACTCAAAGTTTGTTTTCTGTCTTACAAATAAACATTAAAATATTTATGTAAGAATACATACATAATATATATTGCATATATAAGTATACCCGTATCACATTTGGGAAAATATAAACTTCCTTATACGAAAGGAAAGACTGTTTTTAGCTATTAAGAAAATTTAAATGTTATAATTAACATGAAATTTACAATTAAAATGATGAAAAGTTATACTCTTGAAAAGTATGAAGAGTTTAATCTTTTTAGCTAAGTGGAATATAAAATCCAGACTCTGGTTACACAAGAGTAGACAGAGACTTAAACTTACAAATAAATTCCTATTTCTATATAATAATTTGGAAGTCAGTCTAGATTTCTTTATCATTGCATTTGTCCCAAGGAACAACATAAAATGAAGGAGGCCAAATTACCCTTGCAGGAAAAGAATATCAAAGTTTTTCTTGGAAAAGAGCCAGTTTTAGGTAGGGGGTGTTTATGGCCCAGGGAGTTACTGTAGCAATAGAAAAAGATTAATAATTTGCACATGTGAGATTCTTGGAAGGCAAGATACAGCTGTAAAGAATTAACCTCTCTTGAGAGATGTAAAAACAGAGCAACTGAGAGGGAACCTGTTGGGAAGGGCTGAAACCATTCAGACTACAGTGTCCTCAAAGAAGAGCAGAGAAAGTACATTACAGAACTGACAGCTTTTGTCTGTGCTTATAAATGAGCAGATAACTTTAGAAATCCTAAAACAAAAGGAGCCAGTAGTGACCAATTAAAATGTATCATTGAAATGCTAAGTAAGCATTGTAATGAGTTGTTTAATGAAATGAAGTGCTGCAGGGTTCTACTGGTGTGTCTGTGTCCATTCACTGTGAAAGGTGAGCAGGACAGTCCAGGGATGCTGTGTTCCCATTGTCTTGAGAAATCACCTTATTGACTGCTATAAACTCCCCCCCCCAGCTTCCACAGATCTAAATTAAGAGAGAAAAGGGTAAACAGATCAAGACATGTTGTTGATCATAAATAAGAAGTCCAAGTTTTATTTTAACTGAAATAGGAAAAGGAAATGGTTTCATCTCCATGACAAAATCCCAATATAACCTTCTTAAGGAAATTAAAAGACAACTTAAAAAACTGATGATGATATGTAGAACACTGTCAAATCCCCTCAAAGTAAATCTTCATCAGTCCAGTTCCATATGAGCCTGAAGCAGAAATGGGAAAACATGCATGCCTGATTTAATGCATTATTCAGTTCCTTTAGTATTTCCACAAAGCAACAGGTTAATAGTTTTCCACATGTGAATTCCAGTCCTCAGATAGTCCCTAAGACACTCTCAGGAGCCCAATGAGGTCAGGCTTTTTTTTTTAAATAATAATAACAGTACTAGGACACTATTGTTTGCTTAATTTTCCTTCTTTCAGTGTGCTTAGTGTTCTCTCCAGTGCATGCATGACACCAGGTAGCATCCTTCTGATGGCTAATGGAATGTATGCTTATAAATTCTATGCTCTTTGGAATATTTTAGATAAGTTTTTTGGGTTGTCAATATTGTCTTAAAGTCTAAAAGAAACACACACACACATACACATGTATGGACATACATGTACACATAGATTGAGACAAAAAAATTTGAAAAGTATCAAAATACATGGTTACTTTATCCACTTCAGAAGAACATGTTTACCCCAAGTTTTTGATATTTTCAAAGCATTCTAAGTATTGTTACATATGTTTTGTCACCATTATGATAATCAAAGGAAATCTGTCTGTTTTATATACACCTCGACCTCTCTAGCCTAATAATAATCTGTAACTAATGAAATGAAATCATATTTCTCCGGTCTCTTGACAAATCACCTACACTTCCAAGATCTGTGTAACTATCCTTTTCCTAAATCTCTCTCTCTCTCTCTGTGCCCCCTCTCTATTTCTGTTTTTTTCTCTTTCTCTCTTCCTCTCTGCCTCTCTATCACACACATACACACAATCTCTCTCTGTCTCTATCTCTTCATGCTTAAACTTATGTTAAAAAAGCCTCTTCCTAGTAAACATACATAAGAATGTCTTCTACTTAGAAGACAACTTCAATGTTGCTTCAAAAGTAAATAAACAAGCAAAAAAACTTAAAAAAGCAACCTTAGCGTTTATTGTACACAGGAAAGGAGCAATCCTGGATGATTGCGCAGATGTCCCGCTGGCCCTTTGGAGACTCCTGTAGAACATGCATGATTTCTGCTGAAATAGTAGAAAAACTATCATTTTCTGATTTCCCACTTAATGTTTCTGTGCTTATTCTTGTATGCATATGTCATAGTTAGGCTCAGGTGGCAACTTGACAGTTGAGAGTTTGAGCTCTAGGCACATTTGTAGAGAATTAGTGGTTGAGTTAGGTCCAGAGTAAACTTGAAGGAGATTGTCTAGCTGCTGGGGAAGGCCCATCCCATGGTGGGTGGGACTAAATCCTGGAATAAAATACAGACATCTGGTTGACAGAATTGGCATCCTTTTGTACACTTGGCCAGACATGCTGGTCTGGCAAATAAGGATTGTCCCTCTTGGCCATTATATATCCCTGGTGTTGGTGCTTGTTCTCCCATCAAGCTGGACAGACTATAACCAGACTATGAGTAAGAAAATAAACCCCTTGTTCCCTTAAACCGTTTGATGGTCATTTATCAGCAACTATGCAGGTGAACATGCAACAGTATGTCATTTTATTTGGTCTTTTAAGGACCTCTAAGACGGGAACATCCACTCTATGAATACTCAGGAATAAATTGACAACAGACAGATGAGCAAGAAAAAAGGTAATGTAGATTTACTAACATGCATATCTACAGTTGTCACACAAAGTGTGAACTCAAAGAATTTGATTTGTCAACTGGTTAACGTTTAGGGTCACTTATAAGAGAGAAGAGGGATATGGAACCAGTTTGTACCACATTCTCAGATGCTGATTATTTAGTTACAGCAGGTCTTTGAAACTGCCTGTAGGAGGCTGTCTTCGTGGCTTCCATTGAGGCGAGAAGACTTTCTCAGTGAACACAGCATTACTCTCCGTGCTGGCCAAAACTATGATGTGAGCACTGGCAAGCTAGTTGCCGTGCTCTGTTTCCCTCTGTCTTGACTTTGGATGTGGCATGGCCAGTTTTCTCTGCTCCTATCAGTCAGTGCCTACTTGCCATGATGGACTGCGATTGTGAATTGGCATAAAACCCTTTCCTCCCCTCTAAGTTTATAGAGAATGTATTTATTGCAGGAAAGGATTGTGAAGGCAAGAAAAATTTAGGGAGATAGTAAATAATTTTAAGGGAGAAAAAGAGTATATAGGAAAGATCTTGGTTAGGACATTTTCTCTGAGTTACAGATAAGTGTTTAATCTTCAGCCGCTTCCTTTGTGAGGTGAATTTATTTATTTGTTTATTTATTTATTTATTGTTGGTTAATAAAACTTCAGTAACACTGAAAGCAATTTTTTTGTTTTTTTTTTAATTTTTTATTATTATTTATTCAATTGTGCGTGTGTGCGTATGTATGTGCGCATGCATGTGTGTATGTGTGTGTGTAGAACCACGGACGAATCGGGAACCACCATGGACGCCTCCACCTCCTTCTGCCCCAGGATTCACAGGCTCCGCCCTACCAGGACCAGAAGCGCAGGCCGCCCCTGCTTCCGCCTGGCGTCTATACGTGGGATCTGGGATCCCAACTCAGGACCTTCTGCCTGCAAAGGCAGAGGCTTAACCCCTGAGCCACCTCTCCAGCCCCATTGAAAGCAATTGTGACCCTGTTTGGTGGGCCCAACTTTTATGTAGATAAAGGAACTATGGAGAAAGCCCTCCTTCATATGTTGCCTTCAAAAGGTTCCCAGTTTGAATTTCAAGGTGGGAATTTTTCTGAGTTACGTCAGCTTCAATAACAATCCTGTGTGGTATATGAAACACAGGGAAAACAAAGGGAAAACAAAGACAAAAAGATCATTTCACTCTTCCATTCTATAAGAAATGGACAGGCTTAAGATGTGGAATGAATCGTCCATTGTTGTACACATTAGCTACACAGGAGACAAGTGTTAAACCAATGTCTCGTGATTGTAAAATCCAGAGCTAGCTCTCTGTGCTCTCTCTGGAATTAAGATCTAGTTATCCCTTTAAAACTGTTCATAAACAGAAGCTTCATCAAATCTTTATTATCTGTCTTCTCTCCTTCTTTATAAGAGGAAGCAAGAGAAAATTAGTCCTGTTATGCATTCTGAGTTTCTCTCAAGAGTTTTCTTCTGAATGCTAACTTTTCAAATAATGTCATGAAGACATGATTCTCCAGGGAGCCTTCTGTTAGCATTGCCTTTCTATTAATTAATGAGAAGTTTGGACAATAATTTATGGAAGATATTCTTGGGAGATGACAATAATCCTTTCCTTCCTTTTTCTCCAACCTACCTTCCTTTAGTGGACACAGATCCAAAAGAGATATTGACATTTGCCTTCTTATATGTATGGAAATTGTGATCCAAGGAATTTAAAAATAATAATTTACTTTCAATTCAGAGTATGCCTTTTGCACACTTAGTGGAAACCCTAGTTATCTAGGATCACAAAAGAAAGATAGTAGCTAAAAAATGAATGTCCAAGACTGATCTTTAGTATCTTTCATTTGACAAGTCCATTACATCTCATCACCAAGCCATTGCTAATAGATCATCTTTCCTTGCTCCATAAAGTCTTGTTTCTTACTCAGCCTTCAACATTGATATCTTAATTTTCATCTTCAGTTTAACTTGTATATGTTTGATGTAGAAAATATGACTTTAACCACAGCATGATTTCTGTGAAGAACAAGGTAATCTCCTACCAAGGTGGAATTTCTACCCTTCTTGGAATTGCATGGTCCCACTATCAATTTTTTCCCTGATTCAAACCTGATTTGGTCAGTATTTTTAGACTTCAGTAAAATATTCACAAACAGATATAGTCAAACAGCTGCATTGCAAGGCTCCGAATACCATTCCTTTAGGTATATATTCCTAATAATTTCTCTTCATTGAAATTAGCACTGTGCATACATACAAGAACAGGAGCATTTGTCAGGCTCTGTTAGTTAACGGTGACTCTACTATGAAGACCACAGAAAGTTCAAACAAAATTAATGCAACGATTTAGCACAATTCTATGTTTAATTAACACAGTAATGGTTTGCATTCCAACTCAGTCCTTTGTCTACAGCAGCATCATTTTATCATACAAAATAGAATAAGGAAGTTGACATTTATGATACTTATATTGCAATTATGTTCTATCTTATTTATCTTATGAATAAATCTGGCAAGAGGATAAGGTTTACAACTGATAAGAGGTTAAGTTAAATCATGTTCCTGGTTTCACCATCCAAACCAAGGATGCTAATGAAACTGAATCAGAGAATTTTTACATTCTAGTTAGAATTTTAGACTCCTTTGATTACTTTGAAATTACTTGGCTACCAGATATGTTTTTTCTTCTCTGAGACATTATTTTTACCAAATATCTTTGTATTGTGGACTTTTTTATAAGATAGCCTATTGGGACTGCACAAACTATTCTACTCAAAGAGTTTCACATTAGTAAACTGAAATTTAGACTTGGTAAGAATTATGCACATGGCTGAGTCACAAGCCCAAAGTTCTCAAATCCATTTACTACTACCTTGTTCTGATTAAAAAAAAAATTATTAAGAAATTTTACTTTTAGGTTGGATGAAGGTAGAAGAGGGTGGAAGAAGGGTGTGTGGATGGGGAGAGTGGGAGAGGAGGGAAGTGGGTGAGGAAGGGTAGGGAAAAGATATTAACTCAGAATGTTTGTAAAAAAATTAAAATAAAATAAAATAATAAAAGAAATTTTGCTCTTGACAATTTGCATACATATAGCATATTCTAATTACTTTTTCTCAAACCTCTCTTACTTTGCTCCCACACCTGCAAGACTATCTTCGTCCCTACAAATCTTCCCACACTAGCTGTGTGCCCACCTGACAAGCCGACCAGATCCCATGATCACACAAATGACCCTGGTCAAATTCGGTGGGACACAAATCAGAACAAAAGCCTTAATTTCTTTTAAGACTAAAATAAAATTAAACGACTCTGTAAACAATATGAACCGACAAAAGTTTGTCTAAAGCAAGACAATTTAGCAACAATATAAGGACAGAAATGAAAAGAAATACACTTGAAAGCAAGAATGAAAATTTGGCAAACGCTCTTATTATGTTAGCCTGCTTTTTGGATCCCTGGCCTGGCATAGCTTGTTTTCTAGAATGTTTTGATATAAAAATAAGGAATTATGAGGAAAAAAAGAATAAAATCAAGTTAAACAAAAATCCATATGAGTGTGCGATGAGAGAATTCCTCCCATTCAAGGAAAGACTGAAGAGTACGATCCACAATATGTTCAGTGGTCATCGTTGAAACCGGCCTAGGTTTTACTAAGAGAGATTAGGATTTGTTTTTAGAAATGATTTTATTTTATCAATCTCTTCACTTCACAAATCATTCCCCCAAATAGGAATTCAACCCAAGTCCAGTGCTTTAGAACTTCAGAACTTCTGAGATTTGGGTTTGGTTCTCTAATCCATTCCTGAACTCTGACCCGCCACCCCCACTTAGAGGTAGGTAAGCGTCACAGGGACTTTGCGGTGTGAATGGACTGAATTGTGGAGACAATCGCTTGTCAAGTTTGTTGGGTTTTAAATTTCTCAAGCCACTCGTCCAGTGTTTGTATTCCCAGGAGGACTGCAGGGAAGAATTTTCAGAAGTCAGAAGAAAAGTGCATCTTGGACTTGTGTGGTAAATTCAAGAGCGGCAGGACCAGAGCGTGGAGCAGAATTCTGTTGCAAAGAGATGGGACAGGTATCTCTGGTAACTGGCCGGAGCAACAGTACCAGACAGAGAGATTTGCTTCATCTAGTATCAGTCAATATGCCAAGATTTTAGCTGTAACTCGGCAACAGGACTTGGCTGGAGTATTCTTTGGGTAAACACATTAGTTTTCTGTAGCATTTACCTGCAATGCCCTCTTCAGTTAAGCATTTCCTGAGGAGGATTCTGACATCTGTTTATTTTTCCAACCAACCAAAGTTGAGAGAGATTCTGACATTTTTGTTTGGGAAAAATCTTTGAATACTTGAATATTTTCTTTTTTTAATTGAAATTTGGAGAGAGATTGAAGCTTAACTCAGTTAACACCCCCTTGTTCACCTTACCATTGTAATTACTGCAAAAGAAAGACAAAGTTACTTGCTCCTAGGCAGCTTGGGGGTAGCTGCTGTTAAGTCCTCTCTGGAGTAATGTTTCTTGTGGGTCAGTCTAAAGAAACTGCCAGCAACAATGGCAATCCCCAGGGGACCCGCCGGAGGAGGCCTAGATTCAGCTGCCAGTCACCTTCAGTGCAGAGCCATCAAATCTGTTTACACAAAAGCCGGTTATCACAAACCCTTTGAAAAACTATGTAAAGAGGAGATTTACCCATCCTTGAACCTTAGACTTGTTTTGTTTTGTTTTGCTTTGCTTGAATCCCTCCTTTCTCTGGTTCTATCTTTCCTGCCTACCCCCAACCCCAACTCCCTCTGGGAATTTCTGAGGGTTCCCCCATTCTTTTGTTCTACCCTAGAGCTCCTGCCTCTCAGCCTTAACACCACTTTTAAAAAAGAAATAGTTGGTGCTCTTGTATGAGCAAATTTAATTCTAATATTGTGTTTTCTAAAGGATAAAATTGGCAGCAGCCTGAAATCAAGGTGTCAGCAGGCTATTTGGGGCCACATAACTCTGTACTTCTTTCTTCCTTTTGCCCCCTCCCCTTCTGTCCCACATCTCTCCTCTGCTAAATCCTAAGATTAAGGACCCACGAAGGTGACTCAGAATGATTTCCTTATTTGAAGATCCATTACTTGTATTTTCAGAATCTTTTCCCACTTTGATTAAGATACATGAATTCTGAATATTTGACAGGCACATATATTTTTGAAGGCTACTATTAAATTCACAAGACATGGAAGTTATTAATTTATATTTCAGATTTTTTTAAAATGTTTTGGGTTTTCAATTTGTGCTAGTTACATACAGGTGTCTACTGGGCAATTGAAGAATGAGCTTTGGACACATCTGTGAAGAATTAACATTTAATGCAAATCCTAAGTAAGCTTCCAGGAAAGCATCTAATAAATGTGGGAAAACCCAGCCCATGGACCATTCCCTGTTCAGGGAATAAGATGGAGAGAGCAGGTTCAGTGCTTTGATTTTGATGGACTTGTCTGGCAAGCGAAGTTTGCCCTTCTCTTGGAATTTCCTGTGGATATAGTGTGGCCAAGTCCCTTGGCTCCTGATATTGTTATGAACTCTCCTATCAAGCTGCACTATGAACTGCAATAAAGAATAATAAGTTAAAATGTTCCCTTTTGTTGTTTGATGATGAATTTTTGGTAAACTACGCTATTCAATTTTTGTGTTTTTTAATTATTTCTGAGGTCTTTAATATATACTTTTAATGACTAGCATTTGTTTCCAACAATTGACTTGAAAATTACATTTAATCTAGTAGATCTTCAAATGAAGAATTCTTTTGTTGTTATTAAATGTGGTTCTGAATGACCCGGAACTCACTACATAGCCTCACATAGCCTCAAATTTATGGTAATCCCCGTGCTGTGCAGCCTTCTAAAATCTAAGATTACAGGCATTAATACTCGCACCCACTCCAGATAGGAATTCTTTTAAAACTTTTATGACTTAGTTCTAAGACCAAAAAATTCACTAAGAAACATATGTAGATGACACGTCAGGTGTAGGAAGGCATATATCTTTGTCATTTTTTCTGTGAGGAAGTCTTTATTTTCATAATGTAAGCAGAGGCCAAGTTAACAACTTATTAATATCAACTATATCATGTTACAATCATTTGTTGGAAATACATTGAAGATGAATTAATTTTTTGACAGAGAAAATGCATTAGAAATGCATGCAAATTTCATTGAACGATGATTGGGAAACACTTTAAATTCATCATATCTTTGTAAGATATTAGATGTAAGATATTAGAAAAGGAAATAAACAGTCTTTATTGCAAACATGCACACTAATGATAAAAACATTTCATAAAAACAGATGCTGGTGTTTTTAAGTTGAAATTTAAGACAGATTACAACTGAAATGATTGTTTCTAAGATTGAATTTTTTTCCTTTACATTCCTTTTCTAGAGGAAAATTATCTTAGTCAACATTATTTTTGTAACGAGGAAGCTTACTTGAATTTGGAAATTAGAGTGCAGAGAAAACATTCTAGAAGAAAACTAGTCTAGCAAATAAGATGCAGAAAGAATGAAAATAACTGGTAATGAAAATAAAACATAAAATAGTGATGTTCTATGTAAAAGTATCAAACAAAGAAGTCCTTAAATGGGAAAAATTACCAATTTAAACATTGGGGGAATTATTAAAATTAAAGGGTAATTTTATTTTTGATCCAACTTTGTATTTAATATTAGATCAAAACTTCAGCAGTTCTCATGGCCTTAAACAGGACATCTAAACCATCCCTCACCCCAAGATTTAGGGAACATTGTAGAAGAGGGGGTGGTAAGGTTATAAGAGCCTGAAAAGGGCAAGGGTGTAACCAGAGATGATCTCTGAACATGACAGGTCTATTACGTCTATGAACTTACTGCAGTTATGTGTATTTTCATGAGACTTTGCATGGGATTTGAACTAATATTTCACAATGGAAAGGGGAAAGATGCTAAAAGGCCCCACACTTCCCTGGGTTAATGCTGATGGATTGGGGGAGGGAAGATTTTATTGTCAATAGTAAAACCACTGATATATATGATTGATTCTATATAAAATACATGGCATCAAAGGCAACTCAGATGAAACTCAGTGAGCCACACTTATGAAAACACATGAAAACAGGAAGAATGATTGAAGAAAATGGAAAAAGAAGTAAGATGGAATTGGAGATAAAGATGTGAAAATATCATGCACAAAACTCTAAAAGCATAAAAAGTTTTATATTAAAAAAGACTTTAGTATTCTACTGCTTGCATGAAACTTTCCTTGATTAACACAGAGTTAGTTAATCCACTCAGAACTTCTGGGTCCCAGATTTTCCATTGTAAAAACAGAAGAATATCTCTGACAGTGTTCATCATGTGATAATCATTTAAAAAAAAATCTGGCAGCAAAACAGGAGCTTTATGGAAGCATATTAGCGAAGTCCCAGCAGTGATCTTTCACCAAATCAGACCTTAAGTCCCTGAAATAATGTCTTCATTTTTGATCTTTTTAAAAATTTTTTTATTATTATTTCTTATTTATTCAATTGTGTGTGTGTGTATGTGTGTGTAGAACCACAGATGAATTCGGGAACCACTATGGACCGCCTCTGACTCCTCCTTGTTCTCTCTGCCCCAGGATTCACAGGCTCCGCCCTACCAGGACCAGAAACGCAGGCCGCACCCTGCTTCTGCCTGGGGTCTCTACATGGGGTCTAGGATCCGAACTCAGGACCTTCTGCCTGCAAGGCAGAGGCTTAACCCCTGAGCCACATCTCCAGCCCCTTCACTCTTGGTCTTTAAGCAGTTACAATTAGAGTTGTTAACTTGCTAGGAAGGAATAAGGATGCCCTAGTAGAATAACATGAGAAGTTCTGAGAAATAGATAAAATGAGCTGAGAAAGACCTTCTGTTTAAATAAGGTGAACTGATGCAGAACATTCCCAAAACAAACAGACAAACAAGCAAAAAAAAAAAAAAAAAAAAAAAAAAGCAAAAAACAATGTGTGTGTGAAGATTTCTTGGTATCACTGGAATATGCTGATATCAATTTTGCAAGCTTAGCTTTTATATCTCAATCTACTCTTCGTAACTATTTCCCAATTATCTCTTTTCTCACATACCAGCAATAGGATTTATTCAATGTCATTTCCAGAAGTAACACCTTAAAAAACACTTTCAGAAATAGTTTCTCAATTTCAGTGCACTGATACTTTTGCAGCTACAAAAGCAGAAAACAAAATATCTTGAATCACGTTAAAGACCAAGATTTCTTGGTATGGCATGAGTTAGTTTTTTAAAAAAAAAAGTGTATAGACATTAACCATTAGCACAGGTAAAGAAAATTAGTAAAATGAATCATATAGGCCAGCTAACATTTGTGCTTTACCATTTTCCTTTAAAAGTACCTGGGCATACTTTCTTGATTCTTTTTCAGCTATTCTTAGAACAGTTAAACTATGTTAGGATTCTTTGTAGATGGAAGGTTTTATCTAGGTGAACCGGGATGAAGGTTTTCTTTGACAAAAATTTCACTTTGTTTAGCCAGCAAAATCTACTCCTTGCAAGACTTGAAATTAATTCTTAAAGTATTTGTTCCTAGATCCTCAAAAATGAACTCCAGTTACGGCGTCCTTCATTTATGTATTTTTGGAGTAGTACATTTCCATTTTAAAGGAGTCAAATATATTATAAGTAAGGGAATCCATTTTTTGTGGAACCTATTGATGAAACTAAGCATGCACTATTATAAATGTGTGTTAATATCAGCGTTCCTTTCTCTAAGAAGAGAGGAGTATAATAATCATCAGTATTGTCATTTTTGACCAAAATGACATTTTGGACTATAAGCATAATCCAGAAAAATTGGCCAGTTACAACTGGAAAACAAAATCCAGGCCCACGATCTTAACCATTTAAAACCTTGAGATTTCATAATTAAGCATCACCGAACCTGGTTCCATCTTTCTTAACAGCTCTCTGGAGAAAGTCTAAAAGCCAGGCCACTCTGAGCTGAGCTGCAGATGATTCAGTAGGTGGCACAGTTTTCACTGAGTCAGTACTGAACTGATGCCCCAGCATGGTATGAGGGGGCACTGCACTGCTGGAGGTGTCGTCTAATGGATGGGGGTAAAACCAAGGTCCTGACCACTAGCAGTTATTAAAAATCCCATGGCACTTTTCAAAAGAGTAAAGATGATGTTAAACCCTGTGTCCTGGCTAATTTCCAAATTGGGCAATTATATTCTGCCTACTTAAAATTTCTCTGTAATTTTAGTTGGATAATATATTCTTCATCTTCTGCCCTATGCTTTGGCTGTTCCCAGCTCGAGGTAGATGCATTTCTGTGTGGAAGGAAAGAATGCTCCTTTGAAAAAATGTCTAGCAAGGTCTGGGACCAGAGGATGAAAGGGAAAACTTCCATCTATCAGAACAGGTGCCATATTCGTTTGTTTCTCCTGTGATTAGACTGACTGTAAGTAAATTGCCAAATAGGTGTCTTTAAAAAAGAGCCTCGTCAGACACTCAGAGGTGCTATGCTTGCAGGGGCTTGCAGGACAGACGTTTTAATTCTATTAGGTTGTGACTAAGAAATGAGGCTTCTCTTGAAGTGAATATATTATGCAAATATTAATAATTTAAGCATAAAATTATAGATATTTAATAGCAATAATTGAGTTTGCTAGCATGTGTCTAGCAAGACCAATCACATTCATTCTGCAACTCTAGTTTTATCTTACATTTAGATGCAGCAGATCTCATTTTCTCCAAGTCAGTGATTTCAAAAAGAAAAGAATAGTTGAGGAATACATTGAAAGTATTTCTTTAAAAATATCGTGGTTAGCATCCTTTGAATTTAGAGCAAGCCTAGAGAAAAACATAGCTGAATGTGGATGACTAAAGACAGGTTCCAACTTTCTTTGGTGCTCGAGGATAACCACAGGCAAAACTGTGAAGAAGAGTCTAGTGATGGCACTTGCATTTATTTTGGCTGTTTAGCTTCCAGGATGCTTATCTAGAAAATAACAACATAACACAAAAGCTATCTGTGACAGTTTTCTCAAGAGAGCAAATATTTTTCTTTCTCGTGAATAAACAAGTTAAACACAAACACGGTGCTACTATGACTTTCCTATTATTACTTGTTTTGTTCAATATTTTGTCAAAAAGTCTTAGAGCACTGTATCCTCACGTTTCTATTTCTCACAATTAATTTTATTTGTATGATAGACTTTTTCAACTTTCACAAGCTATTCTGCTTAATAAATTATATTAAAAGCATACAATATCATTATCAATACCAAACTAATGAAAAAGAATATACAACATCGAAAGAAACGCCTAGTAACACTCGTAGACAGTACTACTTACTGTGCTGAATAATTGTGGTAATTCTGATTGCAAAACTTTTGCTTCTGCTGCTTAAGAAATCCTGTGAAAATACAATAGTATCCTTCTAGTTTGGCCTGGCTTTTAGAAAAAAATAGTAAAATATTTTTTAGCATGACTTTTACAACTGCAACACACTACATTTAGTGACAGTACGAGTTCACTTTAAAATTGGAAAAAGTAGTCACTGATCACTTCGTCTGCTTAGTATGCAGCCCAGAGGATTCAGAAAAAGATTACATTTACCATAATTAACATATATGTAAATGGAGATCATGGCTATGAATGATAAATTTTCATAGCAATTTAAACCTTGTACAAATTAATCAACCATACAGACACTTGATTAATGAAAAGCAGTGTCACTTAAAAATGCAACATGTTAATATATATTACTGTTATTGCAGATCAAAGAATCTTTAAATGTAAACCAATTAGAGCAAAGTTCAACCTACATTTTTAATAAATGTAATTCTTGCATAATTATGATGATAATATGAAAAATTCAGGCAGTTTCATATTTATTTACTAAAATTTTAGTGGAAAGTCATGCCTTTCGATTTTAGAAGTATCATTGCAGTGAGTGGATTTCCAGATACCATTCAGTATCATCTAAGGATACTATGATCACATGAAAAAGACCCCAAAGCAGAGGCAAAATATTCCTTTAGATAACATTTGCAAGTTTTCTTCTAACGTTTCCTCTTTATTCTGCTGGAGAATGTTGAGATTAGCACACATGATATCCACTCGTTATAATGTTGTGATGATATTTGTCACAACATCTAAGCAAAAATCATTTTCCTTTATTTTTTGAGGAACAATGGCACTTTATTAAAAAGAAATTTTACTTTCAGTATGAAGGATATGGCATTGCTTCCCAAATAAAATCTCTTTGAAAAATATAATTTTAGAAATATATATATGTATATATATGTATGTATGTATTTGAAGCTGTAATTATGAAACCTAAAATTTCTCTATAACGTAACTATTTCACAAACAAAATTTTGTCACAAAAATAGATATTCTGCCTTACAAAATCAATGTACCCTTATTTTAAAAGGGATGGTTGATTTTCATTACTGTGTTGAAATCAAGTCTATTGTCAAGCTATCACACTTATGCAAGTGTATTATGTAATGAATTGTTGAAGTAGAATTATTAGTCTATCTAGATTGCAAGCTATAAAACTGGAATTATGATCTTCAGCTTTCTCATTTCAAAACTTAAACTCTGTGTACTGTTTTCTAAACTTTCTGCCAACACTGCCTCTCTGGAATTGTGAAGCACTATTAATCTAGCCCTTCCCATCAAAGCCACAGTGCTATTAATATCAGTATAGGACCTCACTCAGAGAATTGCTGATATCGCAATACAAATTTTGTAAGTAGTTTATATAGTAAAGTATCTCCTCCATTTAAATAGTCAGCTGGAATTGTTTTAAAATCTACCTTGAATCTACCACTTCTGAAGGAGTGAATATGTGAAAAAAATAACAGTGAAGCATTTACAAATCTTGTTGCTTCTTTAATCATTGGTTGATATATGTACAAAGTATTAAGTATACAATACTGAATTGTATTCCTTTCTTCAAAACATATATAGTATTTTAAGGTAGGAAGGAAATGTAAATAGCAATTATAGCATATTGTATATGTACTTCCTTTGGGGATATGGTTTATGATAATGTGCAAATGTATCTAAGAAAATAAAAATTGGAGCTTAAAGTACACTAAAGCAGCTTTTGTTCTGTGTGGTCTCTCTTTGGATGCTATTTTTAGTGTTCTAATCAGTAAAGAGGAACTTTAGGGAAAAAAAACTTCAGTAAACCAAGAATTGTAAGAACAATAGACTAAGACTACTAAATTGTATACTGTAAAATACTTTAATGAGTATTGCACACATTCTAATGAACGTTACACTGGTAACGTTCATTATATCAGAGCAGTCCTAAATGCTAGTGGTTCAAGAAGTATGTTTCTTTCCACATTTGTTAATCTCAACTAGAAGTCCAGTGTTGTAGCACCTCTATGGCATGGGACCTCCTCCCTTCCAGCTTAATACATTGCTGCCCCCTCAATGCCCCTCATTCTCATGGCAGAACATACCTGAGGACCTGTCTTTCATATTCCAGGTGTTTCAGGCAAGGGAATGAAAGAACAGAGGGAAACTCTCAACTCTCTTTTCTCTCTTGTTATAAAGGAGACCCTCCTGCTGTATCTCTGAACCATCTCCTTTATAGCAGACTGGCCAGAACTAAGTCAAATGCATTACATCCAGCTGGAAATGAAGTTGAGAAATGCAGTCACTTAAATGATGGTCTCATAAATGTACTCATCTCACATGCAGAATCTCATTATCAAGGAAAAAGGCAGGGCAGATATTGCAAAGCAGCTAGCTGACTCTCTGGTAATCATGAGCTATTTTCTTAGTTTACAGTGGTAGTAATCCATTAGTGGAGCAGGAGTTAATGTTTTCTTCCCTAACCTTCCCAAATTTCTTTTAAACAGCTTGAAATCACTACTAGCCATCTGCCTAGAAGATAAAGCAGAGATAGATCCTCACTGGTTCTTGAATCTAAGTTAACACCAATAAATACACAATTCCTTCTCATTATAAATGTTAAATTTTGCCTGTGTGAGCCTGGGTAACACTACATAACATTCATCACTAAGATTAACAAGCCTAAATACTGGATTCTCATGATTTTGACTGTGAAGTTAATGAAATTTTAATTGCTAAATATTATCAAAGATTTTATAATTAAGGACTTGCATCATTCATTTCTATTTCTATTTGGTTCTTTCAACACACATATATGCCAAGCTCTGATCTGTGTGCTGGGATGAGCAATATGTGTAACAGATAAATAAGTATGTGTAACATTACATTTTAAGTACCATTATGGCTTGAATTTTGTCTCCCTAAAAGTGAACATGTGAAATCTTAATCCCCGGCATAACAGTCTTTGAATTAGCAGTCAAGTTAAAGCAAGGTTGTTGTGGTAAGCCCTCATCCAATCTGATTGATACCCTCATAAAAAGAAGAGTTGACGTCCGGAGTGGCGCCAGAGACAAGCATGCACACTGAGGGATGACTGTGAAAGCAACTGAAGTGGCCATCTGCAAGCCAAGGAGATAAGCCCCAGAGGAAATCAACTATCCACAGCCTTGGACTTCCAACCACCAGAAATATGAGACAAAGTAGTTTTTCTTGCATAAGCTTCACAGTATGCTTTATTGTGTTGTGGAAACCTGCAAATGTTTGAATGTTTGTATTTCTCCAAAATTGATGTTGAAACTTAAGCACTGGCACAATGGTATTAAAAGGTGGAGTCTTTGAAAAGTAATCATGAATCTCCTCACTAATAGGACTAGTGCCCTTATAAAAAGTTTTTTTTTCCTTATAAAAAGTTTTAAGAGTGAGCTGTTAGTTCAATAACCCTTCTGTAACAACAGCTATGGGCAACATCTAGGAAGTGGCATGCATATCAGACTTGATCAAACATCAAATCTTGCGGTATTTAGACATTGGATTTTAGATACTAGGTATATGAAATACTTTTCTAAAATTTAAAGATTCCTTAGTCTGAAGTGTTTTATTTTTACTGCCCAAGTAAATCCAGACTAGTTCATTCAGTGCCAAGATGGAAATGAAACAGACATTGGGAAGCTGGAAAGGAAACAATAAATCAGAAAACTACTTGGATTGATGGCTATACAAGGCATATTTAGCTGAAACCTGAATGATGTCAGGGAGTCAACTCTACAGGTTTTTGGAGATGAATGCTTTTGGAGTAAGGAATATCTAATACAATGCCTATTTTTCCACATAGAGATTAAGCATAAAGCCAATCTGGAAAATGACAATTTTTACCATTAGAAACCATTTACTCAATAATTTCTCATGACACATATTAGTAAGAATTTTCATCACTGTGACAATACTTGAGGAAAATAGTTATAAAAAGATATATTGTGGATCATGCTTCTTTCCAAGGTCTGCTAAATCCATTATTCTGTGTCTGAAGTAGAGTATCATAGCTACCAGATCCAGTGATAGGGTTGAAATTTTGTCTTTTCACAGCTGCCTGGAAAGCACTGATGTGAAAAGAGGATACTGGATGAGGAACATATCCTTCAAAGACTTGCTCCAGCAATACCCTTCACTCCAAGGTGTCTCTACCTTTCATAGTTTCTACTATCTCCCAAAAATCCATTCAATTGTGACTCTATCAACACATTGGTCTGTTTACTGGATCACAATTCTCAAGATCAATTGAGTCCCAAATTCCTACCTATTGATGACTGCTGCATTGAGAAACAACCTTTCAATGTATGATTTCTATCTGCTAAAATTGTGATTAAGTAATTATCACTTTACATGTAATTTTGAGAAACAAAACCATGTCCTTAATTATTTATTATTTATAAAAGTTTGTTAAGCAGGCAATCAGAATCATCTTGTTTGAAGTGAACATGTTAAATAAAGTTCCAGCCCAGACCTAAAAAAAAAGTTTTTTTTTCTTATAAAAATATATGATTCTAAAATCTTCATTAACCACATATCTGATAGAGCTCTATTGTCCAGAGTGCACAAAGAACTTAGAAAACTAAACACCAAGGAAACCAATGGCCCAATTAAAAAATGGGCCCTGGAACTTAAAAGAAACTTTACCAGGGATGAAATTAAAATGTCTAACAAATATCTTAAAAAATGCTCCACTTCTTTAGCCATCAGGGAAATGCAAATCAAAACTTCCCTGAGATATCATCTCACCCCGGTCAGGATGGCAAAAATCCACAATACTAACAACGACAAATGCTGGAGAGGATGTGGAGAGAGGGGAACTCTCCTACATTGCTGGTGGGAATGCAGGCTCATACAGCCACTCTGGTGAGCCGTCTGGAGATTCTTAAAGAAATTAAAGATTGAAATGCCATATGACCCTGCTATTCCACTTTTGGGAATAACCCTCCATACAGCAGAGGTTCACCTCGATAGCACAAGCACGACCATGTTCATAGCAGCACTGTTTACCATAGCAAAGTCATGGAATCAGCCCAAATGTCCAACAGTTGACGAGTGGATAAGGAAAAGGTGATACATCTATACAATGGAGTACTACTCAGCCATCAAAAATGATGAATTACTGGAATTTGCCGGGAAATGGATGTCATTAGAAACAATTATATTAAGTGAAGTATCCCAGACCCAGAAAATTAAGCGCCATATGTACTCCCTAATAGGTGGCTCCTAGTACCAAACCCACCCAGCCCACCTAGAGACAGTAATTCCAAGGATTATGAACAGGAGGGATGGGGTAGGAGGGCCACACCAGAAACAAGGAGAGAAGGGACCATGTTACAGCAGGGAAAATAGGCCTCCACCAAGGACCCAAATAAGTAATGAGACATCTGATTAAGTTCACAGACTTTTGTTCCTGATCATTTACTACTGAGGGGGTGTGATCTCACCAGAAGAGGAGGGCATATAGTCTGGCAGATAAAAAGTAACAATTTTGCAAATGGGTGATAGACCCCTCCCTCACTGTGGTTTCTCACTTTTATTACATCTACCTTTGAATGTGCTTTTATCACAAGACTCTAACAGCTTTTTGTCTCTGGCCAAGGGGTAACATACAATGCCCACCAGGATGGAGTGAAGGGCATTGCAGGAGCAGCAAAACTGCAAAAGAAAATCAACAAACCACAATCCAGAACTTCAGAGACTCTATATCAACCACCTAGAACTAGGCCAGCTTAGTCTCTCCCCATCTTGAAGCTCAGGGAAATTTGCGGAAGAGGGGGCGGTAAGAGTGTAAGAGCATAAGGATGGGAGGAGCAATGAATGATATGTAAGATACTCTATACTAGTTAGGGCTGAAGCAATCATAATTGGACTTTGCATGCCCTGCGCATTGTCCAACACACTGTTGACCTCACAAAGTCTAGCATCTGCTAAAGGCACCAAGATCCTTGGAGGCAAAGGATTGGCAGCCACAGCAGTGTTCCTATACCTAAGGGAACACGGGAAAGGGTTCGGGAAAGGCCACTGGGTCCTTGTACGTCATCGGAGAGGAGGGCCCAGAGGAAAATCAGACATGCACAAGAAAGGACTCTCTGGGAATTTGGGTGGGAGGCACTGGGGGATGGGGAGGGAGAGGGGTGGGGAGGGGGAGCAGGGAGTACCGGGGGAGGAGGAGGGAGGGAGGGAACTGGTATACCTAATAAGTTTGTATGAGCTGAAATAAAAAATATATATATGATTCTTAGAAGAAAGTTCATACCCAAATCACAACTGGGCACTATGCAAAACATTGTAAAGCCCAATGCTGAATAATAATTTCATTTTGGACTGTGCTGTGAACATGGCTGCCTTTTCATTGACTACTCAGTATTAAAATTTATATTTCAGGTTCAAATTTAAGAAAAGTGTTCATTGGGACTGGAGAGGTGGCTCAGGGGTTAAGCCTCTGCCTTGCAGGTGGAAGGTCCTGAGTTCCGATCCTAGACCCCACTTATAGACGCCAGGCAGAAGTGGGGGCGGCCTGTGTTTCCGGTCCTGGTGGGCGGAGCCTGTGAATTCTGGGGCAAGGTAAACAAGGAAGAGGTGGAGGCGTCCATGGTGGTTCCCGAATTCGTCCGTGCTTCTCCACACACACACCACACACACGCACGCACACACCCACACACACGCACAATTGAATAAAAAAAAAAAGATCTTGTCAAAAGCTTTAAAAAAAGAAAAGTGTTCATTGTTAGTCCAATGCTAATTTTGCAGATATCACTGATGGTCAAAACCATTCAGATAACGTGGATAATGAGAAAAGAGCACAGAGAATAAAATCATAAAATAAGTATATGATGTTCCTTCAGATCTTTTTCCTTTCTTTTAAGAGTCAACAGAACAGTTATTGAGTGCTCCTATGACATGCTTTTGATACAATTTTTACAATGGCAGTTTTATAGTTGAGAATGTTGAGGCCTTACAAGTTAAAAGTTTCTGCTCAAAGTTATGTAGTGAATGAGAATCTAGCCAGGCAGACATGCCTGAAACCAAGGCCCTGGTTTCCTCAGGAGAAAAACAGATGAAGTAGGCAGGGTTATGAACAGTGGTCACAGGCAACAACAGTGTTCCCCACTTTCTATGATGTCTATGGATTCAAGGAGATCTTAGTAAACACAGTCTCTATCAGTAGGTCTGGGCTGGAACTTTATTTAACATGTTCACTTCAAACAAGATGATTCTGATTGCCTGCTTAACAAACTTTTATAAATAATAAATAATTAAGGACATGGTTTTGTTTCTCAAAATTACATGTAAAGTGATAATTACTTAATCACAATTTTAGCAGATAGAAAATCTCTTATGTTTATTATGTCTACGTGTGTGTGTGTGTGTGTGTGTGATTTCATGTCACAGCTCTTGTTTACCACTCAGAATTCCAAGCTCACTGGCCCATTGGCTCACTGACTTTGCAAGATTCTCCTGTGTATATTTTCCATCTCGTCAGAGGAACTTTTGGGATTACAGATATGTGCTACTACATCAAGCTTCACATAGGTTTCAAAATTTCAAACTCAGGTCCTCATGCTTGGCCAGCAAGCATTTTAACCATTGAATGATCTCTCTAAGCATGAGTTTAAAAAAGTGCTAAATGTTATACAAAGCAATCTCTATCTATTTTTTTAATAATCGTTCTTGTTCATGTTTTCTGCTTAAACTCAAGTTTTCCTAAGTGCCTTCCTTGGCATACATAAGCCACTTACTGTGTCATGACAGACTGAAGCAAAAGCAGGCAAGCTGTAATTTAGTCAGTATTAATGAAAACAAACATTTTATGTGGTAAGGAGCAAAATTTTCCAGAATGAAACACATTTGTTAACATGAGCCAAAACTTGAAAGGCAAAATTCAGAGTACCTGAAGATGCTCACTCAGTAATAAAATTTCTAAATGGGAAAGAAAATGACTATTTCAGATGACTTAACTGCACTCCCTTAAGGACTAAGAGCAATTTTATGAACACATTCCACAGACTAGAAATATATATATGCATATTTTGTGTATTTTTAATAATTATATTATTTTTAACATTTTTCCTCATATGTTGAAAACATTTCTGCATTATGCCTCAAGTCTTTTTACGAATTACAGGAACAATTCTAAGCAGTACTGTTCAATTTAACCCCCATTAGGTGATCCCTGCATAGTTTTTATGTGACAAAAATGCCATTGTAATTTGCATCACCCAGGATTCCCCACATTGAAGAGCTCTCGGCTGCTCCCAGAGCGGGTCTCTGGGGGTGAAGTCTGCTCTATCACTTCCTTGCTAGACCTATTTGGTAGTAAAATCAGGGTTACTTGCCTAGTGCCCCTTACCTAGAAAAAAAACTCTGTATTAACCCTGTCTTCAGCCTTCTCAGAAAACCCATAATAAATTTTGTCCTTTTACTCTCTGCTCTTTTCACTTCCTGGCATTCCAGAAGTTGCTAGACTTGCCTTTCCAGCTCCTTCCAGCAGTACTGTAGCTGACATTCTGTATTCATAGGCAGAGAGAGCCCTTTTCAGGTTTGCTGCTTTGTACAGCGTCTTTTTTGTGATGCCTGCTCGTTTTTTCTTGCTAATGTCTTTCAAATTATCAACAGCTATCTCTCATCATATAGTCTGAGAAAATTTCCTCCCTTTCATTTGTGATTTCTGTCTTTTCTTCATTCTTTTTGACCATCAGTTGTAGCTGCAAATCAGCTCTTCAAATCACTTTGATGTATTTTTTAAAATTATTTATTTATTGCAAAGCTAAGACTTAAAACTAAGACCATACTTATCATAGGTAAATATGTGCTGCTGAACTAAAACTTATCCCTCTGTCTTCTAAATTGTTGGTCTTTCCACTTTCATCAACTTTGCTGATGTACCAAATGTTTACTGGAAAACAGTCTTTTGCAAAATATCAACAATTTCAGGGAATTAGAGAAATTATATTCTATTTCAAATGAATTTTCAGGCTATTATTTTGCAATTGCAGTATAAGTTCTTTTCTAATTCTGTCTGCCCTGTAACTACTCACAAGCATTAAGTTCACTTTTAAAAATACTGAAACAAGACAGGTGTCGTTGCATATATCTGTAATCCCACCACTTGGGAGCATACAAGGCTAACCTAGGCTACATAAGTAGAGGCCAGCTTGCACTACGTACAAAAATCCTGTGTGTTGTAACTCTTTGAATGCAGTTTATAAAAGTGCTAAAAAGAAAGGAAGAGGATTTTAAGTTTAAGGCCAGTCTGGCCTACATAATGAGATCATGTCTTTAAAAAAACTAAAGAAAAGAAAAGAAACGAAGAATCCTGAAATAAAAACCATTGAGAAAATTGAGATGAAGAATAAAATGATTTGCTTATGATGCCTCTACAAGATTTTAGTTATCAGTGGAAAATGAACAGCCTGTATTTATAGTAAGTGTCTATATCATGCAGTAAATGTGGATATCGTCTTAAATGGAAGAAACAAATAGTGCCATTGATCTGTCGACTGATGTTCTCCATTTTCTCTCTGACTCTTTGCCTCCATAACCACAGACTTTAATGGACGTGGTTTCTTAACCCAAATCTTCCGTATGGAAATGGAGGATCATGTATCAGCTACAATGCTAATTATCTCTCTGAACATTGTAAAAGAACATTGTAGAGATTAAAACTCTACTAATCTGTTCTGACAAGTGGAACATAAAATCCAGAATTTATGATGTTCAAAACTTGATATATATATATAGATTACTGGCATTCACCTTTTTTTTTCTAAATATAGAATAATAAGGTCAACTGTGATGCAGTCTGGACTTCTCCCACAAGGATACATTTTAAATCTCAATGGGGAAGCATCTAAAACCATTGTGTAGCAACCTTTCTTTGCAATCAAAGAACCCTGGAAGTCTTTGTTGGTAGTATAAGATGGATATAGCTGGAGACATCATACTAAGATGCTTTGATATCAATTTATACTAAACAGTACTATATTTGGAGAAATAGACTTTAGTTAGGGTTATAAATAGCAATGTCTCTTTATTAATGAAACATGTTTTGTTGGATATTTCAAAATACTGAAAATGATTCCCAAATGTTAGGAGAGTTAGCCTGCCAATAAATCATGCTACTTGATGTTTTTAAGAATTTGACTTTGGTAATTTGTGACAAATGCTTCCAAAATTGTAGTGTCTTGAAACATATGAAAAAGGATGAGATCCTTATCAATATTATGGAGGGCGTGGGGAATCTACGAGGATTAGCTTCAAAAGTATTCTAAAAGGTAAGGAGTTACTTTGGAGGTTTGAGGTCACTCTTTTACCTTTGGAGAAAAAATAAACAATTTGCACAAGTATTCTGAATTTTTTAGCACAAATTAAGTAGTCATCCTTAATTGTGTACAGCAAAATTTTTATTCTTTACTTTAAATCTCATTATAACATATGTTTAAGTTTACTACGCATCTATTGCATTTGCTGCCTATTGTCATGGTAATTATCATGACAAGAAATCTGAAGAAACTAAAGAGTAGAAAAGGCATAAGCTTAAGTTTAAAAATCCTTTCAAGACATCAAAAAAGACAGGCATTTGTCTTTCAAAGCAAAAGAGAGGTACAATCAATATGCAATGAAATACAAGGAGAAAAGCTAAAGGTCAATTAAATACTTCATAACAAAACATTCTACTTTAGTTTATCTTAGAAAATTAATGTAAACTTAATTTAAAAATAAGAAAGTAAAAAATTCCAAGATAAAAATGTATTATGAACTACATGGAAATAAAATATATCTTCTATAATAAGCATAAACAATTGTGTATATGCAAGAAAATAAGGATCTGGTACCTAAGGAAGAGACTCCAATACTCTTTAAGATTAATTAGGGAATTTTAAATTGATATTAATGTCATAGTTCAGGCTTAAATGCAAAGTGCTATTGAGTGGATGGCATATAAAGCAGTTATTTATCACAGTTCTGAGTGAGAAGGCAAAGCCCAGGAGATCAGGCTGCTAGCAGTGTTGTTGTCTAGAAAGCATCAGCTTCCAAGTTGGAGACTTTCTAGTGGATCTTCATCTAACAAAAAGTGCAGACCAAGTTCTCTGGTCTTTTCAAAGGATGCCGATCCCATTTATAACTGCCCTACTCTCTTGAACTATTACTACCCGCAGAATCACCTCCAAATACTATCACAAAGGGACTCAAGTTTCATATTTGAGTGTTTGGGACACAGGTCTTTAGTCTTTTAAAGTGAGAAACATTAATAAATATTCATGAAGACATAAATCAGAGAATAATCACAGAAAGTGAAAAGAAATGAACAGATTTCAGTCACAGTATTAGTATTACATTCACTTGACTTCATTCACCTTTACAAGGGTTCCAGCCTAGATGACTAAATAACTATTTTATCATCATTAAGTTAAGAAACACACAGATTAGAAATTTTAGAACAGAAGAGCAGTAATAAATTCATATGTAGAAGCATCATGCATGAGAGCTCTGGAATAAATATATTACAATACTAAGCTAATATTGTATTTATGCATGTATGCATTAGTGTACTCAAAATACAGACTAAAATCCAATAACACCTTTGTAATAAAGTAAAATTAGATGTAAAATATAATGCATTTGATGATTTTCAGTGCCCATACCCTGAAAATCCTTTGAGCCATTTATCTAGACCTCCCTTAGTTACTCTCATCCTTGCACTAAGCCTTCCTTTAACAAAACTAGAGTTTTTGAATTTCACTTTTAATAGTTATATTATTGAGAATCTATTATTAGCTAGGCTTGTTTGTAAGCACTATCAATAGGGAAATCAACAGTTCATGCCTAGTTACCTTCGCAGAAGTACTGTAGTGGGGAAGATGAAAAAAATGGGCAAGTTACCTAGGAAAATGTTAGAATAGTGAAGAAAAATAAAGCTAGATAAAAGGGTGAATAGTGATAAAAGTGTGTGTCTTGAGTATTAGAACATGATATGACTCATACTAATTAAATAGTATTAAATAATAGATTCAGTCGTATTAGAATGAGGTGAAAGTTTGCAAGACATACTGTCATACTTACTCTGCATTTCCTGATAAAATTATGGCAAAACTGCTTAAGGGAACAGGGGGTTTGGCTTAAGAGAGTCTGTATACAGTTCTTTATCCAGTTTAGCAGGAGGGCCACACCAACACCAGAATCCAAGGGAACTGACCATACTACATCCTCATAATGGCTGAGAGAGGAAAAATCCTTACTTGCAAAGCCAACATGTCTGGCCAAAAATCTTTACTTACAAAGCCAACATGTCTGGCCAAATCCCAACTTTCTCAAACAGTTACATCCATTTATTCACCTACCTTGGGTAGTCCCACCCAACATAGGCTGGACCTTCCCCATTGAATACACCAACTTCTACAATTTTGCTTTTAGCATAACTCAATTACTAATTATCTACAAAACTTGAACTTTTAACCATCAAACTGACAATTGTATCTAGCCATAAGACATGTAAGTATCAAGACAGAACAATAATATTAGCCATGCTAATATGAATAAGTTCATAGCCAATGAGGTTCTTAGAGTAGTAGAGCAATAAGGAATGAATCTAGGGAGGTGATAAGTGGGGTGAGAACATGTAGATTCTTCCAGGTCATGACAAAGAGGTTGGGGTTTTAGTTGGTCAGGATGCTGTCCAAGGCAGCAATAATGATCTGATTTACATGTATGAAATAATATTGTGAGGTCTGGGTACATGGATGGTAGAATATAAGAGGGTAATGACCAGAAGCACAATGCTAAGTGTTGAATCAAAACAGCTGAGGTGTTTCAGGTGAATGTTAGTTATAGCATGGTTAGTGTGGCAAAAGTTTAGGTAATGTACATAAGCAGAGAGATAACTTTACAATCCAGAACTTTGCTCAGCTTCAGCTGTCTACAAAGCATATCACTTCTGACAATTCACCCAGAAGCCTCACCAGCAACTAACCAAAAAAATGAAGCTTTAAACAGTTCTAAACCATGGAAAAAGTTAATCCTCCTTAACAGTGCCTTGACAACTCTCCTTTGGAGATAGTTTGTAGTCAAATGTATTGGAAAACACATTTGATATGGGGTAGGGGCCCGATTCAGCCTGAATTCATTTGGAAGGTCCATGAATACATAAGGCAAATCATGATTTTTTTTAATATTCTTTTTTTATATATAATACATTATTATTTCAGCTCATACAAACTTAATAGGTACACCAGTTCCCTCCCTCCCCCCCCCGAACCCCTCCCACCCCATCCCCCCATCCCTCCCGCCCCGATTCCCAGAGTCCTTTCTTGTGCATGCCTGACTCTCCTCTGGGCCCTCCTCTCTGATGACGTACAAGGACCCAGTGGCATTTCCCTGAACCCCTTCCTGTGTTCCCCTTAAGTATAGGAACACTACTGTGGCTATCAATCCCTTGCCTCCAAGGATCTTGGTGCCTTTAGCAGATGCTAGACTTTGTGAGGTCAATAGTGTGTTGGACATTGCGCCGGGCATACAATGTCCAATTATGATTGCTTCGGCCCTAACTTGTGTGGAGTATCTTGCAAATCATTGCTCCTCCCGTCCTTTTGCTCTTACACTCTTACCGCCCCCTCTTCTGCAAATGTCCCTGAGCTTCAGGATGGGGAGAGATTAGTCTGGCTTAGTTCTAGGTGGTTGATATAGAGTCTCTGAAGTTCTGGATTGTGGTTCGTTGATTTTCTTTTGCAGTTTTGTTGCTCCTGTAATGCCCATCACTCCATCATGATGGGCACTGTATGTCACCCCCTGGCCAGAGACAGAAAGCTGTTAAACTGGAGTCTTATTATAAGAGCACATTCAAGGGTAGATGTAATACTTATACCCAAAATTGGAATCCCAGGGTCATATGGCCTTAGGCAATGGGAGGGGTCAATCACCCATTTGCAAAATGGTTACTTTTTAATCTGCCAGACTATATGCCCTTCCCTTCTGGTGAGTTCGTATCCCCTTAGTTGTAAATGATCAGGAACGAATTGTGAACTTAACTAGGTGTCACATTACTTTCTTGCAGTCCTTGATGGAGGCCTATTTTCTCTGCTGTAACATGGTCACTTCTCTCCTTGTTTCTTGGTGTGGCCCTCCAACCCCATCCCTCCTGTTCATAATCCTTGCAATTACTGTAGGTAATACATAGATTTACCTATGAGTGTCTCAAGATGGGCTGGGTGGGTTTGGTATTAGGAGCCACCTATTAGGGAGTACATATGGCACTTAATTTTCTGGGTCTGGGATACTTCACTTAATATAATGGTTTCTAACGAAATCCATTTCCCGGCAAATTCCAGTAATTCATCATTTTTGATGGCTGAGTAGTACTCCATTGTATAGATGTACTACAGTTTCCTTATCCACTCGTCAACTGTTGGACATTTGGGTTGATTCCATGACTTTGCTATTGTAAACAGTGCTGCTATGAACATGGTTGTGCTTGTGCTATCGAGATGAACCTCTGCTGTATGGGGGGTTATACCCAAAAGTGGAATCGCAGGGTCATATGGCATTTCAATCTTTAATTTCTTTAAGAATCTCCAGACGGCTCGCCAGAGTGTCTGTGTGAGCCTGCACTCCCACCAGCAATGTAGGAGAGTTCCCCTCTCTCCACATCCTCTCCAGCATTTGTTGTTGTTTGTGTTGTGCATTTTTGCCATCCTGACCGGGGTGAGATGATATCTCAGGGAAGTTTTGATTTGCATTTCCCTGATGGCTAAGGAAGTGGAGCATTTTTTAAGATATTTGTTAGACATTTTAATTTCATCCTTAGTAAAGTTTCTTTTAAGTTCCAGGGCCCATTTTTTAATTGGGCCATTAGTTTCCTTGGTGTTTAGTTTTCTAAGTTCTTTGTGCACTCTGCACAGTAGAGCTCTATCAGATATGTGGTTAGTAAAGATTTTCTCCCATTCTGTGGGTTGCCTTTGAGCTCATGTTACAATCTATCTGAACAGAAGCTCTTTAATTTCACAAGGTCCCAACTGTTGAGAGTTGGTAGCAGTGATTGTGCCACTGGATGTCTGTTTAGGAAATGTTGGCCTAGCCCAATCAGCTTGAGGGAGTCCCCTATCCTTTCAAGTATGGTTTTTATAGTCTCTGGCCTGATATCAAGGTCCTTGATCCATTTGGAATTAAGTCTTGTACATGGTGACAAGTATGGGTCCAGCTTTAATGTTCTGCATGTGGAGATCCAGTTATGCCAGCACCATTTGTTGAAGATGCTTTTCTTTTTCCATTGGATTCTTTGGGCCCCTTTGTCAAAGACCAAATGGCTGTAATTTTGTGGGCTTATATCTGGGTCTTCAATCCTTATCCATTGATCTGTGTGTCTATTTTGGAGCCAGTACCAGGCTGTTTTTATAACTATGGATTTGTAATATAGACTAAGGTTCGGTATGGTAATACCTCCAGCAGTGTTTTGTTACTCAGGCTTGTCTTTGCTATCCTGGGTCTTTGGTGCCTCCATATGAATTTTGAGATTGTTTGGTCAACTTCTTTAAAGAATTGCTTTGGGATTTTAATTGGTATAACATTGAATTTGTATATTGCCTTTGGTAGGATGGTCATTTTTACGATGTTGATTCTGCCAATCCAGGAACATGGGAGATCTTTCCACCTTCTGGTGTCTTCTGCTATTTCTTTCTTTAGGGTTTTAAAGTTTTCATTGTAAAGGTCTTTAACCTCCTTGGTTAGGTTTATACCAAGGTATTTCATTTTTTTAGGGGCTATAGTGAATGGATGGTTTCTCTCAAGGCTTTTTCACTTCTTTCATTCTGGGCATATAGGAAGGCCTCTGATTTTTGCACATTTATTTTGTATCCTGCCACCCTGCTGAAGTTCTCAATTAGTTCCAGGAGCTTCCTGGTGGAGTTTTTGGGATCATTCAGGTATAAGATCATGTCATCTGCAAATAGGGATAGTATGACTTCTTCCTTGCCGATTTGAATCCCTCTTATGTCCCTTTCTTGTCTTATGGCTTCAGCTAAGACTTCAAGTACAATATTGAATAGGAGTGGTGAGAGTGGACAGCCTTGTCTAGTTCCTGATCAAAGTGGGAATGCTTCCAATTGTTCCCCATTGAGCATAATCCTTGCTGTGGGCTTGTTGTATACAGCTTTTATTTTGTTGATAAAGGTTCCTTCCATTCCTGCTGTCTCTAGCGTTTTGATCATAAAAGGCTGTTGGATCTTGTCAACTATCGAGAGTATCATGTGGTCTTGGACTTTGGACTGGTTTACATGATGAATTACATTTATTGATTTGCATATGTTGAACCAACCTTGTGTGCCGGGGATGAAGCCTACTTGGTCCCTGTGAATAATCTTTTTAATATATTTTTGAATCCGATTTGCTAAAACTTTGTTGAGAATCTTTGCGTCTGTGTTCATCAGAGAGATTGGCCTATAGTTTTCTTTTTTAAGTGTATCTTTATTAGGTTTTGGGATTAAAACGATATTAGCTTCATAGAAGGAATTTGGTAGTGTTCCTTCCTTTGCTATTTGATGGAACAGTTTAAGGAGTTTTGGTATTATTAACTCCTTAAATGTCTGGTAAAACTCTGTACTGAATCCATCTGGTCCAGGACATTTTTTGGTGGGAAGATTCAAGATTACTTCCTCAATTTCCTTATATGTTATAGGACTATTTAAATAATTCACAACTTCCTGATTCAATTTAGGTAAGTTGTGTTTACTTAGGAATTCATCCATCTCTTTTGTGTTGTCAAACGTCAAAGAGAATACGTTTTTGAAATATGATGTTATAATTCTCTGAATTTCTTGGGTATCAGTAGTGATAACTCCATGTTCATTTCTCATTTTGTAAATTTGGGTTTTCTTTCTCCTGCTTTTCGTTAATTTAGCTAGGAGTGTATCAATCTTATTGATTTTTTCAAAGAACCAGCTTTTTGACTGGTTGATTTTTTCTATCGTTTTCATAATCTCAATTTCAGATATTTCTCCCCTTATTTTGCTAATCTCCTCTCTTCTACTACTTTTGGGATCAGATTGCTCTAATTTCTCTAAAGCTTTAAGCTGCATTGTTGTTTATTTCTGAAGTTTCCATTTTTTTGATGTAGGCATTAAGAGCTATGAACTTACCTCTTAGAACAGCTTTCATTGTGTCCCAGAGATTTTGGTAAGTTGTATTTTCGTTATCATTCACTTTCAGGAAATCTTGAATTTCCTTTTTAATTTCTTTCTGAATCCAGTTCTCATTCAGCATCATAGTGTTAAGTTTCCAGGAGTTAGTGTATTTTCTCTTGTTTGATGTGTTGTGGATGTCCAGCTTTAGGCTGTGGTGGTCTGATAGGGCACAGGTTAGAATTTCAACTTTCTTAATATGTGTAGATTCCTTTTGTGGCCCAATATGTGATCTATTTTGGAGAAAGTTCCGTGTGCTGCTGAGAAAAATATGTATTCTTTGGTACATGGGTGAAAAGTTCAATAGAGATCTGTAAGGTCCATTTCTTTCAGGGTTTGATTAAGTTCCAAAGTGTCTCTGTTAAGCTTTTGACCCGTTAATCTATCCCATGTTGAGAGGGCGTTGTTGAAGTTCCCAAGAATTATAGTTTGGGGGTTGATTTCTTGCTTTAGATGCTGTAGGGTTTTCTTAATGAATGTGGAGGGGCCTGTATTGGGTGCATATATATTCAGTATTGTGAAGTCTTCCTGGTGAATTGTACCTGTGACTAAAATGTAGTATCCATCCGTGTTTCTTATAATTTTCTTTGGTTTGAAGTCCACTTTGTCTGATAGCATAATGGCTACCCCTGCCTGTTTTCTGCTTCCATTTGCTTGTAGAATTGTTGACCAGCGTTTTATTTTTAGAGTGTGCCTATCTTTTGTGGTGAGATGGGTTTTCCTGCAGGCAGCAGATTGATGGATTGTGATTTTTAATCCAAGTTTGTAATCTGTGTCTCTTGATCGGTGAATTAATTCCATTAACGTTTGTGTTATAATGGAGAAACTATTTTTAATTCCAGACATTTATTATGTTTAGTAGTTTTTATAAGTATATTGCTTAGGTTTTAATGGTGTTATATTTGCCTTCTGTTCTCCTGGATATGTCTGTTTTTTTCTTCACGCTTGAGTATCATTTCTAGCATTTTTTGAAGGCCTGGTTTGGTGGACATGTATCCCTTCAAGTTATCTTTGTGTTAGAAAGTTTTTCTTTCTCCCTCGATCATGACTGATAGTTTTGCAGGGTAAATCAGCCTGGGTTGACATTTTTGCTCATTCAATACTTGTATGTCTCTCTAAGCTCTTTTTGCTTTTACTGTTTCGACTGAGAAGTCATTTGTTATTTTAATAGGTTTACCTTTAAAAGTGACTTGTTTTTTCTCCCTTGAAGCTCTCAGCACCAGTTCTTTATCTTGAATGTGGAGTGTTTTAACTATTATTTGCCATGGGAGCTTCTGTTTTGGTCGTATCAGTTTGGGGTGCGGAATGTCCCTTGTATATGGATGGGCCTCTCTTTTTTTATATGAGGAAAGTTTTCCTTGATGATTGTTTGAAAAATTTTCTCAGAGGTGGTATTTTGAGATTCTTGCTCTGGTATTCCATGAATACGCATGTTAGGCTTCTTCAGGGTGTCCCATATCTCTTGGATATTTCTCTCCAGTATCTTTTTGGCTTTAACAACCTCTTCCATTGAGCTGGTTAGTACTCCCACTTTATCTTCAAAGTCCGAAATTCTGTTTTCTGCTTGGTTAGTTCTGTTGATAATACTCTCTGTGGCGTTCTGGGTTGAAGATAACTTGTCTTTTAGCTCAGTTTTAAACTCTGCTTGAGTCTGTTTTAACTGCTCTATGCCAGTGTTTGTTTCTTGCACTGTTTTTCTCAACTCCTCCAAATGTCTGTTGTGTTCCTCTTCAAAGCGATTGATTCGATTATGTAATTCCTCCCGGATTTCCTCTTTCATAGTATTGAACATGGTAATGATCATATTTTGAAAGTCATTATCCTGGGTCAGGCTTTCTTGGCCTTTTTCCGCGGGTTTGTTCTGGTTGGAGTCTAAGATTATGGGATTAATTTCTTCAGTGGGAAATTTGTTTACTTGAGTGTTGCTTCTCATGGATTTGCACTTTGACTTTGGCATTGTCGTTTAACTCTTAAGATCTTTCAATTTCACTAAACTGAATTATTTGGCCTGGGGTTCTGGGGGTGGGTAGGGACAGAGTTTATGTACGTCACGGGTGAGGCCCTGGCTGGACCCCGCGCGTCCTGACCAGTGGAGCGGGGTGGGGAATGGGAGGATGGGGGCGTGTGCATGGAGCTATTTAACCCGAGGGCAGCTGGGGCCGGGCCGGGCGCAGGGGGAGGTTCTCCTCGTCCCTAGGCCCTGCGCGCGCTGCTCCGGCTGGATGGCGGGAGTCGGAGCTGGGTCCCTTTGGGCTGACCTGGGGTTCTGGTGGGCGGGTGCGGCTGGGGTTTACCTAGAGTCGCGGGGTGAGGCCCGGCTGGACCGCGCGAGCGCGTCCTGACCAGCGGAGCGGGGTGGGGTGAAAGGGCAAATCATGATTTGAGTGAACTTCTAGTGGAAAACCTCTATGTACTCCTTAGCATGCATATGATTAGAATCAGATTTTTAATAGGAAGGGGCATGAACATAATCCAGCACCAGTTGCATGACAGTTTTTCTGGGGAAACACCACACAAACACTTATTCACCCGAAATAGGAATTCAACAACAGACCAAAGTAAAATTAAAGCATGGTCTAACTTGGAAAAACAATGAATTTACTGAGATTGATCATAGGAGTATTGGTATACCAGTTGGATACAGGTGTTAGCTTAGCATTTGAGGTCGAACCTTTAGGTACATCTGTGAAGAATTTGTTAAGGTAAGACCTGAGCATGCCTGTGGGAGAATGACATGGAAGGTCTGGCCTATGGTGAATGGGATCATTCCCTGGGAAGGTAGATAGAATTTGGAATATAGTTGTACAGGCATGCTGACAAGTGAAAAATTATGTCCCTGTCTCAGCTTCTTGTGAAATATTGTACGGAAGTTCCCTCAGACCTTGAGGTTGCCATCAACTCTCCTGCAATGCTGATAAGGTTAAACAAAGAATTGTAAGGAAGAATAAAATTGTTTGTTATCTTAAGTTAACTTGTGTTCTGCATTTGTTTGGCAAAAAGAAGATGATGCAAATGTAATGGGCAAGGGTTACGTACAAGAGCAAGGATGACTCAAAGGTAATGACATCATCAGAAAGCCCAACATGGATGAGACTTACGGAACATGTGACCCTGGAGCTCTCTGCTTCACGACTGGCTTGTTGGAGAGTCTTCTTCAGACATCTGGATGGTTCAGAGCTTCTTCCCCTCAATAGTTACCTAGTGGAGAGCCTTCCACCCATCTAAGTTTCAGGAACTTCCTGAGACTAACAGACTGTTTACCATCTGAGCCTTCCTCCAGGACGAAATTGTACAAATTGCTAAAGATCATCCTTTGTAGGCTAGATGAGGAAGAAAGAGAAAGATGGCATTAAGTTATTTCCAAAGGGAAAATGCCATACAATACCACTTATAGCTTTCCTCTTAGTAGCTAGATCCTCCTCCTTCTGGCCCCATAAAAGGAAGCTAAAAACTCTGAGCGATGCCCTTGAGTAGTCTGACTCCAGGAGCCCTCTGCTCCCTCGCGGTATTTTGTTTCTGTATAAAGCTTCCTTAACATTTTGCAAACTGCTTTTTTTATGTTTTCAACTCTTTGAATAAGACTCTAAGAACCTTTGCAAACCCAAACAGTAATAGAAGGTGTTTTCATATGTGTTGTGTGGTATGTGTGTGTGTGTATGTGTGTGTGTGTATGTGTGTGTGTGTGAGAGAGAGAGTATTTAAAAATGACATGGTTGAATTGTAGAAAACAAAGAAATCAAGAGTGATTCTAGATATTTTTACTTGAGCAACTAGGAGGTTGTGATCAAATTTGCTAAGATGAGAAGGCAAGAGAAGGAGAAAAAGATGAAATCAAGATTTTTTTTGCTTTGAATAAGTTGCCTTTGAAATATTTAGAAAGCATCCAAGAATAATATGGAATGAACAAGAGATATAAAAGTCTGGCTCTTATAAGGGATATCAGACTGGAAATATTAAGTTGGAAATAATCATTTTTGTGCTGGTTAGCTTCTGGGGTTTCTTCTCTAGTTTCTCTTGTCCTGGTTCACAAGAGACAAGAAGAGCTTTTTCATTCCCTCCATTTTCTGCTGTGGAGAAGAGGAGAACTGAGATACTTGTTCCTCTGTGCTGTTCTGTCCCCTATGGTGTGACCATTGACTCTCTTGCTCCCTCAACCTCATATCATTACTCCTGTTGAGTGCCTGTTCCACCATGCTTTCTCCTGTTTCTACAATACAGGCATGTATTTTAGACCTAGAAGTGGTAATACTTTCTACTGTATGTTCTCCTGTGACATTCTGTTATTTCTTAAGGGTTCCTTATTCCTTCAAAGAATCTCTATTCTCTAATTTTTTCTCTATCATCTATTTCTTGTTAGCACAAAAAAATGTTCATAGCTTTTCACTATAATGTGATCATGCAGTTACTGTCACAGGGAGTGGTCAAAGGAACTAATTCTCATCTCTGATGCTGAGACTGTGTTTCATATATTTGAGGATGGGACACTAGTAATACCTGACATGCAGCAAAGATATGACTACTTATCATCAAGGGCAGAGCGAGACGTTGTACAATCATGTACCTGAGAGGCTTATCACTGTGCCGTTGATGGTTGTTGTCATATTTTGCATTTGAGTTGTCCCCCACAGACTCCTGTGTCTGAATATCAACTAATATTAATTTTTGGGAAGGTGGTGAAACATTAGGAGATGGAGCTTTGCCGGAAGAAGGCACATCATAGCAGGGGGCAGGCCTTGAATTTAGGGATTCCTGCCCTGCTTCCTCCAGCAGTTTGTCTCTTGTTTTTTCATCCTCCATGATGACTTCTGTGACCTAAACCACTTCCAGCTTCTGCTACACGACAGTTGTCTTCTGGAACTGTAAGTCAAGTAAATCTACCTTTGTCCCTTAAGTTATATATGAATGTTGTCTCACAGCAGTACAGAAAGTAACTGTAGAGTAGTTGTAAATATGATGGTATCATTTAGGTGTGGCCATGTGCACCTATAATCCTAGCTCTCAAGAGAGTAAGGTAGAAGAATGATTACAACTTTGAACCCTGTCTTAACAACATAGGACAACCTGCACCCAAAGAAAACAAAACAAAACAAAAAACTAATGAAAGGATGATGACTTCTTCTGCCTTCATTCGATGACTGTGATTTTGATGGCTTTACAGAATGTGTGAAAAGGAAAAACTGACTATCCAATTGAATATTCATTGTACATGCAAATATCAAGTTCTTAGCACCTTTGAAAGTGTCATTTATGTCCTGAAATTGGCAAGATGGGCCTGAGGATCAAGTCTGTGGCTTTAATAAAAGCAGAAATTTTATTGCCAACTAAACCCAACAGTTCTTTGATGGAGCTGTAGCAAAGTAAAGAGTACCTTGTATTGGAATCTGAATAGACAAAAATGAGGCTGAGAACTTTGATTCCTTACGTGCCTTTACCTGTTTTCCAGCAAAGGCAAAAGTTTCTGCTTAAAATAAACCTCTGAGCATGTCTCTGAAGGAGTTTCCAGATTAAGCTTATTAAAGTGGAAAGAGTGAACCTGATTGTAAGTGACACTAATCTCTGGGCCAGGGTACTGGACTTGATAAAAGGAGAAAGTGAGATGAGTACCAATTGTCTTCTTTCTCTGCTTTCTGATTGCAGTTGTAATGAATGCAATGCAACTGCCTCACATCACTTCTCAACCATAATGGACCGTGTCTTCTAAGAACCAAAGTAACTGCTTCCTCCTTTACGTTGCTTTTGTCAGATATTTTTTCACGTGAGCAAGGGAAGCACCTAATACATGAGGAAACTGGCCTTTTAGTAATTGAGTCTGGGGTAGTTCTTCAAAATCCGGAACTTCTTCTATGTAGAACCAACTTTTCCCATCACTAATTGCTTCTGGACTCCTAAAGAACAATTCATTCTGATAAGGCCTGAACAAAGAACAGAAGACAGACCTGGGAGAAAGAAATATCCTTAACAATGATAAACTTAGAGGATCTTAGTGGCTTCTATTGGTAACAGTTCAGACAATGTATAAGTAAGTAAATCAGGTGGGTTTTAATCTGAGAAAGAGAAAGGAAAGATTAGATTGAATTTAATAATGGTCTATTAACTCAGGATTGGGTTATAATATGCTTTCTTAAACACCTGGAAATGGTGATAATAGCCTATCCAGTTATTTGAATTCTGAACTTCAACATTTATGGTCTCCTTTATGTGATATTGAATAATATTACTTCCTGGAAAAAATACAATGTCTCAGGAAAATGAGAGTGCTGAAATCAATGTCTAATGTTTTTTCACCTGGCCAGCAAATTTTTTTTTTACATTTTTTATTATTATTTCAGCTCATACAAACTTAATAGGTACACCACTTCCCTCTCTCCCTCCTCCTCCTCCCGAACCCCCTGCTCCCCCTCCCCTCACCCCTCCCTCCCCATCCTCTAGTGCCTCCCCCCCAATTCCCAGAGAGTCCTTTATTGCGCATGCCTGACTCTCCTCTGGGCCCTCCTCTCCGATGACGTACAAGGACCCAGTGGCATTTCCCTGAACCCTTTCCCGTGTTCCCCTTAAGCATAGGAACACTACTGTGGCTGTCAATCCCTTGCCTCCAAGGATCTTGGTGCCTTTAGCAGATGCTAGACTTTGTGAGATCAATAGTGTGTTGGACATTGCGCAGGGGATGCAAAGTCCAATTATGATTGCTTAGGCCCTAACTTGTGTGGAGTATCTTGCAAATCATTGCTCCTCCCGTCCTTTTGCTCTTACAATCTTACTGCCCCCTCTTCCGCAAATGTCCCTGAGCTTCAGGATGGGGAGAGATTAGTCTGGTCTAGTTCTAGGTGGTTGATATAGAGTCTCTGAAGTTCTGGATTGTGGTTTGTTGATTTTCTTTTGCAGTTTTGCTGCTCCTGCAATGCCCTTCACTCCATTCTGATGGGCACTGTATGTCACCCCCTCTGGCCAGCCAATCTTGACTTATGTTACACAAAGGTGTCTTCAGGACACGCCCTTTTTTAAAATAATTGTATTTATTTATTTATTTTTTCCCCAATCATACAAGCTCAATAGGTACCCAAGTCCTCTTCCTCCCTCTGCCCCTCCCCAGTTCCCTTTGCACCCTCTTCCCCTTCCTTTCCTCTCCTTCCCTCCCCTTCTCCCAAAACCTCCCCCTTCCTTCCTCCTATCCTGTGGAGCATCCTTTTGTGTGAATGCTAAATCTCCCTCTGAGTCCTCCACTCTAGTGAGATGTAAGGACTCAGTGGCATAGCTCAGAGCCTTTCTTGGGTTCCCGGTTAGTATGGGAACAATGTTATGGCTGTTAATCCCTTGTCTCTAAGGATCCTACTGCCTGTGATCCATGCTAGACTTTGGGGAGTTGCTGACATGTCAGTCATTGTGCAGGCCATGCAAAGTCCAATTATGACTATTGCAGCCCTAACTTGTGTGGAGTGTCTTGCATATCATTGGTCCTCCCCATCTTTAGGCTCTTACAATTTTAAGGAATGTGAGAATGCTTTGGAGAAGTCATGAGCGTATCTAAAAACCTTACTAGAACTCCATGGTGATTGTTCAGTCAGTGCCACATGTGACAGTAAGACCTGGTAGAAGGGAAATCGATGTCTTTTTTAAAGGTTTAAATTGGCTTTAAGTTACTGGTTCACTTAAATGGAGTGCCCAATCAGTGCCCAATCTGTTATGATGAGACATTTATTCATGTCATCCCAAGTAAGTCACTTAACACAATTTGTGACTAAACAGTAAACAAGAGAAGCAAAGAAGAGTTGAGGAGTAGCTGCATGGACAGTAGGTGCTGAGAAATGCAACTGATGCTGTTCTATGAGAGGGTGGAGCATAGATGGAGGCAATCCTGAAATGTTTGCCTTTCCTCATGTAGTATGGGATGATGTACTTCCTTGCTGTAGTGGTGGATTCATGCTTCCTATGATGAATGCAATCCAGACCAAACGATCTATGATTGGAGCATGCTAGGGGGCAGACAATAACAGGGTGGTCATTTGATCATAAATGGAACTGTAGTTCTGGGACTCTTTAATTTTTTTAACATTTATTATTATTATTATTTCCACTCATACAAACTTAACAGGTACACTGGTCCCCTCCCTCCCTCCACCTCCCCCACCCCCTGCTCCCCCCTCTCCTCTCCCCTCTCTTCCCATCCCCTAGTGCCTCCCCCCCAATCCCTGGAACATCCTTTAATGTGCATGCCAAACTCTCCTCTTGGTCCTCCTTTTGGGACTCTTTAATGAGTGAAGTCCACCATGTAAATACAAGAGTATCATGACAAATATTAAAAGGACTATAAAATGCACTGTAGTCTCTTACAGCAGCACACAAGTGATACACAAGTGTTAATAGGCTTTGATAGCAATTGAGGAGCCACTGTTACACACAATTGCAACTATAGCTAAGATGGATGTCGATAGGTGTCATGGTTAAATAGAGTTGTCAACTTGATGGTTTAGGGTTCAAGCTCTGGTCACATTTGTAGAGAATTAGTAGTTGAGTAAAGTCCAGAGTAAACTTGCAGCAGATTGTCTTTGATGGTAGAATTCCCAGCCCATAGTGGGTGGAATTAGGTTCTAAATAGGTGACTAAAATAAAGATTGCTGGTTGAGGAAGTTTGCCTATTTCATGCAGGTCTGGAAAGTAAGGACTGTCTCTCTCTCTCAACTATTATGTGAAGATGGTATGGCCAGTTCCCTTGGCTCCTGGTGTTGATGTGGGATCTTCTACTAACATGGACAAACAACTATAACTAGAAATCATAAGAAAATAAACCCCTTGTTCCGTTAAGCTGTTTGATGGAGATTTTTTTATCAGTAACCATGCAGGTGAATTGCTACAGAATTGGGTACCAGAAATGAAGTGTTGCTGATAAATCAGTGGATTTTGAACAGCTTTTTTGGAGGAATATAGCAATGTTTGAAGACACTGAGATTATGTTCAGTTTTTGGGCCATTTAGAAAATAGTGATGCTGAGAGAGTCATGGATTGTTTGGGCCCAGTTTATAATGAAGGAAAGAAGGACTTTGATAAAGTTGAATTTAAAGATGATGCACTGATTTGGTTGATAGAGGAGAGCTGTGTTGGTGGCCATGAAGCTTTGGATGCAGAAAGAACAGGCAGCAGAACAGCTACTGTTGTTGGAGAAATGAACAGCAGTGAAGGAAAACAGGGCTTTGTACACTTGACCACCATATGGCAATTCTGTGGTCTGAAAATCTGAATTACTCGGGGTCTGAAAGGCAAAGTGAATCTGTTTCTGGCTCTTTGAAGGCTTCAGCTGCCTAGAAAAGGGCCTTTTCAGAGTCAGCACACAAAAGTTGTTATAGCTGTGGTTCAAGTGGACCAAGCTATCTTTCAGCCTCAATGCAGAGTTTATCAGTATTACCCAGAAGTTACTGGTTTGGGTGCACAATCAAGGTGTTTAGGGAAAGCAGCTTAACCTTGCCACCGAGTGGCAGATTTGGTTTCTGTAAAGGAAAGTGTAACTTACAGTTGCAAAGGAGAATCCAGAGTGCTGTTGGAAATGCCAGAACTGTGGGATGTATGCTGAGGATGACTGTGAGTGAAAATTCAACCTGGTCCAGAGAAACTCTGTTTGTACAACTTTGAACTGCAAAGAGGGAATCTTTGAGCCAACATGATTACATGATGAGTAGAAGAAGATAGACATTGAAATACAAAATGTGGTATTTGATTTGCTGGACTTTGGTATTAATTTGATGTTTTTCTCCTGGTCGCAATGCTTCTACTTTGATGTTTTATCTGTGTTGATGTATTTAACTTATTTTGACTAGATAGACTCTTACAGTTAAAAGATTTGGGGCATTTAAAAAAAGACTTTTAGTTCCAACACTTTAATAACTGAACTTTTAATGATTGACATTTTAAATTGGTTTATAGAAATTTTAATTTTGGACTTTTAGAATTAATAAAATTAAATATATTTATATTTAAATAAGATAACTTTAACAAGAATTGAAAGCTACAGTTTAAAAGTGCTATGTTTTTGTGTCAAGTTGACAAGGGATGGAGCATCATGTGAAGACAGAAATCAACTTGATTGTTGACAGTATGAGTTCTGGGCACATTTGTACAGAATTAGTAGGAGATTTTCTGAATTGTGGGGGAAGGCCCAGGCTATGGCGGGTGGAACTAGGTCCTACACAGATGAATAAAACAGAGCTGGTTAAGGAATTTGTATACTTTGCCAGACATGCTGGTGTGGCAAGTAAGAATCATCTTTCTCAACCATTATGTGGAAATAGTGTGGTCAGTTGCCTTGACTCCTGGTGTTGGTGTATGCTGTCTTGCCAAGCTGGAAAAAGAACTGTAACCAGACAATCTTAGAAAAATAAACCTCTTCTTCTCTTAGGCAGTTTTGTCATGATTTTTGTCAACAATATGCAAAATAGCTTTCATTGGGTACTTTTTTTTGTAAGGGAGGAATTGCTATTGGAAAGGAATATACAAACAACCTTCTCCACAGTAGCCTCTGTTACTGAATAATAAAAATATTTTTCCTTGAGACAAATTCTGTATAGCCTGTGGCAATATGTAACAAATGATTAACTAGTTCATATCACCCTTTAGGGACACTTGGTTATCACCAGCTGAAATTCCATGAATGTGAGGGACTGGAAGACAATGTTTGATGACCAATCCATAATTCTGGTAACACTGTGTTAGAAAGGAGATTGATTCAACAGGGACCTCAGCACTGATATGGAGCTTTAGTGGCTTCCTTAAGTCCCATGGCAAGTTGTGACTTTTAATGATGAGGAGAGGTCCAGGTGGTGCAGAGCAGCATGTGAAATCAGTTTTGTGATGTGCAAATGCAATCAAGAGTGGATGAGAGAGGAACAAAGGCATCAGAGGTATCTCCCCAAGGAATCAAAGGCAAATATAACAAGATTTATGTCAAGGTGGAGTTCACAGAGGGAAATAAATAACAGAAAACCAAATCCTGTGCTAGTAAGGTTCTGAGCGACTTCAAAACCCGAGCAGAAGTTCATAGAACATGCAAGTCACAACAATATTTTCATGATACAAATGAAAAAATTCTAAGCTTGAACTGGGGGCAGGGTAACACCCCCTCTACTAAGTATCTGATATAAAATATGCTAGGGATAGAGATTATTTGCCCAGTCCAGGATGCCTTTAATAGCCATGTAGTCCAGTGCAAGGATGAGAGCCAAGGTACTGACTGGTCTGGGGACATTCTCATCAGGGACACAGCTCCCTGGCTGACATGCTAGGAGAGAATGTGGTTCTGCTCTCCCATGGGCTTTAGAAGACAAAGCGAACCCCATTTTTGGTGTGAGGAAATGTTTCACATCCTGGAAGTAACAATAGCACCATAAAATGAGGAAGCAGGGCCCACTCATAGAAAATGTCTGGGTTGTTTGAGGGATAATGTTCCCCCATCCATCCTGTTCTACCTAATATCTATCTTTTTCTCTGAGCACTGGTACAAGGCATGAGATATTTCTATACTGTATTAGGCCTTGCTAGCATTTTTTTGGGAGGGAGGGGTGGTATTCCTTTAGCTAAGCAAGACCAATTAGAACTTGTTGGAGTGAAAGACAATGTGTCCTCATTGATCTTACCTACCCTCTGTGAAAGGTTTTGTTATACAGTGCTAACTGCTTAGATGGAAACTCATGTTTAATACCATAAACTAGTGTCAAAGCCCATTGCTGGAAGGTCATAGGCCCCAGGGAGAAGACTGCTACAATTGTTATTGTTTTCTTTTGAATGTGTTACAGATTAATAAAAACATCAGGAAGAATATTAAAGGCAAACACTAAGCAGTTAAATGAAGGAACCCTGTGTGCATGAGTAAGGACACTAAGAGCTACAGGTTTTTGGGTAAAAATCCCATTACCATTACCATTAGTCATTACTTACCAGTTTTTGGCCATGAGGTAATTGAAACCTTATAAATCTATATAAAATTTATTGCTACTACAATTGGTTGCATGCCCAAAATAGGTGGTAAGTTCTTATTTTTAAAGATACCATACATTTCAGCTGCAGAATATGGAGAAACTGGTGTGAGACTAAACTGGAAGTTCCCACCAGGCTGGCTGGCAGACAAGTAGAGAACAACTGTTACTGACATTCCTGGTCAGCTATCTACCTGTGTGTTACAGTATCTACATGCTTGGCCAGATAAGCCTAGTGACTCAATAGTGACACATGGTTATAGGTGCAACCAGCTATTTTCCAATTGGATTTAGGCCTGTTTCACTTTCAGTATTGTAAACCAGAACAAAAACCTTTATCTGGATAGATGAGATGACTGCTTTTGTTCTTTAAGTGGATGTTATTGTTTCTTTAAAGGGCTGTCAAATCATTTTCTAAATTTTGTACTTATGTCCAGAGATTACAGTTACTGCCAGCCTTAGAAAAAGAAAAACTTCCTTTTCTTTTTTGCAGTTGGAGGTAGTTTTTGTAGATTCATAATAGGTCAAGATCCTGAGAACAAGTGAATATGGCTGTTGTAGCACAGTGGCCTACTCTTCAACTATTGATGGTAAAAATAATCAGACATCTGTATCCCCTCTTTCAAGGATCAGGGACTTTATGAGAATGGGGGCATAGAGCAGAAAGAAATTAAGAGCCAGAGGAACAGCGTAAAGTGTTATTTAGCTATTTCCTTGAACTAAAACCTCAACTTCTGAGAGAGGCTCTTTAAACTCAAGAAGTAAATGAAACTAACAAGGTTCAGGACATAAAAAACTACTCATAATTCTCAGGAAGTTCCTAAAACTGAAATGATTCACAAAGTTCTTCCCCAAGGTTACACAAAAAGTAACATTTGCTTAGTAAAAGATATTCCTGCCAGGAGAGAAGTTGTAGAGAGAGCTGTATGCCTGGAGAGAGCTCTAAGCATACAGCTTCAGTGGGTTATCATCTATGCCAGGGTGGGATACATTGTGATGTGGCTGTTTTTGAGCTACCCAAGCTTTAATAAGAAACCAAATAAATTCCCAGTTCACTGAGGTAGAATCGAATAGAGTTGTCTCCTGTGTTTGGTGGCCTGTCTGGGAGGAAGAGAGGTTTGTTCATGTCATCCAAAGAAAACTCACACAATAGTAGTTGACCTTCAGATTGCAATTTGTGATTACATTCTGGAGCATGAAAATAGTTCTACAATTTGGCCTCATGAACTCTCATAGCCAATTATGTGAGAAGTGTCCGCATGTGACTGAAACATTTATTTTCTCTAATTTTTCTGTTTCACAAAGCTAAATTACATGAATGAATGAAGTTTTTGTTTATTTGGTTGGTTCGGTTTTCATTATGAAGCATCTGTAAATTAACATGAAGAAAATTATGTTGAACCACAGGATTTTTGGAGTAAGGATACTTTTGCTAATACTCTTTTGCTAAAACTTTAATATTTGAAGGAAAAATAACCATTCACTAATTACTGCAAGCTATAGAGACCAAAAAATGGCTGTAGAAAGCCAAGATTCTAAAAACCCAGTCGATCATCTTTAACTGGTGTTATCTAATTGATCAAACTACAAACTGAAAATTTCTCCAATGTTCTGTTATAAAATGTTAATGCAATAAATGATGCTTTGCAAGTTTCTTAGTAAGTTCAGAAGCAGAAGACTTACATTCTCATTGTACTGGATTTACCTGCTTTCAATATGGCTTATGTCTTCCTAGGACGTTCTGCATGACATGCTTTCAACATAGGACACTGACACATTATTCATTTACCATACATTGATAACCACAGATTACTACAAACTGAGTAGCTAAATATGAACGTTAGTAATCCAATGCCATAAACCCAAAATAAAAATGTTATCGCTTACATTCCCTTCAGAACCTTTAGAAACAATGTGGTTCTTTCTTCTTCTTATGTGTCATAGCAGTCACCATTTCTTAGCTTTTCGTATGGGTCTGCTGTGGCGCTTAGTGGCATCATGCATTCTTTTTTTTGAGCCAAGTATTCTTCTGTTTCTACCTCACCAGTGCTGGGACTAAGGTATGCTACCAACACTGCCAACAGCCCTTACATGTGAGTGTACTTCAATGACATTCTTAAATTATCCAGTATGATATTTTGAACTTATTATTTACAAGTATGTATCATTTCTAGGAATCAGAAGCTGGTCTCTTTTGGGGATCATCGTCCAGCTCATTAGTGGGAGCTCTTTCTTGGGAACACAGAATATTTTTTCCAAATGAAGAATAGTAATATACACTGAGCTCAAAAGGGATAACTTTTCTATTTCCAAATTTTTCTTTTTCCATATTTCATCTATCCTCAATATCTATTCTCTATATTGTTCTTGTTCTATGCTGAAGGAAGATAAGTTATATATTTATTTATTTATAATCTCTGTATCTATTTACATAATGGCCTATCTATATCTATCTATCTATCATCTATCTATCTGTCTATCTTCTCAATATCATCAGTTTACTTATCATCTATCTGTCTTTCTACTTATCATCTATATATCATCTATTTGTCTGTCTGTCTGTCTCTCTCTCTCTCTCTCTTTCTCTTTATGTGTAGATGTGTTGTGCTCGCATAAGCTTATGCCCAAGTTTACCAAGGTTTACCCTAAATTAAGACTTTAGCAATCAGAGAAAGAAAGGAGAGTTTGTCTTCTTATTTCCTTCTTAATTTGAGTCCTTCCTCAGATTCTCTCTTTATCCTTTTACAAATAGTTGTAGTTCCTAATAGATGGTTCTTAATATACAGTATTTTCCCCAAGTTTCTTTGAATGTTTTGTTTCATTTCTTTAGAGAAGTGATGGAGTACTGACATGCTGGCAAATACTTAACAGTTAAATCTGGAAAAAATGTACACAGAGACAGACAGACCAAGATACACATACTAGTCACAATTTTTTATCATATAAATGATGTGTAGACACAACTTAGAATCACAAATAAATTATGCGATACAGTAAATTCCTTAGAGTCAATTGATTTTCTCAGAGTGCCTTTGTTGATTTTGCTGAGCCCTTACAATTGACAAACATGCACAAATCCAATAGGAATTTTGGTTGATATTTTCATTTATGGTAATGCTCAGGATGAAAGTGAAACAGAAAGTATAGATTTTGTAACTCATTTGTAAATAATGCAAGTTAATCACATAATAGTTTTAGATCACTGGATGAATGCATTACCAAATTTTACCATGTTTTGATCTTAGCCATGAAACAATTTTAAGTATAAATCATATTATTAGGATTAGCATAATCCTACTTTCTTGAGTCCATTCAATCAACAAAATAACCAAGCAAACCCTGAGTTATGAATTACAAATTTCTGGGGCATAAGATTCTCTCCATAGCAAATATTAGTAATATTTATTACTATTATTATTATTATTTTTGCATGAGGATCTGTGTGTATGTATGTTCCTTTGCGTCAGAGAACATCGTGTGTGCCTGTAGAGACCCAAGGGTGATTTTGGGTGAATCATCCTGGATTGCTTTACCTCATTTTTGTTTTGCTCTAGAGTTTCCCAGGCTCTGCATTCCAGGGCTGGTAATTCAGGCTGCTCCGATTTCTATCTGGCATTTTTATGTGGGGTGTGGATTTGAATTCATGTCCTTCTCCTTGTGAGTCAGAAGCTTAACCACAATGACATCTCTCTAACCCATCCATAGAAAATTTAAAGGTAGCTGCATAATATTGAATATGAAGTTGGTAAGATATTCCTAGATTTTATATGCAATTTCCATTCTCCAGTTTTAAGATTCATGTTTCAAAAACTTGTGTAACAGGGCTGGGAGTATAGCTATGGGGTTACGATTCAGTAGTAGAGTGCTTGTCTGGCATGCCCATATCCCTGGATCTGACATCCAGAACTATAGGCAACCTACCAGACCAAACCAGACTACTACACAACAAATCACTCCAGCAAATTGGCAAGTCAAAGATGCCTCAAAGGTCAACTTCATTTTAGAGGATGATTGGCATATCGAAGACAGTTGAATATTTGAAATTGACATGATCAACTAAGGAATCATTGAGGGGATTGCAGGAACAGAAAACTAATAGAGAATGAAAGGTTAATAGTGTCCACAATGTAAGGACAGATGAGAAGAAATGGGAAATGGTGAAGGATGGAATAAGAGTAATTACAGATATACTAAAGTCCTCGGTTGATTAGTGCATGAGGGAATGATTATGTACTTTATATGTAAAAACATCTAAATAAATTTGATTTTTTTATTTAAGCGGAAACTCTTAGGTAGAAAAGGAGTTAAGGCTTTTTGCATTAAATTCTTATGAATAAATCAACATTGATCTCCTTATGAGCACAATGTATATTTAAAGCAATTAATTAATTAATTGATGTTTATTGACACTAATTATTTGTTAGACATTGTATAAGAAACTGATCTCTTCATCACAGTACAACATATTCTGTGGGAATTCAGCAATGATTCACAATATAATTTAACCATCTGGAAAAGATTTAGCATGATTGTCGAAGCTCCATACATGTACATAACTTCTCAAAATAAAAATGTATAATGAAATCAGTGGATTCTTATATTATAGTACACCTTATCATTTTGAATACTATTATCTTTTCAAATCTATAAACAACAAGTTCATATATTTAAGAAAAACTTTAATGAACTGAGAAGTCAAGAGCAGAGGCGAACCAAATGTTATATAAAATAGGCCATTGTGTTAGAAGAAATGGAATTCAGATCACACCACATCACAGTTCTATTTACCTATTATTCTTATTTTCTAGGATGTATATATATAAATATGCATTCAAAAACTTGCAATTTGATAGCATGCTAAACATGCTTTTGTATTCCTTAATTTCCTCTCTAAATAGAGCTTTCTGTGCTTGTTAGCTGTCCGGCCCATGTGACCTTTCCTATAATTTACCTTTACTCTCACGAACTCAGTAGTCTCAGGTCTTAAAATTCTATTTGCAATACACATTTAAATCTTTAAACTTGAATACTGAATAAATTGTAGAATGACTTTGAGTTCTGAATGTAGATATTGGTAACCTTGAACCTCTCATAAATTGGGGGAACCTCTAAAAGAGCCAAAACAAAGCTCTTGACTTTCTAAATATGACGTTTGCTTGACTCCTTGACTTAATTGTGAACTCTGTTGTTTTTCCTTGACTGGTTTGCCACTATCATTTGAAGTTAACCTTTTCTCTGCTTAGTCGGAAATCATGCTTCAATGGACTTGAAGACAAAATTGTATTTCCTTTTAATTAAATCTAAGAAAGTCTCTACAAAGTGACTTTAAAAAAAGCATGTGTGCTAATTTTCTCAAATTATAATCAAGGCTAATGAATCCTCCCTTTAACTACTTGTTCTCCCTTTTCAGTCTATATGATAATAATATGAATTTTGTAAAAGTTGATTAAAATGGAATTATGAAAAATACAAAAGTAAACTCTTCTATGCTTCTTTAAATCTTAAACTACTTTCCAAAGGTGATCATTATGAAATTTAGGAATGGAATGGTTTATTTATCTCTATTCAGTTTTCTCAACATGTAAATAAATGCATGTTTTCTATAACCTATATTTTAAATCATATTTTATATGGCATGAATAAATATTAAGTGAATGATGAATTATAAAGCATAGAAATTATTAGATGTATAGATACATAAGCATCAGTCTCATGATATATTTATTTTTAAACTACACCTACTGCATTAGAAAAGTTATTTTATATTCTTTATTTTGTATGCTAATGATTTGGAAAATGCCCGCTCAGGATCTTATAATATGTCTATTAAACATCTTAAAGATATTTAATAGACATAAAAATTAGTTCAGGCAAGATATCAACTGATCTTATGTATTATATTTTCTTTTTCATAAAGATTGTTACTAGGTATTTTATGTTTAATGTTTATAAAATATTCAGATAGATTCAAAATGTAAATGAAAAATTCAGCAGTAACAAAAGAAGCCCTGATAATGAGTTCGTTAAATCATGTTAGCATTTTTAACATGTCATTGACTACCTTTGTCTAAATAGACCAATAGTACATCATATATTCTGAGTGAAGATGCTGTACATTCCTCAGCAAGACTTGCTGTCGTGAAACATGGGCTTCACAGAGAATGATCTTTGTCAGTTATGAACAAATTACACATATTTGGCATGGAGCATAGATTATCAGTATACACACACAAACACACACATATCAAAACATTAATTCAGAATTGATAAGTTCCTGTAAATGTCTATGAATTCATAATTTCCTGGGTGCCTTGAAACCAAATATCTATTCAGTTCTCAGCATTATTGGTGCTCCAATTTCAATAACTATAATATTATCACCTATGGACTTTTATGGCATCTTTCATCCGTGGATCTTAAAGGGCTTTACAAACATTAATTCTAACAATATTCTTGTGAGGTACAGAAATATCATTAACCCCATATTACAGATGAGGAAACAAGCAGAGAAAGGTTAATAACACATGCGTTATTTTCTACATGTGTGGTTTCTTTGATTCTGTGATCTCTAAGCTCAGTGGTACCTTTAGAAAGGTGAGCAGACTCAAGGCAGAAATTTACTCTATAATATGTAGTTTCTGGAAACTGTCTCCATAGTGCCAATTAATAACATAAGATGGCATATATTTAAATAGTTTAAATTATAAATGGAAATCATAATTCAATTTACCCTTAATCTTATCTGTAGTGTGAAACATGAATGGTTAATTATGCCACATAGACAATGGTCATTGTACAATTGTGTATTATGTAAGATGCATCTCACTATTCTTCCAGTGCATACTGACATGACATCAGGATCATTGTGGCTTTTTTTTTTTTAAGGATTCATGGTATTTAGCTCAGTTTTTATGATACATTTTATAATTTTCACCCTGCTTCTTAAGTTTTTCATATTTCATTTTCACTATGTAGAATTCAGTCTTTATGTTCCTAGAGTTGAGTCACTGGTTTTAGACAAAGAGCTATGTCCTAAGTCATCCACTGTCAGCTTTTCTTCCACTGCAGATGTCTCTTTGTAAAACATTGGCACTCTGATTTTCAGGAATTCCTTACAGATGTTTCTTTTTTATTCTTTATCTGCTGGAATATACCAGGGCATCCTTTAGTATTTTTCCCTTCCTGTTTGCTCACTGCCACCTTCTTAGAAAGATTATTTGGAGTACAGCTTTTGTATATGGAAAGGGTGAAGTCACTGTACTACACATGGGATCTACAAAAACTGTTGACTAAGAAAGACCTTGGATATGAGATTATAACTGCCTTAATTCCATCAACATGTAAAAAACTCTGTGTGTCAAATCTCTAATGGTTAATCCTCAGCCATCAGCACAATTGTCACCAAAGAGGAAGAACTAGAATTTTCCAAGTCTATCATGACAGCAGATTAAAAGCAAGGAAAATATCTTGATTGCTCAATTACTATTGACACAGTCTAAAATATGAGGTCTTGTACTAGCTGGGTCAGGATTGAATTCAAGGATTGACAATAAAGTTGTTTGCGGCATCTCAAAAGTTTCTGAACAAGTCTTGTACAGAGGCTGGATAGGATATTTGCACTAAAATATAGGTGACTAAACAACGTAAAAGGTATCTGATAGAGGCTAAAAGGAAAAAGCAAGTGTTTTGCATTTTTATGGACCCTCTTTCAAGATGCATGGACTCTCTTTCAAGATGCATGGACTCTCTTTCAAGATGCATGGACTCTCACCTGTACCTTCCAATATTGGAGTTAGTTCTGCAACTGCGCTGTCGGCCTTCCTCAGTATTTTCTGGAAATAAACTCTCCAAATCTTTAATTCCCTTCTTGTTTCTCCAGCCAGATCTAGTAGTGAGTGTGGAACTGCTGCTGTATTTGCTGTTGTTTAATAGGCTTACCTCCTCCTAAGTGAGGACGTATCGCTACCAAGAGACAAGATACTTCTAAAAACATGACTAGGATTAATTCAACACTGTGCCTCACTCATGCACTAGTATACCTGTGGTAATTTGTATGTAGCAATATGTATGTCTGAAAGAACATTATCCCTAATATATTTTATTGAACATTGGCAAAAATCTCTCTCAGGGTATATCCCAGCATTTTACAAATGGAACCAGGCTTATTTGCAATGAATTAAGTAGGGATTCGTATTTGTTTCTAAGGACAGCTCCCCAGTATTGGCTTGATATCATCATTAGGCTGAGCTGTTTTCAGAGTGATAGAAGTTAAGCCTGCATCTCCCTTATGGGATTTTGAAATGTGTTAAGTAGGCAAAAGAGAGATTGATGAATAGAACTAGAGTTACACAGTCAGAGAGGGCTGGAAGTGGAAGCAGAAATCAACTTGGTTTGTTATTCTCCTTATGAACAGAAACCCCAGCTCTAAGAAGAGTTAAGTACACAGTCTTTAAAATCAGACAGGGTTGGATTCACCCTCCTGTAACTATGCACACATGTGTCCTGCCGCAAGTTACCTAAACTCTGATCTTGTTAAGCAAGGATTGTTTTTTATCTTCCTTATGTAGTCATTGCTAGACTTAAGTTTAAGCGGATAGGATAAATAACTCCCTAGAAAGTTACAATTTACTCAATCTATATATACAAATCTCATTTATAGGTATTATGGAACTAACTTCCCTTCCTCTGCTGTAGAGATGAGCAAATTCCAATATATAATTCATATATATATATTTCTAACCCTCCATCACAAAATGAATGACTAGGTACTAATTGTTTTTATGATCGGTACTATATTTATGATCAGTGTACTGCTATAGGAGATCTTTGCAAATTATTCACATTATCAACTGAAACAAAGTAATATGTCTTGATAATCCATCTGCAAACTGTGTAATAAGCTTTCAGTTTTTTCCCTAATATATACTACTTATCCAAGGTCATACAGCTATCAGTAGTAAAACACAGGAAACAGGAGGTCTTAGGACTTCTAATCCAGGGCCCTGTCTTCCAGTTCATGGAGCTTTTGAATACACATACCAAGATTATCATTTCCTAAGCGTGAGCAAACCTCACTAATATTATTAGAATAGTGCAGACCTCTTTTTGCAATATTCACTTATGTATACGGATCAGCTCATTCCTTGCAAATGCCAGGGATGTATTGCTCACTGGAGGAACTATAGTCCCCAGCAGTCTTTAATGTAAAAGGCAAACCTTTCCACTAATGAGCAGTTTGTCTAGTGTTCTTAACCTTATCAGCAGCTCCTCAAGTGATAAAGGCTTAACTATTATGCACCAAAAGGTGTTGATAATTCTCAATCTTCATGCAGAAAATGGCTCTTTTGTCACTTCTTGGAGTCTACCGTTCAACTTGGCACACTGCTTACAAATTACCTCTCCTGTTCTGCAAAGCAGTCAGCTGGAAGTATTGGTAGACAGGCGGCAGGTGGAGCCTCCTCCTGTCAGGACAAAAATGATACCTGCTGCTTAATAGAAAAAGAGCCATCTGCAGCTTAATGATGTAGACCTGTCTCAGCAAATGGCCTGGGTTTAAATACAAGGTAGAAGAAAGCACATTAAAAAAATAGGAAAAATGAAGGAGAGTATTAAAGACTGGAAAAATAGAACTGAAGGCTGGGGGTGGGTGGGAGGAAGGGGTTATTAACTTGGCATTAGTGTATAGTGACTAAAATGTTCTCATTCCGCTGCTACTGGAATCCCCAACCACAGTGGGCCCCATGAAGCAGGTCCTCAGCCCACAGGGCCTTTCCTTTGCCAGGTTCCGGAATGAACACAGGACAACATCGGCTCCATGTTGCTGCAAGAGAAACAATAAAAGCTTGATCAGCTGAATGCTTAAATATGGCTGAATGTTTGATGAGATGAAGATGTAATTTTGTCTATGCTCCCTAAGGATCTGGATTAAATATGACTACAGGGCCTAATCAAATAGCTAGTCACTGAACAACGGTCCCAACTGCATTTTTCATTCCAGGCATGCCTTTCCTCCCCCCCCACCCTCTCCTCCAAGTACATTACTTATTCACTGGTTTGTCAGCAGTGTGCATTATTAGCGCTTGAGAGATAAAACTTTAAGTGTTGCTCCCAATTAGCGCAACAGTGACCACGCACCATGCTCTGTGCTTAATGCCTGCTCTCAGAGAGGAGCTGGTTTTGAAGGTCTGAGGTGGAGGAGAAAAAAAAAATGAAACAGCTTAAGCATTCATTTTGAGTGGAGAGACAGCTCCTATTAACATTTAACAGCATTTGTGCAACTTGGTGCGGAGGTTATGATGCAAATGAGGAGGAATTAAAAGTGGCCAGGGGTTTGTCATTGATGGATTGCAGTCTGGCGGTGTTCACACTTCTGCCGTGTCCATCAGAAGCGATTACTGTGTAATTAAACCTTATTTCTCTACTCTTCAGTGCATAATTACTTTGTGAATGTAACCATCATCTAAAAAAGCTACCAAAATGCTTTAGCATTTAGTCTAGCAGTCATTTCCCTAGCTTGTGTCAGATATAACCATCAGACAGTGCAAAAGAACTGTCACTTTTAATAAGAGGCAAAAAATTAAATGAAACAGTATGCTTATTACAGGAAAATTAGGCGTTCAAGTGGTAGAGTCCTTTTCTGCTATTTGCATAATTTATTCTTTTTTGTCCCTCACACCAGAAGCTTCAGGCAATTTTCTTCACATTTAAATAGATCGCACATTTAAGGCTACTTAAGGAAAATTATCACTTTGCATATTTTAATTGTTGTAAAGAAAGTGAATAGAAGAGGTCTGCAACGTGGACTGTGGAGTCGGTCAGATGCTCAACTGTCTGATGCTGGAGTCCCCACTGCTGCACTAGAGATAACCCTATAGTTCACAGCCATCCACATGCATGCCGGCAGCATGCAAATGCAGCTCAGAGCGCTACAATAAGTGGATCTTTGATATTTACAAACTAGCCACTAATAACTAAAACGTAATTTGTTTGACATAACTTTAGTTCTCTTATTGCTGTAACTTTTTTTTCCCAGAGGAAAAAACAGTTAAGTCCTTTAGGTTTAGAAAAACTAAGAGACAGTTTGCTGGAACTGTTCTACAGGTTCTAGAAATATGATGAACTACAGAATAATGGGAACACCATTTCTTTTTTATTTGTGTTTTCAGTACCCCAACCAATCTTTCAAATTTTTTTGTTTAATCTGGTCTCCCCTTTACTCAAAACATCAAATAAACTTACAGTGAAAGCCTTTTCTCTCCATGACTACTACATCAAGCCATCAGAGTTGCAAATGAATGATTCAATTAACAATGCGAAGATAATATTCTAGTGTGTTTGTGTTGGTTTGATATGTACACAACAGAACTTTTGCATGGGAAATGCTGAAAATAATCTAATGTAAGAAACAAACTGTTAATCAGGAAGGTGATGAAAGCTAAAAGAATTCTCCAGTGAAACTGATCAAAACATACTTTGTTTATTTATTGTCCTTAAGTCTTTAAGTGGGTTAAAGAATGAATTTTCATTGCACAATTTGCTTAGTTTTTCATTACCAATTAGAAAAAATTCCAAAGAGACAGAAAACTAAAGCCTTCATTTTGACAAAACAGCAATGCTCTAAAGTATATTAAGATGTGAAACTGATGAACTCAGCAACACTTTTGTTTAATTACAAACAATTATATGTTCCCTTTGGCTACTGGTCATTTTCATTTACAATGCCAGTCCAATTTAAGTGCAACTCTAAACACTCATGAATGTCTGAGTGACTCCAGTTAGCACACATTTGTAGACACTAAGCAAACATTTGTCTTTAAAAGTAAGTGAAGTAGGTCTTGGTTTACAGAAAGTATCGGTGTATAGCAACATGATATAAACCAGCACACAACAGAGACTGACCATAGGTGAATATAAGTTAGGAACTTGGGATTTAGAAAAGAACTGGCCATCTGTTTAGCCTGATATGACTTTCAGAATGATCTTGTTCTTTGAACTTTGAAATGCATTTTAAAAGGTAATGAAACTTGATTTTTTTTAATACCTTCAGGAGAATATTTTCCAAATACTCATTTTTGTTTATTGTTTTTACTTAAAATAGACAATAGGAAAAGATTAGAAAATTCTGAAGGAGGTAGGGCAATTGCAACATATCTCTGTAATTTCAGAGAAATAACATGCCATTGGCATAACCTCGGATTCTGACATGCAAAGCAGCAATGAGACATGTTCTCTCTGGCCACATTCTTAACATCACTGACTGCTTAATTTACTTGACTCAAAATAACCCACTTGGGTTTTCTTTTCTTCTACTTTGGAGGTGAGTTCTAACTGTACTGTCTTAACGTCCAATTAAAAAAGGAATTGTGCATGTTTTTGACTCCCTCAATTCCTATCACCGCTGAAATAACAATAGCCAGACACCAATGTGACCTTGCTGCACTGCTGAACATACTAGAGACTCTATGGTCGGTCCTCATGCATTTTCCTGAATGTAATACCTTCAATTTACCTTTAATGTAAATTGCATTCATGTTTGGAAATGAAGGACTATGTCTTTCATATATTCTTTCTCAGTATGTCTCTTGAAAGCAGAAAGGAAACAACTGCTAATGACTACTTCATACTTTTGGTAACACATGGAACAAGATAGAGGGAATGATGGAGTCAAAGAAAGGAAGTGTATTTTCATTGGTGATGAGCGCTGCCATCCAGTAGTTAGTATGCTAAGTTAATATGTATCCAGATGGAGTGGATTGGGATTTGAGGCAGAGTAGTATAATGGGGAAGAGTATCACCTCTGAGCAGTGAAAATTCTTACTTCACCATTTAAAGTCTTTCTTCAATTATATTATTACTAAATTTGCTGAGTTTCTGTTTTCTCCTCTGCAGAAACATCTTGTAACTCACAGAGCTGTTGAAAAGGTTCATTGAGATAAATTAAGTACTTAACACTATACCAAATCTGTAGAAAACAAGAAGCAGTGGTCATTATGGCTTTATTTAGTGTAACTATGGAATAACATCCACAGATCTGTGATGATTTATAATTCACACTTTGTTTCAAATCTTTCATTAATAAAAATATTTTGAGCTGAAAAAGATTCTTATTTTTAAAAGAAGATAGCCACCAAATTTTCTCATATTTTCCTTCCCATCTCTTTCTTATACATACATATATATACATACATACATGTATACATACAACTCAAACTCTTGTATTCTGTGCAATAGCTCAGAAGACTCTATTGAAATATTCTTACTCAGGCAATTATTATAGTGCTAGTTGACTCCTGTTTTATCTATTTTGCCCAATGTTAGCTATTATGAGACAAAAAAGTCCTGCTGTAATTCAGTTCTGGAGTTATTATACATAGATTATACACACACACACACACACACACACACACACACACACACACATACATATATATCCAGCCCAGAGATATATAATATATACATGTTGTAAGGCCCAGACTATCCAAGAGCTTGCTATATGCTGAGGATGATGTTCAAACATCTTATTCTTTTGCCTTTGTCTCCCATGAATAGGGATTACAGGGTAAGCCCCCATGCCTGGCTTATTGAACATTTTTTTATAAGTTGAGTTTCAGGGAGAATTAAATATATCGTGCCAGTTAAATGTTAAATAAAAACAAAGCACCATTTCTCGGTGATAAAGTCCATTTCAAGCATGTTTGTTTTGCCTCTCCCACCACTTCAGCCTTCCCTGAATTCCCAAACCCTCCAGAATGCCAAGAGAAATAAAAGCAACATAAAATGACAGAAATGTATGAGTGTGCCTTTCCAGAATTGGTATCAATGGCATATAAATTAGGTCAACTAATGTGTTGCATAGTCATGTGTTAACTCATGTCACATTTCAAAGACAATTTTTATTTAATAATATGTGTTCTATTTATTTTCAATCCAATACCATTTATCAGAGAGCAATTATAGAGTCTAAAAATAAGGGAAATTATACATATTTGATTTTCCAACTTTACAAACTACAGAGTACAACAGGGAGTTGAGACAGGTTGACTTTAGTTAGGAAAATAGCTACCAGTAAGTGACAATATAAATGTCACTCTCAGGAAGCGCTTAGATAATCTTTCAATTTCAGTGCCTAGGAAATACAATTTTGTCATTTTGACTCTTGACTTCAATATCCTCGACTTAAAATTAAAACTTAACTACTATAGTATTATTTCACTCATAATCCAGGCTTGACTTAAAAATCAGTTGTTTAGCATAGATTGGAATCCTTGTATGTATATTAAAAATAAGCTAGTTTGAGAGTTAGTAGAAATGATTTTATAATAACTGTGCTGTGAGTGATGTTGCTCTATTAATTCATCTTTATAAAACTCTAGATGTGAGCTGGAGAGATGATTTAGCACATAAGAAGCACATTTGTTTGGCAGTCACAAAGAGTGGAGTTTAGATCCCAGCACGATGTAACAAACTGGACATTCCCAAAACTCCAGTCATCTCAGCTCTGAAGATGGCAGTGGCAGGGGCTGGCTGGCTACCAGCCTGGCTGAGACGTGAGCCCTTTGTTCAGTGAGCCACTGTACCTCAGAAGAATAGGTGGAAAGTAATTGTAGAGGAAACCAAATGTCCCTTTCTAGATTCCACATGGTCACAGACATGTGCACCTACATACACACATGCACATACATTCACATGAACATATGTGCACTTAATAAATAAATACATAGAAATGTTAAAAAGTACTTCTATAGATAAAGTGTATTATGTGGAGTCAAAAAAAATTGTGTCACCTAATGCAACTTTATGTAGATGTGAAGCCTGAGAACTTTCTCTTGGATAATGCCAATGAGTCACTGTGGTAGTAATATCGTGTGAATGTAAGTATTAGTGTGGTATGTGTTACTTAGACTGTATTTTTACAACTTTTTCTTGGTTTTAAACTAATGATAAAAAATTCCTGTTTCTAACTGGGTTGCCCAATAATCAGTGACAGCTGATTGGAGTTCAAGTTCTTCTGCTTATTTATTTGTTCAAGGCTAACCTGAAAATTGTTTGTAATGAGATTTAATAAGAATTAAAATATTTCTCATAGTAGTGCTTCCCTTTACGCTTCATCTTCAAACATTACTTAGATCAAGTTTCCTAGGATAGAGAAGGAGCAAGATGAGTCAACCCTACTATTTAATAGTCAACCTTGACTATTCTCCCTGTAAGCTAGTAACACTAAACCCAGCATATTCAGCCTCATCTTTGAATTATAAATAAATGTCAATACATGAGTCC